>JAJHZJ010000049.1:2227177-3427177 GCA_023548195.1 Bettongia penicillata ogilbyi | reverse complement strand
CTAGGCAGGGCACTGGATTGAGCACTGAGCCTGGATTAAGGAAGACATCTTCCTGAGTTCAAATTTGGCCTCTGACACTTACTAGCTAGGTGAACCTGGGCAAGTCACTTCATCCTATTCACATCAGTTTCCTCATTTGTAAAATGAACTGGAGAAGGAAATGGCAAACTACTCCAGTATCTTTGCCAAGAAAACCTCCAATGGAGTCATGAAGTTATGGACATGACTGAAACAGCTGAACAACATCTCATGGACAAAATGATCTTTCCGATGAAGATGTTAAAGCAAGAATAATTGATGAAATTCATAAATTTAAGAGTCCAAATTGTATTCCTTAAAATTAAAATAATTTAAATTAATGGGGATTGGCATGTCCTGTGGATACTTCAATCACAATAGCAAGAAATTGACATCTGGGCATATAAAGAAGATCAGGACATGGAACGCAAAAGATACCGGAGCTATGGCAGATGTAAAGTGAAAATAAAATTCTCATGTTTATATATCTTGGGAAAAATACATTTTTCTAGCATTAATACTTATGGGGAGAAAGGATAAATGATCCTAGATGTGGGAAATCATAGGAAAATAATGAGACTCTTTCTAAGCATAAAAGGCAACAGAAGCAGTCTGCATGTAGTCTAGACAATTTAGGCAGATGCAAAAAAAATCTCCAGATTGATTTTTTTTTTCCTCCTCCATCTTAGTTGAGACAAAATATTGGGGTTGTTTTTTTTTTTTTTTTTTTTTTTTTACTTTCCTTATGTATTCTTAAGCATTTTCACACTACTTTGCTCCTTTGCGGAATATGCTTCTCAGGAATATCATGTCTTGCTATTTATCCCAGTGGTGGAAAGATTAATCTCAGGAAGTACAAGGAAAGAGCATTTGAAGAGTTCTTGAAAATATTTCCATACATATATCACTTCTGAATTTTCTTTCTACATATTTCCTGAAATACCAACTATTTCTCATCCTGACAAAGGACATGTAGGAAGAGGTAAGTTTCAGTCTCCAGTGTTCCATCATAAAGGTTCAATAAAGAAAACTGACCCACCTTTGAGCTACCTGTACCATTCTAAAGAAATGTGAATCTATCTTAATTTCCAAGCCTGGTATTGAAGGTATTTTGATAGACTTTCTTGAGGTAGTTCTAAATGACACAAGCAAAACAATTTGATTTAGTTGCTTTTCAAAGGAAAAAAATAATGAAATGGGTAGTGGAATGTGATTTATATATTGTAACTAGACTATTGACAGTTATGCTTTATAACTAGTTGTGATGCTATGTAGCTTTAGTGTTGGGACACAACCTAGACCTTCCTCTTGTTCTATTGTCAGTAGAGTTGAGAAGCTAAGGTACCATCTTCTCTGGTACTCCTGATAACCCTGCACATACTTCAGGACCATTGTTATGTCCCGCCTCATCCTTTCTCCCCTGAAATAAGAAATTCTGATTCGAGTCTTACCTGCAAGGTTTTAGTCTGAGTAACTTTAATGGTGTTGTAGATCTTCTAATCTTTTCTAATCTCCAGACTTCCCCCACCCCCTTTTCCACCTCTAGAACTTCCTCAACTGTAGAATCCCAAACCTGAAATGGGAATTTTAACTTGGAATAAAATTGTGCATTTAATTTTAAAAAGGGAAAACTTCTACGAATGTAATTTAGGAATTTAGGTAAATGGAAACAATACAAGTATTAATGAACAACTAAAGTATGCCTGGTAAAAGCATGAGGCTGGTGTATGAAAAGAGGGAACGTTTTAAAAAAAAACTAATGAAAAATTTCTACTTTGTTTCATTAACTTCATTTAGATTCCAGATAAATGAGTGGTTCTTATCTGCCTAGATTCAGCCCATGGTCATTGTCAGTATATGTTGGGGGCTAGAGTTAAACTCAGGTTTTTCTGACTAAGGAAGTCAGTTCTATACCCACTATTGCTTCTTACAAATGGAGCATGCACAAATGTTTTTGTTTTCATATGTGTATACTCACCCTGGAACATTTTGAAGGATTTTCTTTCCCAGTCAATCCGGTTTTGCTACATATTTGCATACCGTTATGCTATAAGTATGCCCACAAATTACACCCAGTATGGGCCACTTAGGGTAGTGAATATTACTGAGGACATAAAATTTCAATTGATTTAATTTTTTTCAATCTTAACATCACAATCAAGGGAGGGATGATGCCTGAATCCATGGTAATATCACAATCTATTTGAACCACAATGAATCTCACTGAATTTTTCATGTAATCCACTCAGGTATGGTTTTGTAGATCTACTTCCAAAGTTTCTTAATAGATCCATGAAAGGTAGAATGGAAAGGAATGGCAGAGTATATTGTATATAAACCTACTACTCCCCTCCCCATTTGTTTTCCTCTCTGAACAAAGTGAACAGGGCTTCATTTCATTGTTTATATTTATCACTTCATTCATTACTCACCTCAGGCAGCTTAATAAGCTTGAAAATGAAAAAATGCAAAATGAACATGGAAAATGCTTGAAGGAAGACTGAATACTTTACTAAAGAATGAGAGCTGGAAATATGGAATCAGACATTTCTAACCAATAATGAGTTTTTACTTAACCAACAAAGAAAAGCAACACAAAGTTTCCTCCATAGGTTCTATATTCAGTAACATAATTTAATACATTTCCCAATTATACAAAGAACCTAAACAACTCCTCACCCAAATTAATTTAGATGGAATTTGGATAAATGGAAACAATACAAGTATTAATGAACAACTAAAGTATACCTGGTAAAAGTATGATGTTACATGAAAAGAGGGAACATTTTAAAATAAAACATATGAAAAATTTCTCCTTTTTTTTTCATTAAGTTCAATTAGTTTCCGGAAAAATGAGTGGTTCTTATCTGGGTAGTTGGGAATGAAAATAAAAGCAATAAAACAGAATGAGCTATTTATATTTTGGAGACATATCATCAACCTTTGAAGTCAATGAAAACTTTGCACATGCCATGAAAAGTATAGAATTTTAAAAAAATATGAACTTGAATTAAATGATTTATAAATTCCTAGGTCATCACATTTTCTTTGCATGAGGCATCCAAATGAAATTACTAATTAGTCTCTAACAGTTAAAATAACATGCCTTTGAATTTTTATAGTATTTTTTGAGAAAATGGAAACTTTGGTACCTCAATCAAAAATCAGAGGTTTGAAAATAATGTAAACAAAAAGAGAAGTAAAAGAAAGTTAAGCTCTGGACAATTTCAATAACTAATTTTGGTCACAAAGTAGAGATAATGAAATATACCTCTCTCATTTCGCTAGAGAGGCAGAAAAATGACTATGGGAGTGAAATGTTCCATACCTTGTGTTGCTGCATCAGTTATTTTTGTTAACTGCTTTTCTTTATTACAAAGGAGGGTCAAATTTCAAGGACACACTCATAAATGATAGTCATGTAAAAACAAAGACAATTTTTTTTATGTTTTTAAAGAAGAAGATACGTAACAGAACGAATAGAAAAAAAATCCACAGTTCAGTGTTCATATTATGTGATTAAAAAAAAAAAAAGCTCAAACAGTACCCATATCTGGAATCCATGATCTAATACTTAAATTTTTTCCCCCATGAAAATGTATGTGTTCCGTTGGTCTTGTCATATTGATAGAAGATCTACTTTATTCTATTTGGCCCTATCACTTAATTCATTCCATAATTATAACTTTTATTAACATGAATATCTTTGAGTATTATAGAGTCTTTATGGACATAAAGATGAATTAAATCCAAATAAATTCCACATACTCATTTGCCCAAGCTTTCAGATTCCCTTGTTCAAGGTAAGTATTTCTGAGGGGATCTTATATTTTAAAATCCATAAGGATTGTGAACTCCTTAAATAACTGAATGCATGATTATTTTAAAAGTTATTGTTACAAGAAATTGACAAAATCAAATGTCACATCATAAGCCATTTGACCTTATTGGTCATTACTTATAACCTACCTTTCATTGCTATTTAAATCTATGTGTTACTTTCTTACCATACTGTGTATCTCAATAGGCAGTAGATAATCTAGATTGTATTCTTGCTGAGTTAAACATCTGGTTGAAAAATGTAACTCCTAAATAATCCAGTTGCTTTGAAATAAGAAAATCATTATTAGGTATAGTCATAGCTTTAGTGTATAAATACATTTGGGTACTTCCATATGCAGGGTTAGCACATCTTCCTCTCTCCCTTCCTGTTCTCATGACTGTAAATGAGTCATTCCTGTCAGACTGTTGTGCCCTGCTCTCTAGGACTCACTGTAGAAACCCATCCTCCTCATGAACCATACTTTCTCCAATTCTCTCCTCTTATCAAAGCAAATCTCTATTGCCTATAATGATCACACTCTATTAGTTATTCTGAAGGTGAATCCATATCACACTTCTAAATGGCTATTGATATCAGTCTCCTTCCATTAAGTAAACTATTCTGAAAATTAAATATTTGCATTTTTGCAGGGGGAAACCAATAGAATGTTTTAAATTAAAGGAATTACTAGAAGTACAGGAATTTCAATGACATTGGCAAGCTACTAAGGAAGATAGTTTCATTAAATTAGTCTATCTGGACTTCTCCTATAATACATTGTAGGTAGCCACTCTCTTCAATTACCTACACTTATGGATTGCTCCTTCCATGTACTCTCAGCCCAATACTGGTTAGCTCAGTTGGCTGAAGTGTAGTATTAATGAAGCCAAGGTCACAGATTGGACCTCCATGTGAGCTAGATGACCCTGATCTCCATCATTCTTTAATGTACCACTAAGTCCCATTTTACCTTTTTGACTTTAGTGACAAGAGTGCCCAAGCAAGAGCGTATTGATTGATCACTGAAGATCCATTGTGTTCACTGGCAAACACCTCACTTGCACCATTGATGTTCTTTCAGTAATGACATTCATAGAAGAAGTACGGAGCACAATCTATGGGTAATACTTATACATTAAAAATATCCTTCCCCTCTTCCCCCAGTGTTAAACTGTGATGCCAATATACATAGATACATAGCTGAGAGTTTTGACTGTAAATGATAAATAACACAAATCAAAAATGAGCAAATGATTTTTCAACTATTTGGGAAAAAAGAGAACAATAAACTGTAAGTTTATTTGATCATCTTTTTTCCCCCTTCCAAAGCATTGTTAATAAAAGACTTCAAATTCATTTTAATTATTATGTCAAATATTCAGAAACTGATGACTAATACAAAAGTAGGAGCATTTCTAGTGAGCTCAGCTCTGATTCAAGAACAAAATACAGAGCTAAAAACTGTAGAGATTTATTAAATGAAAAGGGAAAGAGAGAATGAATATTTAGAAAAGCATTTCAGTTTTCACAGTTAGTGCAGTAAAGTCCTTGCCAAGAAACATAGGCAGAAAAACTTTTGAGAACTGAAATTAACCTATTTAGTTCTTGTATACTTTTTTCTGAAGGTTTATCCTCCCTTAATTTTGGTTTTTAACATTTTCTCACCCTCTTATAAACTTCCCTCCTCTTCCCTGCCTGCTTCTTTTCAGTTTTGTCACAAACATTCATTACACTGGCATAGTAAACTGTACATTGACTGACTCCCCCTGAAATTTCTTAAGTACACTTCCCCCTCAAACAATTTGCCCTGGAGTCACTTCTTGTGCTCTTTGTAACTGTTGTCATGCCCCCTTCGTTGCTCAGGAGGACATGGGGCTCTGGGTTTTTTCACTGGTGCCATTGCTTACTCCTCTACTGATACAGTCAGCTCTTGAAAGTTGGAGAGGCAGGAGTAGTTTGGGAAAGCAACTGCAAATCCCCAAGCTTTCTTCCATGATTTGGCAAAAAAAAAAATGAGAGAACATGCAAAAGGATACTATGGCTCCTAAATTTGTTCCGAGTGCTGTTTTTAGTTGCCTAGGAAAGTTGGGTAGGTATGAATGACCGCCCACTGTCTGCTCCATTATTTCATAATTTTATCTATGTTTCTAAACTTGTAGCTTTAAAAAGAGAATACCCAGTTTTTTTTAAGAATTAAGCAGGCTTGCTTAATTTGGTATGATCCATATTCCTCCTATGCATAGGTTGTTTTCAGATTTTTCACCTCTTCAAATCCTACTCGTGTGTAAGCATAGAGCTTCTATACCCTAACATCTTGACAGAGCTTCTAAGATTGTCTAATATTCTATCAGAAAATAATTTAGGTAATAGAATGGCTTAATTTGCCCATACAATGAGAGCACTGTGCTTCTGGTAAACACAAGAAAACAGTTGCCTGTTTCCTTAGTGAGCATTATGCTACTCCTGGTATCTATGTACCACACTGGCACAGAACCTTGTTTATTATATGAACTGTAGAAATGGATTTGTTAAGAGAAATTGGGATATGCTATTTCCTCCACTGATTTCTGACCAAACAATTACTCCTAAAATCCAGGAACTAAAATCATGGTGATTAGGTCATATTTGTATAGCTGCATCCCTCAATTACTTCTACTTTCATAGCTTATTTTCAGAATTTTGGGTTGCAGAAACTAAATTATAAGAATTTTGTTTGCTTCCTTTCATTTGAGAAGCAATCAGAGTTGAATTAATATCCTCTAAAAGGATAAATGATATCCTGTCTCTGCTATTCATGAACTATAACCAGCTTATCCCTCTTGTACTTAAATTTCTTACCACTTATTTTATATCTATGTAAACAAATGCTATACCTAATAAAGAAGTATGTTATCAGTGTTTTTTTTTTATTTTTTGAGGGGGGAAATGATTTAAGTATTTTCTTGGTTCCTTCTTAATATCATGAAATACACAGATCATAATTTGTATTTGCATCTGCCTCTCTTTTGCTAAGAGACATTTCCTTTTGTTGTTATTACATCTTAGAACAATATTCCCCCACTAAATTCTAATTCCAATGCCTTGTTATATCCTGAAGATGATCCTGGATTCTTGAAGATTATGATAATAAAGATCCTCAAATATCCAGCTGAATGGAGATTTAAATTTTTATGGGCTTATTGGAAAGCTATTCAAAAGAAGACATTTCAGGGAACATTGCTCATGGACCTCTAGCACCATTTAAGGAAACTATCAGATATCATATAGTAATTCACAAAGGAAGTATAACAATGCAAAATGGAGGGTAAGTGTAGGAAAAAATAGATAAACTATTCTTGGGAATTGTGTGTCTTAATTCAGAGGATTCAAATTTTTTTCATGGGACCAGGAAGCACTGCTAAATTTAACCACTGCTCAATCCTTTGGAGGAGGAAGGGTTACCTTGTGATAGTAACAATGGAAAATGACAATTGGGGAGAAGTGACAATTTCTTATGATGTGAACCATAAGTATACCACCTGAAAAACTCTGGGTCTCTTGCTTGTTTTGGTTTGTTTATCTTAACCATCTGGGAAAAAGAGAAACTCTGCCCTTTTGCCTATCCTGAATTATTTGATTATTTATGACTATATAGTATGACTGGCTGTTGGATACTTAAAATTTCTGGGGTTGGTGGGTGGGAGAAGTAGAAATAGAGAACCTGAGGCTTAGATATCTGGAATACACATTTCTTGTGTCTCATAAAGGTCAGTGCTGAAACACTATCAAAATATATAGTTCTCTCTATATTTAACTTTGAATGAACTTAGAAAAGAATTTACAAAGAAAAATCCTGTTCTCTACCCATGAAACTATCCTAGGAATAGTAGTCTGCTATGATAAGAGAGGATAGGAGTCTTCCCAATTTTCCTACTAAGCCCAGGATATCTGAGGAGAGTTGTAGCTCATTTTCCAAAGCAAGGTGCTTGTGACAAGGGTTCACCATCCACTATAGAATCAGTCTGAAGAGCACATGAAGCATATTAGATGTGAAGAAAGAAAAAGATATAATGGAATTTCTTGAAAGAGTCCAAACCCTATTATTGATATACATTCTTTTTTCAGATCTACTTGTGTTATTTTGTATTCACTTTCCTTCTAGATTGGAGATCTTTCCAAACAGGAGTATGGCCCAGTTGCCTATAACTAATTTCTGTATTGTTCTACTTTTACTACTATAAATTGGCAATGGAGTCACCTCATTAAGTACTCTATTGCAACAAACCAAGACCACCCCATCCCCAATAATGACACATTCATACCATGCTACATTCAATATATATAACAATGGCTCAGAATCCAGTAGTTTAGGAATGAAATAAAGATACTTTATTTATTACACAGGCACTTAGATATTGACATGCCCAACACATCTGATAGTACACTTAACAGCTACCAAAACAAGAGTGGAAAATGTCTGCTTGTAGTTTCAAGAGAGAACTTTCACCATGTAAATGTGAGTGAGTGCATTAACAATTTTTTTTCCTCTAGGAAAGCTTGAAAATCCACTGAACCAAAAGCAAAACACTTGAGAGAGAGTAGGCAAGAATAACCGAGTTAAGTTCCAATGGGGAGGCCAGTAGTTGTGAGCAATTCAAGCTTTGTCACAATGCAACAAATCATGCTTGAACAGATTAGGTTAGTTGCATGCATTTCATTCTGCAATAGGAACACAAGTTGACCTATTTTTTTCCAACAAAAGTCAGAGACCCAACGTGTGGAGAAGTACAAATGACTGTTGTCAACATATCAGCACAGTGGTCTTGGGACTTACATAACGATGGTGAGATCCTGATATGCTAGGCCTACAATAGCCCACTAGGAAGGGGGGATGGCAAAGATGTTTAAAACCCAATGTCGACACAACAAAGGTGGGGCGCTTTAAAGTGAGGGAGGGGGGCTCTTGTTGTGTGCAGCGTCTTTCTGCTCACCTCCTTCTGGCTTGACGGGTCCATCGGACATCACCTTCCTGAGAGCCAGCTGGCTTGGGTCTTTGTTGTCATTGGCTGGTGGAGGCAGATTGTCAGACTGAGTTCTTTGAATTGGGAGGACTCCTGCTATGCTGTGTCTGTGCTGCTTCCTGGTATGATTAGACTGACCGCTTTTATGTGCTGCTGTGGCGGTGTGAGTGAAATGGAAACCCACAGTATGTATCCTCAGATGGAACCGGCTTAAATGTTAGTCATGCAAACACAAGTGGGGGTTTTCGTTTCTTCTATTTAAGTAAGTTGTGTGCTCAAACGCCAAAAAAGACACCACATGCACAGCACTGAAAGGGATTAAAACTGGCTGTTTCTTTAATAATGATGGAAAGGCAAAATAATCACCTCTTCCCACTTTCTGTGTAATGCCTCTGAGAGGTCACAGTACACCAACAAACAAGATGATGCTACACTTAGTAGGTTGTTATAGAAATGTTTTTGGTGCCCAAACGTAAGCAATTTATTTAGATTCAAATTAGATTATAGAGTGCAGTGGCTGGGAATAAGTGGCTATTAGCCCTTAGTCTATTTATTGTGCTGGACAAACGGTATTTCAGATTTCAAGGAAAGAACAGAGCTAACAAAAAACCACTCGTCCTATCATTTTATGTTGCATAGAATGAGATCCAACAGAGTAGACTCATTTGTGCTCCCTAATGAAAAGGCTATGTTGCCCCACCATGTTTCATCATAAGAATGATTGATGATATCATTAGGACAAAGCAAAGGTTTCTGTTCCTAAACTTTTTGAAAGATTGGAAGTATAGCACACAGACAGCTATCACATCTTACATTTATACAGCTGAGGCTGACTTAACTAGTATTATTCAGTGTTGATTAGAAGTTCCTTTATTCCTTTGTGTTTTAAGTTTGAAGTCCTTCTAAATCTATTAACTGCTTTGGTCTACTGAATATCCTTTTTTTGCATATTCTCAGAGCAGCAGATCAAAGGCTTCAGCTCTGAAAGGGACTTCTGAGGTCACTTAACCCAATACCCTCATTTTATACAGCAAAAACTGAGACTTCAGTAAAAGTTAAGTGACTTGCCTAAGGTCACACAACCAATGTTAAAGGTGGGTTTTGTAACCAAGAGCTTTGACCTCAAATCCAGCACTTTTTTCCACTGTACCATACCCTTTCATTATGTCAAAAGTGAATCATTGAGAATCTACTCTACATGGCTTGTGCTAGATGCCCAGAGAAATACCTAGAACTCTAAGCCGCCTTCTGAAGTTTCATGGACACATTCTAATATACGAGATATTTAAGAACATGAAAATGAATCACATTTTCCCCCTCCCCCCGAAAACATCACATTCACAAGTATCAAACACCATTAACCAGTTTGGATGGATGATGGAAAGGATGGAGAAACAGCCAGTTTTACTACCATCTATTAAAAATAAAAATTTTTTAAATTAAATAGAAAGGAGTAGAATTGGGTACTTATGTATTTTTTAAACATACATGAAAAGACAGAAGACAGTGATCAGGGATAAGGGGGTTGGAGGAGCAAGATGACCAAGCAAACAGGAAGAGACAGCAGGAAAAGAAAGGCAACAGATAAACATTAAGCTGCCATGCTGAGGAATTTATTTGCGTCTTTTACTTGGTTGAAGGCGAAGCTGTTGCACAGCTGCTTCTGCGGCTGCTATGGCGGCCCCCGCGTCTTCAAGGTGGGTCTGAGTGACACTGGTCTTGCTTTGGCTGCGTGATGGTCCATGAGAGCGAAGATGGCCTTCAGAGGATGACTTTGAGCTCCCAGGACTACTATGGGATTTCTCAATTGTAGGTACCTGCATGTCTGTGGACAAAAAGATTAAGCATCAAAGTATATTCGCTTTAAGAGTCTTTTCTGTCAGTTTTTTTTTTATTTCCAGCCAGTCTGAGGGTGTTTAAACTTTAGATGACATACTTCAAAACAGAGGACAAGTGCATAAAAGTCAACATATCAGTCAGCAACTGTTCTCTCACTGTTTCTAGTGAGGATATAGGAGGGGGCAACACAATTAAAGTGTTGAAGGAAGCTTTTAAGTTAGACATTATGAATAAAGTCCTTGATCTAGAGTGGTGAAATACCATGACGTATCAGCAGAGTGTTTATATCATAGAAGGAGACCGTAAAGATTTCTATTACTCTAAACAATTTTAGGGAGTACATCTATAGCAAATTTTATTTGTGATCTGAATGTATTTCTAAAAAAAAAAAGCAGAGGTTAACTAGATCACTTTTCAAGGTAAATTCCACTTTAATATAACTCTGAAGATAGCTAGGTAATATACTGAATGTTAACAGGGGTAAGGGTAGAATGATAATTTAGAATCTACAAATAATCTTATTTTAGGCAGTAATTTACTACCAAAACTTATATGTATCATCATGAATTAATTTCCCTAGTTCCTAGGCACACTAAGCCTCATTTTTTTAATTTCTTCTGTGAACAAAGGGGATGAAAAAGAAACTATAGTGGGGTATTGAACATTATTTCAATTAAGTAGTCAATTGTCATAAATAAATGGGTCTGGTTCAATGGGTACCATTTTCCTTAGAAATTTCATGTCTAAGATGCACTAAGTATTTCAGGAGCAATTTTATATTTCAATGAACCTCATAATTGGAGTAAACTAAAACAATTCATTATAATATTTGCATACTCAGAAACTATTCTCATTAAAATGTGATAGCCTCACTGGAACATGTTGCATAATAGGAATGGATATCTTAGAGAACAATAAATAGACATGTATATATATATGCAAAATGTTTTCTACTTGAAAGGTTTCCCACCCTTGGATGGATCAGGGAAGATTCCATGACTTCTGCTTTTGATGACAGATGGTTTTGGAGATTGCTGGCTGCTCTGACTAGAATGGGACTTTCCATGGTCAATACTTTCCGTCTGTTCTTTGAGAGGATACCATCTTGGGGTGTTGTCAAGGTGAGAAGTGCTAGATAATTCAATCAATACCTATAGAATACAAAGCCAATGATAAAGCAACAAATCATTTGTTTTTTAAAAAGTATAACCCAAAATATATTTGACTATACATATGCATATACATAAATATTTTTTCTTCTCAACTTGGAAAATTCTAATAGAAATATGGGTTTTTATTGGTATATTGCATAGATTTTTTGAAGTTAATTTAAAAGTAATTATTTGATATTGTGTTTTAAACTATGCAGAAAATTCGCAGTGATCTAATTTATATGCATGAAAATACATGAATTATTATAATAGGTTTCTTATATTTTATAATTTATATAATTTTTACTTTAATACATTATATTCTTTAATGACAAATGTATCAGATTTACTGCATTCTATTGTGTATCAAAAGGATATCATTATTTCTACCCTTGAAAGTATTGGATATAGTTACCATTTTCAAGTATTGACTCACAGTTTCTGCTCAAAGCATTGGGAACCAAAACAAAAGTAAACTAAAATTACTGTGGAAATAGATAATTGCGTATAGAGCACATGCATGTGTGCACATGCATGCTTATATATCCATACAAATATATGTAAGCATACATGACTATTTGTCTGACTGTCAGTCTGTTATTGGAGAGCAATGGGTTAAGGACTGACCAAAGAGTCTGAAAGATCTAGGCTCATTCAAATTTGGGCTCTGAAATATATTGTGCCTGTGGCTTTATGCAAGTCACTTAAAACCCAGGTACTCAATGCCCCCAGGTATTTCTCTAAAAGTATAAATTGTCAAGAAGGTTTGGATATGCATTTGAAGAAGTTCCTCAATCAGAACTCCCTAAATTGGTGAAATTGCTTTACTGCATTGAGCTTCTCCCAACAATCCGGAGGATCCATAGTTTCTTTAATGTGGATATTCTCTCCATCGATGCAGATGCCATCTTCCATGTCTAGCCATCCTATGCACCTCTTGTCCCTATTCTCCCATACATATCCTTGTAAGTATTTTATCAAACATCCTAGGGATTTTACTCTAGTACTCTTGACAGTGCTGGGACACCAGTTGGACATATGGGGTATCCATCAGTGGTTCCACTTTCTTGATACATGTTCTGCAATTTTTTTTGCCATATATTTCTTGGGGACATTCTTTAAGCCAATGGTATCAACTCAGAAATGGGAACCACTTAACCATAAATAATGATTCCTGTAGACAGTATATTGGCTTAGAAAACTACATATTAATATTATCTATGTACTCTGCATTTTTATTTATCTTGTCAAATATTTTTCAATTACATTTTGATCTTGTTCAGGCCTTGTTGTGGCAGGCAGCCAATGTGTTTGACATCTCTGCTTTATACCTTTTCTATACAATTTCACATCTGAAATGCTCTTTGGCTTGCTTGTATCCATCATTTGTCTCTCTCTCTCTCTCTCTTTCTCTTTCTCTTTCTCTCTCTCTCTCTCTCTCTCTCTCTCTCTCTCTCTCTCTCTCTCTCTCTCTCTCTCTCTCTCTCTCTCTCTCCCTTTATGTTATTTGTTGTTCAGTTGTTTAGGTCATGTCCAACTCTTCACGACCCCATTTGGTGTTTTCTTGGCAAATGGTTTGCCATTTCCTTGTCCAGATCCTTTTATGGATGAGGAATTGAGACTAACAGGGTTTAAGTGACTTACCCAGAGTCACCCAACTAGTAAGTGTCTGAGGCAGATTTGCACTTGGGAAAATGAATCTTGCTGATTCCAGGTCTGGCACTCTATCTACTGTGCCACCTATCTGCCCTCCTTTATGTTATACTCAGTTATGATTCTTCAAAGAGAGGCAGTGAAATGACACACTATCATAGACCATTACCGGAAGAACATCAGTATTAAAAAGAGAAGTCTTTGTTTCAAAAAGCTTGACATTTTTAAGCAAGAACTACAATTTCTCCTCCTCTTGTTCAATTTTTGGCCTAGCTAATTGCCTCTTTAAAGTGTCTAAGATGATGGATAAGCTCCATGAGTTTCCATAAGGCAATTCTTTATCCCTCCTGCTACTAATGCCTTTTCTTTCACATTACCTTCTATTTACATCGAATATATCTTGTACCCACAGTTATATGAATGTCATCTCCCCCTATTAGAATTTGATCTCTGTGAGGTCAGGGACTATGTTTTTGCTTCCCCCCCCCCCACATTTCCAATGTTTAGCATATATTAAATGGTTAATAATATCAATTGATTGTGTTGTCCAAACAGTGACATGCAATCCCCTCAGATATTCCTGGCTTTTCCCTAGGAAGGTAGTTATATTACAGATTATTTTTTGAGTGATCACAGGCCTCATTTAGGAATATTTGTAATGTTTTGGGATGTGATGCAATTAGTCCAATATCAGTGTATGGGAACATCTATCTGAAGAAACTCACCACCTGTAAGAAATCTCTTTTGGCCTTTTGTTTCTAAGAATCCCCTTGTTTTCTTCTAGACTCAGCTCACAAACCACTTTCTATGTGAAACCTCCCTCCCCCACTCTCAGATGCTAATTATCTTTTCTGGTTGGGTTCACTAA
The DNA here is from genome assembly GCA_023548195.1 of Bettongia penicillata ogilbyi. Classification (NCBI taxonomy): domain Eukaryota; kingdom Metazoa; phylum Chordata; class Mammalia; order Diprotodontia; family Potoroidae; genus Bettongia; species Bettongia penicillata. The sequence continues at coordinate 3,412,825 of JAJHZJ010000049.1, read as the reverse complement.
TCTTTTACTCAATCTATTTGACTTAGTTTGGTAAGTTCGATAGAAATTTGATCAATTTATTAACGAACAAGCATACTGGCACTTTTAGTCTTTTCAGATGTTGTTCTTCCCTAACCCTAAGATCAACTTGGATGTGCTTTGCACATGTATTGTATATATGTCATCACTCCAGTTAGAATGTTGAGTTCCTTGAGAGAAGGCACTGTTTCACTTTTGGCTTTGGATCGCCAATGCTTAGTATACAGTAGAGACTTAATAGCTTGTTCATTGGTGTGCTTATTGATTCATTTTCTCTATGCCTTTGATAGTATCCCTCTTCTAAACATCTTGATAATCTAGCCCTCCATCACCTACCAATCATGTCAGCTCCAATATGGATTTCCTCTAACTATAAAAAATCTAGGGCAGATGCTTTTCCCATCTTTGTTTTCTTCAGGGCTATTTCCACTTTGTGCTCAATTACCTTCTCAAAACTATTCTAATTCATTGCTTTTCTGTGTGCTCATGCAAGAATACATTTTTTTTCAATTTTCAAGTCAAACTATGTAGCCAAAAAAGAATTACAAAACTATTCCAAAGCCCAGTGACTTTTCAGGGCATTATAAATGAAATGTCATTTCAATAATTACAATGACAACAATAATAAAGACTCGTATAGTACTAAGTGCTAGGCATTATCCTAAGTACCTCACAATTATTATCTCATTTGATTTTCACAATCAAATGGAAGGTAGTTGCTATTAACTCCATTTTAAAGATAAACAACTGAGGCATAAAGAGATTAAGTTGATGCTTTTAGGATTACTGTGAGGCCATATCTGAACTCAGGTCTTCTTAATTCCATGACCTGACTCAGAAGATCTTTGATTTATTAGTACATTTATTCTTTTTATTACTCCTTATCATGTTTTGATTCCTAAAATACCCTGGAATGAAAAAATTCACCTTGTCTCCAATGTTTTGGTTATGATCCTTCCCTAACATAACCTTTTGGTCCTTGCACAAAACTCCCTGGTGAGAAGTTGTCATATCCGGAGTCACCTGAGAACTCAGGATAATTTTTGTATCTTGACTAGATTCTAAATGAAAGCAGTAATTTTAATACATTAGCTATAAGTAATCATTAAATGTGAATGGAATTTGCATCAGTAGAGTAAATATTCCTTTCTGGATCAACATTTTATTTTGGGAAATTTCTTCACGAAACAAGGTGCCAGGTGGGAAAATGAAGAGCCATTTCTACAGTTGCTGTAAAAGTGGCATGTGAACCAAAAATATCAAAGTAAAATGGAAAAAGTCATAATTATCTAAGAGATTTAATCATAAAAATAGTTTGTTTAAAAGATGTTTAAAAAGAAACAAGGACCACATATTTGCCATCAGGCTTATGTCAGAAAACTGATCCTAAGGTCGGAAGGAATCTTTTGTTTACAAGGGCACAAAGAGTGAAACTTACCTCACCAAGAAAGTCATTGGAAGAGAATCTATCATAATCCCAGACTGTCACTTCCAGTGTTTTCTTCTTGAGCTATGGTTTAAATCAAAATGTAATTAACCTCAATTTCCATCATGTACTTCATGTGTCAGCCACACAATAGACTCTATTTATTATCACTTGCTTGCACTCCTTTGCAATATGACAGAAAGGCAATTTTCCTTTCTCTAAAATAACCTTGATCTTAGAAAAATTACGTGTCGTCAGATAGGCTTATATTGGACAATATATTAAAGTTCAATGACTTCTGTAAGGTGCCTAGATTTTGTCTAGGAGGGTCAAATTACACACCATGCAAAACATTTGGATTACTGCCACTGACATTTAAAAAAAATTTTTCTGAAGAAACATCTGTAATTCAATTCAACATTCACTGAATTTTCAAACAAAAATATATGTATGCATGTGTATCACACATCTTAGTATCCTACTTTAGAGAGTACTTTCAGTGCCCATTTTTTGGTAACTCCCTTGAATTTCTAAAAACTAAAAACATTCCTGATGTGAAAAATGATTTTAAATCTTAGCAGTGTCTCAGAGACTGAGCTTCCCCTCAGCCCCCTCCCAATACAAATTCAGTCTCTCCTTTAGAAGGACATTACTGATGAGGTTGTACTGAATTACTAGTCAAAATCCAACCCAAGCTTGAATTGATTTAATCTGCTCAAGTTCAAATGGAGATAGATACTTCTGCCTAGATAGTCCAAGACTGGGAGCAGTCTGGTATGACGGGGGAGGTGGTCTGACAGAACAGGTATTTCCTCTATGTGGAGGCAGAATGATGGCAGATATCAGCCCCTGTTGAAAAGGTACTGTATCAAAATTAAGTGACCTAAGTCATCTACTGAAGACTTCATCTGAATATAGTTCCCCTCCCAGTGTGTTGACAAATCAGAGTTGATTGGCACCCGTTGGGAACACCTACTTTTCAAAGGGTATATAACCTTGTATCCCCAAACTAAGTCAATTCTGAACTGTCCCTCTTAGAGATGCCCAGTTTTGGACTGAACTCCCATGCGATGCTTGCATCCAGCTTGTGAGAGAAATAAAATATGCAGACACACCGTAATTTCCTTTGTATTTTTCTTAGAACACACTGTTTTTAAAAATGTACATCAGGAGTATACTACATGGAAGAATCAAGTTTTTGACATTAGTACAATAAGATCGTAAGATAATAAATCTTGAGCTCCAAGGAAGCATAGCAGTTATCTACTTTTAAGAAGATAAAATTCCTCTTACAAAGGAGAAAACTTGAGACCAGACACTAAATATCAGAGATGGAATTTGAATATAGGTTCTAATTATTGCAATATGTTGATGTTTCCTGTATCGTGCATATGTGAACTATAGTTACTATATACAGAGATAACATCATTACTAGAACCTGTTTAGAATAGATTATGACCTGCATTTAACACCCAGGTCAAAGACAAGAAACATTTGCTTATTTCCCTTCTTTCTTGCAAACTGTCTCAATTTCCATCATACTTCAGAAAGCTAACTTCTGTAATTATTAAAAAAAATGAACAAACAAAAGCTTTAGTATTGTCTATTTTTTTTTCCTTTTGGAAGAATAATATTTTGATGTTACTAACAGCTTTAAGTTTCCAAGAAATGTGCATAAATATGCATATAATTCATTCATTCGGAGAGGCATAAACAAGTTTAGATGTAGAAAAAAAGATTCATGAAAAGTGGAAATTTATAGTAATATTAGACTGTTTACATTATTGATTCTAGTTTGAGAAGAACATTTAACTCAGTAAAATAGTGGATTCTTTTTCCTGTGGATCTCTGAGTAACATGAAGAATTAAAATAACATGAAAAATCAAAACTGGGAGTTTTTATCAGAATATCAAAGTTGAATTACCTGTCATTAAAAAAATCTGTAACTTAAATCTTTAAGAAAAAGTTATTTTCAACATTGATATAACTTTTATATCACAATTTTGGCAGAAGGAATCTGTATAGAACAGATTTTTTTAACTCTTTTTTTTATCTTGGACTCTTAAGAGTTTGGCAAAACCTATAGACATTTTCTCAAATATTTTTAATGAATAAAATAAGATATTTAGGATTACAAAAGAAACCATTATATTGAAAATGTTTTGAAAATATCAATTTTTTTAAGTTTGCAAAATCCATTTTGAGCTTCTGATGCAACTGATTTCTACATACTGATGTTAAAATTATATGAAAATTGGATATTTATTATTATTTTCATAAATGAGCAAGCTTGGGCAACTACAGCTGATGGGGTACAAACTCTGGGAACCTTCTTGAACTCTCCTTGAATCTTCCCACTTAAACTGGTTTACCCTTAATCTAGCCTGACCCTCTATTATCTGTTACCTCTGAGTTGCTCCACCTGCTTCCCCCGACCCCTACTGCCTCTAGCAGTTTCCCACCTTTGATCAGTCACTCCAGTCCCATTGGGATCTTCCTTGGATTCCTCTTCTAGACCCTCCCTAAACCCCTCCTCCCATCACCCCAAACTACTAGACTACCCCCAGAGCCCTCCCCCAGTCTTACTGTACATAAGCTTCATCTTGCCTCCATGAAGGTACTCAGAAGGAATCTAGTTCAGGTTCAGTCTGGTTCAGATTCTATCTGTCCTGCTTGTGAATACAAGCCTCACAAATGGTGAGACTTCTTAGGAGTCAACCCAACATGGTGAATCTTTAATAAACTTGGTTTTACTTTGGCTGAAAGAAAGGCTTGGGTGGAATTCATTCAGGCAGGACCCAGGGTGTCAGTATTTTGGGATTCCAAGCACCCTAGACCTCAACACAAATATGACTTTGAAAGTATAACTATAACTATTAATAAGTTTGGGGAGGGGACAGATACTAAAGCAGAACTGACTACATGGGATGCATTGCTTTTAGTTTCTCTCTATAAAATGCAGCAAGTGCCTAGTGATTAGAACATCTGTTCTTGTTATATCACAGTGATCCTCTGACTGTTCTATTAATAGGGATTTTTTTCTGCTTGTATTTAAAGTTGTATACTGTCAATTATTGTCTCATATTCATGCAAATTTTATGATATGCAGATTTCTCCAAACTGACAAACAGGAAATCTAGGTTTAGAGGCAGCCTGCTATAACTTTGCAGATAGTCACTGGCCCGGGCTGGTAACTAGATTGGTTCTCTAGAGCACGTTGTCTGTCTTATTCATTTTACTTTCTATGTTCAGGCAGCCTAAACCCTATTAAAGAAAGACGGGATTCTGAAAAATACCCAAAGGGCATATTTCTATATCAGAGCCCATGTTCTCTTTCGAGTGCACCATAAAAATCAAAATATGCCATTTTTACAAAAAAAAATTGGCCTTAAGATAGAATAAAAGTGGATTATAAAAAAAAGCTATTGAGGTCACAGAATTTTTATTCACTGCAATGAGGTGAACAGAAATTTCTGACTATTTCTAGAAAGAGCACCTAGGGCCTTTCTTGTGATGCTGCCTGAAAAATTCCCACCTTTGTTTTAGCTACACTAAAATCAATCCCTTGGGCAACTTTTATCCATCGGCTTTCTCTTTATGGTGCTTTCATTCTAGTCCATAGTTCTTTGCTTGCCATCTTAGAAATGCTATTTTTGCCTCTGTAGCAAAACAAAGGAAACAAAAGATGGGGTGATTTTGAGTATTAGTGAAATTATACATGTAGTTCATTCCTTCTATCTGTTTGGAATAGAAGGTATTTCGCATAACTGCATTTCTTCAGATAAGTGAATTTTATCTTTTCAGGCTAGGCATTCTTACCCCTTGTCCATGACCTTGATTTTTTTATTAGTAATTCTATTTCAATTTTGTAATTCAATTTGTAATCCTATATATTTTATTTTAATGCATTTAAAAACAATATTCTGAAAAGAGATCCACCAGACTATTAAATGTGTCTAGGAAAGAAAGAAGTTAATAACTTGTTTTAATTGATAGTTTTTATTTTATGTTCCTGGAAAGATTTAAAACTATATCATATTATGTTTTGCCTTCTTAAGTTGAAGATACTACATATAGGTTTTTTTTTGACTAATGGTCTTCAATATGAATATCAGTTATTCTTTTGCTGAAGTGTTTTTTTATTCATGTCTAAGATTCTATTTGGGTTCAATAAAGCTCATCTACTAACCTACAAATTAGAGTGAAATTGCTCTGGGAACTTAGATTTTAAGTTATTTGTCCCAAGGTTATATAACTAGTTTGTGTCACAAGGAAGACTTTAATTCACATCTCTCTGATTCTGAGGTCATCCTTTCTATTCACTATTTGCTTCTGTTTACATCAATTACTGTAATACAGCATAAGGGGTTACTGATATGCAGTGGGTTTTTCTGGCAAATACATGGAATATTAATTAACATTTTATAGATCTCTTTAAGTCTTACCATATATTTTATTTGCAAAAAAACCTGTTAGTTAAGTAGTAGAGGTATTATTATTAATTTTTGAAACAGGGAAACTGAGGCTGAGAGGTTTGCCCATTGTCCCAAGGAGAGTAAACCAAAGAACCAACATCTTTACCCAGGAGGAATTAAGGACATTAAACATTTTCAATATGTAGAATTTCTAGTACTTTAATTACTTGATCAACTACTTGGCTACTAGCAATGAAAAACACTGCACTTTATGGAATACGAATCCCTGAAATATGAATCATAAAAAGTAACTATTACATACCTGTTCCATGGAGATATTTTTATAAATTACTGTCTGATTCCATTCTGGATTAAGACTTTTCTGAACATATTTAGTTCTCCTCTTATATTCAGCACTGAATTGGAAGGAAAGAAGATGTTGAATGGTGTATCCTAAGTGATTGCATCAGAGTCAACTGTGGGAGCATGCAGGATGCTCAAGATGATGACATACTTTTTTCAACTATTTGTACAGAGGAAAGAGAAATTCAAACATGCTCATATAAAATTCTTTAAAAACTCACCTCCAATCTTCAGTTTTCAAAAAAAATTACTACTAATTAAAAAACATTATCCATTTTTCCTTTCAATATTTTTTGGAGAAGTTATTTTAGCTCCCCCACTTTTGTTTATCAACCATTTGCAGTCTTTAGGGCTAATTTCACCATAATTTTGTAATCTTGATCACCTCAGAATATGTAGAAGACTATTAAAAATTTTATAATGATATCATTATTCTCTTACCACTAGAAACATGAATTTCATGATGCAATCATAGAGACAAGATAATTATTTTTGAGAGATACTAAAAGAGAAAGATGTGCATAACCAATGATTCTTGGAAAGCAATCATTTTAATCTTATGGGCCTTGACAAGCACTAATTCAGAAAGCATTACTTTATATACACGTTAATAAGAACAAACAATTTTTACTAGTGCTAGCTATTTTAAAAAAATATAGGTTCATGAGGAACAATGCCTGAAATCTTTCTCTCCTCTAACATCTAATTCTTTTTTTCATTTTTCCATTGTTTTTTATTATCAGCACCTACCACAGTGTTTTGCACATAATAGGCACTTAATGAATATTTGTTGGGCTGGAGTGAACCTATAATGAACCTTGAACCTGTAGCATTATTTTGATTCCTAAGCAAAATACATGGAAGTATACCATTTGGTAAGAATAGCAACTGACAACCATTTAATTAGATTGGACACTCTCTGGGGGCAGGGATTGTCTGTTGCCACTATTTTCTCCCCCAGTGATTAGCACAGTTACTGGCACATAGTAGGTGCTTAAAATGCCAATTTATTTTATCAGATTTAAATAATCATAACATTAAATTATCAGCAACTGCAAATTGTAACCTTTATATTTTACTTTTTAAATGCTGTTACAGCAGACAATGTCATTATTTCAGCATTAATTGATAAAAATTAATTGCCTTTTTATCAATGAATATTCTCTCTGTTGTTTAGAAGTGAGAGCTATACTACCAGTTATAAAATTTATATTTGTTTTCATAGAATTATCAAAGCAGAGATAGCAAATGACTGTAGTAATAAGGCACATTTTGGATATATCTTAGTATAGGTAAATTTTGTTAATCAATGACATTAAATGATTATTTGAAACAAAAAACTAATAGATTGAATACACACAGACATTTTTTAATTTGTCAAAGAAGGGACATAATTCCACACATTATCCCATGTACTTCAAATTATACTAAGTTCAGGCAATATGAATCTACATTTAAAGAAATACATTGTTGATTGCAAAGTTGATTAGTAGTATCTTTCTAATGATCTACTTAGACTCAACTTATCATATAACTATTACATCAATGTCCACATTGCCAGATAAATCTATGTTAGCAATGTTCATTGAACTTGTGAGGATTAATTTTAATATAGCATTTTAATGTCATTTATAGTAATAAAATGATTTTCTGTTCATAATTCCTTTGCATATGAAACTGACCATGCAAACTCAAAAATATCATCCTGGTTCACAACATTGGCTCCCTTAACATCAGGTACATTTATTTACACTACTCTCATCAAAAGACTGGAGTCTATCTGCAGCTACCTAGATTATTACAAAAAAGTGAATCTCTCTTAATTTATACATAAATCGAACCCTAGGAAAGATTTTTAGGAAGAGAATTGAAAATCTTTCTCTTTTCTACATATTTACAAAGTATTTTCCTTCAGGAGATATAATAGAGAATAAATCCAGCTCATTGTCCCTCTGTGGTTCCTGAACTGTGTCTACCTAACAACCAACTCCAGGTTATAAAATGAATAACAAATCTAGTCAACTGATAATATTTTTCAAACTGAAGTCCCTCTTTCTCAGGAATCTTCAACAATGTTTCTTTATGCTTTAACAATGGATTGTTATTGTATCCTTGTTCTCACAAATGTCCCTTAATAGATTTGTTCTTCTATTGAGGTGTAGATATTGATAGAACAAACTATATACATTTATATGTATACATATATATGTATGTATTTTTTATGTGTATATGTATGTGTGTGTATTTCTTTAGTATTTTCTATAACAAGCATATTGATAAATTTTTTTGGAAGACTGTGGGGCTGTTTTCTTTTGCTTGAGTGCCTTTTGAATTTGTTCTCTTTTAGTTTCAATACTTTAAAAAATGTATTAAAAAACCTACATAGAACCAGAAGTACTGTGTCAAGAAGCAATAACCGGCTAGAGAAAATACAGTAGAGAACTGAGCAAAAAGCATATCAATAATTGTTCAACAAAATTCTAGTCGGCAAGATACAGGTTATAAACCTTCCACACAGGGCATACAATTTGGACAATGTAAACAAAGCAGTATGATTTCATATGTCTGTTCAATGATAACTTTATCACTGGTCATTAATAAAATCATCTTTCAATTGTCTGGACCTCAGTCATGAATCTCTGTATCATTTAAATATTTTGCTTCCATTTTCTCTCTCTCCTGTTTTTGAACAGTGACCTGTTGATTATCATTCTCACTTGAGGATAGGAAGAAAAAAATTCAAGGAAAATAAATTTAAACTAATCACATTTGCTGTTTGTTTGGTGAAGGTGGGTTTTTGTCAAAACTTAAAATAAAGTAGAAACTAGAAATGTTATCGATATTAGAATGGCATAATTATCAACTAAAATGATATCTTCTTGATTCATATTATCTCTGTATTCCATTACCATAAGTTACTGAGTAACAGCTCACAGTATACAATTAATGATAATAACAGCTAACATTTCTATAAAGTGCTTACTATGTGCCAGGAATTGTGCTAAGCTATTTATAAATATTATTTCAGTTGATTATTATAATAACCCTGCATGGTAGCTGCTAATATTATCCCTATGTAACAGCTGAGGAAAAGTAGCAGAGAAAGTTTAAGGAACTTGTCCATGTTAATGTCTAAGACTGGATTTGAACTTGGGTATTACTGACTAAGCATCACTACTCTATCTACTATACCACCTAATTGCCCTTACATAGATTATATGATTTAGTTTATTAAACATAACAGCATAATAGGATCACAATGATATTACATGAATGATAAAACATAGTATAACATGACACAACATGATTTAAATGTTATATAATATAACATTATAACATAATTAATATACATGTATATAATTATTTTTAAATTAAATTCTCCCCCCCCTCAATTAACAAGTACTTTTTTCTTTCCTCTCCTATCTCCCCATCTTCTGGGGGAAAAAGAGAAACAAAAAACGGTAACAAATATGAATATAAAACAAGCAAAACAAATTTTCACATTGGCCATGTTCAAAAATGTATGTCTCATTCTGCATATTTAGTCTTTTACCTCTATATGATGGTTTTTAAATTACATTAAATTTTTCCACTTTGTATCATAAAAAGCATGACTTGAAGATCGGTTATAGTACAGTCTGAGATTTTCTATATATTTGTAGTCATCATTAACTTTAACATAAACATACTGATTATTGTGTTCCATCATGCTGAATTAAGAAATACTGACATTTCTGATTTTTGTTCTTCCTTACTCTAGATAATAGGACAAGAAGGTTCTGAATAATGTGACTGATAACATTTGTCCTAGAACGACACTATCTCTTTGAAACAGAATTGTTTTCACGTCTACTTTGGAGAGATAGGGAGAGGATTCTTGGGTGTGAGAGTCAACCATAACAAGAAACCCACAAAACAGTCAAATTTCCCTGCTTGTGATACTGTGTGGATGCGATTAAATGGAATGTTTCTGGGCAATGAAAGGCTATGGTGACTAATCCTATATTTTTGCAATAGTTGTGTCTTTAAGAAATGGAATGTAGCTGTTATGGTTATCACAGTTCTTATGGTAGCAGTTTGTCAGGATTAGCAGAGATGTCATTAAAAAAAAACATACAAAAAACAAATGCTGTAGGAGGTTTGTGGTTTGTTTTGGATGGGATTAAAATTCTTGTCATCCCATTTCAACTGATGGCAACACATTTTACCTCCTTGCCAAAAGAGTTTGCCATGCAAATAGGAGATTCCCAAAAAATTTGTATAGCCAGATATTATGAGTTGACTCTTTGTGGAAGTGCAAATGATGATGCTGTTTCTGCCATCCCTTTGCTATGTAGCTGGATCAGGCTCTTCCAGTTTCTTGATGTTGAGAAATAAGAAGCTACAGGAGACTCCCTGCCAATCCACAGGAGGTAGGGCAGTATGGCAGAGCTACAACACCCCATTTACTGTGAAGGGTAGAGCAGTAGTAGGGATGTATGCCACAATCATTTATCAGTTTTGTACTCTGTTCAGGGGAGGCAAAGTGCAGACGGGGAAAAAAATGTCTGAGACAATCGCATTCTGTGGCTAAGATTAGGACCATACCTAACAATAAAATTAAAAAATTATCCAAGTCTCTTTGCAATGGCCTGTCTGTAGTCCTCCTTGAGCAGCTAGCTGGGAATCCAGAAATGCCAAGCTCTGAAAGTTGCCAGGGAGGCTTTCAGAAGTGTGATGGACAGAATAATAGCTAATTTGGCCACATTTGATTCCAATGTATATTATGTAGACCCAATCTAATGGCAAAGGCCTTCTTTCTATATTCAATTTCACTTTCATAAAGGTTAAAGGACAACTAACATATGCATTAAATTGGAAGTTCAATGGATTGGAAATGCCAGAGATTGACAATAAAGCTGAATAAATAAAAAGGGGACATAAATATTAAGTCGATCCCATTCACTTAGGTTATTTTAAATGACTACATATTTTGGCCCCTCTGATATCTTTATATTCTATATGTCTAAGTTTGGTAAAATTTTAAACTCTCAAATAACTATATTAATAATGGTGTTACTATTTTGAACAGATGTTACAGATACTATATATAGAATCAATAATCTAATTATTTTTCTGTAGAGTGTGATGTATACTAGGTAATCAAATATGTGGATATAACTTGAAAGATCAATTGATTCATTCATTTTAGATCACTACAATAATCTTGCATTCAATTAGGTCGAGTGAAAATTTTACTACATATTTATATCTTTATATTAATTATCTGTACACAATTTGGCTTTAAGTCTATGGGTAAATGAAAAGCTATTTGTACTCAAGCAGTTTTCATTGACTTTATCTACTCTATTTCACACCATAGTTTTGAACATGAATTTCTCCCCAAGTTAAAAACAGTTTCCAAAAAGACACTATTAAAATGTTGGGCTTTTTTTACTTATTCTATTTTTCTATGTTGTGAATATGTTTGGTTAGTTCAATCAGAATATAAGTCAAATGTTGATAAAATGAAAAATTTCCCCATTTCAGACTGTTAGCTTGAACATCAAAACAAAACCTTTAATAAATAGATAAAATTTGGAGGTTAAAGATAAATAATGATAATTTTTTCTAAATCCATTGAAGGGTAATTGAAAATAAGTGTTCAAATGAAGTTTGGCATCTCATCTCTGCAGACACCAAAGGATAAAGATTACTATTTCACTTTTCTGTATATGATATAATATAATGTAATACAGTAAATGATTATTGATTGATTGTGGGTTTTCCATTGGTGGAGATTGTACACTGATTACAGGATCAGATTATACGATTAGGAAAATGTTCTTAAATACAGCATTTCATTCTCATCTCTCAAAAACTAATGTTTTTGGTAATCACATAGAAATAAAAAAATCATTTTTAGTGTTAAGTATTCTCATCTCCCAAAGTCTCTATTGTATGTATATATTTAGTTTGGAAATACAACAATTTTTTTAAAATTTTAATAAGTGGAGATTTGTTTTATTTTTTATCTATGTCTTAGATGTAAAATTAGATCAAATCAAGAATATTTAGAATTCAAAGGAATCTTACTATTTGAATCATTTCATAGCTAAAATCATCTTTATGATGGGTGAGTTTTCATCCAGAAACCTACGTGGGCCAGAGAACATTTTTTATTGTTCTATGTAAGGATCAGATGATGTAAAATTTAATGAAACTGAAGGCAGATTCACAAGTCATCAGGCCATAGAAAGAATAAAAAATATGAACTAGAGCTGCAATGATTCTATGTGCAATCATGCTTGCATGCATCCACTAAACATGCACAACTCAAAAGGCAGTTCAAAGCATGACACTGAAAGGTATGGCACTCTACCTTGCATTCTGGACAACCATGACTTGGCTGCATGGGTTCACCAAAGGACATAAAAATGGGGAAGTAGGAAAAGAGCAACAAGGATAAAAAGGAGAGAAATGAGAAACATGAAAAACAGAGTAACTATGCAATAATTATATAGAGAGTTATAAATTAACATTAGATAGAAAAAGGAACAAAAACCCAACTGATATGATCCAGGACATACTCATAATTCACATTTTCAAAAATTTAAGTTTGAAATATTGATGGGGCTAATCCTTTAGATAGCCAAATCTTCACAGGTATTACCATTCAATAATACCCTCTAATGCCTAGCACTGCTAGTACAATATCTGCTGAAATCTCCTACTGACATATTGTAATCTGTTTTCTAACTGAAGACGTTTTTACTCCCTACCACAAGTAGTGGAGATTCTCAGATTTTCTGCAGTTTATTGTGAATTCTATAACGTACACATAAAATGAAAAACAGTACCCTTGTTTATCAATAGTGAAGAAAGAAAATAATTGAAAGCATCCTACTTCACTAAACATAAAAACACATAGTATTTTCTTCTGTCCAATACTGTGATAATTATGAAACAATATACATGCAGTCTAGCAGACGTTTCTACAGAGACTATCATTTTTTGTTCATTCTCTATCCCTACAGTCACTCCTTTATCCTTCTGCACCTTAGTCGTCACTAATAGTTCAATTATCCCACACTATTTTTAAAAGCAAATACGGTCACATGAACTGAATCCTTGATTACTCTTATCTATTTACAAGCTGCTGAACAACAACAAAACCCATTCGATTATGCTGGTTCCGCCCACTACAAATTTGTTATCTCAACTGGGTCTTCACTTTGGCACATCAAATATTCAATTCCTCCTCAATAGATTCCTCCTGCTCCCTTTCCATAGTTTACCATAGCATCCTTTCTTCCCATCCTTTCAGCCAAATATCATGCCTCACACTTCACAGAAAAAAATTATGGAGTTCCTCCACTTTTCCACACCTCCTCATCGCTAATCATTCAGATAGCTCCTCCCTCCCCTCACCCTTGCCATACTGTGTTCATCCTTCATTGCCGAAGAAGACCATGCCATCAGAGAAATGATGACACGACTTGTACTTGACTTTGTTTTGAGTGAGGGAGGGCTGTGCAGGTCACCAGCCTCACTTCTCCTCCAGAGCCACCCAAAGCCAGTGACCAGATATTCATCAGGATGACTGGAGATGATGCGCTGGGAGACGGGCCCTTTATGGCAAAGTTTTTGCAGGTACTCACTTAAGGTGAGGCAATGCCTACTCATTGAATAGGTCTGTTTAAGAAGTAGCCAGGGCTTGGCCCCTTTAATGAGACCAAGAAAAAGAAACACATCAGGCTGGGAGAGAAACAGCAATAGTTACTATTGATAATCACTCTAAAGCTAGGAGGGTCCAGAGGAGCCCTTAGGCAGGGGACCATTGGCATCCCAGCTTCAGAGTGCAATAGGTTCACACTGGTCTTAGATAAACAGATGGTCTTCCTTACCAGAGCTACTCTGGATCTCATCTTTTCCCCTGTTCTCTAATCAGGCTATTTCCACAATCATGCTATCCCCTCTCAATAGCTCCCTCTCTATTGGCTTTTTTGATGCTACAAACATGTCCAAGTCTTCTCCAATGTCTCCTCTATCCTTAAGAAACTCTCATCTGATCCTAAAATCCACCATCCATCCCAAGAAAGAAGAAAAATATAATCCCATTTGATCCTGACAAAAACCCTGGGATATTAGAGTTAATATTACTCCCATTTTGTATTTGAGAAAACTGAGGTAGATAAAGATTAAATGACTTGTTCTAGGTCACATAGTCAGTATCTGAGGTCAAATTTGAACTCAAGACTTCCTGATTCCAAGCCAAGGCTCAATTACTAAGTCACTTAAACTGCCCTTGGGTAATGCCTGAAATCTCTTCCCTTTTCAGCTGATCTTAAAAAAGTCATTTATGATAGGTGCCTCCACTACTTCTGCCATTCTCTTCCAAACTTGGTAATCTGACTTCCAATATCATTGTTCAACTGAAACAATTCTCTCCAAATTGACCTAGTTATTGGTTACCAAATATAATTACCTTTTTTTTTTAACCCTCGTAACATTTCTGTAGCGATCAGAACTATTGATCATCTTCTCCTATATAACCTCTCTAGGCTTTCCTGTCAGCGTTGTCTCTTCATTTTACTCCTATCTGTCAGACATATTTTTTCATTCTCCTTTGCTACTTCCCACATAGTTAAACCACTTTAATTCCACTGATATAAATGGGTCAGAAAAACCATAATAGGGTTCAGGTACAAAAAGCAGATTTATAAATTTTTTAAAATAGTATTTACAGGTCAGAATATAGACTTTATCACCTATTACACAAATATTAAGCATCTTCAAAGAGTTCATACTTTGTCCCAGGCAACTGATAGATTGTAGTAATAAGGGGGTTCAACTTGTACTAAATATATGCAATATGAAGGAAGTCAAAAGAAAGGCATTTAGAAGTTAGGACTGCTAATATTATCAGTGTTTTTCAAATTATCAGACTATAGGTATAGAATTGGAAAAGGCTCTAGAGGCCTTCTAGTCCCAATCTGTCATTTTAGACATGAGAAAATGGAGGACCAGGGAAGTTTAACTGACTTTCCTAAAGTCACCTAGGCCATGGGCTTCAGAGGTGAGTTTTCAACCTAAGTTCTTAATGGGGAACAACTTTTCTAAAGGAGTTGGTTAATATAGATATTTACAATAAATTTCTTTTTCACTTACCCTCTCCCTGGAAGAAGATACACTTTAACGAAAGGGTCAGAATATCCATTGTTGTCTCGGGGCACGAGATTTCTTGCTTGAAGAATGTGTATGATAAGATTTCCAAGATGTTTGTCGTAGTTGATTTGAAGCTATAGCAAATATTACAATATTTGGTTAAGTTGGGGTTTTTTGACCATATTCAAGTAAAATAAGACTTTTTCCAAGAAGCTGTCTCTGATACCCTCTGCTCATAATGACCTTCCTACTACAACTGTACAAGTATTTTTTTTTTGCAGTTCTCTAATGCATCTTGATATGTAGAATTTTGCATTATTAATATGTGTATTGGGAACGTGGCATAGCAGCTCAGTGGACTGAGTGCTGGTCTTAGAATCAGGATTGGTCTGGGTTCAAATATTACGGGAAATAATTCCTATCTGTGTGACTCTGTGGGCAAGTCACTTAGCCTTTGTCAACCTCGGTTAAAAGTCCCATTATACGGGGAATTCCTTGACAGAAAGAAATGTTTTTGTGTGTGTTTCTTAATAGGTCTTGCACACTTAGGAATCTAATAAACTCTAGTTGACTTGGTTCCCTCCTCTTTCAAATAAGGATAATGATGCCTACAGTATTTATTTCATAGGTTTCTAATTGAATGAAATAATATATAGGAAGTTCTTTGCCAACTTTAAACATTTTATATTATTGTTATTATGTTTATTGCTGTTCATTTTTCACTTGTCTGACTCTTCAGGACCCCATTTGGGGTTTTCTTGGCAAAGATACGGGAGTGGTTTGCCACGTCCTTCTCTAGATCATTTTACAGAAAAAGAAAGTGAGACAAACAGGATCAAGTGACTTGTCCAGGGTCATACAATAAGTAAGTGTCTGGAGACAGATTTAAACTCAGAAAGATAAGTTTTCTTAACTCTAAGCCTAGCATTTCCCTACTTAGCTGCCCTGTTGTTATCATTACCCTATATGAATTCTCTGAGGTTAAGGGTCAATCTTATCTATACTTTCACTTTATTCCCATTTCTAGCTCCCACCCTCAGTACTTAGCATAATAGGTGCTTAATAAATGTGTCCCTGGATTTATCATATTTTCCTAGAAAAAAATTTCTTCTTGCTTACACTAGTACTTGCTTTCATCCAATAAAAATGACAAATGACTACTCTGTAAAGAAAATGATTTAATCTTTATTTAACATTAGTTTATCTCATTCCTAGTTCTTGTTAAAGGTAACTAATATTTCACATTTATATATGTTTAGAGTTTACACAGTTGTATGACAATTGCAAATATTACTGCTTTCATTTTGCAGATGAAGAAAATAAAGATTAGAGAAATATAAAGCTACATATCTAATATCAAGTGCTCTTTCTACTCTGCAATCTTTTCTCACTGCCTATTCATTTGAAAGGAAAAAATAAAAAGGGTAGGTTTATTAGCATGCGTTTCTGAAAGAGAAAACTTTACAGGAACACCACTTTCATTTTAAAATAAGTTTTTGGAGTTTAAAACAATGAGTAATTATTTGAATACTTATTGACTCCTCCAGAATAAAATATACAGTTGATATCTTTCTCAGAACAAGTAAATTGCTTTTCCCCCCTACATAATTAGCCATGGATATTGAGAGAGATGCTATTTAGAGAAAAATCCTTCAGGTTAAGAAGATAAGTATGGTGTAAAAGGCATGAAATTAATGAATTTATATATGTTGTGCTTACTCTCTGATGATAATCCTACAGCTTTTTTCTCATTCCATAGTTTTCAACAAAACAAGAACTTGGGGTAAAATAATCTGTTAAAGTCTTTTTAATCTTGGAAACTAGAATAGTAATACTGTGACACTACTAAAATTGATGATCTGAATGATACTTTAGCTATATCTGCATAATGCTAATGCATTGAAAAATGAAACTAATTAAGTCAAATATACAAAGGGACAACCAAGTGAATAAAAAGTAAAATAACTGACTCTGATATATTTCTAATGAATTGAACGATTGTTTTCATACCACATAGACAAAGTTTTCTTCCTTTTGGACACTTTGTTCCTGATTAAGTAAAAAACAAACTGTAAATATATAAAAATGAACATAATATAACAAACAACACAGGGAACTGTGAAAATTACTTTGAAAATACTACAGGCTATTAGATTTCCCATACTACTCTTTCTGACTGAGTAATTTCCATGATCATGGAGCAATGATGGCAAATTTAGCGGTACTTTTTAATTATCGGTGGTAAGTTATTGAATTAATTTTGCTGCTTACTTTAAACTATATCTGAATGAATTTGACATTGATTTCTGGTAAAATTCTAGGATAGAATATTAAAAGAAGAGGTTATATTTAAAAACAAGTCATGTCTGACAACTAATTTTTGAAAGAGTTACTATACTGTAGATGGAGATTCCATTTATCTAGAATATTAGGTGTTTAGCAAGAAAAGAGGTCTGTTTTATTCAACATTTTATTAATAAGTTGTGATAATTTGATTTTCTTCTGTTCTATCAAGACTGGAATAAAAATACAGTTGTCATATTTAGCAGATTTATAGATAGCTTTCAGCTTGGAGAGATAACTTGGAGATGAAGGGATTAGGGTCAAAACTATCTCTATAGGCTAGAATAGTGATTCAATGCTAACAAGATTTAATGGATGAAATTTAATGGATAATATTAATAATGCTATATCATAACCTCTAAGAATTCAGAGTTAATAGGATCATATGTTTATGGCCAGAAGGGAAACTTAAAAATCATCACATCCAATCCCTTACATTATAGAAGAAGAAACTGAGAGATTAAATCGGTTACTTGAGGTCACAGAAATATAAAATGGATAGTCAGTGGGTCCAGATAGCAGTTCATATAAAACAGTCTGATTGCTGGACAACAGGCTAAATGAGTCAGTGGTGTGATATGTCAGCCAAAAGAGCTACTGGGAACTTTGAAAGTGTTAATAGAATATTTTGTCCAAACCAGGGGTCATGACATTCAGACATGACAGTCTAATCTTCCCTGATCTGAGAGATTGTGTGTATTTCTTAGCACACGGTTTTGAAGGGGATGTTTACAAGGAGCAATGCATATGTGGTAGACTGACCAGGATAAGAAGGGGAATTAAACTGGATTAATTGGAGGAACTGAGGATATTTTTAACCTTCAGAAGAAAGGCAAAGGACAAAGGGAAAGCTATGCCCAACTGAATGCAGAATTCCAGCAAATAACAAGAAGAGATAAAATTTTCTTAAATGAGCAATGCAAAGAAATGGAAAAAAACAATAGAATGGGAAAGATAAGGAATCTTTTCAAGAAAATCAGAGATATCAATACAATGTTTTATGCAAAAATGGGCATGATAAAAGACAAAAATGGTAGGGATTTAACAAAAATGGAAGAGATTAGGAAGAAACGCCAAGAACATACAAACTATACAAACAAAAAAGATTTTAACATGATGGTATGGTTATTGATCTAGATCCAGACATCCTAGGGAATGAAGTCAAGTGGGCCTTAGGAAATATTGCTAGCAGTATGGTGAGTGGAGATGATGGAATTCCAGCTGAGGTATTTACAATCCTAAAAGAAAATGTGAAAATTCTGCACTTGACATACCAACAAATTTGGAAAAGAAGATTTCCAGTGAAAAGATTAGATTGTTTCAGTATAGAAAGAACTGTAAAACAAGTACTGTGGGAAAAGAGATTTCTCCAGGTTTTAAAATAACTTGTGATGAACTGAGTGGCCTTTATCTTATTTGATTGATAGATACATTAAAAATTTACTGGTCAACAAGGAAACATCAAAACATATCACTGTATTGCCATAGAACTCTGTATGATAGGATTAAAGGTGAGGATCAGGTAGCAGCTGAAGGAAGACCTAAAATGAACTTTGTGATCTGTACAATTGTGCTAAATATCAGGGGTTATCCTCTAAACCTTGTTATAAGAGGGACAGATGGTCACTTTTATTCCATAAAACTTCTCTCCGTGTAATATAGCATTCTGTCAAAATAGACACGAAAACATAAACATCTGTTAATGTCATAAATAAAAAGGACAGTTTCTGCTCCATGGATTCACAATATCAAAAATGCCAGTGGGGGGTAAGTTATTCAAAAATATATGATAACAATTAACAATTATATTTTCATACCTGAATTTCTCCAGTAATTGGATGAGATACAGACTTTGTTGCATCAGTGGGCTGTAATATTAAAGAATACATGCAAAATTATTACATAGAACATTCATATAATTTTATTTTTCAGCATTCTGAAGTTCTATTAATTTTGTTGGTTACGCAATTTTGGTTTGAAAATAAATTTCATTCAGTTTTCAGTTGACCAGTTTCAAATAGAGTTTCTATTCATACTTTTAAAAGAAGAAATCTACATTGTATTTCTACATAAATTATGTAGACATAATAACAGAGATTATAAATACATCTTAACCACCTCTGTTCAAGGTATATAGACATTATAAATACATCTTAACCACCTCTGTTCAAGGTATATAATTTAGCCATTAAATTTTGTTTACCAAAATTGGATGTGAAATAGAGGGGAAAAAATCTTGTAACAGCAAACCATGAGGTTTTTATTCATTTAAAAAAAACAACTATAATAATTTCTTTGACTTTTACTTCACCACCATTTCCTAAAATATTGTCCTCCCCTCTCAGAGAATCATCCCTTATAGCAAAGATTTTTTTTAAAAAAAAAAAACACTTCACCAAAATTAGTTCATCAGCCAAGTCTCATAGAATATGTAGTATCCCCCACTCATAATTTCCAATTTCTGCAAGGAAATGAGGATGGTACATTCTCATACATGATACTTTTATAACAGAGAAAAGGATCAAGTGGCACAAAATTGTCAAGCAGGTAAAGTTTGTTTTTGACATGCTTTCTTCTTTCTCCTATAAATGTCCATTGTCCAGATAAACATGCCCTCCTGTTACCTCTTGATATGCCCTATATTCTAAACATTTTCCCCCTTCTTTTCTTTTTTCATCAAACTTATAACTGTTTTAAGATACTGTTATCAATCGAGTACCAAACATAATAGCTCACATTTCTGTAAGTGTTTGAAAGGTTATTATAACCTTGAATTATCTCCATTTCACAGATTAGGAAATTGAGGTTCATACTGTTAGAATGAATTGCCCAAGGTCCATGACTGGTAAATGAAAGAGCTAGAATTCAAGTCTAGTTCTTTAGACACCAATTTCAGGACTCTTTATATTATATCATGAAGTAAGCATTGAAAGTGATCTTGTCAAATTAAGGTATGGGAACTGATTAAAGACCTATGTTATTCGTTGCAATCTCAAGTGATAAATTAGAAACTACTACTGAAAAAATTATGTTGTTGGCATCAAATTTAATCATTAAATTGTGTTTATAAAACTATAGTATGACAAGAAACTTGATTTTTTTCTTTACAGAGAGGTCTTATATACAGTCCATCATTTGTAGCAGTATTTTTTTGAAGTTGCAAAGAGCTTAAAATATACTGGATGCCCATAGATTGGGAAGCAGCTAAACAAAATGAGACATACTAATGTCATGAAATATTGCTATGTTGTTAGAAATGATAATAGGATGAGTACAGAGTAGCATGGGAAGATATATGGCTTGATGTAAAAGGAAATAAGCAGAACCAAGAAGACAATACGAACAATGACCATGACAATACAAATTAAAAAGAACAATGAAACACCTGAAACAGAATGGTGCAAAATGATAGAGAACAAGATTAGCCCAAAGAAGGAATGTAAGAATGCATTACTCTGAAGAGAGATGGGACGCTATGGATGTAAAACACTGGATATGTTGTTGGAATTGACTGATGTGTTGGTTAAATTTGCTGTTTTTTTATTTCTCTTTTTATTTTTTTAATTATAAATGATGTTATATATAAGGTTATTGGGCTGTCTATTCAAAGGAATATCATAGAATATAAGTGTTATAAAATATCAAAGATGGTTTTATTTTTCTTTAATGGAATGTAGGAATGGCCATTCCTATGTTCATAACCTAGATATTTTAAAGAGATGGCTTACTATGGTTAAAAATTCATACAGTTTGGTAAAATTACAAAGGATATTTATCTAGTGCTGTTTTATTTTTGATCCACTATAGTAAATTATCAGCAGCAAATCCTAAATATGTTATGAATAATGAAAACAAGCTTTTATCAACTTAATGAATACAAAATTGGGAAGCATAACTAGACAGAAGTTCACTTGAGAGAAAGGTCTTATTGGACTCATACTTAATATGAATTGAGAGTTTGGTATCATATTCAAGGTAGCTAACACAATCCTAGACTACATTATGAGAGGTATAGAGTCTAGGATGTGGAAAGTGATAATTCCAAGTGATAATCTGCCTTGTCAGACCACCTCGAGAGTAGTGTTCAGTATGGGGTACCATCATTTAAAAGACATTGAGAACTGGCACTATTAAAATAGGGGAACCAGGATACTGAAGGGCTTTGAGTTCATGCTATATGAAGACAATGTGAGGAAAACTAGTATTTTTTAACTTGGAGAAGGTAAGGCCTGAGCAGTGGGGTATGATAGCTCTTTTTTAGGTTTTTAATGGGCTCTTACAAGCCATAGAGGGCTTTGATTAGTTATGTCACAACTCAGATGACAAAAAAGAAGTAATGTGTGAAATTTGTTAAGAGGAAAACTTAGGTTTGCTGTGAAGAAAATCTTTAATATTAGAATGATCCAAAGATGGGATTATTTGCCCTATAAGGTAATAATGGCTTGATTTCTTTAAGCAAAGGTTTAACAGAATGATATAAAGGGAAATATTGTTTCAGACATGGATTCAGCTAGTTGTTTCAGAAGACCCTTCCAATTGTGAATTTTTTTGATTTTGTTTACTAGATCAGTCTTGGATCCCCTTCGCAAAACATTATTATTTCTCCCAAAGACATCAAAATTTTATTCTGTATATAGCATGTGGACAGACTGAGAAGGATTTGTGTCATCTAAGAATGACTATATTGAGATAAGATGTACGATCATCTTCCATTTCAATGGAGAAGATAGCAGACTGATAAAGGGGAAAAAGTAGAGTACATGAAAATAACAGTTTTTAGATGTCAATCATCATTAATTTCACTATTAGTGCTCTCAATGTAGGAATTCCTTCTACTCATTCACGATTGCTGCATAATTAGAAGAACCAGGTAATGGAGACAGAAAGATTCTCAATTTAAATGAAAATGGAAATTATAAAAAAAGTCAATGATCTATGCCGGTTTTCTTCAGAGAGATAACTAAAGGATATGATAAAGTTGGTTTCATCACACATTCAGAGGCAACAAGAGACATCCTCTCATGGAACACTTGGCCACCTCACCTTACAGCATTTAGGAAGAGAATAAAATCTGATAAAGCATCATGAAGATAAATGAAACTTAGGCATTAACATCTATTATAAAGGATAATAAACTCTCAGAAAAAAAAACTGGATAATATCCTCCAAAAATTAAACAAATACTGATACTCTGTGATTCTGATTCAAAAGTGGGAACCAGAGGAACTACAAAGCCATCTTGCAAAATAAGATTTGGGATCAAAGGATGAAAGAAACCAAGAACTTGTATGCTGCTCTGAAGCTCACTCTAATATACCATGAATAAGTTCTCATAAGTTGTAGGAAGCAATGGATGATAAAAAAGGATGACAAACAATTACAAAATCTATTCTGATAGACAATAACTTTGGAATCAGTTGGCTGTATGCAGCTAAACCACTGATGAATTAGATATTAGTAGAAAAGACAAAGATGGGAAGGCATCACTTGCAATTGCAGCACTTGTAAATGAACTTTTTAAAAGAAGTTTTCATTTTATAAAAATGGGAAACAGAAAATTCAATTTTCTAGATAAATTTAACTCGTACAAAATCAACACTGCAATAGAATACAAAAGACCTCAGAAAGCAGCTTATCTCAAAACGCACTGGCAATCTTTGCAAAATGTTGAGACAGAAGAGCAGTACCAGTCTAAAGGACAGTATGGCTTACAAAACACTTCAAGAAAGGATAATTAAAAAAAGTTACAAAACACCAAAAAGCATTTTAAGAGAAAACAAGCCTATAGAAAGCTAGATAGGAGAGTCAGTAACAGAGTCAAGTGATTATAGTGAACATTTAAAGATGAAACTTTAAGGGGAGAAAAGCAAGAAATGAACAGAATTTATTAGAATTTTTTAATTAATCCTGAGTCAATTTCATTATCAATTATAATAGATGCATCATAATTGGAATCTACCAACTTGACACACTGTATTATGGGAAAAAGTCATAATGACATTCATGACTAAGTCAAGGAGAACAACAAACACAAGTTAATTAAATGAAGCAGGAAGCTATATGGGATGAAATATGATTTTCAAGGTACTGAGGTATTGATATTTTATTCAATATAGCAAATTCAACTCAACAATCATGTATTAAATGTTGCTATATGTGACTGTGTTAAAAATCCTCAAGTGGTCCAGAAATACTTTCCCCACACCATACACTAAAACAGAGGGAGGGCTCTAGTATGTTGAGTTGATCTTCCATGTAGGATAGATGTGAACAAAAAATTGCACAGACACCATGGAAAGGCTGCGACCTGAATCAGAGTAAGTACTGACTGAGCAAATCAAGGATTCATCCAAGTAGGTATCAAAATAAGTGCAATCAATGATGAAATTAGAGACTCTCTTTCACTGAGTTCCTTTGGAAGAATTATTATGTTGAAGAGAAGAGTGGGGAAAGATCCCACTTGATTGTGACAGAAGGAAAATAATGGTAGAATGAAGGATGAAGTCTGTTCAGTTGTTCAGCAATACAGATCTGGTTGAGTTAGTATAGAACTAGGAGCACTCGTATCACGAATTATCTCATTCTCTTTAAATCAGCCAATCAAGAAGAATTTTTGAAGTTTGTTATGAGTCAGACACTGTACTCGTCATCACCATCCCTGATCTCAAGGATCTTATGGCATCTCTAGGGGGAACATATGTATATCTATCTATCTATCTATCTATCTATCTATCTATCTATCTATCTATCTATCTATCTATCTATCTATCTATCTCCTAGAAGAAACTTCTATGAAAACAGAAAAGGAGAGAAGATGTTTGTGTAAGTCCATAAAAATGTCCATATAGACATTTTTGCAGAAAAAAAATGAAATATAGGTGAGAACACAGAGAATTGAGACAAAAAGTCAAAGAAGTTATGCATGTCTTTGGATAGACAGTGTGTGGCAGATGCATAACCATTTCAATAGTTTGATAACTGGCTTGGAAAATTACTACAGAATCTATGATTGTTGGTGGCTGTAAAATGCATCTTTTTTGAGAAAATCTGGGAAGAGTGTAAAGATTTTTTTCTTTCATGCTTCAATGCATCCTTCTGCAGAAGGGGAATGTCTGGAAAGAATGCAGGGGAAAAAGCATTCCTTATATCAGAAGTGAGATGGCTTTTAAGAACTTCAAGTCTTGGCAGAGGGATATTTTTAACTTCATAAATCTCCTGATGAGTTACTATAAAACTGAATTAATACACTTTTTCTGTTTAGAAAAAAGTTATTTTTCTTATTGTCATCAAAGTAGTAATATGAGTAAGCTTGGGGTTGAAAGCCTTTTGTTTTCAAACTGATGCTTTTACTAAAAGCAAAACAAAATAATTTCTCCCTCTCTTTGCTGCAAATATACAAAAGCAGTAAATGAGAATTCCCTTTCTTGAGGTATATGAGAAACATGTATTGACCTTAATTTTGCTAGGGAGAGATAAGAAGGCAAAAGAAAACTGAGCTCCTTGCCAGCAAAATGAAAGAACTGGCTTTCAGCTTTTCTCAAAGAAATGAGTCATAACATATTTAAAATATGTGCAATTATGCACATATGTCTAATGAATGTTAATAATAATATACAGTGGAATGTGGCCTCATTGATCATTTTAAGTCACCACACAAGCAAATGCCACAAATCTTAGGAAATTTACTTAGAAATGAAACCTTGGGATTCTATTTTATGTGAAAATCTTAAAATGCTGAATCTATTAACTATAGTAATTTATTTGTCTACCCACTATCTTGGTGGCAGCCAGATAGTGTAGTAAATAGAATGCTCTACTTGGAATTAGGAAAAGTTGGGTTAGAATCATGCCTCAGATACGTACTATCTATGTATACCTGAACAGGTCTCTTAACTTCTGTCTGTCTTTGTCTCCTCATCTGTGAAATGGGGAATATATCAATGACTACCTCAAAGAGTTGTTGTGAGGATAGATTTCTTCTCTTCTCTCCTCTCCTCTTTCTCTTTCTCTCTCTTTCTCTCTCCCTCTCTATATAGACAGATATAGATACAAAATATGCCATCAATATTGAAAGTTTCTACCATCTATCAAGCAAAAACTTCCCAAGTTGATAATAATCAGACACACTCTGACCTCTGTATTTTATATAAAGTCATCTATGGTACAGAAATGCAACAAACCGAAGGATAAAGAGATCTAGCAAGTTTCTATATCATATTTTTATATGGATGGATCCACATTCTCTTGTTTGGTCAGTAAAATATTTTTCCTAATATAAAAGTACATCAAAATTATTCCTGACACTTCAGCAAAAATAACTGAAAACCATATACTCCCCCAATTTCTTGCACAAAACAAAAAATACAGTACATCAATACATCTAGCAACATCCCACTGTGCTGCTTTGATCTTTCATTAGTTGCCAGAGGAACTATAGAACAATTTTTTTTCCACTCTCCACATGACATCTGTCAAAGAAAGACCAGCTAGACCTGCAAGTGACTAGACATTTAAAATCTTTGTACTTTATTCTGTAAAGGCAAAATGTACTTAGGTAGACATGCATTACTTTGGATAATTCTGGGAATTTGCAATGTTTCATAATGTTCCTAGATTCAGAGGATTAACAGATAATATGTGAACCAGGCAAAGACATAATTCTATATTTGAACATGTGTTCTAGAGAATTATCTTTGAGGAAGAATATGTTCTAATACCATACTAGAAGCTTTTCACTTGAACCTGGTCCTTTCAGTAATGTTAAATCTGAGCCAAAGCATGTAGGTGATGGTTTCAGCAGGTTTTAAAACATAAGAATTTGACTAGGAAAAGAAAAATGCGCGCTACCTTCATTTTGTCTTCTGAGAAATCCAAATAACAAGTCTGTAAATAAGAAAAATAGCCTTCTCCAGTCTTGCATATCCTACTCATTATTTTTTAGGTTAACTCTCAAGTTATGCAAAGTGAAGAATTTTATCAAATTACTCTCAGGATGAATCAGGTAATATGTGAAGTCACCACATGCACAAAAGGAGACTATTAGTTTGATAAGCGAGGGGGGAATACTGGGGCTCCTTAATCCTAGGCTCATATTTTTAGCTCTATGACTCTTTACAGTAATGGAACAGAAGTATCTGTTTCATTATCGGTTGGTTAGCAAGCATTTATTGAGTCCTTATGATTTGCCAGGCATTGAGATAGTGCGAGAGATGCAAAGAAAGGCAAAAAAAAGTACCCTATCTCTAGGAGTCAACATTCTAATAGGGAAGACAACCTGCAGACAACTATGTACACACAATAGATGACAGATGACAGAGAGATAAATAGAAATATAGTATACAAAAGAAAATCTCAGGGGAAAGGCACCAGGCATGTTACCAGGGTCTAAGGAAAAAAAGAAACCAAAAAAAACCACTAGCTTAGAAGTCAGGAGAATTAGGTTGTATTTCTTATCCAATGAGGTAGTTGTGAGACCTTGGGAAAGTTATTTGGCATCTCTGGATCTCAGGCTCCTACTCTGTCAAAGGAGAGAGTCAGACTAGATCAGGGACTAGATGGTCCATTCTGACTCTAGAATTCTGTGATTCTATTAGATATGAAGAACTTGGCTTCTGGAAAAGAGACTGTTGACTGAGAAAATTATATATATATTGTGTGTGTTGTATGTGTATGGAGAGCACAAAAGGAAAGTGCTTTTTAGTGTACAGAGATGCCCTGAGGAGGCCTTATGAAAGGGATACAAGTATGTGTATATATATTATATATACGTGTATATGTATACATGTGCATATATATACATGTATGCATATACATGTATATGTATAGTGTGCATATATACATACATATGCACACAGCTTTGTGGGTACATACATATATACATACACACATATATATTTGTATCTAGGCTTGCATATAAACATGGCTACAAAATACATACATATATATACACACATATATGGTTATTATATATAACATCCCTAGTATGTACACTAAGTATATCTATATACATGTATAAATATACATATACCTATATATACACACACATACACATACACACACACATAGACTCTATTTGTGTGGTAGTTGTGGGTGTGTCTAGTAAGTTCAGCACACCTGAACACAAGAGCTCATAAATACAGCTCTTAGAATGTTCTCACTTGCCTCATTTACCCAGAAATGGAAATGATTTTCAGCCTACAAAACTTGCTGGTAGAAATTTGGTCTTTGCCCCTTTTCTGCTTTATAAGTACAGACTTGCTCTAAAGGTTGTATCCTCTTCTATTTTTTTTGGCCAAAACCAGTGAAATTTTGATTAGGAAATCTGCTGCCTTGTATGGCTATGCTGCATCAAGCAGGCCAGGAGGGAGGGTAGCACTTCACCTGTTTGATATTTAGGAAGATGCAAAGAATAAATTCCTGTTTGTGAAGGGTAGGAATCTCCCTATCATGAGCTGGGAAAATAAATTGTAGAGGGGATTTAGGATCACAGGGTCATTGTTATCATGCTGGAGGGTATTTTACAGGTCATCCAGTCCACCACCTCCTCCAATTGAGATTGAGAGAGCTTTTAAAGACCTGCCTAATGTCACAGAGGTATTTTTCTCTCTCATAATATTCTTATTGTAAAATTCAGAAGAACATCTAAAGTATACTTTAAAAAAACCATCATTATGATGAACACAAAATCTATGTGACAGATTCTACTTTAATATTTATAGAAGCAAAATTAACTTTGCTAGATTAAAAGGATAGATTGTAATAAGAAATGATTGTAACAGAAGAAATATGCTCTTGATTTTTGCTTTTCAGCAATTACATTGTCAGAGAAAAAGGGCAGATATTGGAGCAGAAAGCTCAGGAACACAAAATCGTCTCTCATTTGTTTTTCTCTGATCTAAGAATGGGCTTGAGAAAAGAAACTATAACATATTTAGAAGTGACTCACCTTGCTGCTGTGCCTTTTTTTGCTCACGGAGGGTGATCCTGGTTGACCAGGACTGGGAACAGCGCTGGATGCCCCTGATGTGGGGCCTGAGTGAACATGTGATCCTTTTTCAACAACTGAAGAAAGAACCAGTGGTGACTGCTGGAGAGAAACTTTTTGGAGCTCTGCAGCCAGCTGCTTTGGATCCACCCCAGGGGATTTTGCTTTGTCTACTGCAAAAAGATAAAAGCAGTTTTATGTACTAAGTCCTTGTCAAAGAAATTGACTTCCATGCCATCCTCTATATCATCACTATTAGAACTCTGGGTGTTAAAGATAAAATGTCAACCCTTGGTTGATTAAAAGGAAATTATGGATAGCATAAGCTCCTTGTGGGGTGAGGAATGTTTTTATTTTCTCTTTGTATTGAGAGAAATGTTTGTTTCTCTCATACTAATAACCAATTATTGAATTGAGCTGAAGGTTCTTCCCCTCCTATTTCCTCACTGAAAAATCAGCCTCTGTAGGTTATTCAGGAGCCTTTGAAATATAGGGCTGATAATAAGAGAGAAAATTCAGATCTGTTCAAAAGGTAAAGAAATTTTGGTTAAGCTGAATTGCTATACTTTGGCCTATCATTGTTTTATTCAGACAGGTCAGGGGAAAAATAGATTTTCCCTTTTGTCTAGATTACCCCAGATGGGGTGATATAGATATAGATATGACTCTTTGACTAAGACTGAATAATCAGTCATGTCTCTCAGACTCTCATTAGAATAAGCCTACCTCTCATTATAATATTCATTCTCTCATTACTGGTTAATGAATCAGAGTTGCCACCCTTGGGAACACCTACTCTTCCAAGGACATATAAGTATTGAATGGATTTCATGAATCCAGATCAAGAATCCCTTTTTATTAATTATTCATAGCATGATTAATAAAATGATTAATTATCCAGAAATGATATCTCTTGACCTTTATTTTTGTATGTCACAGTATGCCCAGTACTTAGCTAAGTGTCCGGCACATGGCAGGCACTTATGAAATTCTTGTGGGTTAACCAGTTGATTGTATCTCATACAATTTACTCTCATTCTCCTTTGCCCCTTCATGTACTTCTGGAAAATTAATAATTTTAAAGTCTTCAAAAGAAATTTAAAGTATAGAAGAGATTGAAAATCAGAATGAACATAAATTGCTTCATTTTGAGAAAGAAGTAAAATATACTAGGTGGAATCAATAGGGTAGCTCTTTCTTGCCCCTGGAAAAAATGCTTTATGTGACATGGATTTGTTTTTTTTTTTTTTGTCTGTTTTATCTACCATCCAAGGATCTACCATATCTCAGAACAAACCTTAATACAAAAAAAAAAAACCAAAAATAACGGACAAGTTTGAATCTTATGAACTCTGTGTTTTCATTATTTATTTATTCATTCATTGTATCATTCAATAAGCACTTCTTAAACATCTACATTGTGCCAGGAATAATGCTACATGCAAACAAATTTCTTAGAGTTGTTGAGAGAGAAAAAAAATTATAAAATTGAAGTGTTAAACACTGTCAGGAGCTACACTGGCCCTCTGGATTCAACTGGCCCTCATAATTTCTTACATTATGTAAAAATATTTGTTTTATTATGAACCTAAAAGAGATTGTATGGTGTAATAGAGAAATGACTTTGGGTCCTCAAAGATAGACCCTGCCTCTGACAAAACTACTGGCTGTGAGACCCTGGGTAAATCACTTAACCTCTCAGTTCTCCAGACAACTCCCTAAGATTATAAATTTCAGAGAAGGTGCTCATCTGCATTGTTAGAATTACTGTCCTCATTTAAGAAATCCCTCTGTGAAATCATAGGTCCAGTCCTCATCCCGATGAAACTAAATCAACTTTACCTTTTTCTATTTAAGGGATTTGGTTTCCGGCAGTTGGAAATATATCACTTTCACCTACCAGCCTTTGGTGGTTCATGTAGTTCCAGGTGCTGAGGATTCTCGGAATCCGAGAGCATGTTGATATCCCTAAAGAAAGCAAAAGAAGCCTGAGACAAATGCTCCTTTCTTCCTTCTTCTCACCATAATCTTCTATTTAGGTCGATAAATGAAAAGTGATCAATGATATATATATATAAAACAACTCCCAAGCACAACCCCCTTCTGTAGTTAATATATATTTGCAGTGCTGTTAAAAAAGTCAAGTAGCTGATAAAAATGATTCTTTAAGGTGAAATCTTTAATGGAGCAAATGCAAGTTCATATTGAAATGCTGCAAATACTGCTAGGTTAAAATTAGTGTGAATAATGAATCCCCTGTAGGGATTGCATATATTCAAATTCACAGTTTGAAGTTATAGTTGTGTAAAATGTGCAAAAAGAAATGTGCAGTATGGATTTGGATAGTGTGATAATTAAACAAGATTTGTTATTTGCACTAATTGGAACCTTGTATATTTCTCATGGATTGTGAGTGAGCTATAGCTTTCATCTAAATGAAGCATGTTTAATAGAAGACATGAAAGGGAAGAACTGTTGACATTTTATTGCAAATAAAATTGAGTTCATTCTCTCTAGGTTAAAGAGCTTTTGTGTTATAACAGATGCAAGAACCACTAAAGCTTTATTTTCTAATTACATATAAATACAGATAAATCCTACAAACTAGCAAAAGGTTCCACCTTAACAACTTTAAAGAAAAAGAAGACATGAAAAGCCAAAAAAATGGAAACAGAAAGATGGGGAAAAACTCACAGTCTTACACATATTTCTGCTTCCCCACTTTGCTGATTAATGATACTCTGGACTTCTTCATAGGTTTTAGAAGTCAGGGGAACTCCATTCCATTCTACCACTTGCATTCCTAGGAAAACAAGTGAGGGAATAGTTTTAGACAAGTTCCATACTTCTAACATGTATTCATTAAGGAATATTTGTTTTCCTAAATGTAAGCAACTCAGTACACACTTCCAGAGACTCTCAACTCAGTGGTTTCTGGAATAATATTTGTCAAATTCATCTCACAGCACGAGAAAACCATTAGATCTGGTCTCGTTAACTTACCTGACCACATAAGGATATCTAGTTGGGCATACAAACTTTTGCCCTTTCTTGTAGAGACCCAAGTCTGTCAGATAGTAAGAAATATGCATTGTATTCCAATAGACATGAAGAAAACACTATAGAAATACCTACTAGCCCACTTTTTGTTTCAATCCCATTCTTCCCTGTGGCACAAGGATGTGGAAGTACTATATAAATATTCCTTGGTGGTCTTGCTGCTACAGATTGGAATCTCACCCTAAACCTTTCTGGGACAAGAGGGTATAACCCACCAAATAGGTGCAGTGACAGGAAGTCATCTGCAACAGTTATGTCCATTCTCCCCTCTCATTAAAGGATCACAGATGTAGAGCTGGAAGGAATCTCAGAAGTCATTCAAACCAACCTTTTCATTTTACATATGAACATACTGAGTCCTGGAGTTAAATGCTTCATCTAGGATTGCATAGTTGATATGTTTCTGAGGCAGAATTGGAACTTAAGTCTTCCTAGGTTCTTCAAATCAAGTATTTGTGCTACTGCATTAATCTGTATCTGTGTCTCCTGGCTTGATTGACAAATGTTCTTTCAGTGGGTGTGGCAGCTGCAGTTACATTTCTACACAAGAATCCACTACGTCCTAACCACATCCCCCGACATCCCTCCATTTGGCACATTCTGAGATAGAATAAAATTTCCTATGAATGTTACAAGGTGTCCTCTTTCTCTTTCTCCCATAAGGCTTTACTTTGCCTTGCACGAAAGAAAATAAAGTTCAATAGTTTTTATGTCTAAACTACATTAAAGATATGACTTGCTGGGTCATAAAACTTTTTCAGTCATTTTTTTTAGTTGTTTAACTGTTCATGACCCCATTAGGGATTTTCTTGGCAGATTTAGTTATATACATTTAGTCAGCTCCACATGGATATAAGCTAATGATAATGATAGCTAGCACTTACGTACCTCTTTAGAGTTTGCAATGTGCTTTATAGATGTTATTTAAGTTGACACAAACAACAACCCTGTGAGGTAGGAAGTGTCATTATCATCATTCCCATTCTACAGATGAAGAAACAGTTATAGACAAGTTAAATGATTTGCCCAGTTAGTAAGAGCTTGAGGCAGGATCTGGACTTTGGTCTTTCCGAGTTCAGGTCCAATGCCTTATCCAATGTACCATTGAACTGCTTCTGTAATGAAACTAAGTGTGTGGCTTCAGAGCAACCACAGTTAGTAATTCAGAACTGTCCGTTTTAAAGATGCTCATATACATATTCAGAATCTCAGTTTAAAATGCTATTAATAAAGTCAATGTGTTCTAGAATTCTCAAAATTCTATTCTCAAGGACTCAGAAGGATGAAAATTTGTTGCTGTATTAGATTTGGGGAAACTTCAGAAAATACCATGTGAAATCCCCTATCATCTCTTCTATCCAGCCAGTACTCCCCCATTGACTAAAAAGAGCAGAATTGAACCCTTAAACATTAGGTGTTTAATCAACTCAAACCAACAAATGTTGATTAAGTGCCTAGTATGTGTCAGACATTGGGTTGAGTACTGGAGTAAAAAAGAAAGAAAAAGTTGTCTTTGACTTCAAAGAACTTATAACCTCTGGGGGAAGGTAACACACACAATTACGTTCTTTCTATCTATCTATCTATCTATCTATCTATCTATCTATCTATCTATCTATCTATCTAACAAACTGTCAATCTCAGAGGAATAGCATGAACATTAAGGAGGACTAGGAATGGATTTTTGAAGAAGATGAAATATTAGCTAAGACTTGAAATAAGCCAGTGAAGTCAGGAAGCAGAGATGAGGAGAGAGAATTCTGGGTATGACTAATAGCCAGCTATGTGTTGGAAAGCACATTATTCATTGCAAATAACCATTATTTCTCACAACAAAAATTGGAGAGAAAAGCTCACACAACCTCTGCCATCAAAACAAAATGTTCATAGAAAAACTCATTATTTTACTAAAACCTAACACCAAGGAAACTTTATCCTCTAATAGGCCTTATGTTTGTTTCAGTATTCCCAAGCTGTTGTCCATATAAAATGAAAAAATATTATAAAACCCAATGACAATTCCCCTCTGTTCCCCAGAAAAGTACAGGACAGTGAATACATAAAAATAAAGCACATGCTTTTGGTCAGGAAAAGAAAGTGTATTCATGAAGGTATGATTTTGATTGCAACATATTTACTGTTTATGCTATTATAATATGGAAATTGTATTGTCACATTTCGCTAGGAACATATTTGATAGGTAATGAAACAGCTTCACATTTTTCCTTTTTTTCTCAGCAAGAATTTCTTCCCAAATATGAAACTGACTAATTTTCCAAAACCTCTTCTCTAACATAATGCAAAGGGCACATCATCTTTTCACCAAAATGGAAGAATATTTTTCAGCATTGTTAGTAAAATTATAAGATGAATGGTCAAGAAAACTAATATAATGATTCAGTTTTCCTCCAACTATTTGAAAGGCCTCCTCTTTTTACATGTTATTTCTGTGACATGTTCCAACCCCACTTCCTCTCTCTCCTGAAAGATCATATAGATATATAACAGTATAAAATGGAACTACTGCTATTTTTGCTGTTTTATAGTAATTATTTTTTAATGTGTTTAGATAAGATAATTTTTTAAAAAAATTATATGATTCAAGAAGTAGTCCTGGAAGATAGTATTAACTTGAATGTGTCAGTATCCAAATTTTGTATTAGGTACCTGGGGAAATGGAGGAATTCCCAACAGGTGGTTTCATTTTCTTAGTAATTTGGAAGACAAAATGCTTCGCTGAAGGAGGAGGGGTGGCCGATGACTTAATGACTGAGTCATCCAATGTTACACAAAGTCTATAGTGGAGCTGAAAAAAAATACCTGGAGTCACTTGAAGTATTTTATTTATGTGAGCATGTGTCCTTGAAAGAAATATATTGTGGAGAAAAGTTATATAAGCTAAATATATGCCATTCACAGCATTCAATCCTAACAGTTTCAGGGGGTGCTACCATTAATGATTCATCATTAATCGTGCTATCCTGTAGTTCATTGGTACCCTTATTTTAATGTGTTAAAAATAAATCTGAACAAAATGGGTAACTAGATCTTAGAAATACCGTTTGATAACACACAAATGAATTTTACAAACCTAAGGGGACTATACATAGTACTGAGTATTCTAATTTAATTGAAATTTTGAACATTATAAGATTAGGATATATTCATTGAAAAATCTCCATGGAAATCAGTACAAAAACTGCTTCATAGCCACAAATCAAAAAAAATCTTCATATCTTGATATAACATAAATATTATCTTTATAGAATAAGAAGATGCTAATGATAAACTGACAGGGAGCATAAATAAGCTTCGCTTTTATAAAAATTAAATAGAAAATAGGAAAAGATAAAATAAAACAATAAAAGGATTTAAGAATTTCTGTCATTGCTTTCATATTCAACAGATACAAAAATGTAATTCTTGCTAAATAAAATATCTTTCTTATACCTACAAAACACAGTGAATATGTGTATCCAGCATTCTTATACATTCTATACCCATAGTAATAGAGAAAAGGACATGAAATGATCAGGTGAAACAATTTTAATAAATGAATTAATAGATAAACATTGTGTAAATAAGCTATTGCTCATTTGGATAGAACATAAGAATAATTTTAATAAATGAATGAATAAATATTTTATAAATAAACTATCACTTACTTGGATGGAACATAATAGCCTCTCTCTTTACTAATGCCAAAATGTGTTAGAATCTACATGTAAATATTCATAAAATTATTATTCATAATATTTACTTAAAATATTGATCTTTAGTTAGAATGTTAACTCATAATTTTTATCACACATGGTCTTTTAAGTTTTTCTCATTATTTTATGTTTGTATATTTTTTAATTCCAGAGAATTAGAGTATAACTTTGTCAAAAGTAGAGACTTGTATCTTCTCAATCTTTTGAGGCCTCCAAACATCATAGAAGAGTATTTGATACAGAATAGATACTTCATAAAGGTCAAATTGAATTGAACAGCACTGTGTTAAAGAAAAAAACTTTGAAATTAAAAACATAACAACATTTTCTACTTCTGATTTTAAACATCTGTAGCTATTCTTGGTTTCAGCATCCCAAGACATATTCAGGAGTTATATAAATATAACTCTATAGTACTCTTGTAGAGAAATAAAGAAATTATTTTCTTAATAATCAGATAGAGATTCATTGTTCATGGGTGAGCTGCACTAATATAATAAAAATGATTTTACCAGATTTAACATACACATTTAGTACTACCTCAATCAAGCTATAAGTGTTCATTTGTATAATAACAGAATTCATCTAGAGGAACAAAAGATCAGGATCACAGGAAAAATTTATAAAAAATATGGAGTCTAGTAGTAACAGATTTCAAAATATATCTTTGCACACATATTTATGACTGTTGAGCTGTCAATCTGTTGATTGAGTGAGGTTCTGTACTGAAAGCTGACTTCCATGTTACATCATAATTCTGGAGGAAAATATATGCATATATATGGACTCATGCAATATATAATCAGCTTGATGAATATATAGATGCATATATACATATTTACATAAAATATATTTACACATTTCATATCGGACATATATGTGTATATATATATATGTTATATATGTATACACACACATACACACAAACACTTACACATTGGATGCTATACCTTACAACCTTAGAGATTTCCTCAGGGTGCTGAGAGGTTAAGTGTCATCTCATGATGACATAACAGGTATATGTCAGAGGCAGGACTACTAACCAGGTCTTTCTGACACCAAGGCTGCACCTCCACCCACTATGCCTGGGCAGCTTCTCCAAACTACATTACTGAACAACTGCCATCCAAAGTTTGTGATATTGATTAAGAGATTTAAAGTTAATTAGGAACAGGATAGACAAGCAAAACCTGGAAGCAAATGAACATAGCCTTGTGTTTGATAAACCCCAAGACACAAGTTGTTAGGGGAAGGGGGAAGAGGGAAGAGTGGAAATTCTCTATTTGTCAAGAATAATTGGGAAACCTAGAAAGCAGAGGAGCACCTTATACCACATACAACAATAAACTCTGACTTGATGATCATCAACACTTTATCATAAGGTCACATCATTTAAAGATATAGAGTGAACAGACTTTCTGTATCCTTTCATAACAATGGTCAAGGAAAGAATTATTAGTAAATAAGAAATAGAGAAGATCACAAAAGACTTAACAAATCATTTAAGTGATCTAAAATAAGTTACTCTGGCAAAGTATAGAGAGAATTTGCCCCAGAGTCAGGAAAACATGAATTCATTTCCTTCACCTGGCACAGAATGCCTGTGTGAACTTGGAAAAATCAAAACCTCTCAGTTCCCAGGGCAACTCTCTAAGACTACTAGCTTCAGGACAGAAGTCACTCTATGTATTTGGAGGGAGCTTCTTCACAGGAAGTTTTTGCTATTCCTATGAAATCATATGCCTAGGTCAAAAATAAAATTAAAAGGCTTTCACATTAATAAACTCAATTCAAGAGAAAATATCGAATTAAAAAGTTAGCATCAAACTTCTCTAATAAAAGGCTGATATATCTAAGATATGTAGGGAATCTACATAAGACTAAGTCATTCATTATTCAGTAGATACGTAGTCAAGTTATATAAAAGATCTTCAAATGAAGACAGAATATCAACAATTTTACAAACGTTTCTTTACTAAAAATACAAGAAATGAAAGTTAAAACAACTCCAATTTTCTAACTCCTATCTATAAATTGAACAGTGATGTCAATGGGGGAGAAATCATCAGTGGTGGAAGTCAGCATGATTAATTAACATTAATATTTTATTGGTAGAAATGGGAAGTGGTGCAATCATTCTTGAAAACAACTTGGAATTAGACAAGGAATGTCAATACACTTTGTACCTTTTTATTCAATGATCTCACTAGGGAGTATATATATATATTTCAGATAAGTCAAAGATAGAAAAAAAAATTAAAGATCCCATACATACAAAAATATCCATAGCAGCATTTTTTTGTGTGATAACAAACAACACCAATAAGAAGTCCATGAGTACTCTACTACTGGAGAATATCTGAACAAATTGTGCTATGTGAATTTAATCGAATATTATTGCACCATAGAAAATTCTGTCTATAAGTCAGAGAAATTTGAGACTTGTATAGACTGATATAAACTGAAGCAAGAAAAGCCCAAACAATGTACACAATGACTATTTAATATAATATATAATTTATATATAATATGTATTATATAATATATTATAATATAATATCATAAATACTAATAATAGTAAATGAAAATAATGCTTAAGCACTTCTGAATGTGATATTGATATTTCCCAGATGATATATGATAAAACACAATTTTATTTTATGCTTAAATAGGTGGAGAATTAAGGATGGAGAATGGCACACATGCTGTCAGATAAAGACATTACATTGATTGGCTTTCATTAAACCATGCAGGAATTAGTTTGGTTGTATTTGGATTTTCTTAAACCATCAATAAAACATTTTTCAGAGCATGAAAAAAAATAACAATCGTAACAACACCACTGTGGTTGAATGAGATCGAGTCTAAGTTGTAGATTTACCATCAACCCTGAATTTCATGGAAAGCAATACAAAATAACTTGATTTGCTGGCGATCAACAGGGTGTCTCCTAGATGTAAAGTAACAAAGTAGCTGAAGTCAGTCATTCATGCTAAATCTCATTTTACTCTTCGTCATTTCTTCTTTTAGTTGGGGTTCTG
Organism: Bettongia penicillata ogilbyi; assembly: GCA_023548195.1. NCBI lineage: Eukaryota > Metazoa > Chordata > Mammalia > Diprotodontia > Potoroidae > Bettongia > Bettongia penicillata. Next base: position 3,374,314 of record JAJHZJ010000049.1, on the reverse strand, counting down.
CTTCCTTATTACTAAGTGTCTATAGCACTTAGCATCATTTCTAGATGCCAAGATCCCCTAATGAATAACATTAAATGAATTCTGAATTCTCATCTAAAACTTAATATTAGTAAAGTAATTTACCAGGATTATATTCCTAATATATCATCTTATACTTTGGAATGGGTCTGCCACTTCCCATCCAAATTTATTTGTCCTTTGTCTCATTCTCAGATGTCTATATCCCCTATTGGATCTGATTAAATGAAATCTGAATTCTCATCTGAAATTCAATGTTAATAAGGGAACTTATCAAGGTTATATTCTCAGTATATTATTTTATGTTTTGGCACAGTTCTGTGTCCAATTTATCCTATGTCCAATTCCCGAGACTTTTCATGTTAAAAAAATTAATCCATAGTATTTTAATTGGCTAAAATATCTGGATGGGAACCTTCAGCATGCTGAAAGGGCCAGGACCAACAATTAATTTCAACAGCTAAGCCAGGCAACTATCAAGAGCTAATCCCATATATGTCTATAGTTTTGAAATATATATGTACATGTCAACATCTTTCTTCACAATTTGTATAGCCACACTAGAAAACACAGCAATAGATTAAATTTATTTAGCAATATTATTTTAAGTGGCCAAAATATAGGAATTAGACTACATGGCCTCTGAGACTCCTGTGATTCTGTAAATTGATGATATCAAGTACTAAAAGGTAGAGACTCTTTTCTGGGGCATTCCTTCTTCCACCAAGGATCCCATAGAAAATAAGGCAAAAAAGATCCTTTTAAGACTAGATGTGATTATCACTTTAGGAATGAATCTAGAAATATTTACAATAATTTCTGACATTTGTTGTTATAAAAATCTGAATTATGTAATTTTTGAAAATGTGGAAATGGCAGATGAATTATATATGATAAATATTAGTCCCTTTTTATCCTTTTTTCCTCTTGGAAAGGAGGAGAGAGGGGAAGGAAGGAGGAAAGAAGGAAAAAAGGGAACATGAGAAAAGAAGAGACTGACAGAAACAGAGAAAAGGGTTTATTGTCTTGCAGTGGTTTCTTCTTTAAAGAACTCAAACTACTTGCAGCCACATTTTCTCTAAGGACCTTTTCAAATGTGTCATTTTAATCTCTTTTTAAAAGAGTAAAATCAGTAAATCAGTTTCAGAAAAAAGAGTCCAAAAGAATCATATGTAACTAACCATATATGAATAATAAAAATATTAAAGACCATGATAAGGTCAAGTTGGTTACCCTACACCATTATGTTAGTGACATCTCCAAATGCTCTGTATTTTCAATGCCAAAAAGAATTTGTAAGAGAATGCTTCAGATATGTATATGGCAGAACATGTACAAGATCCAGTCAGTACTCAATTATACTTTTAATACTTTCATGCAACTTTTTAAAATCAGTAAAAACTGTATTTTCTTTAGTGAGAAAAAGGGGAAAAGCACTAAGTCTAAAAATATAAAGCAAAATTATATAAATGTTTTTCTATATTATATACAGTTCAAAATACTCATTTTACTCCTTTAAGTTCAATTTCAAGTATGAATGAAGGGTCAAATGGAATATTACCACTTCTTTCAACTTAGATTCTGAAAATATGCATCTCATTCACAAAACGACTGCCAATGATTTAACATCACAGAGTTCCAGTTCTGAGCTTTATAAAAAGGCTATTAAAAATCAGAAGCACTAGTATGGGAAATCATCATAGCTAAACTACTTATCATACATTCCAAATAGGGGTTTAATTAAAAAGCATAATACAAATTATAATATTCAACTGAACTGAAAACTCAATGTTTTTTTTTTTCCTGAGAGAAATGCTAATCAATTAAAAATACACAAATAAGCTGAACTTAAGCCATGGTACAAAAAAAAAAAAACCAAACCCAAAAACAAAACAAAAAAAAAAAAAAACCACACACAGACACACAGAAACAAACAGAAGCCAGGCTATGACCCCTAACATATGAAGTGTATCCTTTGAAGTACATTTCTCAACAACCCAGTCTAGATGACTAATTTCAGACTCAAATTTCTGCTTAATATAAAACAATTCTTCTTCTTAGACTCCTTTTTTGCTATAAAAATATTAAAGTAAAGGTGGACATATTTGGATATGAATCTCTTAGGTCCTATATTCCTTCTTGTTAGACATTAATTTTCTCAAGTAGTTAGAAAATATAACACTAATGTCAAACTTCAGGACTGGGTTCAAGTTATTCATTGTTAGCAGTCTACTTCTATACCATGAATAGACTAAAAAATACAAGGATTAATATTGTCTTCTATAATTCATTTTATATATCATTTTAAGAGTTACTTTCATGGTGTCAGAAAAGTAAATTTGTAGGGGAGTAATAAAAGAAAGTAATTCATTCTTCATTAGATTCTTCTATTAAATGTAGTTCTCATTCCTCATTGGCAAATAAATAGTGCAAATTTAATTTCTAATATAAACTTAGAAACAAAATGAAAGCATGTACAATTCTCTATAGAGAATTCGCAGAAGAGTTTGAAATTGTTTATAAAACAACATCATTAAGACTATGAATAGGAAGCTTACATAGATATTGATATTTAGGATGTATTGGACAAGGAAAAACTTGGGCTCATAGGATGCGGAACCTTTGGCCTTGAAGGCATGTGTGGCCTTCTAGGTCCTTGGTTGTAGTCTTTTTACCGAGCCCAAGTTTTACAGAACAAATCCTTTCATTAAGAGGGTTTGTTTTGTGAAGTTTAGATTCAAAGGGCCACACTTAAGGACCTAGAGGGTTACATGTGGACTTGAGGCCTCAGGTTTCTCACCCCTGATTCTAGTCTATTTTATATATATATAAATATATATATATATTATACATATATATTATACATATATATGTATATGTATATGTATGTATGTATATGTATATACACATATATATTCACACATAACACACATATACAAACATATATATAATATGTATTATATAAGTACATTATATATGTTGTATGTATTGTATATATTATATGTACTATGATGCATATAGTGTGTATATATAATATATTATATAGTCATTATTTTATAAATGAGGAAATTAGAGTCCAGAGAAATTAACTGACTTGAGAAACAGAGAGAACTTAGGAAGATCTTAGTATAGTATAGGCAAGAAATTATGAGAACCTGAGATAGGGTAGTAACAATGGAAATGGTAAAGAGGAAATTAATGTGTATATTCAAACACATATGTATGTGTAAAGATGTATGTATATGAATACTTCTTTTGATTTATCATATCATATACATACATATATACATATGCACACATGCATACACACATACATATATATATATATATATATACACATACACACACACAATGTTCTGATTGGATGGGAAGATTTATGATTGAGAGCCCTGAAAGTATCAAGAAACTGAAGAAAGTGAGGTTTCCAACTTGAGTGATTAGGAGTCAAAGAAATAAAGACATTAGAAAGAACAAGTTTGGGGGCAGACAAAGAGCTGGAATAGAATGAGTCTGAGTTATCCAGGTACAGCTGCCTATCAGGATATTAGAAAATGAAGTAGAGCTTAAGACTGGAGATGTAGACTTTTGAGTCATTCGCATAAAGGCTTTAATTGTGACTGAGTGGATAAGGATCATAAGGGGCAGGATATCCTGAAAGTAAACACAGGCAGAATTTTGTGATGCCCACATTTAAGAGCCTGGAGGAGAAAGAAGAATTAGTTGAGTCAATAAACTAGGAAGAGAAACAGGAGAGAAGCATTTCATGGCCAACAAAGGAGTGATTGGGCCACTGATGTTGTCAATTAAGAGGTGGTTGATTAGACAGAAAATAGTTTCAGCAAAAAGTTGGGGACAGAAGTAAGATTACCAGGGTTTGGGAATGCTACCATGGGTGTGGACTATTCTCCCTAAAAGTCTGGCAACGAAGTATAGGAGAGAAAGAGATGGGTTAGAAAATAGGTTGATAGGGGAAAAAAAACACACATTAGAAATGTCAAAAAGAATTTTGAATTTGGAAAGAAATTTAGAGAAATGACTTCACCCAATAGAGGTGACTTTTCTGCATATCTGACTCTGTCATTCAGTACTTAAAAAAAAATTCTGTTCATTTATGACTTTATCTCCAACCTGAAAAAAATCTTTTCTTCCTTCTCAGTTGATCAGTAAGTCAGTAAGCCAATAGGCACTTAGCAAGTGCCTGCTATGTGCCAGGAAGAGAGATACAAAGCAAACTGGAAACATTTCCTGCTCTCATGGAGCTCACATTCTAATGGGGAGACAACATGCCAATAACTAGGTACCTATCAAATATATACAGTGTGAAAAGAGGGTAATCTTAGGGAAGGCATTAGTGGTTGGGGGATGGAAGAAAAGCAAAAGATAGAATTTGCTCAGTCTCTCTCTCTCTCTCTCTCTCTCTCTCTCTCTCTCTCTCTCTCTCTCTCTCTCTCTCTCTCTCTCTCTCTCTCTCTCTCCCCCCCCGCCCCCCACAGCTAGAAAGTGTCAAGGGTCTGAGGCTGGATTTGAACTCAAATCTTCCTGACTCCATGGCTGATAACTCTATCCACTGAGTCATCTATCTGCCCCTTATTGAGGCTTAGTCTTGAAGAAGGACAGGAAAGACAAGAGGTAGCAGTGACAAGAGAGAGAATTTTAGGCAAAGGGCATAGCTGGCAAAAAACAAAAAGTCACAGTCGAGAGCTGGAGTGTTGTGTGCAAAAAACAGCAAAGAGACTGGGTGTCACTGTATCATAGAGTGCACTGATGGGGCACAGTACAGAGATAATGGAAAGTTAAGAAGGGTCCAGATTGAACGATTCTAAATGTCAAACAAAAGATTTTATATTTAAGCCTGTAAGTATTAGAAAGCTAATGGAGTATATAGAGTAGGGAAATGGCATCATTTCTATGCTTCAGGAAAATCACTTTGGGACCAGAGTGAAGGATGGACTGGAGGGGGGAGAGGCATGAGGAATGGAAATCGATCTGAGGGCTGTCATTGTAATCCAAGTGTGAGGTGATGAGGGCTTATGGAAAGATAGGAGGAGAAACAGGAGAGATTATTGTCATGTAAATTTAAGAAGGGAATGGTATCTAGAAGAAGGTGTTATCAAAGCTGAAGATAAGTAAAGATATAGAGTGAGAAAAGACTATTAGATTTTGTAATTAAGAAGCCATTAGTAACTTTGGAAAGAGGCTTTTCAGTTGAATGATGAAGTCAGCAGAGTGTTTAAAATTTAGGTGATGATAGAAGTGGAGGAACATAGCGTTGTTGACTTTTTCAAGAAGTCTAGACAAGGAGAGGGGGGCTATAGAATGAGAGTTAATGGGGATGATCATATAAAATGATTTTTAAGGGATGGGTGAGACATCATGTTTATAGACAACAAGGGAGGACCCAGGAGCTAGGCTAAGATTGAAAAATGAAAGACAGGGACAGACAGAGCGACAGAGCAAAGAGAAACACTAAGATAGAAAGAATAAATAACGGGAGACAATCTCTTGTACAAAAAAAAGATGGAGTGGGATCCACAATGAATGTTTTATCAATCATTCAAGGATTTTCTCAAGGATCTAGTGTGGAATGGGGCCTTGGAGATCATCTTTTCCAACCTGTTTGTTATACATACACAAAAACTGAGGTCTACAAAAATTAAATGACTTGTAAAAAGTCACACGTATGATAAACAGCAAAATTAATATTTCAGTCAAGATTCACTCTCTCTAAAACCAGAGCTGTTTTCACCACATCATACTGCCCATGTATGCTGCAAAACCTCTCCCAAAAACATCAAAATTCTTTGCATGGGGTTCATAGAATTTACAGTCTATAACAGACAACTTTATATATTATTACCTTTAGTTTCATTTTACATACAGCATTGTGTTATTCTCTGAATATTTCATGTGAAGTCTTATCTCCTCAAACAGATGGAGATCTCTCAATATCTAAGTTTGGAATTTTACATCAATATATTTGGTTATATATTTTAACTTGACTTGAATATAAATGTTTTATTAACATCTATAAATTATACATCATTTATGAGTATTCAGTTGTAGCCATGAAAATAAGATCAATCTCAATAAACAAATATCATTTATGTAGTACCATCATGTTGACAAAATGCTACATTGCAATAACTGTGTGAGGTAAATACTGCTGGCATTATTAACCCTACTTTAAAGCAAGGGAGCTAAGTTTCCATGAAATAGCATTCCCACAGTCACACAGGCAGTAATAGAACCGCACCAGATAAGAACTGGGAACATTTGGTTGAACATTATGGTGTGCCATTGGCAGGACTGATAGAGCAGGTCCATGTAAACACCCTGGAGAAAATGCCGTGGATAATGCATTTCTCTTTCCCTGTTCCTTCCTCCTGATTTGATGATATATGACTAATTATAGTTTTCTCCAGATCCCTAGCCACTTCCTTGAAAAGATGGACTTTATTGCAAGAAACAGGAAGATCTAAGGAATTACATAATGACTTTCAAAATTTCTCCTATTCAGGTTCAATTTGAATCAAATAAACATTTGTGGGGGATAAACAAAGGAGAACTTAGTTGCCTAACAAATCTAGACTTACATAGGTTATGTATCATGTCGATCCTTATTGGCTAGATTTTTAATGCGATGTATACTTTTATGATTCTGTAGAGAATGTCTGTACCTATTTTTCTTGAGTTGGTTCCACACCAGATCATTAAAAAGCTTTAAAATTTTTGTTAAAAGACCAATAACATTATTCTGTCTGAAATTGAATTTTAAATCTATAGAAATATATAATAAACAGACATTATCTTCTCCTCTGGAATATTGTTAGTCTAAAGCTTTCAAAAAGATGTTAAAGAATATTTAGGGGGGCTACATCACGGTAGATTTGCAGAATCTTGGAAAACTCCAGTTTTTTTTATTGCTTTTCAGTTTCCATCTGGCAATATTCTTGGCATCTTATAGATACTTTCTTAATTTGGTGACTACTGGATGAAAATAAGTAGCTATGCTAAATCTGAGGTAGTTGTGATTATTCCCTTTTTACGGATGAAGAAAATGAGGCTGGGAAAGTTTGTGTCATGTTAAGAACTGAGACAGGATTCAAATCCAGGACTTCCTGATTCCAAGTTAAATTCTGGAGTCAATGTGCCATCTAGCTGTAGAATTTATCTGCTTTCCACTATCCCCTTGACAGAATTATGCTAAATAATATTCCCAGAAATGATATCTCTAGGTTTAAATAAAATCAAATGTGCTATAGCAAAGCATCTTTATGATATCAGAATTTAGAAGTGATAGGGATGGCATTATTAGTCCTGACAATTTTAATAATAATTGAATAGACAAACAAAGACAAGAGGCTTGAGAAGAATACCAACTTTGCCCAAGTTCCTCCCTTTCCACATCAGCCTGCAGGGCCTATTTTAAGCATAGTTTCTTTAGCCAACACCCAGGAAAAGTAGATCTTTTGTATTTTATTTTATTACTCTTTAAAAAAATTGTAGTCAAATTTTTTATAGTATATTTTATTATTACATTAATTTGGACAAAATCTTGGTTAAAACTGGCAGTCACTGAATCTCTCTGGACCACAGTCTCCTCATCTGTATGATGATGTAGTTGGACAAAATGACATCTATTGCTCCATTAAACTGTGTATGTTAAAGATGTAAGATGGTGATTCAAAATTTCAATCTACTTTAATGGATAATGATCTCATTGATATGAGTATTTTCTCTCCTTTTGCATATCACAAGCTTTACACCTTCACTGACTTTTGTTCACACTATTCTATCTCTCCATTAACTTTTGAGTCATATGTGACTGATAATTGAGTGATTCACAGCTATATCCTATCACTGGGAGAAACCTGATGGTTAAAAGGTGAGCTTTTATATTGGGGAACAAATTAGGATAAGAATCTACAATGAATGAGCATTCCATAAACACACTCAAGTATCCTATTTTTCTTTAATTCAATTCTGGGTCTGTGTCATTGTCCAGTTCAAATCATAAGTATTGATGGACTAAGTAATTAGACTGGTCATCTGACTACATATCATATTCTGTACAAATAGATACTTCTCATTCATTATAGTTTTCCTATGGGGATTCTTACACTGAGCAATCAAAGATATCATTAGGGAGCTCCTAAAATGTTGTAGGGCTTGATGCAATCAAGTCAGCGTCATCTATATCATTTTTATCACCGCTTATGCTAACTTCAGGACTATTTGCTGACAGTACTTTTGTATTTTTTTTGTTTTTATTTTATATTTTTGTTATTTACCACTTTGGATCAGTATTTTCCATTATAAGATGTTAGTTAAAAATTATTAATTAAAATCAATAGGAAACTCATGTGGTGCAAATTTCCACTACTGATACAGACCAGTGACTTATTTATAAGTTGAAGATTTGAAGTGTTGCCCAGGGTACTAAAAGAATACCCAATATTACCATGGAGCTGCCTAGATGTATAAAAGGTAGGACTTGAACTCAAGTTTTTCTGACTCAAAGATCAGTCCTTTAACCATTATGCCACACTGCTTCTCTACTAGTGACAACATATAATTTTCAACATAACCACCCTGACTCCCCCCCAAAAAAAACAGACCTCAAATGAAAAGAAATATAACATAGCAAATACTAAGAGAAGATGGAAATACCCTTATATAAGGGGGAAAAGCATTTGTATTTAACAATGGAAGACTGAACTACCTAAAGCTCCTGCTCACCTTAAATATTTTCACCTTCTCCAATGATGTACAACCAGGGAGAACAAACTAGAAGAAAACATCCTACCTAACCAGGTTATCAAAAGGATGTATAAATGCAAGTATATTTATAGTTGGGGTAAATCCAGAGCAGCAGATCGGGCAAGAGGGGAAGGGGTTTCCATAATGAAGAGAAAAGTGTCTATAAGCCTATGAACATTCTCTCCTCTCAGTGGAATCAACACAGCACAAGCCAACAAACCCCATCAGTCTGAGGCCACATAAACTCAAGTTTCTATACAGGATAAAAATTCCTGTGGAAGTGAAAGGATAGGGTCCAAAGAGCGATGAGGAAAGCTTGATGTAAACTTGTAATAAAATGAATATTGTGAGGGAAAATAAGATCAAGAGAGAAAGATTGGGTATTATTACCATGGCTAGATTATCAGTTGATAAACCAATAGTGAGATTCTTAAAGAAGAAAAGATGAGCAATCATCCCAAAAAAGAATTGGGTAGGTAGGAGTCTGGTCTCTTGCTCAAGTAGGAAAAAAAAAAGGGGGGGAAGTACCAATGAATCATATTCCTATAAGGTGAGGAGAATTTTAGTGGCTTCTTTTAGATTTATTGGACCATAGGAGACACCCTCCATCAAGGTTCCTGTTTCCAAGTGTTATATCATACTAGGAAAAGGATATATAGAGCCCCTAGGGCAAGAGTGGAGAACCGTGTCTTCCAGGTGACCTCTAGGTCATATGTGGCCCTTTAGGTCCTCAAGTGCAGCCCTCTGATTGAATCCAAACTTCACAGAATAAACACCCTTAATAAAAGGATTTGTTCTGTAAAACTTGGACTCAGTCCAAAGACCTTCAGCAAGGACCTAAAAGGCCACACGTGGCTTTGAGGTTACAGTTTCCCCACCCCTGACCTAGGGTATGGACAGCATTCATGCTAAAACGGAGGAACTTTGAGCCAGAAGAGGGATATACCAGAGTCTGGGTGGATGGAAGTCAATTATAAGGGAAGTATCTAGAATCAGAAAACTTAAACAAAAGAGGGTGAGAGGAGAAAAACTAGGAGAATAGTGTTACATAGTACAGTAAAAAAAAAAAGGCCCTGTCTGTGGCCTAAGATGACCTGGACTCAAATCCATTCCCTGTTATTTACTAGTTAAATTATCTTGGCTTTATTCTCCCTATGTATCAGTTTTCTTGACTGTAAAATTGGGGAAGGGATTAAAAGACCTCTAAGATTCTTTCCAGCTGTAAAACTATTACCCTAACTAACATGAAATCAGTATAAGCAAAATAAGTCACAAAGATAAACTGGTAACTTAAAGGAGAAGGGAAATTAATACAAAATATATAATTGAGAGATAATGCAAACATAATTACAACTTGAAAAGTGAATTGATTAAACTTGATTCTAAAATAAAATAGAATGCATAATGCATAAAACAATAATTTCCTGCATAAAAGAAAAATAAAGACACAATTGAAAAAATGAAGTTAGAAAAAATTTGTCTCAGGGTATGATTTTCTTTTTGAAGTAGGAGGTGAAATTGCCTTTCATAGAAAGCAAAAAATAAAAGTTAATTATATCAAAAAAGATAAACAAGGAAACAATAATTAAATGCACTATTGACAATGACACAAGATAATTATTAAATATGTATGAACAAATGGTATAGATTCTAAATGTATCATTGAATTAAAAAAGATATTAATGGGAATATAATTAGGAACTTTATTCACACTCCTGTCTTAGAGCTAGACAAATCTAATAGAGAAACAAAAAGAAAAATATAGAACTGAATGGGATGTTGGAAAAGAGATTGGAAGATATAACTTTAGATTGGAACATTAACATATATTCATAATTCTCAATATGGCATACTTTGGGGACCATGTTCTAGAGCTCATAGAAATCATTAATAAATAAAATAGGGCATAAATCCTTAACAGACCATACTACAATAAAATACTAATCAATACAAGGAAAATAAGCAAAAAAAAAATAGACCTAACTTGAAAATAACATCCTGAATAAGAAATGAGTCAAAAACAAATTATAGAAACAATTAATAACAATGTAAAAAGAGAATGATAAAATGAGACAACATACCAAAATTTTTGGGATGCAGCTAAAGTAGTCCTCAGAGGAAAAATTATATCTCTGAAAACATACATTAACAAAATAGAAAAAAGAAGATTAATGAACTGAGCATTTTATTTTTTTAAAACTAGAAAAACAGTAAATTAAACTAAAAAAAGAAGAAATCTTTGAAATAGAGGAAATTGGATGCAAAAAGAGGCATATAAAAATGACAAGTACAACTTAAAACTGGTTCTATGAAAAAAAAAAAAAAACAAAGATGAAATCATTTATCTAGCCTGACTTTTTAAGGAGTGAGTAGTACCAAATTACTACAATAAATAGTGAATGTAATAGAAATATTAAGTAACTATCTGAGTTTTTGGAGTTTTTTTGGAGGGGGTAGAGGAAAGGCAGTTCTAGACATTTGACTTTACAAATATAGGGAATTCCCAGTGTGGAGCCTCCCTGCACCTGATATAGATTAACAAGTCGCTTGCCATTTTAAAATTTAGAAAATTTCCTTTTAAAAAATAAACTACTATGCATTGCCAACAAAATCTAGTATTTAAAGAAAATGGATGATTACTTTGAAATGCAAAAATGGCCAAGCATACAAAATAAGAAGAAAGATCTTAAACAACCCAATCTCATTTTTGAAATTTACCAAATTATAAATTAACCACAAAATAAAAAAAAAAAACCTTGTCCTGTTGTATTTAAAATGAAATTTTATCCATTACAGGGTGGACAAATACAGAAATTAATTCTTCTCAACAAGTGACAAAGTATCCTACCGAAGACCTTTTATGAATTAAACATAGTCCTAATGTCAAAAAACAAAGATTATCACCTTCATGGACTGATAAATCAAAGACAGATAATATAGACCAAAATCACAAGTTAATATTGATGTAAACATTTTAAATAAAATCTTAGCAAAAAAAAAAAGACATTAGCAATATATTCAGCAAAATATTCATTGTGAGTAAAGTACATTAATGCCATATTTGCAGAAAAAGGCAACATCAGGAAAATAATACAAATTATTTTAGCAATATTAAAACAAAACATAACATGTTCGTACCGTGAAGAGAAAAATTCAGAAAAAGTCTTAGACAAAATACAGCACTACTTCCATAACTTAAAATCACTAAAGTAAATGATCATGTTAATACCACTTCTTTTATGATCAAAATTACATAATTTAAACTAAAAGGGAGCATTATTTGCAATATAGAAATATAGGAAAATTTCTTAGTAAATTAAAGTATTGATCATGGCTGCCTCTATCCACACAGTTACACTTCTAGAAAAGCTAACAATAATAATTATAGAACAAAAGAATAAAGGCATGGATACCTGGAAAGAAACAAAACTGAAATTACTCACTACTTAGACAAGTTCCAAAAAAATCAGTAAATAAAATAGGAAACCAATAACTTCAAGAAAGAAGTAGAATAAAAAGCAAATACAAAAAAATAATAAATTCTACATGAATAAAGATTAGGAGGAAAAGATAGAGAGATAAATTCTATTTAAAATAAGTTCAAGGTGCACAAAGTAAATGTGGGTAAATCTATCAATGGACATTCAAAAATAAATATTCGAATAAATCTCCTTTAATAGAAATTAATCAACTCATTAAAATTAGATATATCTCTCACAAATAACTGAGCTATCCTTATATAATAAAAATGTAAATAATTCCTGAAGTCACTTACAGAATTAGTATTAAACAAATATATAGAAATCACTATATAGAACTAGACCAAATAACATTCAATTTGGAAGAGCAAAAACTCCAGAAACTCAAGGAATGTAATAAAAAAAGACAGAGCAATGCACAATAAATGAAGATGAAAATAAAACAATTATTGAAAGCTATTTTTCCAATGATATCCCAATAAAACTGATAATCTAAGTGAAATGGATGAATATTTACTAAAAATATGAATTATCCAGATTAATAGAATAGAAAATAGAAAACTTAAAAAATCCTATGTTAGAAAAAGAAATTGAACAAGTCACAAGTGAGCTCCTTAAGAAAAATTCCCCAGTACTAGAAGGATTTACAATTGAATTCTACCTATTATTTAAAGAACAACTAATTCTAATACTTTGAAAACTATTTGAAAAAAAATAGGTAAAGTAAGAGTCCTATCAAATGTCCTCCATGACACAAATATGGTTTTGATACCCAAACCAGGGAGGGTAAACATGAAAGAAAACTATAGACCAATTTTCCTAAAGAACATAGATTCAAAAACTTTACATAAAATGCTAGCAAGGAGACTACAGCATTATATCAGAAAGATAATAGACCATGACCAGCTGAAATTTATTCTAGGAAATCACAGCTGGTTCAATATTAGGAAAACTATAAACATGATCAACTATATCAATAAGAAAAAAAAATCATGTAACTATATCAACAAAATCAGAAAAACCTTTTGACAAAATACAACAATCATTCCTATTAAAATCAGTAGAAATCAAAGGAATAAATGGAGCTTTTTCTTAAAAAGTGAACCAAAACCAGGCATAATCTGTAATGGGTATATTACTTACACACATACACACACACACACACAATTAGATCATGGTGAAGCAAAAATGTCCACTATTACCATTATTCAATATTGTTTTAGAAATGCTAACTCTAGCAATAACGCAAGAAAAATCTGAAAGAATAAGAATAGGCAATGAGAAAACAAAACTAGTACTTTTTGGAGATAATACTAAAGTATGCTTAAAAAAACCCAAGAGAATGAACTAAACAATTGTCAAACAATTAACACTTTATTAAAAATTTATTTTTAACACTTTTATTAAAGTTGTGGGATAAACCCTAAAGCAAAACCTCACCTCAGAGTATGTAGACACTTTTTTAGAGTCAGAAGGCATCACAACGCTTGTGAACTAGTGCCTCATGAGAAATTAAGAAAAGGTGTGGGCCTTCCTATAAAATAAATCTCCCCTAATCAAGTTTCCCTTAATGGGCAAGCCCATTAATGCATGGGCAAGATCTTTAACTCTCATTAACATAATTAACATCACATCTACCTGCTCACACACAGGAACTATATGAACACAATTATAAAACATGCTTTACACAAACAAAGGTAGATTTGAACTGGAGAAATATTAATTGCTAATCAGTAGGCCAAGCCAATATAATAAAAATGACAATATTACCTAAGTGAATTTACTTATTCAGAGGGCCATTCAACTACCAAGTTGAATTTTGTAGATCTAGGAAAATAATAACAAAATTCTTCTTGAGGAACAGATCAAGAACATCAAGGGAAAAAATGTAAAAAAGGTAAAAAGTGAAGAAGGGGGTGTAGAAGCATCAGTTCTGAAACTATACTACAAAGTGATAATCGACATAATCTGGTACTAAAGAAATGAGTGGTTGAGATCATTGGAATAGATTAAGTATGCAGTATACAGAAGTAAATTACCATAGCAGCCTACTATTTGATAAACCCAAAGATCCCAGTTATTGGTACAAGAACTCATTGTTTGACAAAAAACAAAAAAAACACAAACAAAAAAAATAACTTTTGGGAAAACTGCCAGAAACTAGGCATAGACCAATATCCAATACTTATACCAAGGTAAGTTCAAAACAGACACATGATTTGAAGTAATACACATCAGATTGGCTAACATGACAGAAAAGAAACATGACAAATTCCATATGGAATATGGAAAAAAAGATGCACTAAGACAGGAGTGGTGGAGGGGTGAAGTGATCCAACCAATTTGGAGAACAGTTTGTAACTAAGCCCAAAAGGCAATAAAACTCTACATACTCTTTGATTCAGCTATACCACTACTCAGCCTGTATACCAAAGAGAACAAAGAAAAAGGAGAACTCCCCATAAGTACAAAAATATTCAGAGCAACTCTTTTAACGACGGCAAAGAATTGGAAATGGAGGGGATGTCCATCAACTGAGTAATGGTTGAGTTGTAGTGTATGACTGTGATGAAACTGTGCCAGAAGAAATAATGAAAGTGATGGTTTTAGAAAAACTGGTCAAGACTTATATCAGCTCATGAAAAATGAAGTGAGTAGAATGAGAATGTTTTACTAACCATTATATAATAACAATAATCAATTGTGAAAGACTTAAATACTCTGATCAATACAATGATCCACAACAATTCCAAAGGTCTTATGATGAAAAATGTTATTCACTACTTGAGAGGGAACTGATGAACTCTGAATGCAGAGTCAAGCATAATTTTTTTCACTATTTTTCTTGCCATTTTTCACAAGATAGCAAATATGAAAATGTTGTGTTTGACTTCATATGTGTAATTGACATCCTATTTCTTGTCTTTTCTGTGGGTAGAGAAAAGGGTGGGGGGATTCAGAACTGAAAATAAAAATAAATTTAAAAAGTTCATTTTTAAAGAGTAAAAAGAAAAGCTTTTAAAAAAGGAAGTACTTGGTAATGGTCATTAGTTAGACCCAAGAAAACTCCTGCTATTCCCAAAGAATATGAATTTTTCAAATCTAGTCACCTAAGTAGAAAAATACACAAACACTATAGTAGAAGAATACACAAACACTATTTTAGGAAAACCCTGGCACCACTATTTTCACAAAAGACTTACTACTCCTGAGTAATAAAGAAATAAAACACATCCTAATAAGAATGCAAGGAACTATCCTACAAATAAGTAGAACAAGTATTAACATTATTTTGAAGATAATGACTGTAGAATTACTGTGCAATCAAATTTTAATAATTAACAGATGAATCTTTAACATGTAGAGACAAGAGAAATATCTACTTATGTGTCTGGCACATAGATTAATGAAAATAGATTAATAAATAAATGAAAACTATAACTATCATTAAACCCTTAAAGAATAATAAAACTCTCAGGCTAATTAATAACCTTTGTCTCATATTTCTAAAAGAGCAAATAGACTATTTTCTAAAATTCCTTCAGGGAAGCTTTGAATCTAAATAAAATGTAACCACCAGTTCAGTATACCTCAAATAGAGTCTTAGAATTCTGACTGAGTCCATATCTAATGACCCATCAATACCTGGTAATCTCCCTGGAACAAGAACAAGGAAGGTCCCTCATCTGTATGGTGGACTCTCTTGGTTTCAATATTTGGTTATTGTCATTTCATGTGTAACATATGTCAAAAAGCATGAGAAGAAATAGAGACTTCTCTTGTCCAGGAATATAATCTCTCTTGTACCTATGTAATCTTTCTTGTACCTCATGAAAACTTGTCCTCCAATAGTGTCTCTCAGATTGCCAACTATTCAATTCCAAAACTCTTTAGGTCATTTGAAATTGATGATAGAATTCTAATGTCAATATGACAAGTCCAACACTGACTACATTTAAAAATCACTTTTGCCACTTCTCCTCATTAAATCCAAGTTTTTATTTCTTCCAGTGTTAGTAATAATTTATTTTTCAAAACTCTAGAGAGATAAACCAGACTGACCATGCTTAGATCAAGGCAAACAGTAACTGAGAATTTCAAAGACAAAAAAATGAAAACAATAGGAACCAGCATATAAATCAAACACAATTTTCTTCCCAGAAAGAAAAATCTCAAAGGCAGCCTAAGCACAGTCCACTGGAGCTCAAAAAAGTAAATGAGAAACACTGCATTTCTAGTAACTTGGGCTAAATCTATAATCAGCATTAGATATAGTGAATTTATCTTTATGCCCTACAGAGGACTGTTTTTATTGCAGCAATCAAAAAGGTACTTGAAGACCTAGTAAAATGTGATAAGGACATACACTATAAAAGCAACATAGCTTGCTTTCCTATGTGTATGCGTGTTTTAATTTTCATAAGTAATAAGCCAAAAAATTAATACCCAAAGATATTTTAAATGTCTGATAAAATGTAACTATCAGTCTACCTCCCTATCAATTGACTCAATCCATTGTTGTTGACTGAAGGCAATTTGGATACAGAAAATTAGTCTTCATGGAGAATGCACAGTAATTTGCAAATTAATTGCTCTCTTGTGACTTTAAAGTTCTTCAAATGCTGTTCCAGAAATGTATTTTCACCATCCCGAGTTTCTGCCCAAATAATATCAAAACATCGAGTTAGTGTAGATAAAAAGGTCAGTCCATTCATTTAAGATATAAAATTAGGAAGATATCTATTATTGTGTTATGCATGGTACAGTGCCGAAAGCTGTGGCTCTGGAGTAAGGGGTCCTGGTTTCAATTTCTGCCTCTCCACGTTGCTATTTGTGCAGCCTGGGCCAAAGCCATTCTCTTTCCTGGACCTCAGTTTTCTCATCTGTAAAATGTGCGATGGGAAGTCCTTTCCATCTCCAGGATGATCTTGTTTCTCTATTCTATTACCAACAAAGGCCTCATTTTTTAATTTATCAACACTGGTTATCTAGTTTTTCTGGGTGGTCATTTTTGTGTCTGTCATTCATAAATTTCTCAGGTTCCCTTTGGAATGAGCGATCTCTATTCAAGGTGCATCACAGAAGTTAGAGGAGGAAAGAACACTTTCCACAGTAGGTAGGGTAGGATCAGGAAGAATTTACAGAGAATAGTAAGATATGATCTCTGAAAGGAAGGATTTTGATAACAAAGGGAGAGAATGTATTCCAAGTTTAGTGCTTGGGGAAGTTGGGGAGATTACAACTCTGGGGATAAGATGTAGCAAGCTGAATTTTGGGAGAAGATAGAAATTCAATCTGTTGTGAAAGTGCAGTGATTATGTAAATGGAAATAAAAATGAACAAAGTAGTAAAGGGAGGATGGAGTTAAACTAGGGAGATCCTTAAATGCCAGCCTAAGTTGTAACGGGGGCAGTATGATAAAAGCTTTGTCCTGGACTACTAAACTCAGAGGACACTGGCAGTGTTTACTTCATCAGAGTAGAAAACAGCTGAGCTTAACACTTACTAAGAATAATTACCTAAAATAATGGCATGATTCTTTTCCTTGCTTGCCACATTGCAAGGGAGCTGCACCCTCATCTCAACACTTCTGCAAGAACCGAACCCTGCCTTTCCTTTACCCACTCCCTCAAAAAAAATTTGTCAAGTTGATTTGAGGACATATTTCATGCTGTTTTTCCCAAGTACATATTTGCTTGTTTTAAGCTTCTCCCAGCTTAAAAAAAAAATGCTACTTCCAGCTCCAGGAATATACTTTATTTTATGCAGAAGAGGGAGCCACTTACGATTTCTGAGTAAGAGAGTGGCATAGTTATACCTGCATATGAAAACAATCATTTCGACATTTCTTTGAAAAACAGATTTGAGACTGGAGGCAGGAAGATCAGCCTGGACCTACTGTGGTAAGTAAGGACTTACTGTGTGCCAGGCACTGTACTAAGCCCTGGGGATGCAAAGGAGAAAAAGAAAGACAATTCCTTTCTGTAAGGAGCTCGCTAACAGGTGGGACAACACACAAAAGGAAGCTGAAAAGGGGTGGAGGGCAGTGCCAGAGGCCTGCTCAGGGGCATAATGAAGATGATAGTATAGTCAAAGCAAGAAGAGCAGTTGGTAGCAAAAGTTTTACTGTTATAACACAGTAAAGAGATGCTATTACAATAAAGCAAACAAAATATTTTGGGACCCTGAACCTGAATTTTGGTAGTTTGAACAAAGAAATGGGGATAGATGTTTAAAATGTTGATGAGGTAAGATCAATAGGTCTTGTCACATGATTGTGTGTGGGTTGTAAGGAAAATGTCGATGAAGATCCCAAGGTTTTGAGCAGGGCGACTAGGTAGAAAGTGATAGAATCATGAAAGTGGGAGGTTTGAGGCACTGCAAAAGTCCATGAACTAAAAATGACCTCTGAGCATGCAATGCTTGCCTCTTGATAAGAAGACTCTAGCTTCTGTAGGCCTTGGATAACTTTCTATGGCCCTATTGGCCCCAGAAGCAAAGCAAGGGAACTGTATCATAGGGGCAGAGCTACAGGTTCTGCCCCAAAACCATCAAGTAAAAGAAAAAAGAAAAACGACCTTCTTTTTGGAGGTATAGGATTAAAGCAATTCAAAGGCCTGACATAGGAACATCTTTGTCAGATAAACACTAGAATAACAGACCTACCATCTGCTATAATTTTGAACCTGTAATCTCTAAATGTGCTAAATATAATCTAGAAATGTAGAGTCCTTTGTACAAAAGATGATGACTTTTTTCTTTGTTTTGGTTTGGAAAACTGAGAATGGGCCTGGGAAGGAGGTAACCTTGAGCTCTGGGGACAGTCACAGTCACCTGATGGTCAATTCCTTATGAGTGTACTGTACTCAGAGGAATATGTGCAGAGATAATAGTAAAAATTGAGAATGTGAACCACAATACTGTTCTAGACAGTAGTTCTAAAGTTAACATTATTTTCTAATATTTTATGACAGATATTTAAAGCCTCTGGCAGGACTTTGACTTGGTAGGCTAAATGACACATATTATTCCTATCTGGGATTCTTCAAGGTGAGCTCGAGATTCCCAAAGGGAGTTGGTGTCAACAAGAAAGTGCATGATGTTGCTGGTATATCCAGACCCTTCAATACTCACTGGAGTATCATCTTTGATTAAAAATAATTCTAACCCTTTCAAAATTCTGGCAGCATAATGCAGTCTGAACACCTGCATACTTTTACTATTCATGCAGACTGTGTAGATACTTTTAAGGGGATAGAGACAAGTGATGCCAGGGAACAATCCAAGAGCACCGACTTTATAAGCTCTATGCTGGATTCTGAAGTATTTCACTTTGATGACTCCCTAGTATCAGATGAGGAGAAGGATTGAGTCTGAAACTTAGCTAGAAGATAGACAGATAGAAAGACAGATAGACAATCTATACATAAACAGAATAGCATGTAGTATGCATAGTGAGCAGGTGAGCAAAGCCAGAAATGAAAAGTGTTGCATGACCAACATTAAAGAAAAATGCGTCGATAGAGTGTTGATTCAAAATAAGGTATTAGGGAATGTTATCCCTGTTTTGAATAAATTGGCAGCTACCATATTCCCCTATATCAGTTGATATGCGCAGAAGAAAATTAACCACTCAATCTTTTTACTACTGCTTGGAAGATTTGAAACCAAGTGTATATATCATTTTAGAGGCAAGTGAATTAGAAACAGACAAGTTGGACAGTATACATTTCCACAGTTGTCCCTAGTAATTGCCACCAAATTCCAGTCTTAGTAACTTTATGGCTGGCATTCAGTTCTTAGATGGAGGGGTGGGAATCCTGCGACCTCGAGGCCACATGTGGCCTTCCAGGTCCTTGGGTGGGGCGTTTTGACTGAGTCCAAGTTTTACAGAACAAATCCTTTTATTAAAGGGATATGTTCTGTGATGTTTGGATTCAGTCAAAGGGCTGCACTTGAGGGCCTAGAAGGCCACATGTGGCCTCGAGGCTGCAGGTTCCCCATCCCAGTCTACAGTCTTTTTATTTGGTGTTCCTCAAAAAGACATAAGAAATAAGATGTTTCAGGGTTTTCAGCTGTTATTCATGCTGAGCAAAAAAAAACAAAAAACAAAAACCCACTGATACAGAAATGTCTCCTTCTCTTCTGCTCAAATCCAGAAGTCCTTACTTTATTTTCCAGGTTTACAAGGTTTCCTCTTCCCTCGGTAGTAGTAGCAGTTTTTTTTTGAGAATTGAATGCAAATGCAAAGGCAAAGGAAACCCATAGAATAATACCCTACTGGATGATATCTCATACTACCAAGTAGTGAGCTTCTGGTCAAGAGGAAATATTTCCAGTTCTAATGATCTATCATTAAAAGATAGTCACAAAAAATTACCAAGAGGGATGCATATCGATGCCTTAAAACATGGCCCAGCTGTTCTCCCTTAAAACACATTCTCATATATGTAGTTTAACACATATTTATTCAGTGCCTTCTATCTGCCAGCCACTGTGTTAGGGATTGGAAATACAGAGATTAAAAATAAAAGTCTTCTCCTACAGAGCTTCAATTTTCTACTTGGATAAAATAACAAGAACACACACACACAGAAATGTAAACAAAAACATATACCAATATGTTTCTAGGGAGGGCAATCACAATACAAGGTCTGGGGAGAGATTTAGACACTTCTTGTAGGGGGTAGCATCAGTACTGGAATCTGAAGGTGGATAGGAATTATATGAATTAGACATGAAAAGAGAGTATATTGTAGGTATAGGGGATAACCTGTATACAAAGGGACAGACATAGGAGATGATTTTTTTCCTGTATAAAAAAAGGATTTGATTGATTTGGACAGAATTTGTAGTGTTAAAAAGAGAAGTATGCAGTGTCAAAAAAGGTAACATGAAATCATACTCTAAAGTGCTTTAAATGCCAAATAGAAGAGTTTATATCTTCTTCTGCAGGCAAGAAGGAAACTGACATATCTGAAATTGATGAATGGCATGAGGGTAGCAATATAAGGATAGCAGTCTGAATAGGAGAGACTGGAGGCAGACACCAATTAGGAGGATTAAATTAAAGAAAGTGATGACTAAAGGCCTAAAATGGGATTACCTGTCTGAGTGAAGAGTAGGCAGGGATGAAAGCTACATTGTAGCAGTAGAATCAATAAGAGTTAGAAAGTGATTAAGTAGAAAGTTGAGGAAAAGGCAAGAGTTAAGCATTGACTCTATGACTGTGAAAGTTGGGTTATTAAAAAAAATAGTAACATAACTTCAACAGAAAAAGAGAAATTAGAAAGAGAGGAGGGATTTTAGGTAGGAAAAGAGAAATGAGAGTCCAGGACATTTCTCTTTTGTATATCCATACTTATGGGGTGGGACAAGACTGATGACCCTGAAGGAAACTGAGACACTGCTACAGCGACAGGAGGAGAACTGAGAGAGAGCAAGGCCATAAAATCGAGGGAAGAGAGACTTTCTAGGAAGAGGTGAGTATTCAACAATATGAAATAATATAGAAATATCAAGAAGGAATGGAACTTTGTATATTGACATCTTTTTGATAACTGTTAAGCTCACAATTAAAAAATAATTGCATTTGGCAATCATGCATCTATCATTGAAAACCACAGTATATTTTAAGTGCTGAAATTGGAAGCCAGACTACTAAGGGTTGAGAAATGAAGGGTGAGGTGAGAAAATGAGAGTCATTAACTGTAGATTACATTTTCTGGGATTTTTTGCTGTGAAGGAAGGGAGGAGTGATGCGAGACAGTGACTTGAGAGATTTGTATAGTGACATGATTTTTTTTCTTAAAGAATGGGAGAAATCAGGAATTGTTTGAAAAATGAAGTGAAGGATAAGAAAAGATTAAAAAAATATTAAGAAAGAGAGGAAAATCAAAAGGCAAATTCCTGCAAGGAAAAAGAAGCAAGGATAGAAGTAGAGGTGATGTCATTTTCAAGGAAAGCTACCCCTTTCTCTAATATTGGAGCAAAGGAAAGAATAGGGGTTATGTTAAGGTTATATGGAGTATGAAGATTTTTCTTTGGAATTCTTCATTGTGTATATGTGGTAGCTTGTTCACATCTGCCATGTTCCCTCCCATTGCCCACTATGTATGCATTTTTAATTCTTCTGAAACCATCATATTATCACATGCTTCACTGACGTATAGAAATATTGACAGAATATTGGCATGAAAAATTGGGGCCTTTCCCTGGAAAGGTTAGGGTCATTAAAAGATTTTTGCAATTTCACTGTCAGAGATAAATCTGCTCTTTGTTTCTGTTCAAATCCGAGTTCAACTCATCCACTGAAACTGTCTGTCCCAGATGTGAATACTGATCAACAAGTCTACAGTTTTTCTACACAAATGTGCATCATAATCTAGGAAAGAGATACTTCTCTTATTCTTTTCCATAGATATGACTGGGACAAATTTTTTCTTGCAGGGTTACAAAGCTCTTCCAGAAACTTCTGAATTATTCCAGGGCATGATGAAGCCTATGCAATATCATCCACCAACAGAAACACATGGAGCACCAAACTGTGCATAGAGAAATCATCTCTTTTGTGCTATTTTCATCTAACCTGTAACCACATCCTAACGAAGCAGCAAGGTGGTACAGTGGATAGAGTGCTGATCCCGAAGTCAAGAAGACTCATCTTCCTGAGTTCAAATTTGACCTCATACACCTACTAACTCCATGACCCTGGGCAAGTCACTTCACCTTATTTACCTCAGTTATTCATCTATATAAATGATCTAGTGAAGGAAATAGCAAACTACTTCAGTATCTTTGCCAAGAAAACCAAATGGTGTCATGAAGAGTTGGATATGACTGAAATGAGCAAACAAAAATGAACCACATCCTGGATTCTAATGTTAGGTTTCAAATGTGGAACTATTTGTTAAATAGTAACCTTAATAGATTTGTCCCATTTTACTCATATTTCTCCCTTGTATTTTCATACTTAAATGTCTTTAGCATAACTGCGTTTATTTGGGCTTCCTAGCAAACTTTCTTTAAACTTATTTCACTTAACTATTTCTCTTGGCAGTGTAGTATTATCCTGCTCATAATCCCTATCTTTCTTTGTAAGACTATACAAAGGAGTGTAGATTCTAAACCACTGTTGCCTTGGCCACCATCTCTTTCTACTTGACAAGTAAATCAAATTACTGCTGAATCACATATACTCTGATCTATTTTCTTCTTTTTGTGACAACACACTGAACAGCAGTTTAACTTCTCTTTGAAATTCTGTTCAATGCCAATGTCATTTCTGATGTGCATTTTTCATTTCTTATTTGATTACTTGTTTAAATAGTTCAAGGGTGAATGGTTTCAACTGAATATTAGATTTATTTTTATTATTCTTTCTCCTTTTTTTCTAATTATGACCATTGCCCTAAAAAGAAATGAATCTGACTGCACACAAGATAGCTTAATAAGTGATATTTCCCACATCAATAACAGCTATTTTCCTATATGCTAGACTATATTCTCTCTCATTTTGTCATGTTATTTGGTTCTTGTCATATCTAGTATCTACTGGTTCTTTTATTTAAGAAAACATTCATGAAATCATGAATATTAAAAAAATGCAAACCAGAAGCATTAAAGTTCTGATTCTAATTTTGTAAATATTAACAATTGATTATGAGAAACTTATTTTATTATGGAAAATAGAGTACAGCTTTCTTTTAGTTATAAGCAAAATGTATTTCTTAAAAATATTACATTTCAACTCATGACATATGGATCTTTATGAAAGAAATAAATTGGCAAATTTAAATTTCTTTGAAAAAGATCCTGATTATCTTTTGTATTTCCCAATGCAAATCATTCCCTGTAGCAAATGATCTTGAAGATTGCATCAAATACTACCTATTCTGAAGATTGTGATGTAGGTGACTTTAATTATGACCCAAATCAATTTTTCAGGGGAGCATATCCTTCACTGAAATTTTTTACGTGTTAACTTTTTGTTATTTGGCTTACAGAAAGCACCAGGGAAACATTTTTCAACCAAGCATAATACTCAATTATAAAAGAAACGATGCTATTTGATAAGCTAAAAAACTGTAAGAGAATATGAGCTTATAAAGCTCAATTGCCCATAAAGCACTTCTTATCTAGTCTTTTCAGGAAACAGACTTGTTCACTGAATTAAAAAAAAAAAACAAACAAAACTTAAAAAACTTACAAGTGTACTTAGAATGATTTGATAACTCATGAAATTATAGTGCCTTTCGGTATTCATTTTGAACATTAATTGTCATGACATTGTATTTGTTGTTCAGTCGATTCAGTCCTGTGTGACTCTGCATAACCCCATTGGGAGTTTTCTTGGCAAAGATATTGAAGTGGTTTGCCATTTCCTTCTCCAGCTCATTTCAAAGAGGAGGAAATCAAGGCAAATGGGATAAAATAACTTGCCCAGGTCACTGAGCCAGATTTGAACTCAGGAAGTCTTCTTGACCCCAAGCACAGCACTCTATCCATTCTACAATGCCCTAGCATTGTATATTTTATGGAATTTGTAACTGTAAAATAAGCCATTACGATAGCATCTTAAGACAAATTAAATCTAAAATACCAGCTTGTCTTCCTGATGTAATATAAGAATGTAAGCTTCGTGAGGCCAGGAACTAATTTTTTATGTTTTTGTATTCCCACTACCTACCTCAATGCCTAGCACATAGAAAGCCCTTGATAAACACTTATGATCAGTCTATTTTTATCTATAGTAAGGAACTTTTCACCATAAATTTTGAAATATATTGTTCTTTGTTCTTCCCAAGAAAGTGGAATGCTTCAAAATAAGGGCCTGTTATTTCTCTACAAACTCCATTAATGAAGATGATGATGATAATATTCTAGCACTTATATAACCCTTTAAAGCTTGTAAAAAAATATATATATATATATATATATATATATATATAATTAGGTCATAACAACTCTCTGAGGTAGTTGCTAGTGTTATCTTTATTTTTGAATAAGGAAACCGAGGCTGTTAAAGGTTAACTGGCTTGTCTAGTGTCACAGAGCTAGTGAGCATCTTAAGCAGAATTTGAATTTACCTAGCAGATAAAATGCTATCACTTACTCTTGCTTAAAATGGACATATTAATTTGAAATTCTTCAGATCATAGATTGAGAGATGGAAGAGGTCTCAGAAGTCACTAAGCCTAATCCCTTCACATTATAAATGAGAAAACTGAGACCCAGACTAGAAAGGGACATCTCAGAGATTGCAAAAGTAAAACGTTTCAGTTAGGTTTCAAATGCATTGACTCAATATGCAGTATTTTGTCAACAGCAAGATGATAATGTTTGCCAATATCAGATTAGCAAATTCAGATATTAAAAGGTATATTAGGATATAATATATATCATATAATTATTATGATGTATGTTATATATCATATATATGTTATATGATATATATTTCCATTTTCTTTCTTTTATGCTTTGCTCTCTATTTCTCTATAAGTTAATCTAACTTGCCAGCAGTACATCAGAATCTGATATCAACAACAAAAAGGCATTGTTTATGTTTTATTTATATTGTTTGTTATTTATACATATACATCCAATATACTCAATTTTTGTTTTTGAGATATCATCATCAGATAAATACTTATAAAATATTATGTATTATTAGACTACAGGGATAAGACCATATCCCAATGTGCTCAAGAGACTTCAATGGGTTTGTAATATTGGAAGCTCTCTTACTACCGTAAGAAGCTAATAACCTGATTAAAAATCACATTCACTTAGAAAATTAAGGCTATATAATAAATTCTTCAAAATTATCAGTTCAGAACATGCTTCCTCTCAATTTTTATGTGGCTAAACAGGTTAAATTAGCATCAAGGTTAACTCTGTAGGAGAAAATAACCATTAAAAATAAATAACTTGAGGGCTGTATGTGTTGTATGATGGGAAGGAAGGCTAAGAATAGCAATCTAACCCATGATGCCACAGTGTTTTGAGGAAAAGAATGGTGTTCAGTGGTGGATTGTTTTTAAGCCTCGTGTTTTGGTAGCAAGAAGTGACAAGGACATTTTCTTCTTTCTTCTCAGTACCATCCCAAATCCCTACGCCCTGCTCACCTTCCCCAATCTGACCAGCATAGAGAGCATTTCTTTTCCCATGTCCCAATTAATATGAATTCATGAACTTCTGTTTTTGGCATGCATAAATAGTTATTTCAGAATGTTTACTATTCAGTAGTTAAAGATAGTTAAATACATTACTTTCTTTTTCACAAACTGTAATTCCAAGAAGAATTGTAAAACAGAATATTGGTAATATAATAATAAATTAGAATAATAACTTAAAATAGAATTGTAGAATCTCTGAGACAAAAGACACTATGTTAATAGAAGTCTAATCCACCAAAATAAACAGAATTCACGCTTTAATGTACTTGACAAGAGACCATATAGTCTCTGAATATTTCTAAGGAAGGGAATATATTTGTCACAGAAGCCATATTTGGTCAGCTCTAAACGTTAGATTTTTTTTTAAGATTATGGAGTGAGAGAGGAATATATTGCAAGAAACAGACAGGGAGAAATAGAATGGGGTAAATTATCTCACATTAAAAGAGTCAAGAAAAAGAAAGAATGAGTAAACCTTACTCTCACTGGATTTGGCTTAAGGAGGGAATAACATACACACTCAATTGGGTATGAAAATATATCTTACCCCACAGGAAATTAGCGGGTAAAGGGATAGGAGGAGGAATTATAGAAAGGAGGGCAAATGGGAAGTGTAGGTAATCAGAAGTAAACAATTTTGAAGAGGGGCAGGGTCAAAAGAGAGAACAGAATAAATGGGGGGGCAGGATAAGATGGAGGGAAATATAGTTAGTCTTTCACGACATGACTGTTATGAAAGTGTTCTGCATGACTACACATATATAACATATATCAAACTACTTGCCCTCTCAATGAGGATGGGGAGGGAGGTCAGGGAGAGAGGAAGGGAGAGAATTTGAAACACAATGTTTTAAAAATGGATGCTAAAAATTGTTTTTATATGCAACTGGGAAATGAGACATATAGGCAATGGGGTACAGAAATCTATCTTGCCCTAGAAGCAAATAGAGTGGAAGGAGATAAGAGAAGGGGGGGTTATGATAGAAAGGAGGGCAGGATGGGGGAAGAGGTAATCATAATGTACTTTGTCTTGGCATAGGGGGAGGGGAGAGATGGGGAGAAAATTTTGAACTCAAAATATTGTGGAAGTGAATATTGTAAACTATAAATTAATTAATTAAAAAAAACAGAGAGTTTTTGCTAATAGCATACTTAAATTTGATGCTTTGCAATTTCCATTCATTGACCCTAGTTCTTCCCCCAGGGCTAAGTAGAAAGAAGTTATACACATGACAGTCCTTGAAATACATGAAGAAAGGTGTGTCATGCCTTCTCTTCTCCATGCAAAACATTCTAAGTTCTTTCAAACAATCCTTATCTTTTATAACTTTAGCATCCATCCATGACTATATAAAAATCAGTCTTTGACACTTTGAAATTCACTGATCTACATTTACAAATTGATGACTGATTACTATATATTTAATAAAAATAAATCCAACTCATAAATTAGAATGAGACATCTTGAGAAGGAAAGATACAGTTCTCCAACTCCCAACTCCATTACACAAACTGTGCTTAAAGAAATTGAATGAAAATATGGAACCCCATGGCTCAAAGAAACAGCTTTGAACTTACATAGATCCAAGATCATACCCTGGATACTTCTCAATAACCACACTCTTTGGCTTATATCCCTGTCCAATATTTTCCTTGAATTTGGTTCATATTGTCCGTTACAGGTCTTCATTTTCCTTCAAAAAGCAACTGAGGCTACAAAAACACGATTGAACCTAAACCTACCTAATTAGAATGAAGTTTATAGGCAGCATTACCTTGTGGAAAACTCCTGTTTCACTCTCTTACTGTTTGGGAAACAATCTCTTCTAAGACTTATAACAGCAAGAGATGACACCTCTAGATTCAATGCTAGCATGGTTCCTGAGTCCAGTTCATGTGAGCCGCCTTTATCTTGGCTCTCAGCCTTTGCTGCCTCCTGTTTACCAGCTTGTTTCTTTCAACATGGTTCTGCAGGAGGCTGCTGCCATCTGTCCATAGCTCTTGTCTTGCCTCAGGCAATTCTCTTTCAACATCTCTCTGCCTCTACTTTTCCCAGTCATCGATGGGAAATCTTTCCTCTCTTCCAAACACTAATCCTTAATTAGTCTATTTCTGCCAATGTTTCCAGAGCCCATGTCATCATGGGAAGGTAACGCCCTTTCCTACAAATGTATGCACACTCCTGCCTCCCCTCCTGTATATCTCCTCTCTGCAAGGACAGATAAAGAAAATGGATGAGGAACTCTTTTCATTCCACCAACTCTCATATATCCTTGCTACAACCATATCTATTCCTTCCTTCCTTTGTCTTCCTCCTCCCTCAGAATAATATGAGGTTGTGAGCATATGGTAGAAGTTGACTATCAATCAAGCATGTTTGTTCAATTAGAAAAAAAAAACAGGTCTTATTCAGCAATATGAAAATTAGTTTTGAGTGTAGAATTTTATACAGCAAGAATGTGCCATCTGAAAAACATGACATGAAAAAGCAATAGGTCTAACCATGTAGTCTACTGTTCCTCCTCCCCACTTTTTTCAGGTTAGACTTTTAGTCTTTTAACATTTCAGAGCAAATCAGCAATTCCCATATTCAAACTAATCAGTCCAACATCAGTCAATCAATTAAGAGTTTATGAAATACTTAAGTTGCGCTAGGTACTGTGCAAGGCATGGGGATAACCCCTTCAGAGGTGGGAGGACTGAGGGGTTTTTGATGTCTTAAATAGCAGATGGTCTACTCTTTGGTTCCAGCTGGCAATCACCTCCACATCAGCTCCATCACTATCTGCACAAAAAATGTAACATGTTCCAATAGTGTCGGGATATTACCATTAAGGAAAAATAGCAACTATCATCTTCAAGCAGAAATTTACTTTGGAGTTGATGTTTTAGCAAAAGGCTAAATGCTCAAGGTAGAAGTTTCTGTCAATTCCAAGGTGCCTGAGATAGGAGACAAAGTATCATTTGGACTAGAGAACTTGAATATTGATTTTTCAAATTTTCTGTTACATAGTCATCCTTGTTCTTCACATTCACAGAGTAAAGCACTATCACTTTTACTGATTCCAACTCTAGATGGAAAGTGAACTCATAAAGTAGGTTTGTTTTATGAAATACCACAAAGACACTGTTGCAAAATGAAGTTAGATTCATATGATGGTAAGACAATATGCGCTTAAACTTTATAGTGTCAAGGGAAGATGGATAATGTAAGCCATTAAAACTGAAAGGCAAAAATAAAATCATAGATATATCTAGAGTATTTTTAACATTAGAAATGCATTTTTATGAAGTTTTATGGTATGACACATCAAGCACTACCGTTCTTATTCAGTAATTTATGTAACAGCAAATTTACATAAAAAGATATAGGAGAAAAAATGAACATACACAAAAGGATAATTTCAAGTAATAATACAATGGCAAATTCCAAAATATCTCTGAGTAATCCATCCAACATCTTCAATTTACATATGAAAAACAAAGTTTCAAAGAAATTAGGTGATATAATAGATAACAATAATTTAATAATAATGATGATAATTCTATGTAATGAGCTTTCAAGTTTGCAAAGCATTTTGCAAATATATTTCATTCTGTCCTCAGAATAACCCTGGAAGGAAAATGTTATTTTAATACCTCACCCCCCTTACAGATGAAGAAACTGAGGAATACAGAAGTTAAGTTACCTGCCCACAGTCACATGGCTATTAAGTGTCTGAGGCTGAATCTGAATTCAGGTCTCCCTGCCTCCAGGCCTAGGTTGTGAGACTGAAAGGATAAAAAGCTTCTAATACAAGTCCTGTGCTCTTTATATTAAACAAGACCTTTATTAAACACATTATTTCAAAATAAGCTTTCCATAGCAAAATAACTTCTGTATTTCTGTTTGTTATTTCCACTTATAATCATAAATTGTAACTGTGAGTGAGGAACACAAATTTTTCTTCATTTCTGTGATTCTATCTTTTGAGTCAGTTCCTTCATAGTACACCCTACCACCCCCCCCACACATATGAAAATAGAAATAGCAGTTATTAGAAATCACAACTACTTAGAGACTGGTACAAAACTATATGCTAACTATATGTAACTATATGGTACATATCTATTTGGGGTAATTTTGTCAACATAAAAAAGAGTAATCTCAAATCTGAATGAAATCTTTTCTTTTTCCAATCAGTCAATAAATATTTATTAAGTGACTACTATATACCATGTACTGTGCTAATCACTGGAGACACAAAGAAAGGCAAAAACCAATCGCTACTCTCAAGGAGCTTGAAGACAAACGACAAACAAAAGTTTTTGAACAAAAACTGGCTTCATTTCAAAATTTCTAACTCCCTGCTTTTGAATAAGAATTTATTTGAAAATGATGCAAAAAAGTTCTAGTACTTGTCGTTCCACTTATATGAGACTTCTAATCCCACATATAAAATGATGTCAGAAACTTTCAACCATATCTGAAGAATTTCAAGTAAGCTTGTAAAAATCTTAATTATTTTAGTTATAATTTGCTTGTCTCTTCTGTATTGGTAGAAGAAAACACAGTCCCCCAAGCTTGTAGACTAGGTCTCATTCTCAGTCTCTCAACAATATCTCTCATCCTTCCTCCATATTCAATCTGTTGCCAAGGCCTATTTTTTGCAAGACCTCTCTCCAATAAGTTCCTGTCTCTCCACCATCCACTTCCACCATCCCAGTATCTCATATCTGGACATTACAATAGCCTCCTGCCTGGTCTGTCTCAAGTCTCTTCTTACTCCAGTCCACCCTCCATTTAGTCATTTAGCCATCCAAGTGGTTTTCCCAAAGCTTAGGTCTGCCCACATCACAACCTCAACTCAGTAAATTCCAGTGACTCTTTATCATCTTTGTGATCAAACACAAAAAAATCCTCCATTTGATGTTCAAAGTCATTCAAAGTCTAGCTCCATTCCCCAGTCCCATCCACTTTTCCAGTTTTCTTATACCTTATAAGCCTCCCATCCCCCTACCTCCAAGTATGCTTTGAACCAGTGATACTGGCCTCCTTGGTGTTCACAAACAATATACTTCATTTTTTGGCTCTGGGAATTTTCTCTGGCTGTCTTTTATGCTTGGAATGTTTGCCTTCCTTATTTTTACCTCCTGGCTACCCCATTGTCATTCAAGTACCACCTAAAATTTCACTTTCTACCAGAAGCCTTTCCCAATACCTCTTATTTCTAGTGCCATTCCTAAAATCAATTGTTTCTTATTTTTCCTATACATAGCTTATTTGTACATATTTGTTTTGCATGTTGTCTCTCCCATTAATTTGTCATTTTCTTGAGGACAAGGACTGTCTTTTGCTTGTTTATATCCACAGCTCTTAGCGTAGTGACTATCACATAGTAGATACTTAATAAATGGTTACTGACCAACTTAATAGGTACAGTTTTTTTTTACTCTCTAGTTCCTATAATTAAATTAAAACTGTCGCAATCCTGGAAATCATAATGTGACTAAAAAAAAGACCAACTATATTTCCATTTTAACTACTCAGTATTCTATGTAAACAAATAATTTCCAAATATTATACTCCTTCACAATCAGGTATATAGAGTTGGAATTCATTTTACGATCTCTCAGGCTGAAAAGGCAATGAGAAATTGTGCAGTGATGGAAAATGTCAATCAAACTTCTGTCATGGTTGATTTATAACATATTTGCCATAACCAATTTCTTTTCAGACTTTGTCAACATGAAGAAGATCACAGCATACAAATCCTTAACATGTGGTCTAATTCAATGCAGTTAGTCTGCATTCTCAAGTGACAAAGCAAGAGAATACAAACCAATGGGTAATGGAATTAAATAACCCTAACCACAGATTAGTAGTCTCAGCAGTTTAGAGTTGGTTTTGTTTATTGGGTCTAACATGTTCTTATCTTACTAACACCTTATTAGTTATCTCTTTCTACTTAAATGCTCTACAGCTAGTTAAGAATTAAAAGATTTGCTGAAAGACTGTTTCTAGTTCATTTCTATCATCACAGGAACTGTCTCCCTCCCAGCATCTTCTCATTGCCACTTGGAACTGAACCAGACAGATGGATTCAAATTATACCCATTCTGCTAAGATGATGTTAAGTTTTATTTTGAGGAAAAATAGGAGTGTTAGGAAAATCCACAAGTAAGTTTCCACTAAACCATAAATTACAACAGGGAAAAAAATTATGGAAATAACCAGTAAAGTAAAAAAAGGCATCTGAGATGACTAATATTTGTTATTGAGAACCAAAAGCTGATGTATTGTGCACTTTGTGAATGCAAAAGATGGCTAATTTTACTACTAGGTAGCAATTGGAAATCAACACCTAATGTTTTCAGGATCCAACTAAATTGTTCTAAAAAGAAAAATTGAAAAGAAATACATATTTAATGGACCATTAACTACATCCTGTAAGGTTCATCATAACTTGAAGTTTCTAAATATATAATGAGGCAGATTATGCTCTAAAACTGGAAGAATCAATAAGTACCTAGCTTTTTTTAGCTCCTAAATTGCCATGTATCTGTTGCTGTTGCAAAGTTAATAGTAATATGTTTCTTCTTGGTCTTTACGGAAATATCAGTCAGTGGCCTAACCCAAACTACTCTGGAAAAATTTTCACAAAGCACAAACACCTTGGAATAACTAGATTTGTCCAAGTAAAAGAGGACTTTCAAATGGCTAACAAGTCACCAAAATGAAAAAAGAATGAAAACAGAATATAGTAATATCAGTAGAAATTTTAAGAATTCAAAATAGAATAAATACCATTTGGTTAAATAAATAAATAACCAAGACAAAGTGAATGATATGCCATTAAAACTCATATACCAAATTAATGATGTATGCAATTTGTATATAAATTCTTCATTTCTGGAATTTTAACTTAATTGTTTTGTCTTACCTTCAATTAGTTTTCCTGTCTGTTCTGCACTTCCACCAGGGAGGATCTTGGCAATATAGGCTCCAATTTCTCCACTGCTTCCTGGGATTTCTTTGCCACCTACTATTCTGATGCCTAACCCATTACCTATTTAAAAAAATAGATATTGGAAGCTGTAATAATTAAGAATTAAGGTGACCTATCAGAGAGATAATGAATAAAGTTCTATGAATTTAGACATTAACAGTCATATAATGTATACAGATAGTGTGCAAACCATTCCAATCCAACAAACATTTATTAAGCTCTGATTACATGCAAGACACTATCTTATATAGGTATCTATATACAAATAAGCTGTAATTAGATACCATGAAAATATTTGGTCATTATTTCAATGACTTTGGGATATGTTTATGGAATTTTCTGAGCATTCTCCAGTTCCCAGGTAGCTGAGTAGTAGGTCTACATTAAAAATGAACAACCAAATTTTATCATGTCTGAATCTAAATTCATAACCTAGGTAGGCAATCAAGGAGAAAAAAGTCTTATTTGATAGATTAAAGCTCCAATCTCTTTAAAAATTAATGCATTTATACCTGTGTTATTCTTAGGGAATTGCATGAAAGTAAAATCTAGCAAATTTTTTGAAGATTCTGCTTATAGTCCTATGGGGAAGGATAATTATTTGCAAATGTCAGCCATGTTTATAGCACTACGTGATTTACAAAGCACTTTAAATATTATTTCATTTGATCTGTACAACAACCCTGTCAGTTACATGCTATTATTATCCCCATTTTACAGATGAAGAACTGAAGCAAGGAGAAGTTAAATGACTTGCTCAGGATCACCTTGTACTATGTATCTAAGAAACTAGAGCCAAATTTCTTTCCTAACTCCTTCCTTGTAGAGACTAAAGAAATGAGCAGGAAAGAGGAATATTGCAAGCTTAACAAAGGTGATATTAAGGTATAGTTCTCCAGGACAGGTAAAACAAAGGAAAATAATAAGGGCTTTTATGAGTTGTGGTATTGTTAGGAACAGAAACCTTAAGAAGTTCTTCAAATTCAGCCTTTCCCTGAGTCTAGAATATACTCCGTCCTCCCCTTAGCCTCTTAGAATACTAGCTTCTTTCAAGGCTAAGCTCATAGGTCACTTCTGGGGGAAACACATTAGCATTCTTTCCCTCCTAAGATTAATTTGTATTTACTTATAGGTCTGTAGGTTACATCCCTCAAGAGAATGTAAGTTCCATGGCAGATGAGTGTTTGTCACTGTCTTTCTGCATACCCGGTGCCTACCATAGTATATTTCCTCATACACTATGGAGGTTTAAGACATGTTTGTTGAATTTAATTTAATGCAGCTCCTTCTTGGGATGATCATTCTTCTAGTCCTCTTGCTTAGAAAGCATTAGTTCATCTTTGTCTCTCTCTTTCCCTCTGTCTCCTTATCAATAATCAGTCACTAAATCCTATCCATTCTTCCGCCCTGATACCTCTTACATTGCATTTCACAGAATAGGACTTCAGAAGTCATCTAGTCAAGCCCTCTTTATTTCACATAATAGGAAATTCAGGCCCAGAGATTAAGTAATTAGTCTCAGTGTTGATTAAGTGGCAGAGCTGGGATTTCAACGCTGGTTCTCTGTCTCTAAATCTAATACTCTTTTCATTGAACTGCAATGCCTCCATCTTTATCCATTACCACAGTCACCATCCTGTACCAGGCTCTCACAATACCATATTTCAATTACTATAATAGACTCCTCACAATTCTTATCCCCAGTTTAGGTGAAGTTACTAATTTACTATGAAAGAACTACAGCAATAATAGTGGGAAGCTTAATTTGTTTTTAATAACTTCTTTTACTATGACATAGAAAGCAAAAGTGCTGCTTGGTAAATAATTGTTTAATCTGTTACTCCTATTAACCCGACAGGATACTGTGCTATAAAGAATTAAGAACTATAAAAAAGGGGGGATGCTCCTCCAAAAGTCTGAGGAAAGTGAGGTATAGGAAGTTCAAATTACTTTGTTAAGGTTCCACAGATAATACCCAGTATGGAGAATCAGATTTCAAAATGCCATGCTACTTCTGGGTCTTAGTGTTATGTATACATAATGAGTATAATACTGGATCTATCAACCTCACATCACTGTTGTAGGATATCAAGTGAGATATGAAAATACATGAAAACACTTTGAAAAATTAAAGTGCTATGTAAAATTAAAGGTATTACTATTATCAAAATGATGAAGTATATACTATGAACTATTTATTGACAAGAATGCCTCATCCTCAATCCATTGAAGACTCAGAAGGAATTCCTTCAAACATTTATGGTAACCCAGTATGTCCACATAGAGGGTAAGTGAAGAATGAAGACTGTCCAATTGAATTTGATCAGTTTTCTGCCCGAGATCCCATTTTTTGGGGGGAAAAAACTCCTTTATTCTTAGTTGCCACATTTACAACTCATAACAAGATAAGCTGACAAGAATAATGAGAAAGGTTCATAACATGTATCACAACAATTATGAGTGAAATGATGTGTGGCTATTAATAGCGCATCCAGGTGAAACGCAGAAAAAAATATCATTTAAAAAATTCCATTCATTGCACGATGCAGATATAAAAGAAAAATAAAAGGAGAATATTTGAAAACATGCTCTTTTTTGATATAGTGTATAAAAAGCTCAAAATATTTTGTGTCACTAAATGATAGTCATGTACCCTGGTTTGTACAGAGATACCCTGCTGTATGCTGGTGAGATTTATTCTATAGTTTTCTGTAAATTACCTTCAGTATAAAGAAGTGATTCCTGAAATTTGTATCTGAATGTCTTTCCACTGGTTGGAAGATACGTAACTACATAAAGGAATAATTTCATAAGCTCACAGCATGAAAAAAACATTAAAATTCATCTTATTCTTCTACATAGAAACCTATAAATTGTATTTATATAACTTGATGACAGCAGTAAACATGTACATATTTAGCACAGGTTTAAGATGGGGTTATAGTCTTCTGACAAAGCTGAACTTTGTATGAACTTCTTAAGCATCATTCACATACTAGCCACACATTTCCTTACCACTTGTACAAGGGCATCAGCATTTTATATTTAATAATTCTGTTTTGAGGAACAGATTCCTTGCCTCAGTACCAGTACAAAAGGTATTTAGTTTGAAATTCTGGAAAAATCCTTCATTCCCCCTAAAAGGAAATCTAGGAATGACTGCTCAGACAAGTAAACAGCTTAAAGAGAGACAAATTCTATTCTCCCCCACCAACAGAGAAAAAACAAAACAAAATCCAACAATATTTCATTTTTAACTGTTGGGGAAAAAAGCAATAAAAATATCAAGTGCTCCTCAACATTTTGATACAAAATCCATTCAAAAAGCAATAAAATCACTCAAAATATTACTGGATAAATCTTTGACACATTAAATGATATAATTTTCTTATCTATGGGTTTCTATAAATGTTGCCTTAGGACGTTCAGGGTGAAAAATTGGTTTTACTATTCTCTCTCCTGCTACCAACATAGGCTATGAAAATTATTTACTTCAGTTTTGATTTATCACACTTTTATTGTTACTTTATATAAATGGAGAAGAAGAGGGAGAGAGAAAAAAAGAGGAGGGAGAGGAAAGGGAGAGAAGGGGAGAGAGAGAGAGAGAAAAATCATACGTATGGCCATCACAAACTTTACGTATTTGTTAAAAACTAATAAACCTGAAACAACAAATAACAAAGCAGGCTCCGGAGAAGAAAATACCGCTTAATCTGCTTCTGTTATATCATCATCTCCTCTAAGAGGCTTATACTACATAACTTATTTGATAAGACATTTTTCCCCATTGTAGCTAATGAAAAAAATTATTTTCATTCCAAAACGTGTGTGTGTGTGTGTGTGTGTGTTATTTTTCTCTTAGAGATATCTCAGTTGCAACTCATTGATCACTAAAGATCACTGCTAAATGCTGAGCCTTCCGTATAGCTGTTTACACTATGGAAACAATACAAAGCTGCTGACTGAGTTATTGACATAGGTAATAAAGTCTGGCACTGTATCATTTGACATAAATGTAACTGCTTGTTAGGCCCAACTGAAGAGTTGCAGTCTATGTAGGCTATGCTTAAAAGACCCCAGAAATATGACACTTCCTCCATTTTCTCTTCTGTAAAATTATGGACAAAGCACTTTCTAAAGTTCCTTCTTGTACAGCCAGGTTTTGAAACTGCAAGCTGATGGTACAGATCCCTTCCAGACAATCAGTTAAGAGTACAAGCTTAAGCAATATAAAGTTATCTGGTTTTATATATATATTTATTTATATATTTACATATATGTAAATATATATATTTTGGAGTTATGTTAATGTATTTCCACAGCGACCAAAGGAAAAGTATTCTTGGTAGAAACTTGTAGTAAATGTAGTTTTTAGAATCACTGTTAAATTTTTGTATATGCAAGAATTACATGACCATGTTTCCTGATATAATGGACAGAGAGTTAGTCTGGGTTCAAGCCCCACCTTTGACATATACTGCCTATGTGCACCTAGGGAAGTTATTTAATTTCCTAGTGCTTTGAATGGCTCTTTAAGACTCTACATTTCAGGTTGGTGCTGACTTGTATTAGTAATAATAAATTAGCATTTATGTAGGTCTTTATAAAACACATTACATTACATTACACATTTTATCTTCACAATAATGTTGGGACTGTATTTATCCCTGAGATTTATTCTTATCCCCATTTTGCAGAGCCATAGAGTTTAAGTGACATGCCTAGGATCATACAACCAGCACTGAAAGCCAGATTTGAGCATAGATCTTCTAGAATGCAAGGTCACTGCTTTATCCACTGCTCTTATCTTCCCTTATCTGAAGAATTCTTTCTAATGAAATCACAGAGCCAGTCTCTATCCATTATATAATTTGATGAAACTTGTAGGTAAATATGTGTTATCCCCAAAGGCTTTAACTTGATTTGAAATGTAACAAATATGTCAAGGAAAATAGGAGAAGGGGAAAAAGAGATGAGATGGGTAAAGGAGTACCAGAGTTAAACAGTGAATACTAGAAAGATAATTGTCACTTTAATTGAGATTTGTTGATAGACAGAACAAAAGAATTCCCACCACAGCTGCAGGGAATATGAATCTACACTTGCAAAAGTCAGTGGAATGGGGCCTGAGCCAGAAAAATAACATAAATGATGCCATACTTTCTTAAAAGTTAATATCTTTTTTCCCTAAGAGTATATCATATCTTCCTGTCTTAAAGTGAATGATCTTTACTACTATAAAAGAGTAGTTTATGAAATAAATACATTCTCTACTATAACTCATTGCTGTAAACAAACTAGTCTGATAGGCAAGGAAGGCCATATATAAAGAAAGTTTATATATGTTTAAATATGTTACTATGGGCAAAACAAGATATATTGAGGTCACATATAAACAGAAAATAGGACAAAACAAAAGGGCACTGAGAAAAGGCCAGGATGAAGACCAGGGAAGTGCTACCATGATGCTCATGGCACAACTGTATACAACTGTATACTGAAAGGCCTGCAGACATTTCACCTATCTGGGTTCCAGTTACCTCATCTATAAAATGAGGATATTGTACTAAATGGTCTCTAAGGTTACTTCCAGCTGTAAATCTATGATTTTATGATGCATTCATTAGGTTTATAAACATAATCTGTCATTACTTGCATTTAAATTCAAGAGACCTTGGTCCCTCCTGACATGAAATTATTACTACAAAAAGGGATTGTTTTTAATAAAAATAAATTAGTATCTTTTCTCTGAACAGCATTGTTCTTAGAAAATATATACTTTAAAGTCAAATATTTTCCTTCCTACTTTCTGTGGATAAGAAGGAAGAGAGAGAGAAGAAGAAGAGGAAGAGGAGGAAAAAGAGGAAGAGAAAGAATAACTTATAACCAGGACATAGAGTGTTATTTGTTTGTTAAAAACAATTTTCTCTCACTCAGTTGAAGGAAGATGTTCATACTTAAAAAAAAAATCAGCTTGATATCAGTCTGTGCATCTTTCCAGGGCAGATAAAATGTTCAGTGAAAGAAGGGAATTGGTATTTCTACAGCTCTACTCAATGCCAGGCACTTAAGAAACGTTATTTCACAGGACCCTCACAACAGTTCTCCTAGTTAGGTGTTGTTAGTATCCTTATTTTATAGTTGAGGAAAGTGAGGTAAACAGAAGACAAGTGACTTGGAAAGGGTTGCTAGAGATAGCTAGTTAAGTTTCTGAGACTGGATTTGTACTCTGATGTCTTCCGGCCCAGTGCTCTATCCACTCTGACGTCTACAGGGAGCTATTTACCATTATGTCAGTGAAGAGAAACTAATTGATTACAACTCATTGATTCAGTAACAATCATTTATTAAGCATCTACTCCATATCAAGAACTCTTCTAGGTGCTAAGAATACAGAGAGAAAAATGAAACAGTTCTTTCCCAAGGTTCCCTTGAGTCTCCAGACTCATATGGAGGCCCAGTAAGATCACAGGGATGGCCCTGAGAACCTAATTTTCTCCTCTCAAACAAATCTCAAATCTTTAGCACATGTAACAATGCAAAGGATTTAAGAGCACATAAAGAAGTTATCAAAGGAACAATTGGTTCCTCCCAAACATAAAGAAAACAGAAAACAGAGAAAATACTTGAATATCCTATAAACTCCCTTCAAAAATGAGTTTACGGTTGCCATCAGAACAGCCAAAATTGTGGTGATTATTTCACAAAGGGTCCAACTAAATCTCACCAGTATGCCCCAAAACATATTAACACTTCGTCCAACACTTTCTCAAGTCTAGACAATCATCAAAACAATAAATTGAGCCTGGAGTGATACCATTGCTCATTTCTGGGGTGTAAATGTTCACACTGCAAACTTAATAATCATTGGTTAGAAATGGTTCCAGCACACCTCTGAATTGGCTCTTTCCCCCCAATACTTTGAGAGTTAGTGGCAAATAGTAGGCACTAAAATGTTGGAACAAGCAGTCCTTGCTCATCTAACTTGACATTTCATTGGATGCCTTTCTATCTTTCTTTTCCTCTATCTCTTCACTGAAGGAGAAAATTGTAAAATAGAAGTATATGTTTCATTATTTATTACGTCCTTTCCAGTGTCCCTTTCTTTCCTGGAATGAACAACTGGTTAAAATATTATTATTTTTAGTGGTAGTGATAGTAGTAGTAGTAGTAGTAACAGCAGCAGCAGCAGCAGCAATAGTAATAGTTGTTGTTCATGGATTGATTTTTTTTTTTTAAGGATAGGAAACCCAGTAATCTATTTAGAATTCATTATGTACATCTGAAAATTAAGTTCAAAGTCATGTTGTAGATTTATTTGTATGGGAATATTTGACCAGATTTAACTATTATTCAGAAAAGAAAATATATAACATCAATATAAGCATCTCTTTTGGAGAGATAGAGCCAAAAAAGAATGGAAAAGCAATCAGAAAGGTTAATTATGAAATTAATATAAATATATTTTATTGCTACCTTGCATATATATTTTATAAATCAAAATTTTCAATATCAAAAGCCCAATTTATATAGGCCAGTTATGGTATTATATTACATATATACACATATGTGTGCATTATGCATTATTTTTTTCCTTTCTCTGTGGCTATATTCTATATTCTGAATAGATATGACTAGGTGCATAGCATCAAGCTTCCTTGTATGGGCTTAGTAATAATAACGGCATCATGTTGATCTTCCTGACTTTCTGACTTAAACCAAGAATGATTTGCCTGTGTTGTACAAGGACAATTTTTTTATTAAGGTAGCTAGTACTTTCAAAGAACATGGAACGCTTGGAGCATTCCATGGAAATAATCCTACTTCTACGATAAAATCTTTAAGATGATTTTCAAAATGATGCTATTGACAGATTAAGAAAAGAAAATCTCATATTTGTAAGTCAATTTAATTTTTAAAATAAAAAGTATTACAAACAACATGACATTTGATGGTTTCATATTAATAAAGATTCTAGAACTGGGGAAAAATTGGCTCCATCACTAGCCTTGTACTATGCGTCACAATAGATTTAATTTTTCTTTTAACTGACATAGGTCCATTCATGACCATTTTATTAAAAATTTTTGAGATTTCAGTGTTTTGTTTCATAAATGCCTGCAATTTTGCTGAGACCATGAACCTTGGAAAGTTCAATGGGCATGTAACTTCACTGATGTGACTATTCTCTACTGGTGCTGATCACAATCTCACAATCCTTTTTCACCCTGTGCAACTTTTATCCATCCTTTGCCAGAAATCTTCTGCAGATGTTTGTCCTTCATTGCCAAAGAAGACCATGCCATCAGAGAAATAATGACATGACTTGCCCTTGACTTTGTTTTGAGTGAGAGAGGACTGTGCAGGTCACCAGCCTCACTTCTCCTCCAGAGTCATCTGGATCCAAT
The DNA here is from genome assembly GCA_023548195.1 of Bettongia penicillata ogilbyi. Lineage (NCBI taxonomy): Eukaryota > Metazoa > Chordata > Mammalia > Diprotodontia > Potoroidae > Bettongia > Bettongia penicillata. Next base: position 3,332,483 of record JAJHZJ010000049.1, on the reverse strand, counting down.
TAACAGATATTCAGAAGGATGACTGGAGATGACCCAGGATGAGGCAATTGGGGTTAAGTGATTTGCCCAAGGTCACACAGCAAATGAGTGTCAAGTGTCAAGCTATAGATCTTTTAACATTTTAGGGGTATCAATGGAATATCTTCATTCTTTTAGTAAATCTTTTGTCAATAATTTTTATGTTACAGCCATTTGTCAATTTTTATCTTTCTCAATTGAACTTTCTTTTGTAACAAAGAAGGGCAGTTAAGTAAAAGAAGATGACACATTGACAGCATATGCTTCTCCAGTTTTCTGATAGGGTTAGGATTCAAGATTGGTTGCATCTTTGATTTGGGTCCTGAAGCATTTTAATTTCATTTTCCCTTATATTATTGCAGTTAATTGTGTATAATGATTCTCCAGCCTCTACTGCATCACTTCAAAAATTTCCATATTTTCTCTAAAAGCTTTGAGGTTTTCATTTCTTTTCTTTAGAAAACTACTTATTTCTGTCTTTTGTTCACTTATCTTTTGGAAAATGGATCTTAAGCTTATATATGTGTATCAGTTCCCAACATAGATTAGTTGTCAGACTTTTAGCAGTATTACATGCAAATATTATTCTTACATTTTTCCTTCTTAGGTGCACTGAATTTATCACAAAACATTTAAATCTGTCTATTTTATTTTTAGGATCACCTCTACTTTTTCTTAAGAAATTTTCCATTTAAATCTGATATAACATTCTATATTTACAACAAGTTTCCTTCTACAACTTATTGTGGCATATGGTATAATGTGGTGGCATCCATCTAATATCTCTTCAACTACTTTTGAATTTTCTCATCAATTCTTGCTGAATAGGGGAATCCTTTCCCCAGGATTTTGTGTTCTTGGGTGTATTGTATATTAGACTACTGTGTTTGATTTTTCTGCATCTTTTCTTCCACTTTTGATACATGACTCGTCTACTTACTTATTTCTGGATGTATATATCTTGTAAACAAATTTTCAATAGCAATAGCCTAAAGTCTGTTGATATTCTCCATGTTTTCCACTGCATTTTGGTTGCCAAAAATTTTAAGTTTTCTGAGCTTTTGCATTCCAAGATTCATAAGTATATTGGATTACTGAGAGAATATTGATATTAAAAGGGATTTTGTGACAGCATGCAGTTCAGGGTCATAATAATAATAAGAAATTTAGTTTTCCAAATGTAAGCTGGTTTATCTCCTCATAGTAAACTCTGGATCCAATCTATTATTCATCTGTCACATCAAATTATTTATTCTCTCTGGGTCTCAGTTTTCTTACCTATAAAATGACCTCTGTGGCAACTTCCTATTCTAGAAGATCCCATGATCCAATATAATTCTACATAGAAACAAATATTGGCACATATGTGTATTTGTATGTTTGTAAGAGTACATAAATAATTTACATACACCTATTCTAGTGAATACACACAAAAGCAGCTAGGTGGCAATGGATCAAGCACTGAACCTGTCCTGAGAAATAACTGAGTTCAAATCCAACCTCAGTCATTTACTAGTTGCATGACCCTGAAAAATTCTCTTTACCTGTTTGCCTCAGTTTCCTTATCTGAAAAATGGAAATAATAATAGCACCAATCTTCCTTGATTATTTTGAAGATAAAATGAGATAACAACTATGAAGCATTTTACAAGCCTTAAGGAGATACATAAATGTTATTTATCAGGGCCCAAGGCCCAGAGGAATGAAGTGACTTACCTAAGGCCATACACATGGTCAACACAAACTAGTTCCCTATTACATCTAAGATCAAATATAAAATCATCTATCTTTTAAAACCTTTTATAACCTTTCTCCTTTTTGCTTTTCTACTCTTCTTACATTTTACTTCAATTCATCTCCTGAGCCTGGGCCTTTTTATTGGCTGTCCCCTGTGTCTTGAATGCTCTCTCTTCTTACTTTTGCCTCTTGGTTTGCCTGGTTCTCTTTAAGATTCAGCTCAAATCTCACTTTCAAGAAGTCCTTCCTCTGTCTTCTACACCCTCCCCAATGCTAGTACCTTCCTTCAAAGATTACCACTCATTTTCACTGTATATATTTTGTATGTAGAATGGAAATGATTGTTCGCACCCTCTGTCCTGTTTTTTCACTAAAGAAGAAGCTACCCACATAGGACTTGAGTTGAGGTATATATTAACCATTTGGGAAATTACTATGATGAACAATGTCTTCACCAAGTGTAGAATCTTCTGATGGCAGGTTTCTGTACTCATCTGGTTTAGTTCTCTGATAACAAACACAGTTTTTCACCAGATCTACACTCAAAATTGTTCCATTTTGATATAAACTATCAGATCTTAGTACATATCACACATATATGATGCAATGATACATATTAATACATGTTTATATATTTTCTAACTGATAAGACATACCTGTTGTACATCAAAATCACAAGAAATACACTTACTTTAAGGATCGCCATTATAATTGGATTTCATTCGTATTTAGGCTTTTGTAATTTGGTGCTTATTTTACCATCTTTTTTTGTGGTTGTTACAAGTTTCCTTTCTTGTATTTTCAAACATTCCCCTACTCAATATTCATAATATTGTTTGGTACAAGCGTTGTATTAGAGCAACGCTACCATCACCAAAAAATAAGAATTAGTTATACTTGAGACCTTAGAGATCATCTAGTCCAAATTACTAATTTTATAGATGAAGAAATTCTTCATCAACTTCCCAGTTATAAAATGATCCAAAATTACATAGGTTCTAATTATCATATGGCTCCTATTTATTTACATTTACTCTAAGCTAGACCAATAATCAACTGATCATGAATTATATATTTTGGGGAGTGATTCAATAATTAATTTAATGCCAGTGAGAAACCTTTTTCTCTGTCTTCAATCTTTGACCTTTTTTTTTTTTTACATTAATTGGAGGCACTTTTACGCAACTGACAAACTTCAAAGCAGATGGATACGCTAGAGGTCCTTATCCAATATTATAATTCTATATTTTAGGATGTTATAGTACTGCTTTGAAGAATGCTACACCTTCATAGAAATCAGTTTTAGTAATGCTCAGAAATTATTTAGCATTTTTCATTTAGTGAGGAAATCCTTTATGAAAAACCTACAGAAATAGTTTATTTACCACCCAAAATGCTTTTTCTGCTTCTCAGCATGTGAATTTTATAACCTTGTACAAAGCTTATGTAATAATGCCCAGGTCAGATCAGTTCCCTGAAAAAAAGGCCAGTGATACTAAGGGCTGTAAATATGGAGGGAGGCTTGGCTCCTCAAAGCCCTGTAACTGTGGGGAGACTTCAGGGAAGCAGAGAAGTTTTAGACAGATGAATGAAAGACAAGCAAATATGAGTGACTAAGAGAGACTTTAGACATCTGAGGGGGTCTTCTCCCACACCGCGGGTCTTTACTTCCACCACCTGCAACCAGAGAGACTGCTAGGAATTTGCTTCCTTGTTAAGACTGTTCTCCTTTCCTTAAAACAAAAAGTATCATCTATCTAAAACCATGAGCAAGCATTATCTGTAATGGGGATAAGCTAGAAGTATTTCCCATAAAATCAGGAGTGAAACAAAGGATTCCCATTATCACCTCATTATTTAATATTATGTAGAAATGTTATCTATAGAGATAAGAGAAGAAAAAATAGAAGGAATTAGAGTAGGTAATGAGGGAAAAAATTATCACTCTTTGCAGATACGATGGTATTCTTAGAGAATCAACTAAAAAACTACTTGAAATAATTAACAGTTTTAGAAAAGTCACAGGATATAAAATAAATCCCTATAAACTATCAACATTTCTATATATTGCCAAGAAAACCCAGCAATAAGTGATAGAAAGAGAAATTCCATTTAAAACAACTCTATACAACATAAAATATCCGGGAGTCTATCTGCCAAGACAAACCCAGAAACACAATTACAAAATACTTTTCACACAAATAAAGTTAGATCTAAACAATTGGGAAAATATCAATTGCTCATAGGTAGGTTGAGTTTATATAATAAAAATGACAATTCTACCCAAATCAATTTACTTATTTAGTGTCGTAACACAAACTACCAAAAATTAGTTTATAGACCTAGAAGAAATAATAACAAAATTCATCTGGAAGGAAAAAAGGTTAAGAATATCAAGGAAATCAACGAAAAAAATGCAAAATAAGATGGCCTAGCTGTTTCAGATCTAAAACTATACTATAAAGTGGCATTCATCAAAACTATTTTGTACTGGCCAAGAAAAAGAGTGGTGGGTCAGTAGAACAGGTTAGGAAGTAAATGGCTATAGCAAGCTATTTTTTCATAAACCTCAAAACTCCAGCTTCTGGAATAAAAACTATTTGACAAAAAAAAAAAATGCTGGGAAAACTGGAAAACTAATATGGCAGAAGCCAGGTATTACCCAACATCTCACACTGTATACCAAGACAAGGTAAAAATGGTTACATAATTTAGATATAAGGGAGGAAACCACAAGCAAATTAGGATAGCAAGGAATAGTTTACCTGTCAGATCTATGGAAAATGGAAGAATTTATGACCAAATAAGAGATAGAAAACATCATAAAATGCAAAGTGTATACTTTTGATTACATTAAATTAAAAAGATTTTGTGCAAATGAAACCAATGCAACCAAGATTAGAAGGAAAGTAGAAAGATGGGAAAACATTTATACAGCCAATGTTTCTGATAAAGGCTTCATTTCTCCAATATATAGAGAACTGAATCGAATTCACAGGAATACAAATCATTCCCCAATTGACAAATGGTCAAAGGATATGAACAGGCAGTATTCAGATGAAGAAATTGATTATCTACAGTCATATGAAAAAATGCTCTAAATCAATATTGATTAGAGACATGCAAATTAAAACAATTCTGAAATATACCTATTAGAGTGGCTAATATGACAGAAAAGGAAAATGAAAAATGTTGGAAAAGATGTGGGAAAATTGTGACACTAATGTATTGTTGGTGGAGTTGTGAACTGATGATTTAACCATTCTGGAGAGCAATTTGGAACTATGCCCAAAGGGCAATAAAACTGCATAGCTTTGATCCAGCAATACCACTACTAGGTCTATATCCCAAAAAGATCATAAAAAAGGGAAAAGGACTCACATGTATAGACATATTTATAGCAGCTCTTTTTGTAGTGGAAAAGAATTAGAAATTGAGGGGATGGCCATTAACTGGGGAAAGGCTGAACAAGTTGGGGTCTATGAATGGAATGGAATACATCTGTGCTATAAGAAATGATGAGCAGGCAAATTTCAGAAAATCCTGGACTTACATGAACTGATGCTGAGTGAAGTGAGCCAAACTAGAAGAACATTGTACACAGTAACAGCAACTTTGTACAATAATCAAGTATGATAGATTTAGCTTGCCTCAATAACACAATGATGCAATAAATCCAAAAGACTATGATGGAAAATGCTATCTGAATGGACATCAAGGCATACTATCTTCACCTTACCCCACCCCCCATGGTTATTCCCTAAATTAAAGAGCCCATTTATTCTTTTGTATCTAGTCATCTACTTCACTCTGTACAATTTCCTCAATTTCTGAAGAAATGCAAGCTATCAAGCCAGATTGTCTTTTGGACCAGTTTTTGATGAGATAGAGATAAACTGACTCCTTTCACATCAGGGAATGTGGTTTTTATTCTGAATTTCCCAAAGAACTATTACCCCTTTGAGATATGGTAGATAGCTCAGTATCTCCCTTGAAGACTGAATAGGAAGGAAAAGGGACGTTGCCCAACCACAGCTCTTCTGGACACTAGGTTATTAGAGGGAAGTTAAGGTTCTCCTCCTCCTTTCCTCAATGGTGGAAATCACAGGATCTCTAGGACGGGTCAGCTTGTATATCAAGTATGTATCTATTCATACCACTCACAGGTCAGCCAATTTATATTAGATGGCTCATACCCAGACACACTACATTACTCCTTGGTGAATGCTAGACAAAATGACCAAAGGGCATGCTACCCCACATAACTCAAAAGATAAGGCTAGTTCAGGTTTGTTAGGTCCTCACCTAAGAAGATACTCTAATCTTTGTTTGGTCTTACATTAAAAAAAATGAAAAATTGCCTAAAAAGATGCTTAAGCTTCCATCAGGACCTTATGTCTGGATTGTTCTTTACAATGTTCTAGGACAATCTAGGAATGAACTCAAATAACTTGGCTAACCCTTAAAAGAAATATAATATTCTATGAATTCTTAAGAATAGGAATAAAATAGGGGCAGATATCCTGTTTCCGACCTGAAAACTTTAGATGGTAAAGTATAAGAAACGATGGTATATAACAAACAGCATAAGCTCTTAAAATAGGTATTTAGTGCCTCCTGGATGGTTTTGATGAGTTGTTTTTTTAATCAAAAAATTGATTTGTGCTCAGTGGGCTATATGTCCAAACTAACTGTACAAAACAGCATTGCTGCTAATTAAGGTGCTAAAATGATTATCAGATAATAATACAAAATTATACATAGCCAGTGAAGAATTATTTGTTATACTATTTTAAGAAGCTATTTTTAAAACAGGAATTATAGATTCTTCTTGCCTTATAAAAAGAATCATTTGTTTAGGAAGAGTACCATTTTCCCTCCAAACCTTCTCCTACAGAAGGTTTCCCCTCCATGAATAAGTATGTGTTTACTTCTCTGGCACTTAACAACATTTTAAAAATTAGATTTGTTTTTATTCAGTTTCTATATTTTCCAACCAAAAGCATGTTGGAATGTTTGGGTGTCAATATGATAAATCATTACTCAGACATTGTAGATAATTTCAAAATGTTTTACTTATAATATTTAAATTGTATAAAATATGAAATATTCTTCTACCTGTTTGATCATCCTGTTTCCTTTGCTGGATCTTCATTCAGGTCACATCCACATACTGTGTATAACACCAAGGCATTCACTTGGACCCCTGACACTTCTCTATCTCTACTATTTCATTTGGAGACCTCCTCAACTTACATGAATTCCACTATCGAATCAATTCAACTATCTCTCCTAACTTCCAGTCTCCCATCTCAAGCTGCCTCCTATCAAACTGGATGTCCTACAGATACCTTAAACTCAATGTGGCTAAAAATTAACTTATCACCTTTTCCAAAAAACCTCTTCATCTTCCTAACTTTCCTTTTGCTTTAAATGGTACCAGCATCCTCTGGTTCCAACACTTGAAACATTCATGTCATCCTCAACTCCTCATTCTCACCCTTCCCCTATACCTAATCAGTTATCAAGTCCTATTAATTTTACCTTAACATCACATACACATCTCCTTCTCTCCTCTGACACCACTACCACCTTGCTACAGGTCATCATCACCTCTCACCGCATGGTTGGTACTACTGGTTGGTCTCTCTGAAACAAATACCTTCCCATTCCAGTTCACTGTCCACTCAACTATCAAAACAATCTTCCTAAAGTTCAGGTCTGACCATTCCTACAATCAATCAATTTCATCGATTCCCTGTCCACTCTGGAATAAAATATAAAATCTGTTTAGCATTCAAAGACTTTCATAACCTTTCTCTTCTTACTATTCCTTACTCTTTATGATTTAGTCTATAATCCAGTGGTACAAGCCTCCTTACTCTTCCTCACACAAGACATTCTATCTCTGACCTCTGGATATTTTCACTAGCTAAACCTCAACCGCTGCCCCAGTTGCTATCGATGCATGAGTTCCTCTAGCATCACTCAGTAGTATGACTCAGAGAAGAGAAGGCAGATGTTGGGGATAACCCTAGGTTGGGGCTAGGCAATAAAATGTTGTTGACTGCACAAAAGCACAAGGGATTTGAGAGCGGAGGACAGTGTGTCATTGGACTTACTAACTATAGGACCAAGACTGGAAAGTGATAGCAAAGTAATGGCCCAGGAGAACAGAGAGGGATAATAAAGTCACTGGAAGTTACCAGTGTTATGAAGAGTAGATTTATTAGATGCCAAGTTTATAATCTTCCTTTCCATTTGTATTGACCTGGTCTTTGTTCAGACCCCTGTTATATCATTCCTAGATATTCTAATTCCTCCTTCACTCTTGCATTAAAGCATTATTCCTATGCACAAGCCTTACTTACCATGTGTAATGTTAATGGAATTTGAAGATCTTCCCTGACCATTAATAGATACATGGAGCCCTGGCCCAGAGCTAATCAGTCTCTGGGCAACAGGGAGTTTCCAATTAATTGCTGGGGTCCTTGGATTTTCAAGCTCCTCAGCACTCAACGGATCAGATACCATATCTGTTATATATTCTGGGAGTTAGGTGATTTGTTTTGGAGGTTTCTGCTTATGAGAAGGATCTTTCGATTTTTCTAGATGGGACTCTGAGTAGCCATTTGTTGAATCCCCTCCCCTCCCCACTACTCAGATGTGGGTGTTCCCCCATCTGATAGTGAATGAAGGTGGTTGTATTACTTTGATCAGACACTGGGAGACTTGTCTGTCAAATCTCTGTGCTAATTTATCTGCTTGTATTTTCTCTCTATTTTCTCCATGTTCAGGCTGTTAAACTTTCCCTTGAACTAGTGAATGAAATTAAAGTAAGATTGTTGATCCCTTAAAAGGTTGCTTTCCTTTAGCAAAGTAGATCAAAGAACCTGTGTTAGCAGATCATACTGGGTGTGCTAGGGTATTTGCTGTTATACCACGTAATTCATCTGCTCATAAACTTTCAGTAACTCCTCATTTCTTAGCAAACTAAAATATAAATCAGCATTGAACGACCTCCACGTATAGCTTCAAACTATGATTATTCATAATACTAACCTTTGTGCACCCTGTTCCAAACTTGATTCCCTACTGCTGACATTCTGCTAGCTCTTACCTCTTTGCCTTTTTGCACAAAATCTCCAACATTTAGAATAGATTCCCCTCTTCCCTTCTTTTATTAGCTACAGTTGCATCAAAAGGTCTTAGTGTACTTCTACAATATCCTTCTTGCCTCAGTCTTTTCAATTGCCTTGTTCACAGTTAGAATCCTTTTCTTGTATTCATTCAAACTTACTGTAAGGGTAGGGTTGTTATGATCTCTTCTCAGAAGTATAGTCACCCTGAGAAAAAGGTCTTCGTCCTTGGTCTCTTTATTTATTCTTTTCTCTTCTAGGAAAAAGGAGTGTTTAATCCTATGAGTTTTTAAAGCTTAAGAGGACTCCCCTGCATCTTGATGCTCTAGGTTTGTAACCACAGACCTGAGAAGGAAGGAGGGGACTTCAAAAGTAAATTTCAAGAATAAGGCTAGTGGTAGCAGAGAAGAGGACTCATTGACAGTCAGACTGCATCTGAAACTGAACTTGGTGGGATGAATGTTAGGTAGGAACCCAGCTAAAAGTCTGCACTGACAAGTGTTCTTACAATATCTTCAAAGTAAACATCCTACTACAGAGGTTGATGTTAAAGGGTTAAGTGGTGGAAAATGGCTCTTAACAATGGAGGGAACACAACCAGTGGAAACTGGAGCTCTTGGCTGTAGAGGAGAGATGTTCCCATTTAGGGTTGCCTTGCTCTCAGAGGGGGAAAATGGAGCAGTTTGGCTCTGGGAAAGTGAGCCAGGGTATATCGACTATAAAAATCACTTAAGACTCAGAGTAACCTTGTAAGGTAGGTGCAACCTCTGTTTTACAGATAAAGAAAATGTACCTCAGTTATACAATTACAAAGAATCAGAAGCAGAATTTTAACCCTGTTTTTCATGAACCCAGGTCAAACATTCTATCTATTATACACACACTCACATACACATGTGTGTACACATGTATATTGTATGTGTATGTATAGACATATAGTATAGTACAAATATACAACATATACATATACTATATATACATATACACATACATACCTATACACATAATTACGTCAGATTTGTTATACCTACCTAATTAGAGTTAATGAAATTTTTATAATTAATTAAGCTCAATTTCTACAGCACTAAGAAAATGGTAGGCTAATGAAGAAAACAGAAGACATTTCCTTTGAAAACATTGCCACATTATGAAATGAAATTATAATCATAAGATTTAGAACCAGAAGCGATAATATTACAGATTAAGAAACTGAAGCCCAAAGAGATTAAGTGAACTGCCTAAAGAGACAAAAGTTACACCAGGTCTTCTGGTTCCAAATTCAGTGTTTTTCCCATTATACTAGGCTGACTCAATTCACGTATCCTTTCTTTAGTTTTATAAATGTAGTCATTCTATTCTTATTCAGTTTCTGTGTTTTCCCCCTTTTTTTAACTCAAAAGAGAGTAACAATAGCAAAACTGCTATATTCCTAGATTTATGCATGATATAGCTTTAAGTAGAGGGAGGAAGAAATGGAGATCCATTTTTTGAGTTGCTCATTTTGCTGCATTTTCATTTTCTTATCATTATTGTAACTGCTCTGGCAACTAAACTGAGAAATTGAGTAATACATTTTAAAATGCTGAACATTTCTGATGGAAACTTTCAGATATAATTTTTTTTACTTCAAAGTGACTGTATTAGCCTATGGTGAAAAAGAGAAATGAACACAATTCTTGGTTTAACAGCTAAAGTTACCAAGGAACTAAACAATAAAGATTGGATACACACACACACATACAGATATGTTTTAAAAGGATCTTCCTCAGCTGTCTTATATGTGGAGAAAATATTTTAAAGGCCTATAATATTTTTCAAAAAACAAATACTATAAGGTATATTGTAAGTTTCATTATGTTAGAGGGGAGTTTCTAAGTTTGTATTTACATAAAATGTTGTTATAATAACACTTTTTCATGATTTTGTGAGGAGATTGGGCCCCCACAAGAAAGAGCAAAAAGAGAGAAAAAGTCCTTTATGTACATAAATATTTGTAATAGTTCTTTCGTAGTCCCAAAAAATGGAAATCATGGATACACCAATACACTGAGGAATCACTAATTTGGGGTATATGAATGTGATGGACTACTATTGTGCTTATGAGAAATGAGGAAATGGATGATGTCAAAAAGACATGGAAAGTCTTATGTAAATTAACATAGAGTGAAGTAAGCAGGAGGAGAATGATTTATATGGCAACACTGATATTTTAGAAATGAAAAATTTGGAGAACTTATAGACTGATGGATAAAATGATCAAATACGGAACAATTTATACAATAATAAGTACAAAAAATACTTTTGAAAGTTGTAAAAACTATGATCAATGAAAGGACCATTCATGATATCAGAAGATAGATGATGAAACATTATTCAAGACAGAGTGGTGATAGATTCAGGGTGCAGAATGTAATGCAGCCATTGAAGGAACTTGTTTTGTTTGACAATGCTTATGTTACAAGACATTTGTTCCCTCCCTCCTAAGAGACTGGAGGGGAAGAAGGGAGAGAAAATAGATTTGTGTTCATTAAAAAAAGAGAGGTGAGGTTTTTTGGGGGGGAGGGCAATGCTACAAATAAGAAAATGGTGAATGTACATTCAGATAAGGTTATGCATTATTCATTTTGCTTAAGTGTTTTACTAAAAGAAACTTTTCATGAAACGGGAGAAATATGTAAATGTAACGTAAAAACCAAAACTGATAAAACTTTAAAAAATGTACTTTGCTCATAACAATAACATGAAGTAGTTATTGTAAGCACTATCTCCATTCTATATATAAGGAAACAAGGTCAGGGTGGTTGTGTCTTAACCACCCTGAAACAGCTAGTAATGGAAAGAGCCAACACTTGAATACATGTAATTGAACCAGAGATAGCCTAAAAGGGGGTAGTGTTAGGATTGGCACAAGAAACACAAACTGATTATGAGACAAACATAGACCTTCAATGAAGGGGAATGGATTGGTAGGGGGGCAGAGATAATGAAGTACTACTCACAACTATACATATATATATGTGTGTGTGTGTGTATACATATATATATGTAATCAACCTTCCAAATTCAGTATTCTTCATTCTTAATCAGAATGCCTCTTACTTATAAGAAAAATAAAATGTAGACATGTAAAGCATTAAGAGAAAAAATTAGAAATACTAAAAAAATTATGTTGTTAAAAATAGACCTATTACCTCTCTATACTTTTCAAAAATATCCCATTTAAATGAACAGAAACATCTATACATGAATCATCAATATAGATTAAAATTGACAGGACAAATCTTTTTATCTATACTTTCAACAAAAATTTATCTGTGGGAGTAATTATTTCAGGTCAAGTGTTTTTCCACATATATATATATATATGTGTGTGTGTGTGTGTGTGTGTGTGTATACTATATATATGTGTGTGTGTATATACTATATATATATGTGTGTGTGTATACTATATATATGTGTGTGTGTACACTATATATGTGTGTGTATACGATATATATATGTGTGTGTGTATACTATATCTATATCTATATATATATATATATATATATATATATATATATATATAGTAAGAATAACAAGATAAGAAGAACCCAAGAAGGCCAGGTGCTATACTACATATAATTTGGACACTTGCTCAATCTCCCTGCAAAAATTTTAGATGGGAAAGAAATTGAGTTGAGCTTGAAGTGAAAGAAATATTTTGATGAAAATTTTTAGTATGTTTAGAATATTAAAGTATATAGCATAGACTACTGTCTTACTAAAATATTTTTTAAAACTAACTCCAGTTTATAATCGCAAAATAAAAAAGAATTATATAAGTAGGATTCTTCATTAAAAAACCTGTATTCTAAAGTGTGAAAACAAATGAAACATTAAAAAAAAACTGACAAAAGAATGTATGCCCCAGGGAAAAAATAAAAATAATTTAAGATTTTTTAATGGAATTGCTAGAAAAAAGATTATATTTTGTAAAGCTGGAAAATATACTGCTTGATTTCCTTTGTAAGTTGTAGAGAGTTTCAGAAGATTATAGCAAGTAATTATTTGTAGAGTAAAGTGGATTTTGACATTCACTGTTGAAATTTTCATCAGTATTTAAAATGCATTCAAAATTGAAGCAAAATTATGAAAGCCTAAATTATATGACAAATCACATATCTTAAAAGAAAAAAATTCATCTAATCAATTTATCCTCTTATGAAAACCAGAGAACAGTTTTTATTACCTAAAACTGATCATGGATCAAAATGCTCAGTATTTTGCTTTCTGATATATCCCACCAAAAGGTAAAATGAAAAAATACTTACAAAAAGGTTATATAAAACACGTATACAATAAAATCTTAGCATCATTGTCACTGTACACACATGTCCAGAAATGCCAAATACATTTCAATATATTCATTTATGACTATAGTTTCCATTTATATGCAGCTAAATAAACTTTGTTTCCTATGAAGCATATTCTGTTTGAACATGGCAGGCTGCCTTTTAATATAAAATGAAAAAAACACCTTTGAATTCCCCCCAAAGTTTTTAAGGATTATATATTATTATAACTAATAATGATAAAAATAGTTTACGTGCATACAGTAGCATAAGGTTTGAAAAAACTTTACATATATTACTTATATTACAATCCATGATTTATCAAATCATAGAAATTAACACTAAAGGAACATTACAGATTATCCAATTCCTTCATGCCTTGCATAGCAAATAAAGAAGTTGAAGTCCATAAAAGTTGCAACTTATCGTAAACCGCACAGGTAGTAAGTAGCAAAGCCCAGATCTGAACTTGGATCATTAAACTCAGAATGCAGTACCCTTTCTATTATTTCATCCTGCCATGTTATCAATGTGAGCAGATCTCAATAATACTTCCTCTTTAATTTTTACTAGTTTTCCATTCATATTTCTTTTTGACATCTTTCTGTTTGCTGAATCAGCCTAATGGCTAAAAAGGCAATATTCTTTTCAAGAACATCCCTGTTTTGTAGATTAGTGAAGACTATCAAATTCCCAAAGTACTATTCTGTGTCTACTCAATGCACCTAACAAAATTTTGGGGAGTCAAAATTTGATCAATAAACTCTTAATTTTATCAAACTGCAACAACCAATTTGACTGATATTTTCACTGAACTAACCAGTTGCTTGGGTGATTTGTACTTAAAAACAGGTTGTTGACTAGTTAGAGTCTCATAAACCAAAAGAGGAATGTAGCACTCGAGGTCACCTCAGCTTCCTTTTCAGAATCCATTGCATAATACTCTAATTTCAAAGACAACAAATAATATTTGATGATGATGATGATGACATAGACATGTGAATAATTACTAATGATCATGTGTCATGGATTGAAATGGTCAGAATCCTGATTGAGAGTTTGCTCATTTCTCAAAAACACTTCAGAAATATAACTGGAATCCATTTCACTCTGTCATCCAGAAAGAAATCTGAATAGATTCCATATGCTAATATTTTAATAAAAAATCATTGATTTCTTCATTTAGCTTTACCTGAAACCGTATGATCCTTAAGGTCTCTCATTATTTTTATTCTTGCATGAGGAAAGATGTACTGTGTGGGCTTCCCGTTCATCTGAGGAATATAAGACATACATGTTACAAAATGCATAATCTATTTCAGTAATACTGTCATACACACATACTGTGTATGTATGTATTTTTGGTTAAATTCATAACATCATTTATAAGTCAGTAGAAAATGTATTAGGTTTGAGGCACAGCTTTGCAAATTACTCAACTGATAATAGAATTTTTTGTTGTTTTTTTTTATAATGAATGATATTTTGGAATTTTTTTTAGTACATGATAACTTTTCTTTGTTAATTATAATCTGTCCTCCTTAAATAAAACATAATTGTGCTAGATTAATGTCTTTTTCCTGAGATAATGTTGATTTATTACTGACTTAATAAAAATCTATCCCTAAATAACTATTAAGAAAATAATGACAGAATGACTTGACAGAAGAAATGATTGTTAAAGCTTTTACTTGTCTACTTTTGATCTGGAAAGATGGGAAAGTGAGATGTTCAGGCAAATTTTGTTAATTTTACAAGCCAGGAAGTAGGACAAATTGGACTTCTGTTATTACCTACCAATTACTAAGCATATTCAGATAATTCCCAAACCTCTATTTTTTTTTGTATCAGCTTCTTTTCTGTATTCTACATCTGCCTATCAGGTCTAGATGAAAAAAAGCTGTTGGTGGTAGCTTTCACACTAAATCACAGAGCCAAGATACACAAATTCTTGCCTGGCTGCTAGAACATTTGGCTCACTTTAATAAGATGAAACTCAACAGGTAGCCATATCAAGGCACATGAGGGTTCAAAAGATCAACTTCTCAATACCATATCAGAATGGCACAATTAGACATTATTGTGTCAGAAAAAAGGGCTGTAAGTTTAAGTAGTTTTCAAGATCAGTGAATCAACACAATGCTATGCCCCCCAAAAAGAAGTTAATTTTGGCAAAAAGAGAGAACTCCAAGAATCAGAAGGTTATCGTTTCAAATAGCATCCTGTTCTTAGTGCCACTGTCTTGGAAGAAAATTGATGTCAGAGAATTTGCAGGAGGGTGAAAAGCCTAGAATCCCCGTTATATAGAGCAATTTCTAAGACAGTGGGGATCTTTCACCTGCAGTAGAAAAGACTGGCAGAGGAAAGATGAATAACTGCTATCTTCAAATATTTGAAGATATGGAAAAGTTATTAGACATTCTTATTGACAGAATAAAATGGAAGCAGAAGCCATGGGTAGAATTTTTCAAGAGACAATTTAGCCTTGAAGCATAATTTGGGATACTCAAATGTGAAATGGGCTGCCTTAGAGACTGGGTTTTCCTCCTTGGGGTTTTCAAACAGACACTGAATAACCACTTATTAATTATTATGGAATTATAGGATCATATTATAGTGAAAATTCTATTTTTTGGGGGGACACTCATGCATTATGTGGCCACAGAGGTCTCTTCCCACTGAAAAATTGTTTTATGAAAACTCATGGATCATCTCTTTGGGGATGTCCTACTTGTTCTCAAGATCAATGTTTCCTGAATTGAGTGATTATCTTTTTCAGTTATCTGACTTCTTTTTCCTTTGTGTCTCAAATCCAAACCATTTCCAAGCCTTATCACTGTCACCTCAGAAACACTGCAAAACCAATTCCCTTCACTGCCACAATGACAGTAAAGGCCCTCACTACACACTACCTGGATCATTATAATAGACCTCTAAGTCTTCTCATGAACAATCTTCTCATCTGTTCTTCATGCCATGTCCAGCCTGTGCTTGGTACATAGATCCTATTTTACTTGTCTGCTAAAAAGTCTTTATCATATCTATTTTTGGTTTAGTAGAGTTCCAGGGCTTGTTGCTTGCTCAGTTGTTTCAGTTGTGTCCAATTCTTTGAAACCCCATTTGGGGTTTCCTTGGCAAAGATACTCAAGCAGTTTGTCATTTCCTTCTCCAGATCATTTTATAGATGAGGAAACTAAGGCAAACAGGGTTAAATGACTTGCCCAGGGTCACACAGCTAGTGTCTGAGGCCATATTTGAACTCATGAAGATGAGTCTTCTTGACTCCAGATTCAGCCCTCTATCCACTGTGCCACCTAGGTGCCCCACAAGGCAATTAGATGTAATTAATTGCAATATCAACTGTGAATATAAACTGAATTTTTTTGGAGAACCAGGCATCCACAGAGAATCCTTTCACATAGACTTTACACAAGGCTTCTTTCCTTAATGGTGGTGAATGGCTTACATGAATAGAAACAGATCTGCTAAATGTTGACAATGAGATAATTGCTGCTTCTAGTAATACACATTGATCATACATCATACATAGGTCTACTGTTCAAAGTAGTCATCTCAGAGTCCTACTAGATAACTGATTAAGTTTACAGATGAGAAAAGTGAAGGTCAGTTTGGATGAGAACACCTATCTTCTATCTTCAGAGCCAGGGCTCTTTCTGCTGCACTATTTCTAGACTTTTTGAGCAGAGACTTCAAGCTTGAATTTTGCTCCACTGACTCAGATATTAAAATCAATGACGCAGGCAGATCCAAGATTTGTACAACTTTAAGTATAATTGTCAATATTTGATCTGCTATAGAAAATCATCTTCAAAATCCTGCCTTTCTTATAATATTGTCATCAAAAATGCCCACAAAACATGCATGAACTATCTTGATAATTACTTCTTAGAGAAGAGAAAGAAAGGTTACCTCCCCTTACACACACCCCTGATCACCAACTTGAATATAGCTCTGTTGGAGACAAAGAAAATGGATCTATTTTCAGTTACTTTATTTTCTGTTGATAAAAGCACCATCTAGAATCTTTTCCATTCTTTTGTAATCATCTTGTCTTTGAGATATATTTTTTAAAAAATCAATCCCTGAGTCTCATTTAAGTAATGTCACTTCCAGCAGAATCAGGGCTAGCATCCTTAAATTCAGCTTCTTCGGTGTCCTTGTCACTTTTTTCATTTTAGTACATCGGGTACTCAGGTGGTGGAGTAGAAATGGGATGGCTCCATTATTGTCACTGATGAGCATAGTTCGCTGTATAACCACTGCCAAATGCATTAGATTTTATGTTTGCTGAACTCCTTGTAGTTTCTTCTATAAACACTCTGAGGATGATGACCTGGTTTAGCTGAATTGAGTACCAGTCTCTCAGACAGCTCACTCAGTCATTCTTCAGTCTGCTTGCAGTTTTCCATAATCTATTATATATAAAAATGAGCTTGTTGTGGAGGGCATTAAGCATTTGATGACTAATTTCTGGATACTTTTTCCAATTTGGGTAATTTCTGCACGGCACGTTCAAATTACTTTAAAAATGTGTCTGTTTCACTTCTTTTGAGTTGAAAGTTTATTTAAACAGGTTGGGACAGAGGTTTTAAATTTTAAAGTATCAAGTAAATTTCACTGTTACATTTTGTCATATCTAGAAGCATCAGATCATATTCTTTTGTAAAAAAAGTTAATTTGCTTTCAGTTTTCAGCAATCGCTTCCATAAGTTTTAAATTTTCTCCCCCTCCATCTCCCGTCCCTCTTCATGACAGCATGCAATCTTATATGGATTCTAATCAGATTGCATTCTTTTAAAAAAAGTTTTATTGAATCCTTTTGTTTTTATATCACAATCATTTCCAAATATAGTCCTCTACCTTCTACCCAGTGACCTCTCTCTTGTAACAAATAGCAAAAAAAGAAAGAAAATTCAGGTAAGTAAAACCAGCCAATATAGAGATTATATCTAAAAGCACATGCAACATCTCTGACATCATACATTCACAGTACTTCACCTTGCTAGAGATAAAAAAATAAAGAAAGGAAGGAAGGAAGCACATTTCCTAAACTTTTCCAGGGAGAAATTTGGTTGTTAAAATTATGCAGAGTTCAGTTGGTTTATTGCTCTCATAATTTATATTGCCTTAGTTGTGTATGTTTTCCCTTATTTTATTTCACTCTCCATTAGTTCATATAAGTCTTCTCATGTTTCACTGCATTTGTCAGTTCATCATTTCTTGTGGTTTCTGGTTCTACCCTTGAAAAAATACTCTATATGCATGAGATATAATTAACCTAGTTAATCTTTTTCATTTTGTTTTTAATCTCAGATCACATTTACCAATATAATTTTCATTATCCTAGCCTTTGCTCATTTTCACAGGAAAGTCATTACGTTTCATTGTTTATGAAGGGTGAATTTGGAGGTCTGTGTCAAGTTCTTCATCCAATTTTTCTGCTTCATCCTCCATAATGCACATAGGCATATAAACTATAATTACCTTCCTAGAAGAAGGTATATTTAAACTTATGATCACTGCAAGTCAAGATGACCCATGAATTGATGTTCTTCATTGCAACTCGGAATAAATTAAAACCAATTCTTATTTTTTTTCTTTCCTTAAAAAAGCTTGTGAATTACTCATATATTTGATTTCTTAATTCCTTCTCATTTCACTTACAGTGAAACATCATAGTGAATCTATCCCTATGTATGTGATTCATTTTTACCAGGTTCATATAAAATTTGGTTTTCAGACAATAATCCCAGATTAATAGAACTAAAAGTTAATGATTTTAGAAAATAATAATAGCTGACATTTACATAAGTGCTTTAAGGTTTGCAAAGAGATTTTCATATATGATCTCATATGATAGCTACAAAACATCCATAAATTAGATACAATTATTATCCCCACTTAATAGATGGGTGAAGCGGGCTAAGAGAAGTTAAGATGTCTTGCTCACTATGGTCACAATGCCAATAAGGTAGCTTTAAAATTTAGGTATTCCTGATTCTAAAGCTAATACTTTCACTGCCGTACCATACTGACCATCTGGTTCTTTAGAAAATACAAGATCTGTGTGATTCTTATCACCTTTTACCCTATACATATTTCTCCATAATGATTCTGATATTCTGAATAGGTTGTTACATAAGAATAGGTAATTTGTTTCTTTTTTACTAAATTTTATGGGTCAAATAGGACACTCCCCTCTTACCACCCTGCAGTGATTATCCTCATAGAGGTAAATCTCTAAATTTTGAGCTTCGATAATCCCAGGAGACTCTATAGTACATTAATAGGCTCATATTAAAAATCTTTCATTATTGTTATAAATCAAACACAGTTTCTGCTGAAATAGCAAAGACTTTATAAAACCACCAGAGATACCTCCAGTGACTTTTTAAAGTTCCATAAACCCTGGCATTTTACTCATTTTACTGGCAAAAGAGACACCAAAATTGTATGCAAATACATGAACCCTTCACTCATTCATGCCTTCTTGTTTTCAAAAAGGTATTAATAGTGTTATCCATGATATAGTGTAGATTTTCCTTAAGACAGAATTAGAAACCCATAAAGCTATTGTAATAACTGTGCAATTTCTTCTGAAAGATTTGAATGTAAGAACTGAATTGATTGTGCTATCTTTGTTTCTACTTGGCCAAATGAGTTACCAAAATAAGAACAAATAAATTAAATAATGCAAACTTCTATATTTTTATAGAGCTTTGTTCTCTTAACAATTTAGTGGAATAGAAAGAGATATGAATATGGCCCTTATTTTTAAAAGAAAACACTGACTTATCAATATACGCAGTTCTCTTTAAATAGTATTTTGGGGGTTTCTCTTTAGGAAGATTTTCCCTTTTGAAAATTGCATTTTACTACTTAAGGTGGTTGATGTTTTATTACTGACCATTAAAAATTATATTTAAATACACTGTGAATGCCAGATATGTACAACTTAGATCAAAAGGGAGACACACTGACCAGCATGATTCCCAAGTCAAACAAGAACTGAGTCACTCGGAGTGTGACCTCAGGAAAACGACGTGACCCAATCATCCTTATGTGAATTGACTTCAATCTGAAAACTGACTACATTCTGGATGTTAAATGTTCGCTGCCTGCATTCCATTTAAGGAAAGAGCAAGCTTAAGTAGTTCTCTAAAGACAATGAAAAACATAAGTAAATAATCAACAAGAAAACCTTGGGTCCAGGAGGGTTGGATGAAGTCTGCATTACTAGACTGGACCTTTGATTGCATAATTAACAAGTGTCAAATGATCAAAATAACTCAGACTAAACCTTTCAGTTATTGGCAGAGTTAACTTTTGAATCATAAACTTTTTAGTTAGCTAAATTCTCCACATTGTCATAGATCAACAAATGTATTATACTTCACTTTTTTAAGGCAGACCTGTCAATTGGAAGCCAACTGTGGAGGTCACTTCATTTCATACATTTCCTAATCTTATTTAATTTAATAAAAAATATTTGAGAAAATATGACACTAAGAGAATTAGGACAAGATATTATAGAACAAATAAAAATGTATTACTCAAAATAGTACTAAGAGTTTTAATTCAGTATATTAGTGGAACCTTTGAAGAATCATGACTGGGTTTTAGAAGGCTAAATCAGTGCCAAGCGTAGGACTGTGCAAGTGGAGCATCAACTTTGATGAGTCCTACTATAAGTAACTGTCTAGTATGCCCCTGGTTTTATAATGGGGGTAGGCCAAGCAATCTAGCTTTGTTTTGGCAGGAATCTTATGAAAACATCAGCCACCATTAACTATTGAAATGCGGAAAAGCTGAATTGAGAGTCAGGAAAAATGAACTCAGTTCCAGTTCTGCCACTTTTTAATTCTGTGACTTTGGAAAATCAAAGGAACAGAGAATTTAGCATGGTAGGACAAGGGCTAGGGAGGAAGTAATTATCTAAATTAATCTCCTTATTTAAAAAAAAAATTTCCCCTTATTTTTTAAATGAGGAAATGGAGTATCAGGGAGGTAAAACAATTTGTCTAAAGTAACAGAGACAAGTGATGAATCCACTATCTCAGACACAAATCCTATTCCTTCTACTGCAGTAGAAGTAACTCATCCTCCTAGGCCTCAGTTTCCCTAAAACACAACACAAATACACATGCATGCATCTGATATGCATGCATATTTAATTAGTACATGCATGAATATGAACATACAGATACATATGTGTGTATACTAGACCTATCACACATGACTATTGTGAGGACATAAAATTTTAAAGTATAAAATGCTACTAACATGCAAGTTATTACTACTATTAAACTATCTCTTTTCCTTTGCCATTGCTTAGTATTTCCTTTCCAGTTTTAGAATCACAGGATTTAGATACAAAAGTGATGATTCAGTTAGGCTTAGTGGTACGACTGTTAACACCATTGATACCATCATGATAATCAGGAGGTATAGAAAAGGTTTTTATAGATAAACTGCCTGAGACATAGGGAAATTAAGTAAGTTGTCCAAGGTCCTAGACATGAGCTGGAAGCAATTCTGTTGATTTGGTATTATCGTAATTTCCATTACAATGCAGTTATATATTGGTATTTAGTTGTTTTGGTTGTGTCCAATTCTTTGTGACCCTATTTGGGTTTTTCTTGGCAAAGATACTGGAGTGTTTTGTTATTTCCTTCTCCAGCTCATTTTACAGATGAGGAACTTGAGGCCAACAGGGTGACTTGCCCAGGGTTTCAGGGCTTGTAAATGTCTAAGGGTGTATTTGAACTCAGGAAGATGTCTTCCTGATTCCAGGCCCAACAGTGATTTGTTTTTATAGCTAATGTGACTCCCAAATTGATGTAATAATATATTTATATTATTTACTTCTTATTTATTACCTTTAAGGTAAAAATCCTTCATTTTTTTTAAAAGATCTATTAAGGTTTTGAAGTAATCCATTTTTCTTTATTATTTTAATTTCCTGAGATTTCCTATGCATAAATCTTAGTGGTACAGAAACTTTGAAACAGTAATATTTGTGTTTATTGGTACCAAAATATCACATTTCTCTTTGGTATTTAAGCGATTAAAAAAAGAATGAAGTTGAGGATGATATGTTTTTCCCTCTTTCACAGAATGTTAGTATGTTAACAAAATTTTAAAAAATTTTTGAAAAAATTGTGTTAGTTCCAAGAAATACTGCTAATGAAAAAATATATTGTACCCATTTATATTTTTACCTCATAAAATATTTTTTTTAAAAAAGAAGAATCTAATGAATTCAATTCCTATCATACATCCTCTTTATGGAAGTTTAGTTAATGATTCTCCAATACAAGATCTATTTCAATCTTGCCATTAAGTTGCTAACAAGTTACAATTTCTCTAAAAACTATAAAGAATTATTCATTAGAGCAGAATTTTGTATATATAGAGGAATATCAACTGTATACATAAGAATTATCTTAATAAAGATGCTATATCTGTATTTATTAATAAAGTCAAGAATTTATACAATGTTTTAAGGTTTGCAAAAAATTTATGTAAACTCATTTGATTTTTATAGTTCTGTGAAATATGTGTTATTATTTTTACCATTTTACAGATAAGGAGACTTAGGCTGGGTTAAATGACTGACTGAGGGTCATAAAACTGTCAAGTGTCTGAGAACAGATTTGAACTCTGGTCTTCTTGACTTCAAGTTCAACTATCTACTGACCGTCATCATTGTCTTACTAGTAAGAATGACGCTGTTATATATTAAAGGGGAAATAGATCTACACAATTCATCGTAAAATATAATCATATGCTCTTCCCTCTTTATATTATGTGGATGAATTAGAAAGGATGGTCTTGCAAAAAAATAATGTAGCACTATATATAAATGCAAATATTGTCTATGTAGCTTAATTGTACTATTTATATTATTAAGGCATTTAAATTTTTGTTTTGTTTTGGTTTTGGTTTTGATTTCCTAGACAGGAAAGCAAAAGACTTAAAGGAGAGGCTATCTGCAAAATCATGAATTCTATCACTGAATAATTTCTTAGAATTAAAAAAAAATCACAAGGATGAACTCATATTGACAAATAAATCATTCTATTTGTCACTACATGCAAAGTGAAGTCAATTCAAATGCCTTTTAATTCATATGTTCAGACTGTTTAGCTTTATTCCCTAACTTCTGGCACAAAGGAATAAGGAAGAAATATGATCTAGAACTTAGACACTACATAGCATATGAACAAAAAAAAATTGGAAAAAAATCACAAAGGGTTGGATATGATATGACTGAACAATAATAAAGAATTCATAATACAGTGGTAAAGAATAAGTGAATTAATGAATGAAAATGATGAGTTTAATCATCTTTGTTTTACACTTCTGTTAAAAATGAATGTGAAAAATGGATTGTGAAAAAAGAAATATTGAATATGAAATAATTTAGTTTTTAGATATCACATTCTTGATTTTCTTTATCTGTCTGAAATGAATATTAATTGGAGCTCATGTTGATCTAAATGTAGTATTGGATAATTATATGCAGGGGCCCATTTTCAAGGTAAACAATAAATCAAGACAAACTTTTTTCCACTAATTGATGCAAAAAAAGTTACCTCAATGAAATAATCTGGTATTATGATTCCAGAATGCTGCTTACTTATTAAATCGATTATGTTATGGACATGTCATTGTCCTACAATGCATTTTGATGCAACTGTCATTATCAACTACAACCAGATTATTTTAATTTTGGCAGGGTCACATGATTTTTTTTTAACTAAGAATTACAAAAGGTCAGATGGTGACAGTAGAATTTCATTTTGATTTAAGAAAACTGAGAGCATTTAGGGCAGAATTTGACCTTTAAAAGTATTTAAAAGTAAAATTCAATGAGGTACTTACTTGTTCTTGATGTTGGCTGAGGGGTCTTGAATGAATCAGTCTTTCCGGCAGTTTCCGATCAAGACCGTGTCCATTTTCTAAACGAGTTTCCCTGGGCTTGTCAAACCAATCTGTTTCCTCACGACGTAGGTGATAGGCTTTGGAAACCAAGGAAATGTCAAATATTCCAACCCAGATGAACGGAGTAAAAGACAGAGTAAAAGATGATCCATAATACAAACATGCATTTTTAAAAATTATTCATGCAGTTGAAACACAATTTCCAGTGAAAGCAAGACACATTTTTCAAAATACCACCACTAATAACAAAATCCACTAAAATATTATACTCCTATGAAATGATATAATATGAGAAGGCCATGTCACAAGTATAGAATAACGTTATATTTAAAAGTCCCTGTCAGATAATTTATACACAGAGAAAATCTTGGGGAATATTTTCAGTGATTAGTTCAATGCAATGATGGTTTATGTAGTCTTAATATTTGCTAGAGTTTTCTACATCTAAAGTAGAGACTTAAAAATATAAAATATTTACATGCTAATTTTGCCTTCTTGAAATATCATAGAGAAGTTTTTATATTAATTTTGTTCCCAAAAGATTCTCACTAGTCCTATAGTGAGGAGGAGTCTACTAGTCTACCACTTCCATTTTCCTCTATTACTATCTTTTCAGTCATTTTTTAGAACTTTATAAAAGACAAAATTTGGTTAATTTTATTCTCTATACTTTTCTTTCGAGTGCCAATTTCAAGTGCCAATTTGACTATTAGTAAATGTGATAAACTGAAATTTTTGTTTTCTAGACAACTTTTTTACCTTATAAACATTGCTCATTTTCAGGTTTTCATAGATACAAATAACATAATTTTGGCAAACATGTATACTATCAGAACAAACATTAGGGGGGGGAAAAGATGCATATGTAGGTGGAATGAGGGCCTGACAGAATAAATTTCCTCTTATTATAACGATTACATATCTTTGCCTTCCAAATTGTAGCAACCTTCCATATTTAGTTTATTCTGAATTGTAACTTTAATGCTGCTACTGTAAGGCAGATTCCAATACTTCCTCATATGTGGTATAAATGATAAGATTAACATTTCATGCTAATATGACCTATATATGACACACAATGAGGCAGTGTTCTTGAGATGAAGTCAATGAATACTATATATTATGCTCTCCTATACTATGGATAACAATATTTGTATCACATTAAGACATAACTACATTGTGAGTACAAAATATAACAAACACAAAACTTCTATTTTGCTTTAAGAACAAGGTAGTTGCCATCCTATCTAGGTTCAACTTTGCATTTCTAGTTTATTGTATGTGTGTGTCTATGTGTGACACACAGTTGTCACTGTATCAAATGTGTGTGTTTTTCCCCTTTCCAAATAGAATTATAAGTATTAGATGGGTAAAATGTCAAATTAGGAAATGAATTTTAAAATCTTTCTAATTTTAGCAACTAGTAGTGTCTCTACTTTACTCTTAGCTACAAATATTTCCCTAAAACTGAAAAAAGTAGGCCAATATTATTTATCTTCTGTTATTTTCTCTCACAAATTAAATGATCAGTTCTTGAATCACTGAGAGACTCATGGAATTTTGATCTCTTGTTTTAATTTGACATTTATGTAGCTAATTAATGTCATAAGATATTAATCAATCCAATAGTTTTTAAAAATATATTTTTTTTAACTAAAGTCATTTTTTTTTTACCAGACATTTTACTAAATTGAGTGGTAAGTTTATCTGGTCCCCTATAAGGAAAAGTTCTATACTGCAATGCCGGGTGGAGCGTGGGAAGGATGTCCTCCAAGGAAAAAAGGTGAAATTGATACAATGATATGCAAACTAATGGCTAAATATTGTTTGAAGAAAATGAAAAAAAGGAAAAACCTCAAGCCATGGAGAGAGAAAAACAAAACAAAAACTGTGACATGATGAGGACCCAGCCTTAAAATCAAAAGTCTGTGGCACCTGCCTGCTGCCTCCACCCCGTAATGAGTTTTATTGACTCCCTTGGACAACTGGTTAGTTCATTAAGGGAAAAATCAGTCACACCCTTTATAGCTATCTCATTGACAAAAGTAGTTCATGGGATGCTTTTAAAATAATTTTTGTATGTTGTGATGTTATTTCCAGTGGGGACATTTTTATTTTAATACATTTTAGATTTCAAAAGGCAAGATTTATATATATATATATGTATATAATATATATTATATAACACATAATATATTATATGTGATATATAATACAAAATATAAATTTATATATATAATTTGCAAAAGTTATATTTAGTTTTTTATTAATTTTATTATACACACTGAAGATGTAGAATGCAGACAGCTTCAAAACAACCTCATTCAATAAAACATGAGAAGTACTTTTAAAAGTTTTTTTCTTAATCTAGAAAAATTGTTTCAGAGCTCTTATTGGTCTCATCAAATGTTTTAATATTTTTTTCAGTTTGGTAAAATTAAATTCCTGCTTTAATTATTCATTTTACCCTCAGAAATGTGAGTACCCTTTCAATAGATGCTCCAGAAATAAATAAAAAACATTAAATAATGTTAAAAAATTAACACAAATAAATAATTGCATCTTCTATTTCCTAAAAGAAATCCATGAAATGGTATAAGACATGAACTGTTTTAAATAACATGTTGAGATAAATCTAAAAAAACCTACAATGATACATTGAATACTTTTGCAAGCAGAGTACTTATCAAGTGAAATTATATACCAGTGTTTCAATTTTTTTTTATTATTTTGACTGTTCGCATGATTCTCTTTTGTTTCTTTGGAGTGAAATAATATGTCATTTGGGCCCAAAGTGAGGCAAACATTATAATTTTTTTTATTTCCACAGGAATTAATAATGGATAGAAACGGCAAATTCTCATGTAAATCCTCAGAAACTTTCTTTTTGTGGATTTACCTCAACCAAGTCTTTGCTCTAATGTTCAGCCTATCACAATACTTGAGTTAAAAATTGATAATGTTCCTTTTCTCCTCATTCTTCTGTGACATCTGACATACTAAACTAGTTTATCCTTCGCTTTTTTTTAGACGTAATTACTTTTATTCATTTCCTTGTCTGTGTTCATTCCTTTGGTGTCTCATTTTTTGTTCCCCTTTTAAAAATGCCACACCCAAATATGAACATACTCCAAAACCTCAGTCTTTGAACTTCTATTTTTTTCTCCTTTTCATACCCTTGAACATTGTTTCTCACAGTATCTCCCTTATGGTAACTCTCAATTGGATTACACCTCTTGCCCCAACATTGCAATTGAGCTCTAGCACTATAATTCTTACTGCATATAAGTAAGACATCCCCGTTAGAGTTCTTTAGTACCTTGAGTTTTACATAGAAGATTAATCTTCCTTGATCAACCAGTAATCTTGAACACAAACTAAGACAGCCAACCACAGCTAAGAAGCTTTACAAAAGCACAGCCACATCAGCACTCCATTTGGAATGTCAGGGTGGCCGAACCTCTAATTTCCTCTGGTAATAAGAGACTGTCTAACTAGCACTCCCTCTCATGCTACTATTAACATATGCCTGCCCTATCTCCTAACACTATTTCTTTATAATAAGTTGTCATCAATTTGCTTCTCTTAGCTCAAGACTCCCATCAATTCTACTTTCTTTTGAAATCTGAGCCCAACTTACTTCCTCTTTTTTTTCCTTACTGCAACCCATTCCATTAGTATACTCTTTGATTATGGCCTGACTCCTCTTTATCCTCAAATATTCCTCATTTCCTTCTATTTCTTCAAGGAAACTTGGATTTCCTCTAAGTATACTAATACAACAAAATTAATGAGTTTACTTTACATTCTAAGACTTTACATTCAGAAGAAAGAAGCATTACTCTCTGTCTTACTCTCCACTTACTACTGCTATTTTAAAACTAACATTCTATTATTGACTTTTGTTTCTATGTAATAAATGATTTCTTAAACACCCCATTTTTAAGATAACTGATCCATCATTAATTCTTGATGCAATCCATTCATTTGAATTTGTTGTAATTCATTAATATACCAATGTCTACAATGCAACATCCTCTATTTCAGTGGCTTTGACACCTGATATTCTTCCTATCTTGCCTATCTTCTGTTATCTTCACTAACTTTAACACCCAGCCTGACAACACCTCCGACCTCTATCATTCACAGTTCAATCATCTCCTTATCCAAAATTATTTTTATCTTCACCCTCACTTTATCCATTTATTAGCACAATCACATGATGGGTCACATAAACAACTGAAACTTTTATACTTACAAATTCCTATTGTTTCTTAATTTCAACACCCTTTGGACATATCCTCATTTCTCCATTCTCACTACCACCATCACAGACAATGCCCTTATCATTTCATGTATGGATTACTACAAATTTCTAGAGCATTATAGGACTCTTATCTTAACTCTTTCTGACTTTTAACTCATCTGTACTGCATATCCTAAAACACCATATTTGTCAAGGATCTATAATTTAATACCAAATTAAGCTGATCATCTTAGGCAAGGCTTAAAAAGACTTTCAGGATTTTGTTTCATCTAAATTATTCAATTTCAATTTTTACTACTCATCAACTCTACAAAGATCATTCTTCTTAATGCTTCCTAAAGATATGCTGAATTGCATTCCATGGACATTTACTTATATTTCTGTTTATTTAAATTAGAAATGACCTTTTTCTGGGAAACAGTGACTTGAAATCTATGTGTACTTATGTCCTACCTATATTCTTCAAAAAAAGAAAAAAAATTCTTGGCTATCCCTTTCCACACTAGCCTCTTCTTGGCTTCTCTAAATTCCTTTGTCATGTATCATCCAAATCAGGAAGTTTCACAATTTATTATGCTCTACTTTATTCTCTTGTCTTATGGGTTTCTGTCTTTTCTTCATAACAAGTTTGTAAATTCCTTGCAGGCAGAGGTCATATTTTGTGCTTACTTGGTATACTTCACTGGTATTATACAATGTTAAACACATAGTAAGCACAAGATTGTATCTGTCTTCTTGTAAATGTGGGGTGTCTGTTTTCCTCTATTTTAAAACAAATAAATACAAACGAATTGACAATTTATGGAATAATTTTTTACACTTAGGGCCACAATGCTTCTACAAAGTCATTCTATTCATCAGTCAACTTCTCAACTAAAATGTCCTCCCATTACTCCATTTTTGAGGGCATGTCCTCTGAAAATGGGAGAGAGGGGATCTTCTACTAATACATCTACCTTCCATTCTCCCCAGTCTACCAAGTACATGTGTCTGCTTCCTTTGAAAATGTGGTTCCTGATGTTGAGGTTATGGAGAACAAATATCCTAACAGTTTCTTTGGCAAAAGTAGGTGCACCTGTTCTCTAATATCTTCGTACAACGGAGAATGGGAATCCACACTCTTCAGACAGTGGTCCTCCTTGTGTTTTTATAAACATTCTTTCTAAGCCTGAAGCAAAAAAATGGACTACTGGCCTCAATTTCTAAAATGCAAAATTATTATAAAATGAATTTTGCCTAAGAATTAAAGCTATTGAGGCAAATTCACTTAGCATTTCTCATAAAGATAACTCTAAGGTAAGTTCTTAGGTCTTCCACATTCAGGTCACATTTATCTCTTTAGTCTCTCAGTATTTTTAAATGATACATCATTTAAATAGGTCATTTCCCCAGTTTAAGTTGTGTAACATGAGAAAAATATCCCTTTTGTGTAGAAAATTCATTTTTATATTGGAATGTAATTTATTTGAATGAATAACTTTAAAGAAGAACTTATTTCAGGAGCTTATATGCCTGTATGTTTGAAATATTTACCTTGGTGCATAGTTTATAATTATGTGCTTACTGCCTTGGGGAAAGGCTCCCTACCTTGTCATAATAAATGTGAATTAAAACATCAGAAGCATAATGTATGTAGGTAGGTTTGTGTGTATGTGTGTGTGTATACATACATACGCACACAAATATGTATACATGCACATGAAATCCATTTTAAATTGCTTAAATACTCATGAAATGTTCTAAATTGATAGCTTTTGGAATCTGATGCTTATCTAATTTCTAAATCTAGTGATATTTTTATTTATTCAGCTCTTGGCTTTTTTGACTCTTTAGTAGCATCTTAGCTATCTGACATTATTTAACCTCATGGTTTCCTAGACATTGTACTACCACTTTTCTCCCTCTATCTTTCTTAATGACTCAGATTGCCAACCAACTAAAATCCAACCCCCCTTTCCTGACATTTGAATGTAGATTATCTACCTCATTCTTTCTCCTCTTTTACCAGTTTTACTTCCCATTACTCCTCCATCCCATAAACTTATTCTGTAACCAAAATGAAATACTTATTGATACTGATACATGCCTTAACTTTCCCATTTTCACTCCTTTAGTGATGATAGCAATGTCAGTAATATTTTTTTTCTCTCATCAATCTGATATCCTACCTGTCCTTTAAGTCCTAGCTAACAATTGATGGCCTTGAAGCATTTGATCATAAGTAGAATATCCTCTCTATTCTCTGAACTACTAAATATTCTACTATTTCTTACATTTTTTCTTGTTTTATAGATATGTGTTTGTGTCTTACTTTAGTTTTATGACTAGACTGTAAATTCCTTGAAGGATAAGAACATTTACTATGTATCCCCTATATTATCTCTCAGAAGGCCTTGAATATAACAGGTACTTAGTAAAAACTTAGTGAATAAATGAATTGGTGCATTAGTACCAAATTTGAGAAATAACAGCAGCATTTAGAGGATGTTTAATATCCTTCTAATTATGGTAAGTGTATATTTTGTTACATTGAAACCTCTCTCCCCAGGTTCCTAATTAGAAGTTACTAAATCATCTTTTACAATATATATTTTGCCTTATGAAGCACCAATTTTAGCTCTAGATAATAATTCATGAAAATGAAGAAATTTATTACGATATGTAACTTTGAAGAAAGAATACAAACTATACTCAGTGATTCATTACTGAATTAAATAAGCTACAAAAATACTCATTTGTTAATCCAAATCATCTTCCCCTTCTGCCTCCCAACTTATCTCAGCACACACTCTTCTCTCTGTCCTTGTGTGTTTCTAATATATTAACATTTTTAAAAATAACTTTTAACAATTGAAATAAATTAACTCACTGACTATTTTTTGTGCATGGCTTTAATTCACTTGTAAGATGCACAGTACTGATGATATTTATAAATATGGGAAAATCAGGTTGTTTTCTAAGTTGCTTCTATAAAGCTATGACAAAAAAAAAAAAAAAAAAAAAAAAAAAAAAAAAACAACCAAGACTGATTTAACTTCATTTGACCCCTTATGATAGCTCCATGAGAAAATGAACTAATCATTTGAATACCCCCTTGCTTATGGTGAATCAAAGTTAAAGAGATTAACTTTACTTTCAGATCCTATCCAATTCTGTTTTGCTCATATAAGTCTACCACTCACATGCTTACATTTTCTGACTGTTCAAATGATTTGCTGAATGAGCAAAAAGTAAATCAAAGCAGACCTTCAGTAATAAAAACAAAACTCAAAGAAAATAAAAGGAAATATAGAAACAAGATGAGAACAATAATTCATTTTACTTGAAGTGTCACTATAGGAATGACATACAGTTAATCAGAAAGCATCAAAAGCTGAAACCTAGTGATGTAATGGATCTAAAAAGGTCTGTGTTATTTAAACAGCAAAAATAATTACCAGGTGAACTTAAATTAATTTGTGATAAATACTTGGCATTTTAATTAGTAATTTCATATAATATGGAAACAATAACATCCACAAACTATTTTTACTGTTAAAGATTACCGTCAAAAATGTACAAGTTGGCCCAATTTTTCTTATTTCAGACTGCACTATATTCATTAAAAGGAAAATTTGCCTCTTTACCTCATGTAAAATGAACCAAGGTGTATAATTTCCATTAACAAAAATTCTGATTTATGGAAAGCAATGACATGTAACTCTCTCAGCTTGGTAATGAGATGTGACTACTCCAATATCAGAGTATGTATGAGGGACAAAGGGTTTATGTTTCACCCATCGTCACTAAACTTTATTACACTTTTAAAAATAGCATAAATCTGTAGTAATTTTGCGATCCTGTATCTTAATTAGTATACAAGATATTCATTTGAAGACCTGCTCCTCTACTTACCTTATATATTTCATAATGAAAGACTCTTGTCAAGTTAGGGTGGTTATAGTCATTGCATTAAGCAATGTAGAAAAAATATATTGGAATTAACCACTTTAAGAATTTATTCAAGGTATAGAGAATCTTGGAACACTTGAAGAAACAACTTTAAAGGCTGTTTCTTCATATACAGGCTTTGCAAAAAAATTGAGTTCACAAAAGGAACTAATAGCAAATGTCTGATTAGGTCAAGGACTGTATTTTCTGCTTTTCACTGGGTTCTTTTAGTACCTGTAAATTACTCCGTATTATATTGATAATCGTAAGTTGGAAAGGAAAGTGTAGCTTCACACATTGTGAAACAAAAATGAATTCTGTGAGGTAACTGGACAAATGTTTTCTATTTCATCTTATAGTACAGTAGCTAATATTTTAAAAGCAAAATGAGACACAGGTGAACAGATATATTTTAGTAATTGGAAAGTATAAATTAATCATGAAAGAAAACTTATACCATTTCATGTCATGCACATTTTTCTATTGAGATAATCATTTTTACAAGGAGTAAAAAAACATGCATTTTTATTTTATGACACATTAACACAATAACATGAAAATTTATAGCAAGCATTTATTAATTTTACAATTTCCTTCTTTCAGTCAATGTCCAAGTGATTTTTCATTAATTTTTCTGCTTTGTATTTTAAATAAATTTCATGTTAAATCTTACATATTTCTTGCATTGCTGTAATCAATACATTTTCTATATTTTGTAAATATTTACTGTCAGATTGATGACCTTTTTTAACATAGTTTAGACATCACAACAAATATAATTTCATATATTTAATACTTCCTCATCACATGAAAAATCAACAATTCAGTCTTTCATAAAATTTGTATAAATAATGCCACATGAGTTATATACTAGAAATATCTACATGTTTTGACATCATGTAAACAAAATATCCAAGATGTCTGACTGAATTTTTGGTATTTCATTGACTTCTTTTGTCAACAGGTAGACAGAGTTTTTAGGTGTTATTTAGCTTAATAAAATATTATATTATATTCATTATTAATATTTCATTTTATTACCTAGTCACCTGAGATGAATAAGTTACTGTGACAATAGGGGTATCTTCTTTTTAATCATTGTTGAAAAACACCTTGCTTTTTGCTGCCAACGACAATTCTGAAATGATGCTTACATAAAAACTCTAGGTGGTTTAATCAATTCATTTAAACAGTTAAATGAAAGAAAAAAAAATCAGTCAAATGGACTTTGCAACTCAATTGACTGGTCAATAAAATAAAAATGGTTATCCAGTGGTCCTCTATTGACCAAGAGAAATACAGCTGCATTATATAAATTTTTCTAAAAGCAGTAATTAAATGATTCCCTCAGATTCTATGAACTTCTGAAGTTGCTTTCATGTCTGAGTTCCATGATTCTAACTATCTACATTCAAGAGGAATGTCAAATTATCACTGGTTTATTAAGTCTTATTAACCTTTAAATATGGTTTTTGAGTAACAAGACTGGAACTAATAAAACTGCAGAGAGTAAAATTCAGCAGGGAAATACTACTAGGTCTAAGACTTATTAATTTAACAAAGCAAACTGAAGGAAATTCATCTTCCAAAGTTATACGTAAATTTTAGAAAGAAAAGTTTTAAGTGAATTTCAGGGACTAAAGTTCCATCTATGAATGTAAGGGATGACCATGTTTTATTTAAAAGTAACTAATTTGATAATGACTTGAGAAAAGGAGATAACAGAACATATGCAAAGAAATCAAGGGAAAACCAGAACAGGAAGAGAAATATCGTCAACAACAGCAACAAAAGAATGAAAATAAAACATGCTTTCAAATCTACACACAATACAGACTCTCTTTTTACACAAAATAAAATTAAAATAAATATATAAACAGCACACCAAGAAAACAGGAAGAATAAGTCCTTGGAGAAGGACAATTAGACATGCAGAGAAATGAGGATCTGTGTTTTGATAGGAATGTAACGGCTTGGGGCCTGGTTTACCTTCACTGTCTGACATGGCATGTTGGAAGTCATCCATGATAAATGCTATATCCCGATCATAGCCTCGAGTCCGTGACTCTTCTCTCATATGCTGTTGCACCTCAGGCAACGAATGACTTGATCCGAACTGATCTCTAGTATCAGCAGATATTGGTGGCAGTGGTCCAGCTGCAGCTCTTGCCATTCCCATAGGTTGGCCAACAGGGCTCAAGGGACTTTCTTCTTCTGAGTTCTGAGCGACAATCGGAATTCTTCCTCTGCTCTGGCTAATAGGAAGACTTGTCGGTTTAGTTCTGCCAGAGGGTGTCACATGACTAAAAGAAACATCTAATGCTTCAGCCTCTTGAGCCTTCAGTCGTAAAGAAGAGCTTGATGAATCTCTCTTTATGGATAAATCAAGTCCATAGACAGAGGAGGGTCGAGAAGAAGGCCTTGACCTAGTACCACTACTATAAGGCTTGTCTGCCTCATCCTGTAATGCGGACCGGATTGTGGAACCCAAGGTGCCTAAGCCTGTTCCAAGGGATGAAGTGAGGGATGATCCTATGAATTTTTGTTGGTCTGTGATATTTTTCCTAAGGCCAAATGTAATATCATCCTGAAGAAGTCTTGCCCTGGAGGAAATGCCTCCAACTGATGGCGAGCTAGAAGTCATGTAACTTGAATAATCAGGCTCAAGATCTCTGCTTTCTTGAATTGGTGAGAATTTGGACATTTTAGGGTCAATCAGTGATTTTTTATGCTTTGCCTGCTTTTGATAAAGGATTGCAGCTGGAAGTTGTTTTGCAGCCTGTTTTTCAAGTGTCAGTCTACTAATACTATATTTCTCTGATTTGGGGAAATGCCTATAGCTAGTATCTGCATGATAATAATGGGAAAGGCCAGCAAGATGGTCTAAACTTTCAGCACCACGACGGAATTCCTGCTTGATCTGCTGTTTGAGAAGTTTTAGCTCATAGGGGTCATCCATTGGGTCTTCATCTGCTTTTACATAGGAATGCAGTCTTGAAGAAGTCTGTAAAGGTGCGAGAAAATCTGTAACTTCTTGGGTTCTGCGTGTCTCTGTTGTTTGAAGGAGGCGGTCAGTTTTTGTCAAATCCTTCTCATGAAGACTAAATGCAGTGCTCAGTGATGTTGTCCCTTTAGTAAGCTCACCAATGTCATCAATTAAGAGATAATTCCGGGGTGTGTGATGTTCTATATCTGCATAGAAAGAATCTGCCGATATGCTTGAAATTGGACTGCCTGCTATGCTGCTTCTTTCCTCTAAACCTATCCTTAAGTCTAAACTATTATACTTACTACCAAGGTGGGAAACTGCATAAGTATTCTCAGTGGAAACCGGCGCTATCATAAGAGGCTGGTTTCGAATGACCTCATAATTAGATGTTATTTTAGGCTCCAAGTACAATGTAGATTGCCGTGGCTTTTGCTGTATCACCATCATCTGGGATGGAAGTTGATATGAGGGCTGTGGAGTTGGTGGAGGCTGTGTTTGTGGCGTGAAGGACATTGTGGCCACCGTTTGGAAGGTAGGCTGGGTCTGATAAGGGGAAACTTGCTGATGGTATAAAGGCTGCTGTTGGTAAGGAGACTGTTGGGTATACTGAGTTGGTGCTTGTGTGAGAAGAGCAGGGGAGGAGAATTGATACTGGCTGTAAGGACTTGTTGGGGGAACTAGCTGAGATTCTGGCTGTGTTTGTGGTGGCATAAATTGGTTAAATTCAGTTTGGGGCGCAGTTCTTGGTCTTTCCAAACCGTGTTGACTCTCTATTCGACTTGGCCTAGTACTGCTTACTTCACTGTCTGACATATAATCACGGTCCTCAGCTACTCCCTGGAGGTAAGCTCTCTCTCTCTTTTCTCTTTCTTTTAACAAGGCTTCTTTTCTTCTGTTGATTCCCATTTCCAAGTATCGCAATTTTGCATCTATCTCTTTTTCTTCCTCGTCTAGTTCAGCTTGCTTCTTCCTGAGCTTTGCAGATTCCCTTTCTACAAGGTCAAGTTCTCTATCTATATCCTGGAGGATTTTGGCTCTTGCCATTGTGTTAGTTCTGCAGATTCTTCTTCGGGAAACGGAACCCATGGTGCTATATGCTGATGGGGTCCCTGATGAGGTTTCTTCAGGAGGTGGATTTGGTAGCGTCCTTTTTACTTTCTTCTGGGTGCTGGAAGCTGTCATAGTCTGAGAACCTTTGGTCTACAATATAAAAGAAAAGGAGAATTGATCAGAAAAATGAAAAAAATTCATAACTGGAATTTTAAAAAATTTCCTCATTTATTTGACAGCTATGAATACAATAATCAAATTCTTCAGTCTTTATCTGGTTTCCTCATTCTACTTCATTTATCTCTGTTTTCATCAAATGCAACTAACTGGAATAATGCTCCTTTTAATGTCTTTGAGTGTGGATATGCATCTTTATATTATCTGCAAGATTAAAATATTATTATCATGTGAAGTTCATGTAAGTTTCATTTTTAAAAGGCAATATTTATAAAAAACATTTACATTGAAGACATATATATATGCATATATATATATATTTATCTCAAAAATTCAAGATGTTAAATGTTACTGTTAGCCATTCTAAAATTTAAACTATATTTTAGTGAAAATGCAAGTTCATCACACAAAATAGGTGTGAATTTGAAATGGTGAAAATAAATTTAAAATGTTGCATTTAAGCTCTCCTAGTAATCACATCCTGCTAAAGGAATAGTTCAGAATATAAAAACATGAGATAAAAGAGACTCCTTTATGAGAAAAGTATAGAAATGCATATAATAATAGCATCTCATGTTTATTTACCAATGTAGTACTTCAAATTGCTTTCTAATGATATCATTTAATCTTAAGGACAACCTTTAGGTTACATAGCACAAGATAATGGTTGTTTTCCCCATTTTATAGATGAATCATGTCTCAGAGACAGTAAATGATTTGTCCAAGACCACACAATCAATAAGTAGAATCTAGTATGGAGCAGCTAGGTGGCACAGTAGATAGAGCACAGAAGTTGGAATCAGGAAAACTAGTCTTCCCAAGTACAAAGCTGGCCATTTGCTAACTGTGAGACCACGAACAAATCACTTAACCCTGTTTGCTTTAGTTTCCTGATCTGTAAAATGAGCTGGAGAAAGAAATGGAAAACCACTCTAGCAACTCTGCCAAGAAAACCTCAAATGGAGTCATAAATTGTCAGGGGTGACTGAACAACCACAGGACTTGAAGCCTGAGGTCTGAGTCTCTATCCAGTGCTCTTTATTTTTCCATCTGATAAATCAATGGTTGGCCTGAATTTTTATGAAGCTTTTCTTGGGAAGATACTCCTATCCTAGTGGTTTTATATTTGCACAGTGCTGCCATCCTAAGGAACTGGAATTGCTATATATAAAACTTGCAATTAGGAATATTTTAAAAAAGCAATATCAATTATTATTGAAACAGAGAAAGAGAGAGGAAGACTAAATAGTAAGGAAAAGAGTGAAAGGGGCTGAGAGAAAGCTAATTATAAATGAAATATGTGGTGGTGTATTCATATGAGTAACAAATGACCCTTAGGCTAAATTCTACTTTCCAAAATTACTTAAGCCAGCATTCCATAACAGTGACCCAGCTACATACACTTGTAATTGACAGACTGAAGAAATGTTGCTTATGATATGTGACCTGTAACTGTTAAAGTATTATAAGCATTATACACAACACAGAGAGAGTGCTCAGTCTATGGTAATGAGAAACCTCCTAATTAAAGGAAAATCAGGAAATACAAGTCATATAAATGGAAGGAAAAGCTGGAAATATATTTATAGATACAATATGATAAATTCATAAATGATAGACTTGAAATAATTCCATAGATTATTTAAGGGTTAAAGACATATGTGTGACACATCCCTTACTTGTTTCTCCCCTTTCTCTAATAAACTGATTGAGCAGTCACTATGTGCAGTGGGATCATACTAAGTCTTATAAGGGACCCAATGATAAAAAGATCATAGTCTCTGCCCTTTAGCCATTATAATCAAGTAACTGTTATGGAGGATTAAGTGAAACATATTAAGTACAAGCATCCCTAATGTAATTCTTACATCTACTAGTCTGGTAGAATATCAGATATCAACAAGCATTTACCAAGCACCTTCCACATGCCAGGTACTGTACTGAACATTGAAGACACAAAAGGTTAAAAACAAAAAACAGAAGAGTTCCTGCCTTCAAGGAGTTCATAATCTAATTAGAGTTGTACAATATTAATATTGTAACCATCCCCTTCCCCAAACAGACACATATACATACTCACATAGGAGTAAATGCTAGTCATAATAAAGTTGTTTGTGAGTGTTTGTAGTTAAGAAATGGATTGAGTCACTTGAGGATCCTGAATATGAATTGCCATTTAGAGGAATAAGATGGAAATGTAGGAGGAAGAAATCTATTCCAAAGAAATGGAGTACCATATTTAAGAAGAAGAAAAAAATAAATATAATCCAGAGAAAAGCCTTCGAAAATGGTATCAAATTATAACCTTCATTTTTCCTTTCTCTTATTTCGGAGTAAAGAAAGACAACTCAGGTCATTAAAGACTGGTCAACTTAGCTTAGTACCTTGGGAAACCGCTAACACAAATCATCAAACAATAAACTGCAACAATCTGTAGTGATGGACAGTAAAGCAGAAGGTGGAAATCAATGCGATTTTGTAAAGAGAAAATCATGACAGACCAATTTAATTTCCTGCAATGATAATGCAAAAGGCCACGCAGATAAGGAGAAAGCAATAGATGTAATCTGGCTGGCCTTTAGCAAGTCTTTTTATTCTGTCCTGTATGACATTCCCATCAACAAGTTAAGAAGACATTGTCTCAGTCACATAAAAGTTAAGTGGTTAGGGAAATCCTCAAGAGACTTCAGTAAAAAAAAAGATTCTTATTCATGGTTTAGTATCAACATGGAAAGTCATATAGAGTAGAGATCCTTGGGGATCAGTCATTGCTTTGAATTAATTTAATATCTTGTGCATTTATGTGAATGATAGACTTGTGTATTCTCATTAAGGATAACATTTAGCAAAATCCCATTATTTCTGAGGCAATATAATCAATGATATAGGGAAATTAAAAATAAAGAAACTTCCCTTAAAGATCCTATAATCCACATGTAGAGATAACTCAAACACACATATGAAATTTATTTAACACTTGACAGTAGAAAAAGTAGTAGAAAGGGCACTTGACTGGAAGTGAGAAGATCTGGGTTATAATATTGGCTGAAAGTTGTGACCTTGATTTTTCTTACATAAATTATATTTTGCCTTGGTTGTGAGCTACACTGTCAGAGAGCACAAAAACCTCAGAGACCATCTGGTCACACTAATCCAAGGAGAATCCCTATTAAAATAAACTTGACAATAGACATCAAATTTTAGTTAAAGGCTTCTAATGGAGAATCCCATTGTCTCCTGAAACTACTGATTGCATTCTTTTGGTAGCTTTAACTGTTAGGAAATTTCTCCTCATATCTAAATGAAATTTATACCTTAACAATTTCTTATATCTAAATGTAACAAATAGAATAATTATTCCACATGATAACCCTTCAAGTATTTGAAGATATCTGTCATGCCCTACACAAAGTTTGTCTTCACATAGCGTCATTTTGAGGCTTAACCTAGTAACCTTCCTTTGGATGTTTTATATCTTATCAGTGTTATTTTGTAAACCTGGTACCTACAACTGAACACATTATCCCATAAGTGGTCTGACTAAAGCAGAGTACAGAGGGACTATCATCTCCATCTTTCTGGAATATACTCCTTCATTAATGTAGGGTTCTCTGTGATTGTATCAATCTATAGATTCGTATTGTTCTGGGAGTTCCCTAAATCATTCCATTCTTTTGAAGATGAACTCCTATCCTATCAAGTATGCTCTATGTTTGTCTTATGAATGTAACCCATGTCCCAGAATCAAAACTCTAGGTTTATGTAGACCACGATGAACTGGGGAATTTGTCACACAAACTTTCTTTGACCCATGCTTCCACCCAAATTTTCCTCTGTAAACATAACAATTTGACTGACACCTAAAGAAAAAGATATCATGAGTTCTTATGGAAAAACTGTAAAAACTTATTAAAGATGGGAAGGTTTTAGCTAATAACAGCAATAAGTAAGGCTTATTTAACACATATTTTGCACATTTTTTTCCCACTTGATTCTTACAATTATCCTTTTTGATAGGAGTTACATTATGCCCATTTTATAGAAAATACTATTAAGTGACTAGCTCAGTGTCACACATCTAGTAAGTATCAATTCCCAGAATCAGAGATTAAATAAACAATTTAAATGTCAAAATGGTGAAGAAGACAATTTTTAGGGAGTTGCCAGGGCTAAGTACACAATACAATAAATATTGTGTGATGTATGTAAAACTGACATAAACAAAACTCTTTGGGGAATTCCCTGTTTTTGAAAGTGCAAAGGGGTGCTGAGACCAAAAAGTTGATTCTTTAGAACCAATGCTCTAAAGAATATTTTGATTTCTCATTTCAACCTTAGATAGACTTAGAATGGTATTTTCCCTTTGTCTTTTCATCCAATTCTAAGAACTAAAACTTTATTTTGAGGGATAGAGAGATTTTACTTTGTTTAATTATATAAGAGCCTTTTTGTTTTGGCCCAGGATATTGGTGATGACACAAATTCTCCTCTCTTTGGAGAATTTTGCATATCATTAGACTCAGTTATAGCTATGGAATCATTCTAGATTGAAGCTATCTTTTATAATAAACCTTTATGGGAAAATGAACTGGACTAACATGTTTTAGATGTAATATTCATCAGAAGTCCCAGGAATTTTACACGGAGTAGAAGAGGTTTTCTCAAGGAATTTTACTTATGTATGTGTAAAATCTGAGGTAGAGTAAATGCCAATCAAGAAAGTGGCTATATTTTCTCAAGTTTTTATCACTTCAGAGGGATAAAATTAAAATAGCTTATATAGATATAGTGTTTGGCCCCATTCCATCCCCTCTCACTGAAAATATGGCTACCTGATTTGAGTCATTATGAATGAATTACTAAACGAAGAGAAGTTCACTTTGAAAATTCTTCAATAATCAATTTTAAATATTTTACAAAAGTTTTTGAGTTTATAAAAAGGACTATTTCTTGGGGGATTTCTGGAGAATAAGAAAACAATGAGTCTCTCAGTCTAGCATCTGTGATACTTCTGTTTAGTGAGGAAGAAACTAGTTTTCTGCTTGATTGCTCAGCTCAGAGCAAACTGATTGCAGGGAAGAAAACGGTGGACAAGAGGCCAATGAAGGGAAAGCTTAAAGCCTAGTAATGTCATTGCTGAAATACTGAGTGCCATTCATGCATTTTTAATTGAGTAGAAATTTAGGTTATATCTCTACCACTTGACTTTGCATAAATACCTTTAAAATCCTGGTTTTATAACCACTAATTACCTTTATATTGAGACTTCTTTCTCTTCCTTTCACTAGTTCTATAGACAATAAGTGCTGGGGGAAGAAAACATTTCTTTTAACAACTGGATGGTATTTACTTTTCCAAGGCAAATATGATTCACTGCTGGTCATTGATAAAGATGTCTACCATTGAACAGTAATGCCAGGTCATTCTCCTGGTGATGACAATCCTTTGTTGGTGCTTTCCATCTTCAGTCCTAAACTCTGATTCGATCTCATTTTTTTTTTGCTAGTTAAGGAAATGGCAGTATCTGACCTTTTATGTAAAAGATATTTTCCACCTTCTTTCTCTTTATTAATTGCTGGTCACTTTTAACTTTTTGCAAGATGTTTTGAAGTGATTTTTTTTTTGTTCAGTAGTTGCTACCCATTTTACTCTAGTGCCTCTTAGAAAAATAGAAAATTCTTGAGAATAACTATATCCCATTAATACTAGTATATTCAACTCTGTATAAAGAAATGCTATATGTGTATACATATGTATATATTGTATATGAGTACAGACATAAATACACATAATGTATTGTTTAAAGCTTTGTAATATATTGTAAATTTTTATAGTCTAACAC
This sequence comes from Bettongia penicillata ogilbyi, assembly GCA_023548195.1. NCBI lineage: Eukaryota > Metazoa > Chordata > Mammalia > Diprotodontia > Potoroidae > Bettongia > Bettongia penicillata. The sequence continues at coordinate 3,290,035 of JAJHZJ010000049.1, read as the reverse complement.
TGTATGCTAAGACCTTTGGAACTCCAGGTATATACACACATAGTACAATGAGTACTAGTAAAGTATACTACAGATGAGAAGAGGCTAAAAGAAAGAATCCATGATAAAAATCCAACTAGTTAGTATATAGAGAACTGAGTCAAATTTACAAGAATACAAATCATTCTCCAATTGATAAATGGTCAAAGGTTATGAACAGGTAATTTTCAGAGGAAGAAATTAAAGATAGCCATATGGAAAAATACTCTAAATCACTATTGATTAGAGAGATGTAAATCAAAACAACTCTGAGGTACCACATCACACCTATCAGATTGGCTAACATGACAAAACAGGAAGATGATAAATGTGGGAGAAGATGTGAGAGAGTTGGAACACTAATTCATTGCTGGCAGAGCTGTGAACTGATCCAACCATTCTGGAGAGTAATTTGAAACAATTCCCAACGGGCTACAAAAATGTGCATACCCTTTGATCCAGCAATACTGCTTTTAGGACTATATCCCCAAGAGATCATAAAAATGAGAAAGAGTCTTACATGTACAAAAATATTTATAGCAGCTCTCTTTGCGGTAGTCAAGAACTGGAAATTGAGGGGATGCCCATAAATTGAGGAATGGCTGAATAAGTTGTGGTATATGAATACTATTGTGCTATGAGAAATCATAAACAAGGAATAATTCAGAGAGGCCTGGAAGGACTTATATGAACTGACGCTGAATGAAAGGAACAGAACCAAAAGAATATTGTACACAGTAACAACCACAGTGTTTGAGGAATTTTTCTGGTAGACTTAGCCTTTCACAGTAATGCAAGGACCTAAAACATTCCCAAAGGACTTTTGAGGCAAAATGCCTTCCACATCCAGAAAAAGAACTATGAAATTGGATCACAGAATGAAGCAGAATATTTTCTCTTACATTTTGTTTCGATTTTCCCACGGTTTCTCCCATTCATTTTAATTCTTCTATGCAACATGACCAATGTGAAAATGTGTTTAATACGAATGTATGTTTAGAACCCATATAGGATTGCATGCTATCTCAGAGAGGGAAGGAAGAGGAAGGGTGATAAAATTTAAGTCTTACAGAAGTGATTGTAGAAAACTGAAAACAAATAAATTAATAAAAAGAAAAAAATCCAGCTAGTTCCCCAACACATGTACATACATACTATACACAATTATGTGTATTTTCTGTAACAACTAATCTCCCAACAGTACACATATGTAGTAAGGTTGCCATTCAAGGGATTTTATAAATTGCTTGAGAAGTTTTGGAAGTCCTTTGAAAAGAAGGAAAAGGTGACCAGTGCATTGAATGAGGCACCAGAAACTATTAAAACCTCCTAGACATCCAAAGAGATAGCCAGAATTGGGGTGCAAGGTTAATCTTCAGGGTAACCTTTTCTTGACTTACATACTTGTTCCATTACTATCCCATTGTTGGTGGTTGATTGATACATGACCATTTCATACACACAGGCTTCACCCTTTGAATTTGCATTAAAAATACACAGTAAAGACAAAGACAGATATACTGAGCTGGGAGATGGGACGTACACAGACTGTTCGCTGGAAGAAAGCATCCACAGCCACAAGGCCCCTTCAGGGAACCATGTGCAGCAAAGAACCACAAACACTGTGCAACCATGTGCCCTGGGGTACTATTTAAATCCAAGGATAGCTAAACCTGGCTCGACCCAAGAGAAGACAGTAATGTGAGCTAAGCAATAGTAACAAAATGATAGGAGAATGACTTGAACGCTGGAGCTGCAGCTAAGGAGCTGTGAGGAACAGAGCTGTGCATCAGAGAAACAAATAGAAGAATAGAGGTGGTACAGGTAAAAGAAAAGTGGTGAAGTCTCTACCAGCCCTAACTCTAACCCTTGTGGGCTCATCCTCATGGTAATAACATTCTGGAGGACTGTCTGAGTTCCTGGTGGGAGGTAGGACTAATGAAAAGGGAGGATTATTTGACACTTTAATACCCTACAGTGTTTTACTCCTTATAGTAGGACTTCAAATCCAGGGTAATATTATAAATTTGGATTATGGAGATCCTTAGGGAAATTAAAGTCCACCAGACTGGGAATAGGAGGTGACCGGACAATTATGGGCCAAGATTTGAATATTTTGTGTATTCCGCTAGGTATGCAGTGGCTAAAGCACTGAGATTAGAAGTGATTAAAACCCATGAAAATATAGCCACTTTCTTGATTGGCAGTTACCCTGCCTCAGATATTACATATACATAAATAAAATTCCTTGAGAAAAGCTACTCCGTGTAAAATTCCTGGGACTTCTGATGAATATTACATCTAAAACATGTAAGTCCAGTTCATTTTCCCCATAAAGCTTTATTATAAAGGATAGCTTCAATCCAGAATGATTCCATAGCTATAACTGATTCTAATGATATGCAAAATATCCTGGGCCAAAACATAAAGGCTCTTATATAATTAAACAAAGTAAAATCTCTCTATCCCTCAAAATAAAGTTTTAGTTCTTAAAACTGGATGAAAAGACAAAGGGAATACCATCCTAAGTCTATCTAAGGTTGAAATGAGAAATCAAAATATTCTTTAGAGCATTGGTTCTCAAACTTTTTGGTCTCAGCACCCCTTTGCACTCTCAAAAATAAGGAACTCCCCAAAAAGTTTTGTTTATGTCAGTTTTACATGCATCACACAATATTTATTGTATTGGACATGAAAATACTTAGCCCTGGCAACTCCCTAAAAATTGTTTTCTTCACCATTTTGACATTTAAATTGTTTATTTAATCTCTGATTCTGGGAATTGATCAGATATCTGTCTCAATTGTATTACAGCAAAAACTTGGAGAATCAATCAGAGTTAAAAAATGTTATAAAATGATTATTTCAACCAAGGTCCAAAGAAGTGATTTAAAAGTTCAACATTAAAAGTTCAAAAGCTGAGAATGTAGGAAACATTTTTGTTTATGGTCAAAAAACTGATTCATCAAATAGAGCATGTAAGGCAGCAGTCATTCTATTTAGCAGCTACCAAAACATCATTATGGTAAGCAGATTAGCAAGAGTACAGACACACAGAATGGCAGTGTGATTAAAGAGCATTTAATCCAACCCTTCATTTTACAAAATAAAGACAGCATTTTTGTTCTTCTGTTGCTCTTTTGTTGTTTCAGTTAAATCTGACTCAGTGACTCCATTTGAGGTTTCCTTGGCAAAGGTATTACAGTGGTTTGCCATTTCCTTCTCCAGCTCATTTTATAAATGAGAAAACTGAAGCAAACAGTGTTGTGAGTTGCTCAGGGTCATGTAACTACCAAGTGTATGAGATCAGATTTGAACTGAGGAAGATGAGTCTTCCTGACTCCAGGCCTGGCACTCCTACTGAATCACCCAGCTGCTGCAAAGACTGAAAATAACAATATGAAAAAAAAGAAGACTGAATGTAGCAACAGAAAAACACAGATGGGAAGAATGAGAGCTTGCACCATGAAATCATGAAGAAAGGGAAAAAAGAGAAGAGAAAAGGCAGAACATGGTGAGGGTCTTTCTACTTCTTAGGGCTCACAAATGTGGAGTCATTTTGAACCTTCCTTTCCTTCTCTCCAATACAATTAGTTGTTATTAAAAATTAGGCTTCTGTACTCAAACTAACTTCTCTAGTTCCAAAGTTCTTTCCTTAGTCAAGGCCATCGCTTCACATGTGACGGAATTCAGCAACATTCTAGACGGTCTTCCCATTCTCTTCTATGTGAAATTGCCAGATAAATCTGTTTGAAATACTTTTTCATGCCACTTTCCTTTTTGAGAACTTACAGAGGCTTCGAAATGACTCCTTGCATACTCCAAACTACTTAATGCCTTTCTTATAAAACTGGATGTTCAAGACTTTTTTCAATTTGCATTCTATAGGTTATAACCTACATTTATTTTTCTTTTCTCAGCATGTACTCTCCAACTTAAACTAAATAAATTTGTCTACTATTCCTCTACATACTGGATTCATTCTTACTTCTAACCTTTTTACATTCCATTCTCCACTGTACTAATCTTAACCCATTATTATTCATGGCATTTCCTTCCTTGGAAATACAATGTTGACAATCTTTCTCATTCTTCAGTTACTGATTTATTTTACTAATTTTCTAATACCTTGATATTTATGCCCACCTACTTAATACTAATTTATATACCCCTTTGCAAGTGCCTCATTTCATGTATATGAGACGTTGTGCAAGCAGAATAGATAGGACTTACATATGGAAAGGTGAGGAAAAAATTTGGGGAGTGAAGGATGACACTGAGGTTATCTGGGTACATGACTGGGGAATATGGTAATGCCCTGGAATATAATAAGGATATATATCCTATATGTAAGACTAGAATATAAAAATCTGGTGGGAATCTAATCTTAATACAATACTTTGTCTATGGAAAACACTTAATAAATGTCTTAGATGGGTTTTCAGGGAATTGGGTCTAACAATTCAATTCTGAGCCCTGAAAAATATTCATTTAGAGCTGGTGTCTCCTCAAATTATATTTCCTCTAGCACATATGAAAATACTTCACTTAGGTATGGTAGTATTTGTTTTTTCTTTGTGTTTTTGGAGTGGAGAAAGGAAGGTGATGAAAAGTAATCTCATAAAATTCAAAGTGAAGGGTATTGCTAGAGTCTTCCAATTGAAATTATCAACACATTTTAAATGCCAAATACTACAAATTGTATTAAAGTTATATAACATTACAAATATAGTGTAAAACTATCCAACAATGAGAATTGTGAAGTTTTTCATTTAAAAAGTATTTTTTTGTCCTTTCACATCTAATGAAGTTGCAGTATGGGATTTAAATCAGTATTCAGATAAAACACTATTATGTACAATTCTACAATTTATGTAGACCACAAAAGGATTCTCCTTGCATTCTCCCAAATATTATTAGTCCCAAGGTTCAAAGACAAAACATGAATAAGGGAATATAAAACTGAATAGGCCCTGAAAGATCACCAAGTGCTTTGCTGGTTCGTCCAGTTCGAACTCATTAACTGAGGGTGATTCCCTCACTTCTTTTCTAATCCTTCACTAAATAATTTAACTTGATGATCTCTTTATCTCCCATAACTTCAATTATCATCTCCAGATAGATATTTTTCATATTTTTTAACCATTCCTGAACAGTTTTGCATTAGACATTTTGTACTGCATTTACCATAAATATTTTAAACTCATCATATCCCAAATTGAACTGGTTATCTTTCTCTTCAAACTCAAATCCCTTCTCTTCCAAACATCCTTATACATTCCAAGATATATTCACATATATTCCAAGACATCACCATGCTCCCAGTCATCTACACTCATAACCTCAGTGTAATCCTTGCCTCCCCAAACTATTTCCTCCTCTTTCCATTTCTAAGTCCTATCTATTCTACCTGCACAACATCTCTTGCATACAATCGCCTCTTTTCTCTGATGTTGGCATCTCCACACCTCAGGTTTTCATTGTCTAATATGTGAACTATTATAATTCATAATAGCCTAATGATTAGCCTTAACTGAAGTTTCTCCCCACTCAAATCCATCCTCCACTTAGATATCAAAGTTATCTTGTTAAAATTACGGTCTATGTCACTCCTGTACTCAATGAACATCCAGAATCAAATATAAAATCCTCTTTTTATCTTTACAGCCCTTCATAATCTAAACCCTTCCTATCTTTCCAGGTCACTGGAATAGTTTGCCATTGCCATTTCCAGCGCATTTTACAGAGGGCGAACCGAGGTAAACAGGGTTGAGTGACTTGCCCCTTGATTACAAAACAATAAGTGTCTGAGGATTTGAACTCTAGAAGATGAATCTTTTTAACTTCAGGCTCAGCACTCTACCCATTGTGACATATCCTGTGATCTAGAGTAAATGGGATTCTAGCTGTTCCTTGAAAACAATATTGTATCACACACTTCTGTATTTTCGCTAACTGCCTTCCTTTCCTGGAATGCTCTGTTTCCCTCCAAGTCTGAGCTAACATCTCATCTTGTACAGGGCAACTTTCCTAATCTTTTGTTTTTTTTAATTCTAGGACTTCCTGTTGATTATTTCCAGTTAATCCTGTATAAATCTTGTTTGAACATAGTTATTCGCTTGTTGACTCCCTTATTAGAATGAGATCTTGAGGATAGGAAGTGTTTTTCTGTTTTGTTTTTTAATCCCCAGAATTTAACAGAGGCTCTGGAATATAGTATATGTTTAACCAATTAACTCATGACTGACTGAATATAAACTCTTCATTTTCCAGATGCAGAAATGGAGGCCCCAAGCAAATGAATAACAAATTCACTGTTCTTTCTATTCCATGACATTCCTCCTCACTCATTTTTAAACTATGTTAAAAGCACTAAAAATTTAAAGGATTATGTAATACTCAAAATCAACATCATAAAACTCCAATTTACTGTGTAAATCCCTGGGTCAGATCCTCTGAATAAGAAGTAAGTGGTGTTAAATAAATATTTACACAAAAACTTCTAAAATGACAATGCTACACATTTTAAAAGTATCAGAATTACTTAGAATTTAATATCTGCATCTTTTTTCATTACTAATAAATTCTAGGAGATTATCTTTTAAATTTTCTGGGAATATTGCGTTTTTATCTATTTTAACTGAATTTCAAACTTTTTATTTGTTTGCCTGTTCTTTAATCTTAATAGGTATCTTATTTTTTTTTAAATTTCCACAGGATATAATCAAAGAATCTAGTACCATATAATTTCTTAAGAAAAGAGCTGCAGACAACTGCAGGAAATGTAGCATTTACTATTAACCTCAGGTAATTGAAAATATTGGATTTGGAGCTACTGAATTACTTCCTTTTCAATTTGCTTTCCTAAAGCTAAACCTTAACACTACATTCAAAATTTGCTATATATGTATATATATATATATATATATATATATATATATATATATATATATATATTGACATAATTTGCCCACGTGAATGTGTCAGGACATACAAACATAAGGCTGAGTCAATAGGATGCTAAGGTTGCAATCAGAAAGGTGAGAGGTGAATCTGGTTTCTGCCATAGTACTTTGAACTTCAATTTCTATTATAAAATGGTGATAATACCCGGTGGTATCAACTTTACAGGGTTCTTATGAGGCTTAAATGAGATACTGTATAGACAATCTTTGGCCAACCTAAAAAATATAATGTATCTTTCATATCATAAATCTTTTAATAATATATATTTATGTCTAATATTAATATTATAATATTGTTATTAGTTAAATGCTATCTTAAGAGTTACATAAAGGTAAATTCAATAGAATAATGGGCTGTGTGAGCTGAAAGGACCTTAAAGATCATGCATTTCCATTCCCTCATTTTCTAGGAGAGCCAATTGAACCTCAGAAAGGTTAAGTTTCTTCCCCCAAAATTAAAAATGCTGAGTTTAGAATCTAAGTCTCTGGATTCCCAATTTGGCTCCAACAGCATGCTGCACCTTTATTTTGTGAAAAATATAGAATTAAGTGCAAACTAGAAATTATTCTTTAAGTTTCAGGATATCTTAATTTACCTTTGGTAACCCACCACAGAGTAGCATTATTTACTGCCTTACATGCTTCTTAGTATTTCATTGATTCATTCAACAATAGTCATTCAGTGTTTTTTCAAGGCAAATTTTGCTAGGCATTGTGGGGAATACAATGATAAAATCATTGCCCATTTTGCCCAAGAAGAGGATACAATCTAGTAAGATATGTACACAAACATATACAAAGCAGAATATGTTAAATGGAGTAAGATGTGCAACCAAAATGTAATGCAAATTTAGAAGCAGAAATCAATTCCAGTTGGAGGAGAAAAGGAAAGCTTATTATTGAAGGGAAAAAGCATTGACAACCCCTGGTGGGGCACCCTAGTGGGAAAGGAGATTTCAGGACAGTGTCAGACCAACAAAAATACCTACAAGATATTTGCACATCTTGATAAGAAAAGCTACCAAATATGAACAAGTGTTCACTGCATGGGGAGGAACAACACATAAAAACACTACCCAACTTTTCAATTACTCATATATCTTATACATCTTAATATCTTTTACTTACAATGACTTCCATAAATATGTAGAATTACAGAATGTTAGAACAATAAGTTTGTCTTAAACCAAACTCTTCATGTATCGACTATCACTGAACCAGGAACAGGAACCCTTTATAGCATTGCCAACAAAGGTTAATCTACCTTTTCCTTTGGCAATTTTATCTACCAGGCACTCACCATCATTTGAGGCAGCTCATTCTACTTTCGGGAATGTAATTATTGGGAATTTGCCATATATCTCTTATAATCTCTACCAATTGCTCTTAATTAACTAGGAACAAATAAAATAAATCTAATCCCTCTCCTATCCCCCATTCTCTCCCATCTTTCAAGTAACCAACTCTTTCCTAATTTGGCATTCACGTCCTCTGGACTTGCTCTGGTTTGTTCATGTTTCTTGTAAAAAAAAAAAAATGGTGCCTAAGAACTTAACACTGTACTCTAGATGTGATCTGATCATTCTGTATAATCTATCATTAATTAATTAGAATTTAAGAATAGCTTTTTGATCAACCAGATCACAATTCTAGATATATTGAATACATTTCAGAAATGTTCTTGATTTATTATGGATATTTTTGGCATACTATATCCTCCAGGACTTTTTTTACGTTAATCCCTATCTTCCCCACTCCACACATTTGTTGTAAGAAATTTCTCAAACTTTAATATAAGCGGCAGATTAAGAATCTGAATTCAACAATATGTTGCTTACAGGAAATGCTATAAAAATGAGAGATACGTACAAAGTTAAAATAAAGGTCAGGAATAGAATTTATTGTGTAAAAAAAGCAGGAACAGTAACCACAATTTCAGACAAAGCTAAAGCTAAAGCAGATTTTCTCAAAGGGGGAAAAATAGGGAAAGTGTATGTCAGCAATGTTATTCAACATTGTTTCAGATCGTTCAAAAATAACCAGACTGCATAAAATACCTTAGAGTATGCCAGCCAAAAACAGACACTGGGACTATATGAACGTAAAAATAAAACACTTTTATAAAAATAAAGTCACATCAAAATAACTGAAGTAATATTTATTGTTCATGGATCGGTAAAACCAAATTTTTTAAATGGCAATTTAACCTAACAAATCTATTTAATGCCACCCCAATTAAATAACTACAAAAATTATCTTACTAAGTTATAAAAAATAATAACAAAGTTCATTTGGAAGAACAAAATGTTGGGAATTTCAAAGAAACCAGGGAAAAAAAGATGTCAAGGGAAGCAGATTCAGTAGTATCAGACTTTAAACTATATTACAAGGTGAGAACATTGTTGAAGTGTAAAACAGCTAATTTTGGTTACATTAAATTCAAATTTTCTTGCATAAACAAAACATAGGCAGCGCACAATAGAAGGAATGCAAAAAGTTCAGAAATTTTTTTTTTTTACAGACAATCTCTGAGACAGGATGTGATTGGGTTGGAATGCTGGAATGTAGGAAATGATGAGCTAGTTGGTTTAGAAAAAGACCTAAACTTATGAAGGAAAAGGCCATCTGTGTTCAGAGAAAGAGATGACAAGTTGAAATTAGAATTGGACGGTCTCACACATATGCATATATGTATGTGTATCTGTATGTTGTGTATGTGTGTGTGTATATATATGTATATATATACACACATAATATATACACACATATACACAGACACAGACACACACACACACACACACACACACACCTGTGTGCCTGTGTGTATACCTGCACTTAAATGTATCTTTCTGGGTTGGGGGTGGGGCAGGAAAGAAAAAATAAAGTAAAAGGTGCCCAAAAAAGAAAAAAAGAAAGTCTAAACGGAAGCAAAGAAAAACTGGGCAGCTTTGAAAACAACATGTAGTATTTCTCATATAGGTTTTCTTGAAATGGCAATTTATTGTTTTATATTGAATCCTCTCTTATTTTCTGCTTTGTACATGGCATTTTTAAAATTTTCTCATTTTTAAAATAAATAAAATTCCCCCCCCAATTAACTCTTGAATGTAAGCCTTTAATGCTCAGTCACATAACTTTTGTTTTTACTTGTTTTAGTTCCTAGTTCTAATTTTAAAATATTTAGCTTTCTCTCTCAGTTTTGTAGTATTACAATAAGTGACTCTGCAGTAGATGATTTCACTCAAGTTATTGGTAAGATGGTAAGAATGTTGAATAGAATAGTGTTATGGAAAGAGTTATTGTTGAATGAATTAGACACCATTATGTATATGTGTGTGAATATATACATATACATACATACATATATTTCCTTAATATTCTGTAGTTTGCATTGTAGGTTAAGGGTAATTAACCCCTGTGACTATAACCTAGAGATGATAAAATGGAAATTGATTTTGATCTAAGAGGCCCTGATGACTATATATTCTCTAAGATTGTATTCAATATGTTATTTAGGTGACCTGAAAAGAAACTGAAGGGAAAGATCTGACCTTTATTAGCCAGTATTCCTTTTATTTTAATATCCATTAATCTAATTTAGAACTAAGACCTTTACTGACTATGCCTGATTAGCTTCTGTCTTTCCTTATCAAGGTGCCTATAAAATACAATCTATAAAATCTGCACACAAGGCCATACATTATCTAAAGATTATATCAATTATTTATAATATGTTTGTAGGTATCATATGTATCAAAAATACAAAAAAAAACAGGTGAGAAAAACAGAAAACTCTTAAGTATTTTGCATCATTAATTGAATAAATACTTTCAGTTGAACAAAGTATAAATCTCTAATACACAATGTCATGAAAGCAATGAAAAAGATGTCTTGTCAGGTCCTGAACTTTATGGTGGTATCTATAGTAATATACTAAACTTGCACAAAGATGATACTATCAACCCACTGTTGCTGAGTTGTGCTTTGAGTTATTATCTAAGAAGTATAGATGAATTTCAAAGGACCATAAATTTAGCATTGGAAGTAACATCAAGAGATGATCTATTTCAATTCCCTCATTTTAGGAATGAGAAACTTCCATTTTACTATGCTACTTCCCTTATTTTCTTCTCAATGCTAAGTCTCCTCTCACCTCTGTTCTACTGAACCAAATCCTAGACTTCCCTCAAGGTCCAGATTAGGACTCATCTTTCTCAAAAATGCTAGTTCCACTTCTATATTGCTTTTAAATTTCTTTTTTTTAATAATTAATTTATTTGTTTTCAGTTTTCAACAATCACTTCCATAAGTTTTAAATTTTTCTCCCCTTCCCTCCCTACGATGGCGTGCAATTTTATATGGGTTCTACACGTACGTTCTTATTAAACACATTTTCACATTTGTCATGTTGCATAGAAGAATTAAAACAAATGGAAGAAACCAAAAGAAAAACCCACACAAAACAAAACATAACAAAATGGAAAATACTCTGCTTCATTCTGCATTCTGACTCTAGTTCTTTCTCTGAACATGGATGGCATTTTGCATCGAGTCCTTTGGAAATGTTTTAGGTCCTTGCATTGCAGAGAAGGGCTAAGTACATTAGAAACAATTCTCCCACACTGTGGCTGTTGCTATGTACAGTGTTCTCCTGGTTCTGCTCCTTTCACTCAGCATCAATTCATATAAGTCTTTCCAGGTTTTTCTAAAATCCACCTATTTGTCATTTCTTATAGCACAATCGTATTCCGTTACATTCATATATCACAGCTTGTTCAGCCATTCCCCAAATGATAGGCATCTCCTCAATATCCAGTTCTTAATTGCTTTTAAATTTCATCTGAGCTCTCTCAGTACTTTGGTATCAGTAGAGTCTCAAACTATATGATCTTAATTATTTACATACCACAGTTAGATCTCTCTTAGGGAAATAAGCCAGCACCTGAAGTGTTCATATTGTATTCAGATTCACAGTATTTGAAGTTATCATTATATAAAACATGGCTATTGGTTCTAGCCCACTGGAAATATGCAGTGGCACTTCCACTAAGGTGACCACCTCTAGGAGATCCATTATTTGAACTGATCAAGGCTTAGCTGTACCTCCCAAAAACTTTTTTTTTGGCCTGTATCACATCGGTGTGTCATTTTTTTTTCTTTTATGGATTTTTAATACACTAAGGCAAGAATTTTCTCCACTCTAGAAGAGGAGAGAAAATAAGACAGGTTCTTACATCCATATATTCTCAATCAATATCCCTTATCTTCAAAGTACATTTAAACATTGACTGGCCAAGATCAGAAGCAAAGTTTGTGGTTATTCAATAATTGGTTCATATAGGAATGAAACCGACGTTCATTAGTGTTCTAATAAGTCACATGGTACCACATACCTAGTCATAATTTGCCAGCTGGCTTCATATGATGGAAAGGGCACCTTTCTAAGTGTCAGAAGACTTCAGTTTGATTCCTCAAACATTTACTTAAGTACCTATTATATAGGCAAGCAGGGTGTAAGATATGTGAGGGGCAGGGTGGGAAAGAACATTTCTTAAAGTACCCTTTATGTGCCAGATATTTGTGCTAAGTGCTTTAAAAATAGTATCTCATTTAATCTTCATAACAACTCTGCAAGGTAGGGGCTATTTTGATAGTCATTTTACATTAGAGGAAACTGAGGTAGACAAAGGTTAAGTGACTTGCCCAGGATCAATCAGTTAGTATCTGAGGCTGAATTTGAACTCAGAATTTTCCTCCCCAGTCCCAGCACTCTATCCACTACATCACCTGGATACTGTCATACAAAGTAAGTAACAATCAATTCTTTACTAAATAATATTTACACAGTACATACTTAAGATTTACATACATTTTCTCATTTAAGACTCACAACAGCCCTATGAGTTAGGTAGTGTAAGTACTGCTTTTCCCTCTTTTGTAGATAAGAAACTAAGGCAAAGAAGAGATAAAATAACTTGTCCATACTAATATAGCAGACAGAAGCTGGTTCTAAATTCAGCAGGCTATTCACTGTGAAACTGCCTCAAGCTTTCAATTTAGTAATGAGTTAACACATAAATATACACATAAATATGGCACAAGACACAATGTGGTAAATACAAAAGAGGGGTAAAGGTAAATTTTAAGGAAAAATAATGTGGAGAAACATAGACCACTTTCAGATTGGAGTATAGGACAAGAATCAAGGAAGATTTCCTGGTACAATTAGTATCCAGAATAGACTGTTAAGGAAAGCAAGGATTTTTACTAATCAGAGAAGGGGAGAGGAAATAGTGTTTATTCTAAGCGTGGAGGATGTCTTGAACAAAGGAGAAAATGACAAGCAGAAAATGAAAATGAGGGAAATGAATAGAAGGACATAGTAGGCCAGATTATTTGGAATGGAGAACACAAGAAGAGAGTTGGTTGGCAGCAAACCCCAATGGCTACGAGTTCTAGAATAATTATAATAAGAGTATAGGTGTTACAGCACTGGAAGAGAGAGAATAAGACTCTGATTTTTAAAACTCTTCAGAGGGTAGAATTATGCATCTTTAGAATGGGGGATTTGGCTTGGATCCCCCTGAAATTCTTAGATATACTTCTAAGTGGATGGTCTGAGCATTTTAAATGAGATTATGGACTTGTTCTCTAGGGTGACCTCAAGCATGCTGTGGTCATGCCAGATTAAACTTTTTTTAAGGACAGATGCTTGAGGATAGAAACCTTACTTGAACCCTAAGCCAGTTTTTCTCAGCCAGGGTAGCATCATTCACTGCTTTATACAGGTAAAAGAAAGTGTGAGTCACAAGAAAAAGTAGATTAAAATGTTTAAATGATCAAATCCAAACAGTAGTCATTCATAGAACAATGCCAACATGGAATGGGACACGTCTTTTGCACTGTGTCAAGAATCCTTATTTGACCTTATTCTGTTTAGCTTTTTTATGAATGCTAAGTATCAAAGCATAGATGGCATGTTTATATTCTAGATAAATAACCTTTGGAAGGAAGGTAACAAATTGTAATAGAATCAGAAATTATAAAATTCTTCATAGTTCAGAAGAATGGGTCAAAAATGGAATAAAATCATTGTAACATATAATATATAATGTATATAAAATAATATATAATATGTAATATATAAATAAGTGCCATATTTCCATTAAAAAACCTTATCTGCATGGGTCTAAGGTAGGAATTCATGTAAAACAAGTGAGAGGTGTGTGTGTGTGTGTGTGTGTATGTATGTGTATTATAGACTGTTCAGTATGAAGCAATGGTGTAAACTGGGGGTAAAAAAAAAGATACCATTATCTCAGGCTCTAGGAATAGCTTAGGTGTTAGACCTGCAATAATCTGCACTAGTCAGAATCCTTCTGGGGCATAATGTTCGGTTCTGACCACCACACTTGAGGAAATGGAGAAAGTTCAGATTTGATGTATTGCAATCTCCTTGAGGGCAGGTCTAGAACAGTGCCTGGAGATTATGAGGTAGTTAATAAATACTCATTTATTGATAGACTGATTTACCGGAGACAAATTTTAATGTGGATCAGTTGAAGAAAGTGGAATTTTTTTTTCTTTTGAAAAAGAAAAAACTTAGGGAAGACATGACAGCTGTTTTCAATATGACAAAAAATTTTTTAAGGAGTCAGTTGACTTTGTACTGCTGTCAATGAACAAACAGAGGTGCAGAGCTAAGACAGAACTATCATTTGTCACAGAATGAATTTTTCCTCACACCTCAGTTTTAAGCTACACTTTGCTGGTTTGGGCTATGTAAGGGGATGAATAGAACTTCAAAGAGCAATAGAGAAAGATGCTGATATACACATCAAAGATCAGATCGCGGGAAGGAAAGATTTCTATCTGATAAGAGAAAACAAGCTGGTTAGCAAAGGAACTATGAACTCAAGCTTGATTTTGTTGATTCTAGTATGTTACATGATATGCTTATCTTAAGTGAAGTACAGTAAGAAAGTTATGCCAGACATTGTCTTATCACATCAAGTATTTCAAGATGTATCAAGTGGGAAATGTGTTAGATTTGTTTTACTTGTACCCAGAAGGTTCCAGAAATATATGGCCCATCAGGTATAAGGAAAAATTTCCAAACAATTTGAGCTGTCCTATGGAATGGCCTGCCTCCTTCCCATTAGACTGCAAGCTTCTTACTTGAGGGCAGAGACTATCTTTTGCCTCTTTCTGTACTCCTAGTGCTTAGCATGGGTCCTGGCACATGGTAGGTGCTTAATAAATGTTAACTGATTAAGGGAGATAATTTAATAATTATTATTAACTACTTAAATAATAATTTAATAATTATATTAATGATTGATAATTTAATCACCATGATTCTAAGTTTTTTCATCTATTAAATTGAAATAATTACTACTGTATTATTACTTCACAGCACTGCTAGAAGGAAACATTTGTAAACTAAAGCATGTTATATTAAATGCACTATTGATAAGTCCCAAATCTGTTCCTTTCGAATCTAACTAGAAAATTGTTGTAATCTACATAAATATTTTGCTTCAATTGTCCTATTTTCCACTCCCCCCACTCCATTTTTCAAGAAAAAAAAATCTCATAGTGTCCAGTCTTTATGCAAGGACAACAAACGATGTTTTCATTTCTGTCCTCTGTCTTAAGATTGCAGAGCTTCGTATTTATTTTCAATAGAGCCCAGGCTCAAAGGGAACACACTGATAAGCAAATTATCTGTATTTATATTTTCTAAGGGATAACAGGTGACAGGGAGTCTGAGGGGCTAAATGACTTGCCTAAAGTCTCATAGCCAGGATGTGACAGAGACTGAATCTGTTACCCAGTGGAAAAAAAAAAAAAGTTTGGTGAATTTACTGAATTGTTCAGTTTATTATTTATTAAATTGTTTATTATTAAATTTATAGTTAAGGTTAAGATTATAGTTAGTTAAGGTCTTAACAAGTACTCTCATCAGCAGAGGCTCTATCTTAAGAAGTTCTCTTAGAAATTAAACACAGAAAATCATATAAAGTTGCTGTTCAGCTCAAATCCTAGATGGGGATAGAGTTCTGGGCCTAGAGTCAGGAAAAAGTTGGCCTTAGACATTTACTAGCTGTGTGATCCTAGGTAAGGCACTTAACCCTGTTCACCTCCATTTCTTCATCTGTAAAATGAGTTGGAAAAGGAAATGACAAACCACTCCAATACCTTTGCAAGAAAACCTCAAACAGGGTCATGAGGAGTGGGATACAAGTGAAAAACAACTAACAGCAAGGAGCGCAATGGAGGTCTTTTTCTGACTTCTTTTTATTTGCCTTCTTTTTGCCATATGAAAACATGTTTGAGTGGACTTGTTAATCTTTTAAAATTCAGGAGCTAAGTTCTATACGACAAATAGTTATTAAGTATTTCTATACAAGACACTGTTAGATTCTCTGGAAGTAAAGATGAAATAAAAATACTCCCTTCCTGTGAAGAGCTTATAACAGAGTTTCCTCTCATTTAAAAATCATTTACAAAAAAATTAATAGTAGATGTTCAGTAAATTATTATTTTTAAATAAGGCTGTTCCAATTTTTCTGTACCTCTTTGCCACTGAGAGACCGTGAGGTATTTTTTAAAAAATAAAATGCCTCTGTATTTTAAACAAAATTACTCTGGATTTTCAATTAGTAGACTTTTTGCTTTGCTATTCCCCAGACGTGTACTCATATGCAAATCTCTCAACTTCTCAGAGACAAATCGTTCATCTTTAAAATGGGGATAATTCTTATTCTACTTACTTCATAGATTTGCTTGGCAGAGAATGATTTATTAACTTAAAAAGCTACGTAGAATTATAAAATGGAAGATCAAAAGATAGTCTTCTGGAAGATACATATCTTAACAAAATTGAGAAGTTACTGCTTTCTCCCTCCTGAAATTATATTTACATATCCTTTTACAATTTGTGTCCTTCCAGTATAATGTCAGCTCCTTAAAGACCACTGCTTTTCTTACAGTATTCTCAGTGCCCAGCCTAGTGCTTTGAATATAACAAGTATTTCATTAATGCTTGCTGAATGTGTGCAGACTACTACTCCTCAGGACATTCTGCTGGATCATCATCCTCCATCTCCTATCCCCTAAGTGCAGATGTCCTTCCAGGCTTTGCCCAGGATCTTCTTTTCTATTAGCCCTCTCTTACTGATCTTATCCGTTCTCATGAGTCCAGTTGTAACCTCTATACAGATGACTCCTAATTTTATGTATCCAACCCTGTCTCCCCTTAACACCAAAGTCATATCTTCAACTTTTTGCTGGACCTCACTACTTTGTATTCTTCTGGAACCTCAAGTTCAGCACGTATAAAATGATGTTATGTCAGGATGGTTAACCGCCTTCTCTTAATCAAAAAAATTTCAAAATTTCAAAGCTATCTTTGATATTTCATTCATCTTTACCTCCAAACAGTTATTAATTTTGCAGGCTGTATTGATACATATTTTGCACATATCTCTTTTTCTCCAATTAGATGGCAACAACCCCAGATCAGAAACTCATCTCCATGTGCCTGGGCTATTTTAATAGTGTCCTAAGTAGTCTCCTTTCCTGCAGTCTTTCCTCTCTCCAAATCATCTTATAACAGTTGCCAAAAAATATTCTGAAAACAGAAGTCTAACCACACTATCATCCTACTCAAAGACTTCCTATGAGTCTTGCCTGCAATATAAAATACAAATGATGACACCTGGTGTTTATGGTCTTTTGCAAGCTGGTACCAGGCTACTTACTGGGCATTTTTTCATTACCCCTTTTCACATTGTTCCCTAAACTTGATAATCTTCTGAATCCATGCATATACACAAAACTTCTTTCTGAAATTATTTCCAATTTATTCTGTATATACTTTGTTTGTACATAGCTGTCTGCATGTTGTCTCCCACATGAAATTATGAACTCATTGGGGACAGAGCCTGTGTTTGTCTTAGAATTCTTAGGGCTTACCACAATGCCTTGACCATAATAGTTACTTAATAAATGTTTGCTGACTTTATCATTCAGATTCCCTGCAATTAACTTCCTCCCTCATTACTATCTTTCAGAATTCTCTTCTTTCAAGACTTGACTCAGATGAAATGAACTCCCTGAAGCCAATTGTGCCAGACAAATGTGTTTTCTCACACCTCAAATCTTTTTAATGAAAAATCGTCTGAGAATCTCCTTTTCTTCCAACACTCTCTACCTTGTATTATATACAGCACGGTTCTGTTAATGATTTTTGTCTCATGGATCTCTTAGCAGTCTGATGAAGCCTAAGGACTCCCACAAATAAAGTTTTTTAGATACATAAAAAAAAATAAAAATGATTACAAAGAAAACTATTGAAACAAAGCTATCAATTAATAGTTTAAATTATATACTATATCCTATATATTACACATGATCTATATCATAATTATAATTATGAATTATGAATTAAATAATAATCTTTAGGAAGATAATTCTCAGATCTACTTATCAAGTGCTAACTTCAGTCCTGATCCTCCAAACTGACATCTCGAGCTGCTTATTGGACATCTTGAACTAGATGTAGTGGAGATATCTTAAACTCAATGACTAGGGACAGCCAGGTAGCGCAATGGATAGAGCACTGGCCCTGGAGCCAGGGGAATTTGAGTTCAAATCCAGCCTCAGCTGATTACTAGTTATGTGACCCTAGGCAAGTCATTTAACCCCAAATGCCTCTTAAAAAACTTCTAAGACCAATACCAAACTTATTATCTTTCCCAGCTAGGTGGTCCAATTAGGAAAATTTAGTTTCAAAGACTCACTAACTGTATAACCTTGGGCATGTCACCAAATCTGTGTCTTTTTTCATTAGCAAAAAGGGGATTAAAATAGCACCTACCCTCCAGTATCATTTTTGAGGCTCAGAATCCTGGCACACACTAAGTAGGTGCTATATAAATGCTTATTCCTTTCCTTTCTTCTTCCCTTTTCCTAATGCAGATTAAATTTAAAAGTACATATGCACATTTTCCCCCTCTGAGAGTCCTATTGGAAAATATTTATCAACACACTCCTTAATTACTCTAAAAACATTGCTTGAGCCCAGCAGCCATGTTGCAACAGGGAATGAAGTCATCACTAGCCTGAGGCCTTGTGATTGACTGCACCCTAACGATAACTGTCACATACAACAACAACTTTGGGAACCTGGAAAGGTTTCCAAAATGCTTTCCATCCATTACCTTATCCCAGCCTCACAACACCCTTGAGATGACTAAGACAAAGAGATCACATGAGATAAAATGGACAAAGTTAATTATGTAAAATTAAAACATTTTTCCGAAAAGTAAGTTTAATGTAATTAAAATTATAAAGAAAAAAGGTAACTGGGGGAATAAAAAAACTTTACAGTAAATTTATCTTATAAAAATCTGATATCCAACATCTATAAAGAATTGATTCAAATTTCCAAAACTGAGAGTTATTCTCTAACAGATTGTCAAAGAATATAAACAGGCAGTTTTCAAAGGAAGAAACCTAAATTATCAACATCCATAAGAAAAATATTGCCCTAAATCAATAATATTGAGAGAAAAGTAAATTAAAGCCACTTTGAAGTTCCACCTCATATTCATCAGACTGGAAAGATGACAAAAGAGAAAAATTACAAATATTGGTGGAACCAGGGGAAAATAGATGTGCTGTTGGTAAATTTTTGAATTAGTATAACCTTTCTGGAAAGCAATTTGGAACTATGCTCCCAAAAGTTACCATACTATATAAATCCTTTTATCCATACATAGCAGTACTAGGTCTCTACCTCAAAGACATTAAATAAGGAGGTAAAGGACCTATATTTACAAAAAAAAAAAAAAATTATAGCATATGTTTTTAGTCATAGACAAAACTAAGGGGGTGACCTCCTATCAGGGAATGGCTAAACAAACTGTGGAATATGAATGTAATGGAATATTACCATACCATAAGAAATGTCAAAATGGACAATATCACAGAACTAGCATTTCTTTATTATAGCTTCTTTTCTTTCCCAGTGTATATGAAAAACAAAAGCAAAAACAACAAAAACTTCTTTCTCTGTCTCTCTCCATACATACACATATATATTTTATATATATATATATACGCATAGTCCCTCAATACAAATTCTTATATTGGTAATCTTCAAAATATCTCTTTCTACATTTTAAGTGCTTATTTTTCATATATGTTTTGAAAAATATGTAGTATCGAGGGGCATATTAATTAAAAAAATGCCACTATGATGAGTGCTTTAGATGCCCCTGATGCCAAGGAGACAAAAGCATTGTGTTGCATTTCTGCCCTGCAAAAGCTTCATTTAGTTGGTATATTTAGACTAAAGAAAGGTTGGTGGATGTAAGATGGTTTACAACTCTTTCTTTTTCCCATGTGAAGAATTAGTTCATCTATTAAAAATGGAGCTGATCTAAGTCAGCCTTTGAGGTGAAGATAAGGGTATTTCCATGCTATGTGGGCACCCTAAGGAAACTACTCTTATGTGGCTTTTTCTATGTTCTTCACCAGTACATTGACCCAAAGAGAAGGTAGTCATATGGGTTACTATGTCATATGGATCATCTGTGTCTTATCTGACTAATGCTTAATGACTCTACCTTCCACCCCCATATATCATGTATCACACTTGGACCTTAAAGTAATCCTACCATAGATGTTCTATCTACTAAAAGTATGAATTTGGTATACATATCGATCCAAAAGGAATCCAGGCACTATATTCACACACTTGATAGATGACCTGTTTCACTATATTCCCCTAGGGATGTATCTGAAAGCCCCAGAGATTAGATAGGTTAACTATATACCAATTTCTTTACTAGTACATAATATCTTGATTCCAATATTAGTTACATTGGATTTCAATTTGACACTGATTTCATGTTCATATGAGCCAAATAAAATCCCATTTAACAGAAAGTATTAGAAGCCAAAGCATCTCAGTAGTTGTCAACTAAATCCACAACTTCACTCATAAAACTGAAGGAAGGCATAGTCATCACTTAGTACCTACAGTGCCATGTGACTATGCCTAAACACTTTAGTTGTGGTGATTGCCTTAACAGTTAGTCTACACATGCCAAGTGATTCAACATCAAGGG
This sequence comes from Bettongia penicillata ogilbyi, assembly GCA_023548195.1. Taxonomy (NCBI): domain Eukaryota; kingdom Metazoa; phylum Chordata; class Mammalia; order Diprotodontia; family Potoroidae; genus Bettongia; species Bettongia penicillata. Next base: position 3,268,911 of record JAJHZJ010000049.1, on the reverse strand, counting down.
CTGATGGGTTGGTGAATGCGATAGAAAGAATTGTTGAACTGAAGATGAGTGGAGATGGTATGATTTTTCAGTCTCTCTGCCACTGGGGTCCAATACACCTCATCATCAAGTGGAAAACCCTCAAAAAGAAGAATTCCCTGTTTGGGCAATTCCACTGTATGAAGTAGATAGAGAATAGTGATGACACAATTATTGCTTAGTTCCAAAGGGATCCTTAGGAACAAGAACAGAAAATTAAACAGGAAATAGCAAGAATTGTCTAATACACCTGAAGAAGGGTGGTAGGAGGACAGAGTCGAAAGCGTCAGTCTTTATGAAGTCACCACAAAAAACAATCATTTTTCCATAGAAGAAAAGAAAACCCATTAGAGATCAGTGCCTTAGTGTTATTAGACAGCTATAATACAGGGCATTCTAGATAGTGAAAAACAAAGCAGTGAACTCAAAGCATCCACTAGCGTTTCACAGTGAGAAGTATATGATCAGTCTTTGTTTAAAGTGAGTGTTCCCCAGGACTGTAAGTGGCATTACTCATTCTGAAAAACCATGAGACTTGAGACAACAATTATTAATCTCTTGCCTATCTAACATCTTAACATTTTATTCTAATACAATTTTTTTTGTTACTTAAAAAAATCAAGAAGCCCTATTTTTTCTTATATTCATTTGTGGAAAATATTCCTAAAGATGCCCTTCAGAAGAGCATGATACCAAAGATGATCTTTCTGCATAGTTGTAGTAAAACTAAGGCAGATTTTATGAAGTTAAGACTACTAAAAAAGATATCATAACTGCATTTTTATATCTAGTTTATGTGTATAGGTACATTTATATTGAGTATATATGTTTACATGTACATATCTAATTTGATATGGCAGAACCAACATTACTTTACTTCTCCATGTCTCCCTTCTGAGCTTCCTTAAGCTCTCTTCTGTATACTTAAAAAATTGTTTCACTCTATTATCTTAAATATAATTTTGTATCATAGGCATAAGATTGTGTGTCATGTATATATTAGACTAGTAAAAAAAAAAGTTTAGGCTGTTGTGAGTTGCAGGAATAATAATGATCCATGAAAGGCTTGATCTAAGAATAGGCAGCTAGCTACCCAAACTGTCCTCTAAAGCAAAGGGGTCAAACTCATCAGCCCACAAAACTCAACTCTCATGTGCATCCAGAACCTAACTGAAATGTTAATCGGGAAATGTTTAAAAAATACACAAAAATACAACATAACACTTGCTATTGTTGGTCAGTTGTTTCAGTCATGTCTGACTCTTCATGACCTCATTTGGGGTTTTCTTGGCAAAGATACTGGAGTGGTTTGCCATTTTCTTCTTTAGCTCATTTTACAGATGAAGAAACAGAGGCAAACAGGACTAAGTGACTTGCCCAGGGTCACAGAGTTAGTAAGTGCCTGAGGAGGAAGATGAGGCTTCCTAACTCCAGGCCTTCCTAACTGCAATCCATTGCACCACCTAGCTTGCCACAATATAGTATAAACAAAGCTAATTTGTGGTTTTTTAAGTCAAGATGAGTCCTGTGGGGATTCATTTCTATTTGATTTTGACACCACTGCTCTAAAGCTAGATGGAGTCAAATGTCAACACTGGTATCATCAGTAAAAAAAAAAAAAAGGGGGGGGGAGAGCAAAGGGTGTGACAAGAGCCTTTACTCACCCTCAAGAGTCACCTAGGTGCCTCTCCTTCCTTCATAGATAACTACTCACAGCAGACTTATTCTATCCTTAAACTTAATTAACTTTGAGTAACAAGTCTTAAGAAATGAATGAAATTAATCCCTGGAACAAACTACCTGAGTACCTCTGAGTGACACATTATCTACTTTAGATACAATTAATGATGTTTCTCACAGTCACTCTCTTTGTACCTGAATACCTTAAAAAGGTTAACCCCTGAGCTTTAGAATATTGTCTTTTGTAAGATCTGAAAGTACAGGTAGAGACAGTAATTCATCAAAACAGAGCTACTGGATATATAATTCCAATTTAAATGTACCTTTTCCAGAAACCACACTGAAAGATAAAGGACTGTCTGTAAAACAAAATATGTATTACTGATTTTATTTTGTATGCACACATATACTGTCAACTGATTGTGGCTTTCTTTTTTTTCCTTCAAAGGCTGTGTATTGGTTGACAGAAAATTGAAAAGTGAAACATTACATTCATTTATTCCCTCTAAGACTTACAATTAAGCTACATTGTCATTTATACAAGATAATTTTTAGGTCATTGAGAACATTCCATTTAGCTATATTTTCTCCTAGATGTATCTTCCCTTTTTCTGTCAGCTTCTGAAGACTGACAGATCATCTTCTGCCTTCAGTTCTCTTTGATGAAGTGGCCTTAGATTTCTTTCAGTGTTCCTTTTCCTTGGATTTTAGCTTGTCCTTTGGGGTTAAGCATTTTCCCTTTAACACTTTTGAAATAAGGTTTTGAGATGAATCATTGAGAAGTCATTAAGCACCCTTCTGGGCTATGACCTCAGCACCTCCTCCCAGCAGACAGCTCCCTAGCAGGTCTGCTGTACTTAGTCCTCGTCCTTAATTTCACAAAAGAGGGTCATTTATTAGGTTGGTAATTAAACACCTAGGGAGAACTTCCTTATCTTCTTAGGGCCTCAGTCTTTTTAATTGAAGCCTTAACACCTTTGCCTTTTGAAACCTATACTAAGCTTTTTCAATTTTCTAGTCTGATACCTTTTCTATGAAAACATTTTTTTTTTTTTGCCTTGAGTACTTTTTAAGGGAGCTAGAATTTTGAAATAGGGCTGCCCTTAAACAACATTACAAAATAATTTGATTTTGGAGACCTCTGTCTTCCCTACTGCCCCACAGCCCGCCCCATTCCAGTCAGTTAGAGGTATTTGGATATTTGCTTTAATTTTCTTTTGGGGGGGGAGGTGCGGGGGTGTGTGACGGATCAGAGTTAAGTGATTTGACCAGGGTTATATAGCTAATAAGTGCCCAAGGCTGCATTTGAACTTAGTTCCTCCTGACTTCAGGGCCAATGCTCTATCCACTGTACCACCTTGCTGCCCTGGTATTTACATTTTTATAGGTAATTCAGGAAAAACTTGCCTTTCAAATTTAACGGAAGATGTTGGAACCCTACTGCAATCATTCAAATCCCATAATCTACAAAGCTATCAATGTCATTGCCACTTCCTATTAATTAAATTCAGCAAACACTTATTAAATCTCTACTCTGTCCACATGGCAGAGAATATAAAGACAAAACCCAAACAGTCCCACCCTCATGGAGTTTATATTCTAGTGAGGAGAACTTACAAAATATACAAACTTAGTTACAGAAAAACCAAGTAAAAAGTAATTTTGAGAATTAAAAAGTAAAATAATAGAGAATGGGGCAGAAATAAAGAAATGTTTCAATTGGAAATTTTTGTGTTCATCTTGTCTGACTTTTCCTGACCCCGTGGAACATGGCACCAATGTTGTGCATGGAGTTTTCTTGACAAAGATACTGGAGTGGTTCGCCACCTCCTTCTCCAGTGGATTCAGGCAAATAGAGGTTAAGTGACTTGCACAGGTCACACAGGTAGTAGGTGTCAGAGGTCAAATTTGAACTCAGGTCCTCCTGACTCCTAGATCAGTGAACTATCTACTGGGATGTCTAGCTGTTCCTCAATTAGGAAAAGTGAAAATTAAACATTTGCTTCTGTCATGTTTTAGGCTAGGTATGGGAGAAACAAAGATAAAATTAGAATGTATTTTGTATTATTTATGCCCATGTTCAATCTCCTATTCCGTAGAGCATTGAGGGTGGTGGGTATGCCTTACAGATCTATTATATTCCCCACTCCTAGCTCTTAGCATAGTTCCCTGCACAAAGCTGATGCTTAATAAATGTTCACTGAATTGAATAAACTGGTTGCAAGTGATTTTGAATTAATACAGCTAAATATTTGTTCACGAAGTCAAAAAATGGAAGGGCTAAGTTATCAATTATTTTTGCTTTAATATACCAAAAAATGAAATCATGCATAAAGCTGAAATAAAATAATATTAAATTAAATTAAATAAAAACATCTCATCATATGTGACATGATATGCATATACTCTACAAATATCTCTTTCAAAATGCATGTTTCCCCATTTTGAAAGAAGCCCAGCAAATGAATCCTCAGATTTCTGAATAAGGATAAAATGCAAAAGTAATTATTTGCGTAGTAGGTAGTCATTTCAAAATCAGGAAGAAAAGCCAGTTCTATCCTGTTTTGGGGATACTTCAGTGACCTTTGATTTTTCTAAGATCTTCAGGAGTTACTGTGGATGAAAAAAAATTAGAGATGATCCTCTCTGAACTGAGGTCCGCTGATCTGAGGTAGCCTCTGATAGTCTTAGATAGTTAAAGTACTGGTCAGTACTGTAACTGGCATGGTGTTGTAGGACCCAGGGTCAAAAATTCCAAAAAACAATGAGACATCAGAATAGGACTTCAGTAGAGGCTCCATGCAGACAGAATTTTTTAAAAATGTTGTGTACATGCTAGATGTTAATAAGCATTATAATATTCACTTCTTACTTGACCAGCATAAAAGTCTTATTCAGAAAGCGACAGCAAAGTTTTCTATACATTTTAGAATGAAAGTTAACATGGTAAAAGGGAAATAAATATGGATTCAGTGTTATCACCCAGCAATCTGACTTTGAACTCTGGTACTTTACTATCTATGTAACCTTGGGAAAATCACTTATTGTCTCTTATATGGTATATGTGTGTATTAACTACAAAAACAAAGGGTATGGACAAACCCTTCACATCCAAATTTCCCTTGTATTTATTTCATATTTTGACTATATTTCTACTGTTTGCTGTGACAAAATGTAAACTTTTTGAAGGGGAGGATTATTCATTTTTGCTTTTGAATCCCTGGTACCTAGTACGGTAACTGGCATATATTGTAGTGCTCACTTAACATGAATGCTTGTTGATCGATTTAAGGTAGTTACCCATCTCTAACTCCTAGGACCCTAAGAGTATGCCTGTGGAACACAAGCTCTTATAGGTTCTATTAAACTTGGAGATTTTAAGTATGATCTTCATGACAGATTGGATCTATTGTCAAATAACAAGATTAGACAATAATAAACATCACAAGAATACTGCAATGGTGGACATGGTTGTATTAACATCGACAAATTGACCTGAAAGATCCAGATCCTCTTATAAAGATCCTGCCTTGTATGACAGTTGTGGGTTCACATCTTGAGTTTTCTTTTTCTGCTTAAAACTATAATTTCCGTGAATTAAAATGTCCCCATAACAAAACTACCTCTGACTCCTCCTCCATATTTCTCTGACTCCAATAGCTGCTTAGGAGATTCTGAGACTGGAATCATGGTACTTGACTAGGAAACGCTAGGTTTCTTTAGTGGTATCTCCCCTTACTAATTTAATTGTGAATTTCTAGTAATTTTTTTCTTAGTTCTCTTAGTTTCTCTTAGTTCCAGACTTTTCCACCAGGAACAGAGATAGCATGGATCACTTTCTTCCATATCCCTTCCTCTTCAATTCTGGAGATGTCTTGTGCAAGGTTAAATCAGGAAATGATTTATTACAAAACACTGATGAAGTCCCTACTATGATTATGACTGATTTATTATAAAACACCGATAAAGTCCCTACTATGATTATGACTTAGCATGAGCAGGAGAGCAGGGGTAAGGTGAGATCAGTTATTTTAAAAGTAACTTTCTCCTGTTGTGTTTTAAGTGACTAAGCAAAGGGAGAGTGGCCCTGTCCTTCCTGTCCCTCATTTCTGTTTGGATACAGAGCAGGCCCATAGCATCCTCAATGTATGGGAGTATGGAGATCAGAGCCTTGGGAGTAAAGGTTTTCCTGGCTGACAACTGTTTCTGCATATCCTGTAACAATGGTGCTTCACTCTACCTCAGATTTACACATCATAATTTCAATTTTAGCACTAACCAGCTTAGCCATGATCTATCATTCGCTAAGAAGGTAAATATTTGTCTATGGTGGCATATGAAAATTGCAAAAAAGAATTTAGACCTGTGTGAACCCTTCCCAATTTTACAGAAATAAGTAGCAGGAAATGCGAAGAATTCTATAGACTGTATGAAATCAACAAATATAATTAAATGTTGTTGTTCTTAATGTAAGATCTTTGTCCAGTGACCAGTGAAATGGAAGAACTTAACCCCATCCATAATTGTATCTATCCTATCAATGAAACCAGAAAGTGTAAGAAAGTTACAGATAAAAAGAAAGATGATTCTCAGTTTCTCCTTAGAAAGATAAATAAACGGTCTGGAGAAGTTGGTTTCATTATGAATACAAAGACAACCAAAAATTATTTCATGGGATCCTTGGTCAGTATCACCATTCAGGGAGTACTCTAGAAGTTCTTCCTACCTTCCCTGTTACTATAGAGGGTAACACCAATCACCTATTTCCTCAGGTTTACATTCTACTAGTTATCCTTGACCACCCTCACCCTCATCCAAACTTTTGTCCGGGTCTATTGATTTTACCTCTTCAACATCTCTGCTATATTCCCCTTTCTTTCCTCTGACACTTCCACCATTCTAGTGCAGGTTTTCAATACCTCAGGCTTAGACTACTCCAATAACCTGCTGGTGGATCTACCTGCCTCAAGTTTCTCCCAACTCAATCCTCCACTCAGCCATCAAAATGGTTTTCCTTAAGCATAGGTCCCACTATGTCACTTTCCCACTCAGTAAGATTCAGTGCCTCCTATGACTTCCAGGATGAAATACAAAATACTCTGTCTGGTTTTTAAAGCTCTTCATAATCTGTCTGCCTCTTACTTTTACTTGGTCTTATACCTTATTCCCAAAAACTCACTCTTCAGTGAAACTGGCCTCTTGGTGTTACAAAGCAAGACACTCCATTTCTCAGCTCCATGCATTTTCTCTGGCTGTCTCCCACACCTGGACTGCTTCTTTATAAACCTTCATCTTTTACACAAGATTTCCTTAACTCCTCTTAATTCTAGTGCCTTCACTCAGTTAATTATTTCCTATTTATCCTTTATAAAACTTGCTCTGTTTAGATTTGTTTATATGTTATCTCCTCCAATAGATTGTAAGATCCTTGAGGGTGGGGTGTATCTTTTGCTTCTTTTTGTAAATCCAGTGCTCAGGACAGTGCCCAGGACATAGTAGATGCTTAATAAATGTTTATTGATTGATTTATAAAATTAAGAACCACATGCTTGTTACCCATGGATGATTTATCAGGATGATATACCCTGAAAACATGTAGCATGCTTCATGAAGATAGGAGTTGGATATTTCATATACAAACAGTTTCAATAGCATAGAGACATATTCATTTCAAAGATATGCTTGACAACAAAGAAGCCTCCTAATCCAAAGTATATTTATTTCAAACAACTGAGATAGAACAGTTGCTAATATAATATGAATATTCTGGATGCATTTGAATAAATGAGCAAAGGTTTCAAAGAAGGGTATTTCAGAGAAACAAAAAAGGAAAATAATCAGATGGTGAAGAGGAATGTGAAAGTAATCCCCAAAGTTCTTATTTTTAACAAAAGGGAAGTGAAGTAAAAATTAACCTACATAATTGTTCATATAAAAAGAGTTCATTAGGATTAGCTTTGGTAATTTGGAATAATAATAGATAAGAATAAAAGCATTCTCTTCCAAGAAAATGATTGAAGAAGAGATAAACCTAAAAATTAAAATGGCAAATGCAAATGGCTAAATTCTTCAATAAAATGGAAAATAATTTCAGATTGAATTAAAAGGCAAAATCTAGTAACATGCTGCTTATAGGAAATACATTTCATTTTTTAAGTATGACTAGATTAAAAATAACAAACTGGGCTAAAATATACCATGCCAGATGATAAAAACAGCAGTGACATTCCATTGCATTCACATACCATAATTTTTTTAGTTACTTCCCAATTGCTGTGAACATATTTTGTTTCTAGTTTTTTGTTACCATTAATACACTCATAAAGAACTCAGATGGAAGGAGTAGGCATTGGACTTGGCAGATACTACATGTAATATGAAGAAGGAAATTTAATTATTTCAAAAGGAGAGGATATTACTGATGCAGGTGTCATTTCAGAATTAATTTAGGGAAATAACCAACTAGTCTGAGCAAAGGTCAAATACCAAAAGTCAATTTAAAGAATGGAAATAAAATGAAGATACAGAAAACAATTAAAAATAACCTACAATACATATGTAAAGACACACTACTGATTCCAAAAATGTGAAATTGTTAAAAAGGAAAGACTGACTCTGTCACCATTTCTTAGAGAAACGTAACTGATGGAAAGCACCAAAGATTCTTTAACCCACCACAATTAACACTTTACTCAGCAGAGAGACATGGAACCAGACAGGAACATTAATTTAGAGTACAAGGTCATTTGAAAAACATAATCCTGCTTTTAAGGAACTCATAGTCTAATGATGTAAACAAAATGGGATTGGAAGAAACTTCCAGTAGAAGGTGGGATGACAGAATAAAATGCCTAATATGGGAGAATTTGCCCAACACATCTCATGTGACTGACAGAAAAAATAATGTTAGTATTGTTAATATCTAATGAAGTATTCCCTTCTGTCAAAATGCCATCTGGACAGTAAGAGAAACCCCTCCTAGAGAATGTTATTGCATTCCTGCTCTTAAAGTACTTTATTTTCAACTAGTTTGGACTGGACTCCACCCTGAGAATCTATGCTCTGTTTATCTGCTTAACAAAATCCTAGTCTAACAGTGGCTTTGGAAAATGAAGTAGGTGTCCTTGCCACTTTCTTATTACTGTTTAGGGCAAGTTGGAGCCTAAAGGAGGTGGTAGGTTTTCCTTCTCAGACTGCCAAAGGCAGTTGGGATCTCCAGACCAGGTCTCTCTCCATGTATGACCGCACTCCCTTTTTTCCTTCTGAATGTATAAAACACTTTCTGTAAGTTTTCTTGGTAGACATCCATGTACTCAGACACATGGGCACCCTAGGTTCTGGACCCTCTTTATCTTGATTCTTCTATATTTTGAATTTGATTTATTTCAGGAATCCACATAGCCCATTTCAGTACAAGTACAAACTCTCTTTACAGAAATAAAGGGAGGCAATAACTGGAAAGATCTTTTATTACTCATGATAATACTACTTAAATCATGAGTTTTCTTGCCTTCAAGTCCCTCCTCCAGTCAATTCACCCTTTACAGAACTGCCAAAGTGATCTTCTATGGGTCCGATCATATCACTTCCCTGCTCAATAAGGTCTGGGGGGGTTCCTGCTTGCCTCTAGAACCAAATATAAATTATTCTGTTTAGCATTTAAAGGGCTTCACAACTATTGCTCACACCTAACTTTTAAAAGTTTAATACACATTGTTTTCCTTCACACACTTTATAGTTCAAATACACTTACTTTTTTCGTACTTCTCATATGTGCCATTTTCAGACGAAGTCCTATGGTCCAAGAGACCTTCAGGAACTGGGGTAGATAGGTGAGAATCCATGGCATAGGTCCCTGTGTTACTCAACTAGGTCATAGAGTAAGGCTATTCAAATTCAAACTTAGGTACTAAGTAGCTGTGTGACCCTGGGCATATCACTTTATCCCTCTGTGCCACAGTTTCCTCATCTGTAAAATTATTATGATTTGTCCTTCCATCTTGAAGAGGACCATGGCATCAGGAAGATGATGCAATGACTTGCAAATCAATTGGATTTAAGTGAGGGAGGACTATGCAAAGTAACCAGCCTCACTTTCTCCTCTGGAGCTATCTGGGTCTAGTGGCCAGATACAGATCAGGACAACTGGAGATGGCCCACTATGCAGTGGAAGACCTTGACTTTTGAAGCTAAGATCTTTCCAAGTTCTCACTTTTATTGAGGCAATGCCCATTCAGCGATTAGGGTTGTTTAAGAAGTGAATGAAGGGTTTAATAATAAAATTTTAAAAAATCAAATTGGAAAGGGAAGACCCTCAGGGTTTTTAGTCAAAAGAGAAACACTATTTACATTCACTCTAAGTCATCCATTAAATGATGCTCAGATAGAGACCTATTGTTGGCAAATCTATGAGAATCAGAGTGAACTGCGTTTTAAGAAAGTAATCTAGTCAGTAAACCCCAAGATATGTAAGTAGGTTTCAGCCTTCAAAATTCATGTTCCTTTGGGTAGATCACCCTCAGATAAGGTCATGTGGAGAGAGGAGAGGAAAGAGGAGGAGAAGGAAGAAGAAAAGAGGAGAGGAAAGGAGAGAGGGTCTTCTGACTGGTAAGTCTATGAAATAACAGAAATATAAATCAATAAAATAGCCTCAAGGTGACAGAGAGTATATAGCAAGGGCAGAAATAAAAGGGCTCAAATAGAAGAAAATTTAGCCGGAAGCTACTCATTTTTCCATTTGCATCTCATTTAAACTTGCAGTGTTGAAGTAGCAAAATCTTTGGTCTTTCCAATCATCTAATGCTGATGGCTACTCCAAGGCCAAAATTGTCTTTAGTTCTGTATTATATTAAAATATGCTTAATTTAACTGTTTCCTTTTTATAGTGAAGGAAATCTTGGGCTAATGAAAGTAATATGAGTTCAACATGAAGGATAAGATTTAAATAATTCAAATATGTGTCTCCTAGAATCCTAATAAAATGTATATTCAATGAAATTAAATAATATATCTTTCATTCTTATTTTTACCTTTAATTCCTTTGCTTCCAGAGGAAGGAGAGTTTATATTACACTAGCTGGATCCCAAAGTGTTGGAATAACACAGTTTTAAAAGGAAATAACTAAAATGACCCAGAGTGTTAACAGCTAGAATGATTATGGAAAATTGATCTGAGTTGGATGACTCTAAGATCAAAATGACCTTTAATTCAACTGGTGTAAAATGGAAACTACCAGTTATGTTATTTTGGACGAAGAACAAGGGAATCATGAATTCTCAAGGAATGATAGAAATCATGTATTTCAGTCTTATTTTACAGGGGAGAAAAATGAAGCCCAAGTTACACAGATGGGGCAAAATTGAGTCTACTCAGTTCAATTCAACCTTTTTCAAACATATTAGATGTGCTAGGCACACAAATTCAAAAATGGAAACAGGCCCTGCCTTCAATGAGTTTACTGGGCCAAAGTCTCCTGGTTCCCAGACCAGTGTGTGCTGGTAAACATTTAACAAATGGTTCTCTGAAAAAATGCAATATACTTTTAATTAACAAATTTTTAACATTTTTCCATAATGTTATCAAGTCTAGGACAGAGATGTCAAATCTAGGAATTGAAGTCTGAACAGTCCAAAGTGTAGTAAGGAAAAGATTAAAATGTAGTTGGAAAATATTTGAATAAAAATACAACAGTGTTAATATGTAGCTGTTAAGTCAATATGCAGGCACCAGGGATCCTTATAGATTTAGTGAGTTCCAAATGTGTGGCCTCTGTTTCTATTTGAGTTTGACATCAGTGGTTGAAAAGATCAACGGAATAATAAATTAGACCCTGAAAAGTGGTGTTTAATAATTTCTAAGGTGTAAATATTCAAACTCAAAATTTAGCAAGCATCAGCTTGTATTAGCTGGCTCCAGTATACCCTTGCTCCCAGGCCAATGTTTTGTCCACTACTGAATAATGGCTTTATTTCCAGAGAAGTTAAATTTGGGATAACAGGAGACCAAGGAAGTAAGGGTGTCCATCCAGCAGCTGAAAAATACCAAGGAGAAAACCTTGGGGAAGTTAAGACTGTGGAAAAAGTAAAAGGAAATAGTAGGGGGGAAAAGTGAAAAGATCTTACAAAGAAGAGATTCATGGTAGTATAATTTTATAAAAATAAAGGAGAAAAATTTTAATGAGATGGTCAAAAGTCCCTTAGAGAAGTTGATGAATATAAGGATTTATAAAAAGGTGACAGAATGGTGTAGTTAAAGGAGAGCTGGATTTGGACTAAAATAACCTGCCTCAGAATACAGTTTCTGTCAATGATTCCTGATAGATCTTACCCGTGAGGTTCTCAGTTTCCTCATCTTTAACACTAAGTAACTGACCTAGAAGTCATTCAAAGTTCCTTCCAAGTTAAACTATATAACCCTATTAAAATATGTTGGAAAACCAGAATAAGGGGATATAATAACTTAGGATAATTATAGATGAATAATCCCTTCTATTTCATAAACTCAATTTAAGGATCATGCATTTATAAAAAAAATATATAAAAGAGATGACTTTTACTGATCTTACTAGGAACTACAGAAATATATATATATATATATATTTATATACACACACACACACACACACACACATGCGTTATAATGCTCACTTTTGTATATGTATTCTTATTGGCTTTTTGAAAGAGTTAATATGAAGACTTAACTAGAGGTAAAGGGGATATGTGATACATAGTGCTCAGTGGATGAAAATAATATTTTTATTCATTTAATTATTCTAGAGTACACTGCTCAGTATCTCACTTTTATACTTCTAAATACAACTATCACTATCATTTTAAGAAAAACATTTTTCTTGTCAGTGCTGAGTTCTACCCATTCAAAAAACCCCTCGATGTGCAATTAGGTGTGCAATTAAACGCTTTTCCAAATGGATAATTAGCATGGCATGAATTTATTTATAGTTTAGCAGCTCTTTATTCAGAAAGCATATTTTTAAAGCAAGGATTTACAGAAGCAGTTCAGATTACATTCAGGAAAGGATGGACTGTTGTGGCTATTTGACAAGGTAACTGTAGAACAATATTGTTCCTTTGTGTTACATTCAAGAAATTTGTATACATTTACTCTTGTGAAAAGGAAACTATTATGTAGTCATTCTGAAGGAATATCTCTAACTCTGCAATTAGTTTTAATTAGTGAACTGAACAGTAATTTTAGCAGGATGTTCAGAGAAGCAATGAAATTAGCCTCTGCTTGGGGATGAAATCCCTGAGGTTTAAGTTGCGACAGGTCACAAAGCAGGATAATTAAATGTTTTACCCATTTAGGTTTTATATAACAAGTGTCTGGTTGAAAAAGAAAGAATAAGCAAGAGTCATATTCTACCACTCTGACTTGTTTATAGATGCAAATTTGCAAAGTGGGACTCCTGAAAAGGAGTTTTTATAGTCCCACCATACACAACTTAGCCAGGTTTGACTTCTAACATGGTGAGTTTTACTTCTCTTTCATGTTTCTTTAAAATTTAAGTTATTCATCTCAACATAGAAATCATAGAATTTCTCAGAATTGGATGCTTTATCCAGGATTTAATTGAAATACTTGTTGGATTTGATTTAATATTAAGCTTCGGTAGTTCTCTTGCCAAGTTTTTTTTTTTTTTTTTTTTAATTCACGTAAAAAATTTCTGTAATAGTGATTCAATCTTTTTTTTCTTGTATCACATAACTCTGTGGTATTCTGGTAAAGTCTAAAGATGCTTTGTCAGATTTGTTTGTTTTAAATCAAGACTGAAGGAATACTAATTTTCAGTTACAAGTTAGTGAAAATAAAGATGTAATTTCCTCCCATCCAAGTTCACAGATCCCCAAAATCTATCCCCTTGGATTCCATGATAAGAAACCCTGTTCTCAAGTAACAACTTGTAAAGTGGTCAGCAAGGTACCATCATGTCAGGTGCATAGCAGAAAATTTAATAATTACTTTTATGCCCCCCCACAGCCCCCACACCCCATCTCAATCAACAACCTTCCTTGCCAAAGTTTTTGTACAAAATAATATCAGAATTATTCTCTGAAATGTTTAATGTAAATCTAGCCCTCAGTGGAAAAGAATAGCAGCTGTTAATCCATCTTTCTTGAACATCTCTCCATATAATAAAAATCTATCATTTAGAATTCTCTTCTCCAGGTTATATAATCTCAAATCATTTAGCTGGTCCACTTAGAGCTCACTTTATAACTCCAATGCTATTTCTGTTGTTTTTTGCTGGACTCTTTCCGAGGTCAGGGACTGCATCCTAACTAAATGTTATCTATCTAGTAGAATGATACACCTAATAAATATCTGTAGCATTTAATTCTCCACATTATTTAAGGTGCGTCAGACTATAGAAATACATTTTGTTAAATTGTGGGACCAGAAGAACAGTAATAGAAGCATAGAAGAGTGTGGAAGGAACAGCTGGGAGGAGAGTGGGTTCTTGACTCAGGAGTACCATCTTAACCAAGTCACTTAATCTCTTTCTTTCTCAGCATCCTCAAAAAAAATAGGAGAAAAATCCTATCCATCTCACAAACATGTTAAGTAAATAAAAATTTTGTAGTGACACAGAGGGCTATGACAATTCAGACTCTAGATGCAGTGAATGATATGTTAGGCTACATTACACATACTTTAATTAAAATGTCCCACTGAGAGAGCTTCAGGAAAATAAAAACCACATAGGCATTTAATAAAAGTTTTTGATACTGATAAAAATTAAGTGAAAGTCTCTCTATGTGTGCGCTCAAAAGTAATAGCTTAAATTCATATTTTACAAGTACTTTGCCTACATTACCTTATTTAATACTTACAACTACCCTGAGAGACTGGGATCACAGACATTATTTTAATTTAATGAAAATTATCAAATAAAAAGTAATAATATATGAAATTATTCAAATATGTGTATGCGTTTGATACCCTTGCTTATTTCCAGTTACTTATACTAAATTTATACTAAAGTGACATAAATTGCTTAATTTCTAAATTTATATCACCTTATTTATAACCACTAAAATTATTTTAGAAAAAATTCATTAACTTAGATTTTCAGTCATCTGAAGTTGTTGTGTCTACTTTTTGTGAACTCACTGGGGGTTTTCTTAGTCGAGACATTGGGAGGGTTTGCTCCTTCCTTCTTCAGCTCATTTTACAGATGAGAAAACTAATGCCAATTGGGTTAATTGACTTGCCCAGGGTCACACAGGTAGTATCACAGGCCCAATTTGAACTCAGGAAAATGAATTTTCCTAACTCCAGGTCCAGCTCTCTATCCACTCTATCCAATGTGTCGCCTAGCTGCCCACAATATAACAACTCAGCTTTACTATCATTTAAATTCAATTTTAAACACCACAAGATGACTAAGCTCTCTTTCCTGAGAGCAGTGCCCTAGAGTCCAGCGCTACTCTTGCTGATATAATGGTAGTCCAGTATGAATTTGAACAATGGTTCCAGAGGGACAATGCAAATGGGGAAGCAAATAAATTGGTATGAAAATGGACACGCACAGAGCCGAAGACAAATTCCAAGTCATCATTTTACTCTTTCTTTTTAAGCTTTTACCTTGCATTAATAATTATCAATATCTTCCTAGATCATTGCTCCCCTTAATAAAAGTGATATCACTCAGTATTCAGAGATACATTTCAGGTATAAGTCTCACTGAATTTTAGGAGCATAAATCAGCTTCTTCTACTCAGTCAATGTTAATTTTGTCTTACTATATTTTCCCCCATACATGACTGGAAAGGATCCACGGCCTGATTCTTGTTTCAGGCAGCACATATAGTTTTTTTTGAAATTAAGTCTTGAAATATTGATCATAAAGATATATGCGAATTAAGTACTAAAATAAAATCAATGAGATCCATTTATAAAACTACACTTATTAGTCCTTTGTAATGTCTTCATACACAACTGTAAGGGCAAAAATACAATTGCTATTCTGATAGTACATTCTTTTGAGAGACAATATGAGATTGATAGAACCATTCCATTGATTTCTTAGAATGTTAAAGTCAGGAAATTAAGCACCTATATCAACTCCTATCACCGCCAATGATGGGATATAAAAGAGAACTGTGTCTTTTCATTTTTCTGCAAAAAGTAAAGCTAATTATAGTTTGCCACTCCATGACTCAAGCTGCAGCTGACAGGGAGGTTTATGTGATCATTCTCACCACTAATGGTTTTAATGCAAATATACTGTGAGCTATATATTTAAATCAAAAATGAAAACTTCCCATTTTCATTTAAGGTTGTGTGATATAGTTTTGGGAAGCAAATATTAATCATTAATTTTGAATTAGAAAAGTAACTGACTAGTGAGATAGGGAGTTATGAGATAGCATTAAGAAATAAAAAAAATAAGTAGCTTATTTTTACTAAAGATAGTTACTTAAGGTTGTTTACATTGAAGAGAAAAAAATAACATTAACATTTTCCTTAAATTCACCAAATTTTAAGTTTTCCTAATGAACATTTTCTACCAAAGTCACTTTTGCACTGTACAATAGTTTGAACCTTACAAAAAAATTCCTGTAAGAAGTAACAGATGTATAAAGTCTCAATTAAGGACAAGGAATCATCAGAAATAAACAATGAAGAGTTCCAAAAATCTTAACACTAGCCACCAAAACATTAATCAGTGAAGCAAAAAAATATTTTTCTAATAATAGTTCATGAATAGCAGCTGGTTTGCAATGGAGGCCTGGCAGGCATTAAATCCAGCATAAATGTATTTTGGTGACAATTTTTACTAGAAAAAAAAATGCAGCTATCAAAGATAAAGCAGGATGACTTTATTATATAATGGTCAATTCACTGACAAAAGGGACAAACCAATGTTAATAATATTTGAAATAAGGTATATTTTAATGTGAAAACAATAATTGTAAAATCTTTCTATAAAGGAGAAAGTCTAATTAATATGGCCAAATGCAAGCTATTTAGACAGTTCTGATACAAAAATTATTTCATGCTAATAAGTAACTCATAAAAAATAAAGAAATTTTTAAAGGAATATGCTGTGTTTTCTTGCCTGCTTCTTTGTCTCATAATTGCATTTTGGTCTTCTGGCTAAAGCAAAAGATAATGAGGCCTGAGATATACCCCTCTCTGCTCAACATTAATTAGAGAGACAGGATGAAAGATACAATTCAAGAAGGCAAGAAAAATATTATGAAGAACTAGAATAAATTTAAATTAGTGACAAGGAGCAGGGAGAGGGAGAGGAATAAGAGAGGAGACAGAAAATTAACTTTCTTCTGCAGAGTGAAGACAGCCTACAGCACAAGGAAAACTGAATGATTCATAGGTTCTTCCAGAGTTGGGGAATCCTATTAGTGGAATGAGATCAAAGAGAAGTATACCGATCAATGGGTATTCCAGCTGGTGGATCATCATGTTACGTTGACCACCCATAGAGGGTCTGGGTATTGTTCAAACCAAATCATTGACTAAATGCAAAGCCTCATTGCCCTTATTTGATTCTGAAAGTGAAAAGACCATAAAGGAATATAAACTAAATCAGATTACTCAGTACTGTTTGATGAAAAGCCCTTAATTTTCCCTCAGTATATGAAGGCTGGATTATTATCATAGCTGTGCACATGTGAGTAAACACTGGAGTGGCCATTATGACTAGTGTCTCCTGAAGGTAATGCTTGGGACAGGGCATGTTCCTTGGTTGATCCTGGTGCACTCAGGCACACCTGGTCCATGATCAATGTAGACCTATTGCCAAGACTCATATTGATTTTTAGGGAATTATTGAGCAAATCTTGACTATGTTTTCTTTCTAAAGATTACACAAATTGCTCCTAATAATTGACCTCATACTTAAGCCAAAGCAGTCACAACTCTGCATCAGTTATTTGCATCAATTTATTATGGGTATCCTAAAACATATTGCTAGAGTGAATTGTAAACAATAAATTGCCCGTCAACAATAAATTATTCGATATCTAGTGTTGAAGACATGTTAATTCCATGTTCAGAAATAAGAGAAGTCTTTCTCAAGTACTAATGTAATACCCACTCTTCTCAGGTGAGGTGGGAAATTTCCTGAAGGACACTGCTGTGATCTGAGCTACATATAAGGAAACATGACTCCTGCTTGGCTAAGACAACACTGAGTCACAGCACTGCATGAGGTTTAGGACAATTTGTTTAGAAACGCTTCAAGAAAGGAGTACAAGACAGTCAACAGGGAACTTTTCAAAGGCTAACAGGAGCCCTGGGAGCTGTAAACATATGGGGAAACTGATCCTTATAATGTCCCTTGACTTCTAGCATTTGCAGTCCCAGAGAGAGAACTTCTCTTGATTAAACTGCTTATTGTTTTCTGGTTTGAACTAAGATCTGATTTTCCAGCCCAAAAGCTCATCTTTTCCTCTATTCTTTTGGTATATTCTAATGGAAATAACTTCTCTGATTTCTGTTGGTTGTTTTCTTTAATAAAAGATACTTGTCATGGTCTTATGTGTAATCTCTATTTGGTGGAAAGAAGATAAACTGACTTCCACCCTAAGAACAATCAGGGGAGTGGCTTTCAGTTTTTCAATCATCCCTAGAACTGTATCTCCAGGATACTGATAGTTGAAGGAGGGAAGATAGAGATAATTCTAGCCTGGTACCTCTCTTGCCAAATGCATGGATAGATAGGCAAAAATGCTATCACTAGGGTTTCTAATTTTATTTAATTTTTAAAATACCACATACTTAAAATATTGCAAAACTACTTAATGAACCTCCCACGAATTAATCAATAATAAGAACTTCAATGAAAAAAGACTTTAATACAATATGATATTGGACAGAAAATCCTATAATTTGGTTTCTCCAGGTGGGAAAAAAATCTAATAGTGAAGATACTTAAATTAGAATGTGCATTTAAGAGTGATTATCATAAGCAAATGGGGAAATTTTGTTGCTGTAATGTTAAATTTAATACACACTTTTAAAATGACAATTATGTTTGTAACATTTTCATATGGCTCTTTTTTTTAGGGGGCAAGATCATCTTTATAATTTGAAATGTTCATGTTGGTTAATGAATATTAAGTTCATAATAAAATATTTCAAAAATCATAAGAAAAAGAGTGATGCCTGAGCATCATAATAATCCATAATAATCAGGAGAAAGAAAAAAAATTTAAGTTCCCCAAACACTTAGTGGTTGACTCTTTCCTGTTCAAGAATTTAATAAATGACTGACAAGCTGTTGAAAAATATTGCAAGGGAGGAGCGGCAAATATCTTTCCCCTAGCTAGAAATGTAAGGAATTAGATGACTGTATACACTAGATGGGAGTAGAGCTGAAGTGTTTTAATGATATGCACTTGTAAAATATAATATTGCCACTAGGTTTTCATACCAGTAGCTCACCAGGTAAATCCACTGATTCTAGGTCACTAAGTCCTGGCATTGTCTAATGGAACAAGATGAGTGGCCAAGAGAAGATAAACTATGGGGATGGGTGGTTGAGTCATAGGGCCATGATGTCAGTGGTCCATATTGTACATTGGTAACACAGACTAGCAACAGTAAATTAATATGCCATTCCAAAATGTATGGTGGCCTTACTCATCTAGAAAAAAAGGCCTCATGAGACAATATCGTGGAAGATAATCTTATCAATTTCAGTTACATCATGATTCTGACACTTCATCCACATAGAAGTCCCTCAAATATGTGAAAAATACCATTATATTCTGCTCATTTTTCTTTTTCTAGACTAAACATAGCTAGTTTTCTCTAGCATTTTTCATATAAAATTCTTGATTATTACTTCAGAGTTTAAAATATAACTAATAGATGGAATTACAAGTAGGGCTTAATATGTGGATGAAGTTACTAGTGCTTAGAACACTCCAGAAAAGGAATGGCTTGGCACTTATTCACTTAATCAAAAGGAAAGTCACAGTAAAGACATTTGTCACATCTTTACACTGTCCGTAGTATTTTATACAGTACTATGATGGCTACAAGGGCAGCTAGGTGGTGCAGTGGATAGAGTGCCAGAGCAGGAGTCAGGAGGACCTTAGTTCAAATCTCACCTCAGACACTTGACACTCACTAGCCGTGTGCCCTTGGGAAAGTCACTTAACCCCAATTGCCTCATCCTGGGTCATCTCCAGTAATCCTGATGAATATCTGGTCACTGGATTCAGATGACTCTGGAGGAGAAGTGAAGCTGGTGACCTGCACAGCCTTCCCTCACTCAAAACAAAGGCAAGTGCAAGTCATGTCATCATTTCTCTGATAGCATGGTCTTCTTTGGCAATGAAGGACAAACACACACTAACACACACATACATGATGGCTACACGTATGAAGAATGCACAGTCCTGCCTTCAAGAAACTTATGCTCCAGTACAGTAATTTAAATAAGATATTTGTACAAATAAATGAATAAGAAGAAGAGTATGGTAATTCTCAAGAGAGGTAAAACTCAGCAGTTTTCAGGTCTTAAAAGGGGTGAAAGATCATAAATGGTTAAGGTGTTTAGAGGATTTAACATTTTAGATGAACATGGAAGAATAGGCAGAGACAGAGATAAGGGCATTTTACATGCTGGAAACATTAAGAATAAAAGCTCAGAGGAGTAAAGGCATTGGGATGAATGATATAATAGTGAAAAGTATATTTAACCAGAATTCAGCATGTTTGGGGAACTAGTGTGATGTAATATTGAAAATTTGGTTGCAATCAAAGGGCGCAGAATCAGGAAAGGCAGATTGAGCAAGAACTTGTGGCCTCCCTACTCCCGAACTAAAATGTTTAGATTGGAAGCTCCTTATGTATAAGCTTCTCTTTTGTGTCTGTTATCCCCATAGCTTCACACAATGCCTGAAAAATAATTAACACTTCATAAATACTTAATTGATTGTAAGACTGATTTAACCTTAATTTGGTGGGTCATCTAAACTGGATGCTTATCAAGACTCTTATAGGGGGGTTGGGGCATTAGATAAGAGGAGGGGTAAATAGCTTGGGCCCCAAAGTGATTTTCATGATTGTCTGAATTGGCCTGTTAAACCTCTGAAATGTCACTAAGCTGCACTCAGTGGGGGGAGTACTAGGAGAGGGTGTTGTTTTTTCCAGTCTGTGATTTGCAGGGGTTGTAAACTCTCTAATCACAGAAGAGCCATTCTTAACTATACTTGTACAATGAACATATTGCACGAGATATGAAGTATCAACAATTTATAGTCACATGAAAAAATGCTCTAAATCATTATTGATGAGAGAAATGCAAATAGAAACAACCTTAAAATATCATTTTATATCTATCAGATCAACTGAAATAATGAAAAGGAAAAGCAACAAATGTTGGAAGGGATATGGAAGAAAATTGGGACAATAATTCATTGTTGGTAGAATTGTGGACTGATAACAATCATTTAGTTCAGCAATCTGGAATTATGCCCCAAAAGTTGTTAAACTGCCTCTATCTTTTGATCCAGCAATACCACTACCAGTTCTATTTCCAAAGATGGTTACGGAAAAAAAGAAAAAAGAACCTACGTTCTCCTTGTGGTGGCAAAGAACAATTGCAGGTATGCCCATCAACTGGGGAATGGCCCAACAAGTTGTGGTATATGGCTGTGATGGAATACTACTGTGCTGTAAGAAGCGATGAGCTCAATGATCTTAGAAAAATATGGAAAGACTTGTACAGAATAATGAAGAGCAAAATGAGGAGAACAAGGGAACATTGTACATAGTAATATTGTTTTCAAAACGTTCTCAAGTAAATGAGTTATTTTGACTATTATAAATAACCAAATTAACCATAAAGGATGTAGGAAGAAAAGACGCTATTTGCATCCAGAGAAAGAAGGGATAAATAGAAGTATGTATAGAATAATTTTACATATATATGTATGTGTACATATATGTACACATATATACATATATATTCCTCTTTGTATCTACTGATGGCCATCTCTAGAGTGGGAGGAGGGAGGGAAGAAAAAAAGAAAAAAGAAAATTACAGACTAACTGTTGAATATTTAAAAGGAACAGTTAATTATAGTAGATTGGCAAATTCATGTGCAATCATCTCTTTTATTGTACTATGTTATGGAAATGCTTGTTTTCTTCCATAAATTAAAAATATGATATACATGACTATGTGACTCTGTGAGAGATGAAAAACTCAGGGCTGTGACTTCTGTTCAATATTTCATTATTAATATGTTATATGACCAGTAAAAATTCATTATTTTTCATAGAATCCTAACATTGGAATAGACATTAGAGGTCCTTAAGTTTAACCCCTAACCAAAGTATGAATTCTTTTTACATCCCTCCAGACAAATACTCACTTCACCTCTGTCTGAAGAATTCTAATAACTGGGATTTCACCACCACTCAAAGTAACAATGGTAAGGGAGACCTCATGTTGAACAAACATCATTTCCCTTATATCGACCACAGTATTCTGCATCTAGTAATCACTTAATAAATGTTTGTTGAATAGAAACGAATGGTATAGACATTAACATATTTATTTTAGGAAAAAATAAGTTTAGAAAATAGTAGGTTGTGGTCATATGAGGATTCTGACGGAGATGGGTCAGTATCCCTAATTTGCTAGAGACAATGAGTGGAGGCTAGCAATCCTTCCCCCCAAAAAGGACATTGAATATCAGGAAAGAACTCATGTCATGAGTCTGGAACATTAGGCGCATATTCTTACATGCTTTGGTGCGTGTTAAAGTGGGAAATGCAAGCTCAATGTTGTTGAGCTATTTTATTCCCAATCTACTCAGGTGGTGGAGGCTAGAGAAGAGATAAGACTTGTTCTCTTGGATAGAGGGAAGATTTTCCGTAAGTGATGAGGATGAGGTAAATACTTGGTTTCTTCTGGTCATTCTTGGAAGCTGAGCAAAAATCAGTTGGGGAGTAGAACTAGCTGGGATTACAGAACCCAGAGCCAAGGGAACAATTCAGAAGCTAGCAGGTCTTTGATACCACCTCATTTCTCACTCAGTCATAAATTTCCTACCTTTTTCTCACAGTTGATTATTAACTCACCTCCTTTTAAGTGTAGAATTTAATAATCCCCCCCCTTCTCTCAATGGGATCTTAAAATGGGATACTATAGAAAGAAATGACTTCAAGGTCTAAAATAATAAATTTTTAATGATGGAATTTTAGGTATTGTGGCAACCTGGTAATGAGAAATATTTAAGACTGCCATACCAGTGTCATTCTTACAGATGAGCTGATGGTTTTCCTATCCAAAGGGAAGTGTGGGTCATGACTGAATACTTCACTAAATCTTCTTTCTTTCTGGCACACAACAAGAGCTTAATAAATGTTTCCTGACTGTTGTCTGATGATAGGACTGTTTTGATTTCTTATTTCTAGTGATCTTGGCCAAGTTACTAAATCTGGTAGTGGAATATATTTTATATAAATACACATAAACATCAAATATATCCACTTCTTCCACCAAAATATATATATATATATATATATATATATATATATATATATATGATTAAATCTTTATTCTAAAGACGATAAAACTAGTTTTCTTAAGACCATGGAAAATGAAACTACCATACATTGTCTTGGGATGGAGTTAAAGATTGATTCATGTTTTTCAGACAAAGAATTCAGAAGATAGATTGATATGCCATTTCAAGAAAATGGTAGCCTAAATACTTAAACTTCATAAAGCAAAAGATTTAGCATTTGAAGTAAATATCAATTATTATTAATTATAAATCACTTCTCTCTCAGTCAGTGTTTTCACTTCTAAAACCAATCATTTCTAAGAATGCTTTCTAGTACTAACATTCCTTGAATCCACTGGACCAGGTCTAAGTCTAAACAAACAAAAACAGAATGGGAGAGAAACATTTTTACTGACTTGGTGTTTCTGAAACCCTTAAGGATCTAATATTTATCTACTATAGTATGATTCACCAATCCAACTGACTACACAATTCAGGCATTAAGAGGCTATATACATCTACAATTCTTTCTACAATGATCAGCTTTGAGGAACCCTTGGAGCTCTAACCAGTTCTTTGTGAAAGAGCTAAAGCCTTGCATGTATGTCAGTATCAGCATCATTATTTTTTGGTAGTACCACCGTATTACCTTGTACCTATTATTATTCACCCTCTCTCCCACGTACATGAAGAATTTTCTGGCAAGATTATGAAAAAGCACTGACAGCACTGGTGCCCTGTTAGATTACTTTTAATGAGTAAATAAGGTCAGGAAGTTTGTAGAGGAAAAAAAATAAAAAATAAAGTTTTTTTTTTCTTTTTTTATATTGAAGGGGTCAAACTTTTTAAAAGTTTGGACTTTGCAGAAATATTTTAATGACAATAAAATTTTGTAATTTATAATATATACACTATTTCAAATAAATATCCCACAATTTATCAAAAATGTAACATATGTTATATACTAATGGGTTCCTTTCAAAAGGCATACTTAAATTGGATGTTGGCAAATCAATAACATTTTAATAACATTTAGAAGAAAAATGTTATATAAAGGAATGCAATAGTGATTTATGATATAAATAATTATCACCTTATCTGCTTTTGTAAGTTAAAATGTTCATATGTTGAATTTTCTTAAGATGGGACACAAATTGCATATAAACATTAATTTTTCATGCTGACTTACATATAAACATTACATGTGGCACTTAGTATTTGAAAAAGTTTATTTTCCCCGTCATATCTAACTGGTGAGCTTTAATGCTGTAGGAAAAAAATAAGGAGTCACAATTTAGGTGAGCAATTCATAGATCCTAAAATTCAGGCAAAGTTTAGCCTTCAAAAAAATGACATGCTTGTTTGAGGCTTTTGTTTTAAAATCAGAATTTTTCTCAACACCAGTTACTTCATCACTGAGGTATCTAAATTCTTTTCATACTATTTCCCCTAAGTATAGCATTTAATTTTCATCATTCAAAACAATGAAACAAATAAATAACAAGGTGGCTTAAGGATCACTTGCCCCCTCTTCCCTTTTCTAGAGTTGGTCCCAGAATGTAAGACCTAACTTAACCAAGGAAAAAAGGACTGGATAATGTGTTTGGTTGCCTGTTTTCTTTTTTAAAGCTTCCCTCCCCCCTGCCCCAAAACCTCTGAAGGCAGCTTGAAGTTGGAATATAGGACAGGTGCTAGTCTCCTTAGAAAGTATGTCTACCTAGGTGTTATTCTCAACTCCTCCCTATCTTTCACTCTCTATTTATAAACTGTGGCATTTTGATTTTGCTATTGATTTCACCTTTGCAACTTATCTCAAATATGACCTCTACAATCTTCTGATACTGCCACCACCCTGGTACAGGCCCCTATCACCTTAGGATGCAAAAGTTTATTGGTTGGTCTGCCTGCCACAAGTGTCTCTCCTTATTCCAAACCATCCTCCACTGAGCCATCAAAGTGGATTTCCTAAATCATAAGTCTGACCATATCATACTACCCCAACTCAATAAACTCCAATGGCTCCCAATCACCTTCAGGTTCAACTAAAATATCCCTTGTTTGGAATTTGAAGTCCTTCACAAACTGTGCCTCCTTCTGTACCTCCACCCTCCAAGTTTTCTCATACCTTATCATATATTCTTTAATCCAGTGACACTGGTATCTTTGCTATTCCACAAACAAAAGATTCCATCTCGACTCAGAGCATCTTCACTAACCGTTTCCCATCCCTTTACATCTCTGCCTCCTGGCATTCCTAGAGTTCTTCAAGTCCCAACTAAAATATCTCCCTTTAGAGAAAGCCTTTTCTAATCCCTCTTAATTATAGTGACTTCCCTCTGTGAATTATTTCCTATTTATTCTGCACATGACATCTTCATTATTGTCTCCCCCATTAGATTGAGAGTTCCTTAAGGGGAGTTACTGACTTTCGTTTTCCTTTGTATCACTAAATACCTGGTACATAAAAGGTGCTTAATAAATGGTGACAGACTGTCTAGTTATCAGTATCATGAATATTTGTTGATATTTTTGTGGAAATATTTCTCCTGACTTTTTTGAGTACCATTTTATGGTAATTATACTTAAATACATAAAAATAATTAATATACACTATATAATAGGCACTAGAGAGAAATGCATGTTAAAAGCATATAAAAATCACAAAGCAGTGTCTGCTACATCATCAACCCTAAAAATGCAAACTAGCTTCTGGCATAGTCTCACAATATCACAAACACTACTTTAATCACAGTATTCAGTGAGATGACATTATTTATTCACTTCTATATTTTTCTCAAATTATACTGAATCTTATGTGAGCTATAGATTTAGTGGGCTCACATAGTCTCTCTCTCTCTCCCTCTCTCTCTCTCTCTCTCTCTCTCTCTCACACACACACACACACACACACACACACACACACACACATTCATATATTTGCTTGCTATTAAATAATTACTGAACTTATTTGTTAAATAAAAAAAAAAACACCAAAGTAACTCTTACCAAGTAACCTTCTGTATACTGAAAATGCACTCTGGAGCTGTCTTCTGCTGTTGGACTCAAAGGTTTCGGGTCAGACATTGACCTCTGCATCATTTTTGTGGACTTTGGGCTTGCTGGTGGAACCTTTGCCATGTCTGGGTGCAGTATTTTCTGAGGGCTGATATCATCAGTGATGGGTTTTTCATAAGGTACAAAGGCTGATTCTAAGGCTTTGCCTGGTGAAATTGGAGAAATGGGTGAATAAAGGACTTTTGGAGACTTTGGGGGGGATGGTACTAGTTGTAGTGTGGAATCTGCACGAAGATGAGATGAATAACCAATTTCTAAAGGGGTTGGACGTTTCTTGTCTTTGGGAGAAGATGTGGCACTCAAATACTGAGGACTCTGTGCATCTGGGTCTGTCTCTGTTTGACATCCTAAACTTCCCCCTTTGTATGTCTTTTCAGGAGCTGAAATGTGTTTGATTATTTCAACTTTTGCATCAACTCGAGCTCGTATGGAAGGTGTTCTGATGGTCCCAACTGGTTCAGTCTGCACTGATATTTCTGCCACTGTTTGGACTGCTATGCTAGATACTTTGGAAAGGGATTTGGTTTTGTCAATTTCAGGGGTGCTATCACTGTATTTCCCAGGACGTGATTTTCTCCGTGATCTACTGGGCATATCCCACTCATCTTGATCTTCGTCATCAGTCTGGACACTCGTATCCACACTCTTTTTACTTCTCCTTCTCCTGCTGGTAAAACTTCTGTCTGCTCCATCTTCATCATCAGTTTGTACTCCACTGTCTACTATCTTTTTAAAACACCGGGGATCCTCACCCACAGTTTCCTCAAGCTCATCATACTGGCCACGCAGCTTGGCTCCAGAGGTCCTCTTTTTAAGTTGCTTTTCATCCTTCACAACAACGTCAGTTAGAGGTATCTCAGAAACGGTACTCAGTATACCAGGTGGAGCAATATACTGAGTAACGCCATCAGATTGAACCGTGTACCAGCCTTGGCTCTGAGGAATTTCAATGGCCACTACAGCTGAAGCCGTGGTAGTGACATCTTCAGCCGGCCAGAACTGGTTGCTGTCCACCGCTGGATACTGACCTTCCAGAATTGCTTGTTCCGTAGTAGTCTGTGGTGAGGCTGTTCCAGAAGGATCATAGTTGTACTGGTAGATCTGGCGGATCTTCTGTTCTTCTAGCTGCTGGTGAAGTTGCTGCTGAAGTTGCTGGATTTGCTCAAGTTGTAGCTGTTGCTGCGCTAGCGTTTCTTGCCTCATCATAAACTGAGCTTGTCTCTCCTCTTCTTGCTGTAAGAGGAGGTGCTGCTTCATAGACTGCAGCTCTTCCAGTTTCTTTTGAACCATAAACTTCTCCTGCTCTCGGAATCTTTGTATCTCCTGTCGTTCCCACTCTAGTTCCTCGGCAAAACGCTGCTGCTTAATTTTCTCAAGCTCCAGGAGCTCCCGCTCCAAATCAAGCTGCTGCTGTTTCTCTCCTTCAGTCCCAACCACAACAGCACTGTCCTCTCCCAGGACTTCGGGAAATACCTCCGATGCTGTGGTCAAAGTGGGAATAACTTCAATGGCCTCAGCAGTGAGACTTTCCACAGTCAGAGTTTGCAAACTTGTTTCAATATCTATAGCAGCCACAGAACTGTCCTTATCAGATGCTCCCGTTGTTAGGAAACCATACGATCTAGGTAATGGCTGGGTCTGCTGCAAAGCAGACAAAGATGTTATTGCATCAGTTGTGTGAATGCCAGACAAATCTCTCACAGTGGTGCTAAAAATAGAGCCAGGTTGAGTAGTGATAGCAAATGTAGAAGGAATTGGAGTTGCTACTGATGAATAGACTACACCATTGGAGGATCTCAAAACAGTTCCCATGCCATATGGGGATCCTGGTGGAGGGGTCATTCTTGCTGTAGAATACTGTGGTGCACTAATCCCAGTGCCTGAAATAACTTGTCGAGTCTCAGGATAAGGACCTGTGGTCTTGCTTGAATAATCCATTACCTCACCTGAAATACAGGGCAGAGTTATAGTCCAGTTCCAAAAAAGAATGGTGCTTTGCGCGTCTGAAAGCCCTCTCATCCTGATGAACATAATGGAGAGAACTGCATGCAAATCCACAGTTTAGCCTACTTATATGCGAAGAGAAAGCAACGTTGAACATGCAGGCACATGCAGGCGGTTTGGGCAGAACATAAGTAAAACGAAGAAATTAAAAAAAAATGCACGTGTACTCCACAATATGCTGCCATACCATTGAAAAGAAAGGAAAAAAAAAACATAATGGGAAAAAAAAGGATAAAAATTTCATCCTGAAATGAGATGAGTGACCCCATAATGATATTTCAATGAAAGATCTGCTGCTTTGTCATACTGACCTGTAGTTATTCTTCCAGAAGTTAGATCTACTGCTGTATCAGCCCCTCCAGTATAATCAAAGGTATTCTTACTTTTATAAAGAAAAACTCCACTGTCTGCTAAATTTGTGTCAGACATAGAAGGCTTCATGCCCCCAATGCTTCTATAACCATATGACCCTGATCGATCATACTGGTAGTGATCATCTCTATAACCGAAACGATCTTCTGGAAGAGTGGTTGCAGGCTGCTGTGTCGTACAGCTTCTTCCAAATGGTAACTTGTAAACAACATCACAGCAAACTGCTCTTCTCCCTGCAGTCAAATCCACTGGTTTCTCATCATCTTCTATGACAGTAGTCACAACACCGGAAGTAGATTCATCCACCGTGACCACAGTTCGGTGAGACTTTGTAGTGCTGAGGTCCACAGCACCACCATCCTGGGGCCCCTGAGATGTGGAGAGATCAGCCCATCCATTTGTAACACTAGGTGGAGGTGCAGTGATAGGTTTGGTGGCAGGCAGTGTTACTGCATGGGCAGAAGTACCTAGAGATAAGTTTATTGGTGCTTCCTCTCTTAGTGTAGGGAACACCTGGGCACTGGTTTTTCTGTAGGTAGGCTCAGCATGCTTTGATGTGGTTAACTGAAGTGGTGTCATCATAGAATGATCTGCCCCAACGAGGCTTTCTGTGCTTGTGGTATAACTTACAGTGGCTGAACATGTCACAACAGCCATAGCTTCTGTGACCAGGGCTAGTGGCGTCACTCCTGATGCTGTTGCACTGAGGTTTATAATAGCAGGTTGGACAGTGCTGATTTGTCTGCCATATGCCTCACTTGCTGTGGTCTGCCTTCTCACATCCACCA
This sequence comes from Bettongia penicillata ogilbyi, assembly GCA_023548195.1. Taxonomy (NCBI): domain Eukaryota; kingdom Metazoa; phylum Chordata; class Mammalia; order Diprotodontia; family Potoroidae; genus Bettongia; species Bettongia penicillata. The sequence goes on along the minus strand of JAJHZJ010000049.1, from coordinate 3,239,458 downwards.
GAGAAGCAGACAGATCCATGCAGCTTCCAGGTGTTTCACCATCAACCTTTGGCACCATACGTAGATCAATAGCATCCCCAAGGAGCTGAAACTTTCCATTTTCTTTATGTCTTGGTTTTTCTAATGCTAAGGGTTCTTGAGGCATGGGCTCTGGAGGAATTGTTATAGAAACACTACTTAAATCAACACTAGGAGCTGTGCTGTCTGCTACTGAAACCATCATTTTGGTCACTTCACTTGATAGTAAGCCTGGGCCTGCATGGAATGAAGACTGTGTCACAACTGGGGCACCATAGAGAGTCTGTAAAGCACCTGAGGGATACAGGCTCTGATCTGATATGCCCTGAATTTCCACACCTGTCACAGGAAGAGCTGTGGTAAATATAGGCTCAAGAGAAATCAGTTCCTTAGAAGGTGATCCCAAAGGCCAGCTGGTCACTGCCTGACTACTTAAAGAATCTGTTGGAGTTCCTGGTTCAGATGGCAATGTTATAACAACGTAAGTCTCCATCAATGACTTGGAAAACCTTGGGGAGGACTTGTTAGAATGCGGTGACAAGGGGGATGTAGGAGATGGCAATTTGTAATCTGCTGAAGTCACCAAATTCAATGTCATACTGGAAGTTAAAGGTAAACCTGTTGGTTTGGGATGTGCATCCACTGGCATCTGTGTACTTATTGGAGGCTGAGGAATTGCTGGCTTGGGAGCAATTGGAGGTTTGGTTCCCTCAACAGACCTGTGAGTAAATACAAGTCCTGAAGGAATTGAAGATGGCTTAGGTGGAACAGGAGGTGGTGCAGGGGTGTATATTTTTGTTACAGGTGTCACATTGTTCTTTGGAAGAGCAGCAGCCTCCACAGTAGCAACACTGTCAACTGAAGGTACAACAGCAGCTGATGTCACTGGAGGAGCTTTCAATGACTTCTTTTTAGGATAAATAGCAGGTTTAGGTGGAGTTGGTGGGGGGAGTGGAGGAGGTGGAGGAGGTGGGGGAGGTGGGGGCGGTGGAGGAGGTGGGGGAGGTGGAGGAGGAGGGGGAGGGGGAGGAGGGGGAGCAGGTGGAGGTTGGGCAGATGAATCCAAAGAAGAACTTCTCCAAAGAAGAGGTACTCTAGGTGTCACAGCAGGAACTGAAGTCAAAGATGGCAATCGGGATACAGTATCTGTCACCTCTCTAGAAAGAGAAGAAACTATTGACATTTGATCACTAACTGGAACTGCAATAGTACTTGGAAGTGGCTGAGCAGACCCAGAATCTACAGAGCTAATTCTTCTCAGTGAAGGTACAGGTGCCTTACTTTTATCTTTGTAAGTTTCCAGCACTATTCCATTTCCATTTTTACTCTTAATTTTCCTTACTGCATCTTCTTTTTCAGATACAGATGAATCAACAGAAAAAGATTTAGAAATAGAGCGCTTCGGTTTGGCTTCTTTGGGTACTGTGACAGACAGTGGAACGTCAGGAAGAGAAATTGCAACATGATCAACAATTGTCTTGGGAGGGGGTTGGGAAGGCTGATGGAAAGATATATCTATTCCTGAATACACTGTTGTGTCTACCGGGAAGGGAGGTAATGATGGAATCTTTTCAGAATCCTCAACTTTAGCTAGTTGGTCTACAGTATCTGTAAAAACTGCAGTTGTGGTTTCTGGTGCAGTAACAGGTGAGGAGCTATCTGTTGTACAAACCGAAGAAATGGATGATGTAAGAGAAGGCGTGTCAGATGGTAGCACAGATGTTGCACTTTCTGAGGGCTCAGAGTATGCTAAAACTGATGATTCATGGGCAATTATCTCTTGAATTTCTCTGGAATAATCAGTTATATATTCATCCTCTATTTCCTCTGGCGAAAAGTGCTGTGTTATTTTCACATCTGGGATAGAAAGTGTCGCACTACTAGTTGAGTCTGTAAGAGAGGCTCCTGAGAGAATACTAGATGTCAAGGAGGTATCAGGCATTCTGTCAAAGTCTGTTGTGGGCTCTGGTATATCATGCTCACTGGCTGGCTGAGGTGGACTAGACCCTGGGGTTCGCTGCATTTGTTGCCTCTTCATGAGTTCCTCATAGGCTGCATCTGCATCTAATAAGCGTTTTTCTTCACTCGTTGATGTTACCATAGTACCTAGATCTACAATTTCATGACTCTCAGGGATTATATATGAGCTTGAAACAATATCTTCTTGAGGCACCATAGAGTGTAAACTCTCGAGTTCATAAAATTCTTTCTGCAGATCTGAGATTTTCTGCATAGGATCTTCATAAATTTCTTCTGGAAGTCTCATTTTTCTCTCTCTCCCTACTGGCTGAATGAATTCATTCCCTTCATCTTGTCTTGTTATTAGACTGCTATCAACAGCGACATTATATGTATCTTCTACCAGAGATTCATAAATATAGTCCTCTATTAGCATCCCACCATATAATGGCTCCTTCTCAAACATTTCATCCTTCTCTGTTGGAGTTGGAAATGCTTTTGATTTGTGGGTTTTGTGCATCATTTCTTCATACATTTCCTCAGCACTTTTTAATACCTTTTGACCACCTTCTTTTTGAATCGCAATAGATTGTTCGTCTGTTGGAGAATATAAAGAAACAGCTGTGGGCAATTTATAAACTTTTTGCACTTCGATTATCTTTTCCGGGCTAATTTCAAACCCTTCTGGGTCTGATTCTATGCTTGGTGAATATTCGGAGCAAGAGGATCGATGCAACTCCTCCATCTCTGCAGCCTGACGTAATTCTTCTGTGGGAGATGCATCTTCAATAGGAGAGAGATTGCTGGGTGGTGTCTTTGGTCTTTCTCTTCTTCTTTGAGCCCGAAGTTCTTCTTTGTCTTTCTTCGATTTTTTACTGGAGCTCTTTCTTTGCTGCTGCTCTAATTCACGTTGTTTTTCCTGCTCCTTTAATAATTCTTCCTCTTCCCTCATCTCCTCTTCTTCGGAAGAATCTTCAATAGTAGGAAGAAGAGGACCATGCGTCCGGTGTCTAGATTTACGCTGTTTGCTCTCCCCCTTTTTGTGGCTAGGACTACTGTCACTATCCTCATCAAGAGAAGACACTGATGTGGGAGATGTGCCAGGTGTGAAACTGGAGGCATGCAGACTAGAAGATCCTTCTCCTCGTGACCTATCTTCTGGTGAATCTGTAAGACTTTCCATTTCAAGTTCTGGTTCTTCATCAAAATACAAACTTGTTTTCTTTTGCACAGAGTCTTCAGAGTATTTATCAGTCACTGTGCTATTTAATTCAATGGTTTTGAACCTTCTAAGACCCCCTCCACCAGTAACAGTGAGCTCCTCACTCTCCTGACTTTTAGTTTCTCTATATTTTAGTTCTGGGCTTTCATCAAATGTCTCATCATCTTCATCATGCCAGGAATGGCGTCTCCCTGCATCATCATCAAAGCTTGTACTACTTTTTCTGGTGAGTCGCCTATGCTTCCCAATTAACCCTTTCCCCTTTGCTTTTGTTTCTTCCTTCTTCTGGCTCTCACTAATACTGATTTCTTTGAGTTGTTTCCTGATGAAATCATCATCATCTGAACCAGAGGCGTCTTCATCAGCACTCATCTCTATGATCTGTTTTCGAATGAAGTCTTCCTCATCACCCGATCCTTGACTGTCGTCCTGCTTATATTCATCACTGCTTGATGAACCAACGCTAGTTCTTCTTTTTCTTCTTGTGACGGGAGAGTTTTCACTTTCACTGCTGTCTTCGAGTGAATCATAACGCTGCCTTCTAGCTGTCACATCATCCACCAAGTCAGTCTTTTCTCTGAGGCCCTTTATGGAAGGAATATTTTCTTTATCACCTCTTACAAGTATATCTTTCTTTTCTTCTTGAACTTCCTTGAGCTCTTCTTCTTCTGAACTATAAGATTCCATCATGCCTGGAAAATCCTTGATTTTCTGTTGATCTCTGGGCTGCTCAGGAAGCCCACCATATAAGTCTTTTTTCTTTTCGGATTTTTCTTCAACAAGTGAATTTGCTTGAGCTTCCAAAATGGACAGAACAGTACTTTCTAACTTGGCCAGATCTGAAAGACTTGTAGGACTGCTTTCTTGAGAATGAGAATCTTTTTTGAGTTCCTGTGGCAAATCCTTTTCATCACCAGGGAGAAGACTTGGAATTTCACCAAGGGAACCTGATATTCCATCAGAAGAATATCCCGTGTCACTCAAACCTTGAGGGCTTTTCTGTTGCTGAGAACTTGATGTATCTGATTTGTCATCTTCCTTTTCCTAGGGGAAGAAATATATCAAAACTTAATATTATTGAATTACTATATTCATTACCTCTATTATCTCCAACTAACTCATTTGAGAAATACTCAGGAATTCTCATGAGAATTGCAATTATCAATGTGAAGAAAACATTGATTATGCTAAGAAATTGGAAAATCATAAATGATTAAAAAACATTTTAGTATTTCAGTATATATATACATAAATATAAGCATTTCAAAAATAATATTGAAATAAAAGTTTTTTTTAAAATACACATTTATATTTTTGTTAACTATATCATTTGATAACCTACTGGAGATTAATTTCTGATGAAAACTAATTTACAAGTAAACTATGATTACATCATTTTACTATATTATACAAAATGTGGTTGCATTTCAATTTTAGCTCAAGTAACCATTTCATTTCAAAGTTTAAGAAGCAAAGGCCTGGAAAGGGGAACTGGCTTCCCAAGGTCCAAAAGATGAGAGCCAGGGTTTTGAATTTAGTACTCCCACTCCAAATGCAGTGTCTTTTTGTGTTTTAGGGAACTGCTTCTGTGTATGTTCAGTGTATTTGAAAGTATATTTAAAAATATAAATGGATATATTCTCAACTAGATTTGCTCCATGGTTCTGCAGCATGACTTAGAGTCAGAAAACTAGAATTTTGGTGTGGGCTCTGTAACTTAATTGATTAGAAGGTATGGGAGTTATAGTGGAATGAAATCTCAATGTGCTTTAACAATGAGACATGGCAGCAAAAAAGCTTACTTACTCTTAGTTTGTATAAAGAGACAGCCAAGTTGACCAAACAGAGGAAACATAAATATGTATCAGGGTTTTATGGAGGGACTTCTCATTCACAAATAGACTAAATTATTGGCTATCTGGGGTTATCCAATTGTGAGTTTCTATGATTTTGAGAATGATCTTAGTTAAGTCACAAAATTTCTTTGTTCTTCAGCTATAAAATAGGTATAAATATACTGCCAGGCTTACCTTACAGGACATAATGAAAAGAAAATAAGAAATGTAGGTATGGTAAAATATATTTAAATCTTAGAAATGATGTAATTTTTACTGTGATCTATTGAACCTAACAAAAGGGAAACTAGAAGTCTGTGTTCTCCAGTATCAAATCTTTCCTTCAACTTGCCAAGAATTAAAATCAACAACACACAAAACAAGCCAACAGAACCCCAAACAAAAACCTAATTATTGCTTCATAAAATTAGCAATAATCACATTAATTTTCTGTAGTGGATGTAAAAAAAAACCTTTCCAAAATGCTACTGATGCTAAAATTTTTGATTATCAAAAAAACTTTATATTTTTGCTATTTTCACTTTTGGATGATAGCTTTCCCCAGAATTGATGTTAAAAAGTTGTAATGATGTTGCCTAAACACTAAGTGACATAAAACCTTTAATTCTTAAGGAGAAAAAAATACCATCCAATCTTTGTGGAAAAATACTCTTGTATTTTAGATGATTAAAATAAAGGATCTAAAAGATTTTTGAGATAGTTCTATATCCTATCTCTATATTCTATATCTATAATTTTACTAATATCATTTCATGCTACTATTGGAAGGTAGTTCATACTGAATATCCAAGGTCCTTGTCAAATCTGTGAACACTTGAGATTGCATGGTGGTAGGGAAACTTTTCTGATTGATAAGTTAAGAAAAACACAAACAACGCAAACTACCCCCCCCCTTCATATTCTAGAGAAGATATATTGGATTAAGATCTTCCTTTGACTTTACTGAATTCTCTTCAGGATAAGAATATTCTTCTTTACTTGGAAGTCTTTGTCACTATTAGAAAAATAAGGCATGTGATTGCTGCTGGTTGAAAGACTCCTTGCATACCATCCACCCACTCTCACCCTAACTGAAAGACATTTGGAAAGGATATAAGGTCAGTAAATTGAACAAAAAAAAAATCAGTTTAGTCACATGTAGAAAATTAGTTTTCACTTTTTCACATGTACCCTGAACATTTTTGCATAGGCCATCTTTATGCAAATTCTTTTGTAAATTCTTTTTCCATTCTACCCCACTTTCCTTTTTAATACCACATCATTACACTGCCAACATGAGAAAGACAATCAAATTATGCTTTTTTCTAAGAAAATACTTATTATTCCATTTTAAAATACCTGATGTTCTAATATAATTTGTAATTCATATGTATATTAAAAAATATATAAAGTTCCAGTTTATGTTCATTTATTTAATATTATATATGTATTGTTATATACATATGCTTATACACACATATACAAATAGATGATAAGGTATGGAACTCTATTTTCAACTGTAGAGAGAATTCTAGGATGATTTGAAAATATGTAGCATGCTATTTTCTGTATGACCAATAGTTTTAAAGAATTCTCTAAAACTTCAAGAAGCTAAGTGACTTCTGGGGTCACAGAATCAATATGTATCAGATATGAGACTTAAATCCATGTATCCTTGGCTCTTCAAGGTCAGGGCTTTATGTATTGCATGCTACCTGTCAACTTATCTATCACATAATGATCAGAAAAACACATACATGTGTGTGTATATGTACATATATACACAGGTATACATACATATGTATAGGTGCATACCAATGTGTAGAAATATCAATACATAGATATATATATATATATATATATATCATGCTCAATATGGAAAATGTTTAAAAAGAGCTTAACGTATATTAGATGTGTGAATATATGAAGGATCTGTGATTTTGCCAGTACAGGGATCTCAGAGTTGCAGTAACTTCTTTCGTCACTTCAAAAAGTAACCTTACTATGACTTCCTGGATGAACCCTAGGAAACTGTCTCATGCACACAGAAATAGAAAGACTTGAATTGTGTCATACAGTATCAGAGGTCAAATCTGAATCCAGGTCTTCCTGAAACCATGCCCAGAACTCCTTCCACTGTTCTATGCTGCCACTAAGATAGTAGTTTTTATAATATGAATTTGTGTTTTATCAATGACTTTTCACTGATCTAATACGAGGTGTTCAATGACAGTTTATAAAGTTGGCCACTGGACCATACTTAAACATAATTGAAAAACAATTAGTGGGTCCCTAATCATCTGCAAAATAATCTGGAGAAGGAATTGGTAAACCAGTCAAGTATCTTTGACAAGAAAATCCCACATGGGGTGACAGAGTTGGACAAGAATGAAAATCAACTGAACTCAAAATCTTTGATATCATTGCCACAAAAAACTAATTTCAAGCCTTTTTTGATCCTAGAAACTTCTACTGAATAATATCTAAGGGTAACCTCTTAAACATTTTAAAAGAAGGCTGCATTCAATTAAATGTATATAGTTTGCTTACTGGAACTAATGTTACTCTAAGGCAGCTAGGTGGTGCAGTGGAAAAGAGCACCAGTGCAGGAGACAGGAAGACCTGAGTAAAACCTTACCTCAGACACTTGACACTCACTAGCTGTGTGACCTTTGGCAAGTCACTTTACACCAATTGCCTCATCTTGGGTCATCTCCAGTCATTCTGATGAATATCTGGTCACTGGATTCAAATGACTCTGGTGGAGAAGTGAGGCTAGTGACCTGCACAGCCCTCCCTCACTCAAAACAAAGTCAAGTTCAAGTCATGTCATCATTCTCTGATGGCATGATCTTCTTTGGCAACAAAAAATGAACACACACACGTCACTCTACTCAAAAGCAAACTATTCATTTTCAAGGACATTATAATTTTAGTTAAAAAATAAAATATTTTGAGCCCTTTTACTCATGGATGGAAAAATAGAGATACACCAAACTCAGTGGCATTCAGTTCAAGAATTGATACTTTAATACTCATAAACAAGACTTTGTGCCACATATTTTGGTGGGGAGAAAAATCCCATTGACTTAAACTCTATATTTCCACATAGTATTCTAGGTCAGTGGTATCAGACTCAAAATATATCCCTATGAATGACATATTGACTTGGAAAACCACAAATTTACCTGTATCACATTATATTCTTATTTAGTTTGTTAAACATTTACCACTTACATTTTAATGTTTTCAGGAGTAGTGGGAAATTCTATGGGCTGTTTGCTTGCTGCTATGTGAAGGCTGTAAATTTGGCCTCTCTTCTAGATCATTCACTACACTGTTTTTCTAGGCTTTTCCCTTGATTCCACACACAAGGTCTACTTCCTTTTAGACCTCATCGTTATCTCTACCAAAATGTGCTGCCATTAATATTTATTTCGAATGATTCTAATTCCAGACAAGCTCTGAATAGCGTTCATACCAAATGTCATTGTTGTCCACCATGACTAACGGCACACATGTATGAGATAATTAGCTGAGGGGAACTTTGCCATTTATGTCCTTGAAAGGGTGTAGGTAAATACCTAGACAACACAGGGAGAGTGAAAGGAGCACAAGCCCTGAAGTGAGAGGAGCAGGGTGCCATTCCAATCTTGGATGATACCCTTGGATGAGCTTGGGTAAGGTTCTTTAACTTTCTGTTCCTCAGTTTTTCTCATTTATCAAATAAGGGGTTTGAATAAAATGATTTTTGAGTTTCCTCCTGACTTTAAGTCCATAAACCTCTAATACCCATAAACTTGGCCTAAATTACATCTTCTATCTAACTTAACTAACTTGCCCAAAGAAGAGAAAATATGAGGCAAAAAAAGGCATAAAACACAGATTTGTTAATTCCTAAATTATGTAGAGGTAAAGGTGGCACAAATTTACCAGTAAAAATTTCTACGTGGCTTTATACAAAGAGAGAAAAATGCGGTCCCACTCCCAGGCAATTTTGTAACGAACAAGAAGACCTAGATCCTCTTTTTGGTACAATGTTATTCAATTCAATGGGTCACAGCTAGGTGGTGCAGTGGATAGAGCACCAATGCAGGAGTCAAGAGTAGCTGAGCTCAAATCTCACCTCAGACACTTGACACTCACTAGCTGTGTGACTTGTGCAAGTCATTTAACCCCAATTGCCTCATACTGGGTCATCTCCAGTCATCCTGATGAGTATCTGGTCACTGGATTCAGATGGCTCTGGAGGAGAATGAGGCTGGTGACCTGCAGAGCCCTCCCTCACTCAAAACAAAGTCAAGTGCAAGTCATGTCATAATTTCTTTGATGGCATGGTCTTCCTCGGCAACGAAGGATGAACACACACACACACATTCAACAACCATTTAGCAAATATGTAATAAACACCTACTATGTGCATGGGCAGCTAGGTGGTGTCGTGGATAGGGCACTGAGCTTGGAATCAGGATAGCTCATTTTCATGAGTACAAATATGCCCTCAGACACTGATCAGGGACAAGTCACTTAACCCTATTTGACTCAATTCCTCATCTGTAAAATCGTCTGGGGAAGGAAGTGGCAAATCACTCCAGTATCTTTGCCAAGCAAATACCAAAAGGGGTCACAAAAAGTTCGACACGACTGAAACAACTAGACAACCACACAACCTATTGTGTGCAAGAGTTATCTTAAAGGCTGGAAGGAATATGAAAGTACAAAAAGCATGATCCCGTCCTTGAGGAATCTTACAATTCTTAATGGATATGCATCAATAACTAGATTGCAGAATAAAGCATTGTAAAAACAGGAGAGGCTATAAACACTATGTGAAATTCAAAGGAAGAAAAAAGTCATTTCAAGGAAAGGTGATTTTAAGAAGAGAAGAGCAATTTTTCAAAATATCGTCAGCGGATATGTTCCTAGGTACTTCTACTCCTAGCAGAAAGGGGGAATTTTTGAGAAATGTCAAAAAAGATGAAAATTGAGGAATGGATGAAAGTTGCTCTTGAAACATACCTTAAAAAAATCTTTTGTACTGAATTTATTTATGAAATCCATGTCCCTATTTAAATGAATAGCCAAGATTTAGCTGTATTCCAGTATCACAGTCTTTGGATATAACAGTACTTCAGATGAGATGTGAATATTACAAAAAAACAAAGTTATTAGTATTTAGCATTTATGTGAAAATTTTATGATTTGTTACTCTTGATGGAGGTGGTGAGTAGGAAGAATTGTGGTTAAAGCACTTAATGTTTTTTTGCTTGTAATATTATTGCACAGTGCTTTGAGAAACACATTTTCACTTTGGTTTTGAAAGCACGTTCCCATTAAAATCTATTACACAAAAACGTACATTTTTGTAATGTATCGCATTGTTCCCATGTCGAGAATTATGACCACTTGGGTCTTCCTGCTATGGCAAGTTGAAACAATTATTCAAAGTCACCAGGATCTAAGCTTCATTTTCAGTTGCTACCCAGAAGCAGAGAAAAAGGGAATTAGATTGCATTTTTATCTCAGTTTTATACTGTCACATTCTACGCAGCATATGCAGTTATACAAGAATGGTTAAAAACTGTAGCAAGAAAGTATTAGATAAATCAAAGAAGGAAGGTCTTTTTCGTACACTACCACAGTCTCCGATAATAGAGAATGGGTTATAAAAATTTAAACTTCCAAGAAAAACTGTGCACATTTTTCTATGATTGTGGCTTCCTAAAGACTTTCTACTATCACTGACTTGGAGGGCAAAAAATTTCTAGGCCAAATACAAAGCCTAGCCGTCAGGGATAGATTTTACTTATCACTCCCTTTACTCTGCCTCAATCCTTCTCTCTTCATTGTTCCTGTATTCATCCTTCGCCACCATCAGAGAAATGATATGACTTGCACTTGATTTTGTTTTGAGTGAGGGAAGGTTGTGCAAGGTCACCAGCCTCACTTCTCCTCCAAAGTCATCTGAATCCAAGTACCAGATATTCATCAGGATGACTGGAGATGGCCCAGAATGCACTGGAAGACCTTGGTCACTTTAGGCCAAGTTCTATTCAGGTACTCACTTAGGTTGTTGAATAGACCTGTTTAAGAAGTAGCCCTTTAATGAGGCAAAGAAAAAGAAAGACATCAGGCTGAGAGGGAAACAGCAACAGTTAGTACTGATAATCACTCTTAAGCCAGAAGGGTCCAGAAGAGTCCTTACAAAATAGTAGATAGAATTTCTTCCTCGTGTGTTGGCACAAAGTTTGAATATGACTGAAAAATTCATTTTTTTCCTGCTTACCGGTTAATGTCATACCAATAAAGAGAAATTCTTACTCCAAAGTACTCTGGTCCATAGCTGTAGAGGATTGGTTTTGGTAACTCAAACTGACCAAAAATTTTAATCCTCTTTAATTCTGAATCAGTGAGATAGTTGAAACCATATTCATTTTACTATCTGGTTAGTAAATGTCAGAAGTATACATTTAAAGAAATTAAGAGTTTGAGTGATGTCATAAAAGTAATATGCAAGCAAAAGGTACAGTATCTTGTTGATACTGAATGAAATATAAACCAAAATTTCCTTTAAATATATTTTAATTGAGAACATAGAATCCTGACTAGATTTTAACTCTGAAAATGTTAAACAAATTTAATATTCCATAATGAATATAGTTATTGATATCAAAAAGGAATTCTATAACTCTATAAGGTATAATAACAACTTTCTAAACAAATATTTATTGAAACGACCTATACCCATTGACCCAGCAATGGCACTACTTGGTCTAGCAGCTCTCTTTGTGGTGGCAAAGAACTGGAAATCTCAGGGATGCCTATCATTGAGGAATGGCTGAACAAGTTGTGGTATATGTTTGCGATGAAATACTACTGTGCTATAAGAAATGAGGAGCTCAATGATTTTAGAAAAACATGGAAAGACTTGCATGAAATAGTGAAGAGGGAAATCAGAAGAGCCAGAGAACAATGTGTACAGGAACAGTGATATTAACAACAACTTGGAGTGAATAAGTTATTTTTTTATCATAAATACCCAAATTAACTATAAAGCAAATATGAAGAAAGATGCTATCTGCCTCCAGAGAAATAACTGATGAATAGAAGTATGTCTAGAACAAAAAAACATATATTAACATACATATATGTGTGTGCATACATGTATATATACACATATACATATGTGCATATGTGTGTCTAATGATAGCCATCTCTAGGGTGGGAGGGAAGGGAAGAAAAAATAAATTTACATAATTATTTTGTATATTTGAAAGGGATAGCAGATTGTGCATAGTAGATTTGCAATTTCATGTACAATCATCTTTTTTTATTGTGCTATATCATGGAAATGCTTGGTTTATGCCACAAATTAAAAAGAAAATAAATAAGCAAAGTAAAAAAGGAATACAAAAATGATATGAACATTTTCTTCTGTACGTTAGAATTAACCACAGAAATAATACATAAACATAAATAATTACAAGGAAAGAAGTATGTGAGAAGTAACATAATAAATGTTGTAAAATGCTATTGGCTTAGAGGAAGGAGAAATCACTTCTAGCAGCACGGAGGACGCAAAGATTTAGCGGGACTCTGAAGCATGAATAGGATTTTGACAAGTGGAAATAGAAAAGGTATTTTGTTTAGCAGGAGTGAAGTAAGGATAGGGAAAGGGAGAAAGATTGCCCCTTTGATTTCATTGACAGAAGGATATTATGGATAAAGAAACTGAAGTATTGGCTAGAGTACTAGATTTAGAGTCAGGATAACATGGCTTCAGGGCAGTCAGGTGGTGCAGTGGGAAGAGCACCAGTGCAGGAGTCAGGAGGACCTGAGTTCAAATCTCACCTCAGACACTTGACACTCACTACTTGTGAGACCTTGGGCAAGTCACAACCCCAATTGCCTCATCCTGGGTCATCTCCAGTCATCCTGATGAATATCTGGTCACTGGATTCAGATGGCTCTGGGGGAGAAGTGAGGCTGGTGACCTGCACAGCCCTCCTTCACTCAAAACAAAGTGAAGTGCAGCTCATGACATCATTTCTCTGATGGCATGATCTTCTTCAGCAACAAAGGACAAATACACACACAATATGGCTTCAGATTTTCACTTAGGTCGTGCTAGCTGTGCAACCCTTGGCAAGACATTTAATATCTCTGTGCCTTAGTCTCCTTACTTATAAAATGTAACAATTCATTCAGATGGCCTTTAAAGTCCTTTCTAGCTCTAATGTGTGGTCATATTATTTCTCTGCCGAAGTAGGTTGGTACATTCTCTGCAACTTTTAGCCTTAAGAGAGTTGCCTAGATCAGCACAGAGAAATTAAGTCATTTGCCCAAAGTCTGTATGTGTCAGAGACTGTACTTGTACCCCAATATTCCTGACTGTGAGGCTAACTCTGTACCCACTACATTAAGCTGCTTCTCAAAGCACAAGCCAGACCATAGTGGTAAATCACATGGTATACGTTGGGAATGGCAAATTGTGTAATTAGGTTGTGATAGGGGTGTGTAAAAAGGAATGGTACAAAGTGAAGCTGATAAAAATGATCTTTCTTAAGTATTAATCTTCCTCTGTGCTAAAGCACTATGTTGGGACTAGGGGTGAGGGTGGAAGTTACCAAGTTTAGATATCACATATTCTCTACCCTCATGAAAATTACAAATGTCCTTCCCCCATTAAAAAAAATCCTAGTCATCTTAAAAAGCCCAGCTTGTAATTCCTGGTTATCCATCTAGTAGAGAGACAGGACATGAGACAAATAATATGATCTACACTAAATAAAACCTTTCAAAGATTATTTTGTGTTATTGGCTTTTTTTCTCACATCACATATATTTTCCAATATTATAAGATCTTATGCAGAGCTGGAAGTGACCTAAGAGATCACTGCTTCCAGCTCTCTCATTGAGGCACAGAAAGATTGACCTGCCAGTTGCAGGGATCCATGCATCCCTTCTTTGGGGCTGAGATACTGCCCATGGAAGTACAATATTCTTACAGGAAGATGAGCTCCCTGTGCTCAAACCCTTCATAGGAAAAGAAAATCTAGTATGAGGTTCCCATCGTTGGAAAAATTACAGGCATTGCAAGGATACAGCTCTTCCACCATTAAATGACTTAATTCTCTGTGCTGATCTAGGCAACTCTCTTAAGGCTAAAAGTTGCAGAGAATGTACCAACCTACTTCGGCAGAGAAATAATATGACCACACATTAGAGCTAGAAAGGACTTTAAAGGCCATCTGAATGAATTGTTACATTTTATAAGTAAGGAGACTAAGGCACAGAGGTATTAAATGTCTTGCCAAGGGTTGCACAGCTAGCACGACCTAAGTGAAAATCTGAAGCCATATTGTGTGTGTATTTGTCCTTTGTTGCTGAAGAAGATCATGCCATCAGAGAAATGATGACATGACCTGCACTTGACTTTAAGTGAGGGAAGGCTATGCAGGTGACAGTGGGAACATTTCTCCCCAAATAGGGTGAGATTCCAGTGCCCCAGACTCAATTTTTCCTCTTTGCTGTCTCTCTCCTTCACCTGATGTGCCAGCACCGTCACCCTGTCTCTTGCTCGGACTTAAACAAATCACCATCTTTTCATTGTCCACTTATGACCTTGGTAGGATTGAAGTTCCCATTCCATTTTGTCCTCCTTCATTCCTTATGTCCTTTTAGGGAACCTGCCACTATGTAACTCCATTCCACAATAGGGACTTTATTCCATGATGCTTAAACTCAGCTCTCTTGAAGCTTTTACATTCCTGATCCTTTGGATTCTGCTTAACTCTTCAACTATCTTTATTTTTAATGTCTTGACTATCACTCTTTGTTTTCAGAACAAAAACGAAAACAGTCCTAGATAAATCTCTCCCTCTCCTTCCTCCAACATCCCCCCTCCCCATTACTTCTTCCTATCTTTGTCTCTCTCTTTTCCTGTTTCTCTCAACAATAACTTCTAAAACAAGTGATTATTTAGTCTTTCTTTGGTTTTGCTAATTTACTTCTCTAGTGTTTCTAAGCTCCTTGATGGCGTGGACTATTTCTTACTATCTTTTTTTAATTTGTAACTCAAGGCTTAGTACAGAGTCTGACAAAAAAAAATAGGCACTTAAGAATTGTTTATGGAATTGAATTCCATTGAAATTGAATCTGCTCCTTCTTAAAGGGCAAGGGGAAAGCAAAGGTTTTCAGCAGTGTGGCAGCAGTCTGTGAATTTGCCTCTACTTTTTTGATGCCACAAGCACATGGACGGCGACAGCAAAGGAGTGCTGAGTAAGCACTCTAAATATAGTTCTCTGGTTTTAATTGATAAGTATTTCACTTTATCTGGATTCTCTCTTTGCTTTCCTATGGATTTTCAACAGCTTCCACAGTCATCATTTATACAACTGAACTCAATTGTTCTTCCAAGTACACAATTTCTGTCTGTACTAGTCATTCACTTGGTCTCACAGAGTCAGCATATATGAAAGTACTTAAAAAAACCTTAAACCATTACATAAATGTTAGATGTTACCATTTATTAGTATTACTACTTGGAGTTAATGCTTACTATTTATTTCCATCACCCTTATATCCTAACTGGTTACCAAGTTTTGTTGATTCTATAGCTAATCTACTTTGATCCAAAAAGCATTTATTAGGTACCTACCATAAGCAAGGCACTATATTAGGCTGTGAGGGTAAGAAATTAAAATGAAAATCAGTTTCTACCCTCAAACAACCTACTTTCTATTGGGAAAGATAATAGCTAAGTGCATTATATTAGGGCAGCTAGGTGGTGAAGTAGAAAGAAAGCTGGGCCTGGAGGCAGGGCAATCTGAGTTCAAATCCAGGCTCAAACACTTACTGGCTATGTGACTGAGCAAGTCACTTAACCCTGCTTGCCTTAGTTTCTTTATCTATAAAAAGAGTTGGAGAAGGAAATGACAAACCACTCCAGTTTCTCTACCAGAAAAGTCCTAAATGGGGTCACAAAGAATCAGACACTATTGATTAACCACAAATACAGTGCATTAAGATTTGTAATCGATTTATATATTGATACCAACAACGATAGCAACTAACATTTATGTGACACTTGAAAGTTTATAGAACATTTTCCATATCTTAGCTTATATGATTCTCACAATATCTTGTGAGATAGCAGTTATTATCATCATTTTATAGGCTGAGAGGTAATGTGACTTCCCTATAGTTGCACAGATAAGTGTCTGAGGCAGGATTTGAACTCAAGGTTTACTCAACCCAAGGCCATCATTCTATCTATCTACCTACCTCATCCAAGTCCCATGAAAAAAATCTATGAGGTTAGCGTTTAAAAATATTTTTCTGATTTTACAGACGAGGAAATTGACGCTAAGAGAGATAAAATTACTTGTCCATGGTCAAATAGTAAGCATGACAGCTGAGTCTGAACTCAGTTCTTACTTCTACCAAATCCAGCACTACAGAGAAACCATATTACTTTTCACCTGTGAAATCTCTTTTCTGTCTTTTTGTTTTAGTCTCTACTGCCCTACCTTAAACAGATCACAAATTACCAACAGCATAGAAAATTACCAATAGGTCTTCTACCTAAATTCTCTTTCTGTGACCACCCATTCCTCTCCCCCTCAAAAGATGTTCTTCCTACCTTGCTAGAACAATCTTTGTTGCATATAGAGATGATAATGCTACTTTGGTGTTAAAAAAAAAAAAAAGTCCTGCGTACTCCCTATTGCATTCAACTTCCAGGTATTTATCCAACTCATAAAACAAAGTATACCTAGGTTTGCAGAGATAATTTCCATTAAAGAGAACATGCATTTTTCCTCAAAAAATATCCTTCTTCAAAGTGATTATGGAAGAGCAGTGGGATGTGATGGAATGCAAATGTGGATCTTATTTAAGATTTGTAAAGGAAGGCAATTAGAAGAGGAGATAGGACTGGACTGCATTTGAATAATTGTGCAGTGCTAAGTTGCTTGTTACTGTAAAACTCACTCCCTGAACAATGATACTTTCCCATTAATGATAGTTTACATTCACATAGAACTTTAAAGTTCTAAAAGACTTTTCTATACATCATATGATCTTCAGAACAGCCCTGTGAAGTAGATGCTATATTTTTCCCATTTAATAGATAAAGAAACTGAGGCTGAGAGGCTTAAGCTGATAAGTGTCTGAAACAGAATTTAAACTCGTCTTCTTGACTTTTGTTCTAGAACTTCATCCACTAAGCAGAATGCCTGTTATCTGCAGAATTAGTGTGACCTGGTAGCCAAAAAAAAAATATGATATATGAAATTCCATGAAAAAAGACATTTTCCAGGGAGACAGTACTCTCACTCTACTCTCTATCTGGTCAAAACATGTGTGAAAAATTGTGTTCAGTTCTGGAAACCACACATTTTAGGAAGAATATTGATTAGTGAGAAAGTTAATTGTGGAATTACATAATTCCAGAAGAATCTAAGAATTTTAAAGTTGGAGTAGACCTGGTGAATCAAAGTGAAGGCCATTCCATCTATTCCAACCTGTATTAGAGCAAGAATGCTCTCTACAATAAGCCTAACATCTGTTTATTCAGTCTCTACTTGAAGAACTCCATTAAGTAGAAACTTTTCCCCTCTTGAAGCAACCTATTTTATTTCTAGATATGTCTATTGATTAGGAAGTGCTTTCCCTGTATCACATCAAAATCTGAGTCTTTACTACTTTCTTTTGCTAATAACTTGTCCTATGGAGCTTAAAAAAAAGCTTAATCTCTTTGTACATGGATGGTGTTGAATTGAATCCTTATCCATTTTTCAAGTTCCAAAACTTGAAGATAGCTGTCATGTTCCTTCTAAGTCTTCTTCCAGTGAAAACCTTTGCTTTGAATTAACTGTGTCAACTGGTTTATTATTAAAAAGGATTGAGTATCCAGGGACTTAGGAGCCACAATTCTAAGAGCATATGTTCACAGAGTCCCCTGAATCAAAGGTAGTCACTTTTCTTGGGGAACCTAACCTGTGAGTTCTGGTTGGCATTAAGTTGAAGAAGTTAACTCTGTGTGTGTATACACAGAAACACACACACACACATTTAATATATATACATATATATATATATACAAACACATATGTATGTATATACATGTATATATAAATATATATATATTCAAGTTATTGTTAACTTGAAAAACCTTGAAGAAATCTCTCTGTGTGTGTGTGTGTGTATTTGTGACTCTGATAATTTCACAAAGAAAAGTTAACTAGTGAATTTTAGCCTTTACGTTTAGTAAGTGTGGACTTAGATAACTGTTTAGTATAATTTTAAAAACCAAAACGTAGAAATAAAATCACTTTTTGGTTGTTCCTGAATTTTCCAGATTTTTTTTCCAATTTGGATGCAGAGACAAATCCAAATTAACTGAAAGCTGTGTCACCTTCCTTTACACTTTGAATGGGCAGATGTCTCTAAATGGCATTTGTGTGTTTTAGTTAAGAATTAACTATATGCACACAAACTCTGTAAACAGTTAAACAATAATAAGCAATATCATAACAAACACAAATAATCCACTTACTATTTTTTCTTTCACTGTTTCCACCTGATCAGGTTTCACTAATGGTGTTATCTGTGGCATGGCGTCTTCTTTCTGGGTCTTCTCCTCTTCTCTGGGCAGACTCTGGGGAATTCCAGGTGCTGAATCTTCTGTCTTGGTCTCAACTTGCTTTTCCACATGTACCTCCTTAGGAGGTCCCTGGTCTAAGGATTTCTCTTTAGCAGCTGGCACTTCAGGTTTCATTATCTCTTGCAACTGTCCCTCTTTGGGCTTTTTTTCCAAATCATCAAGGTCTACAATCTTGTCTTTTAATTTGCTTTCCTCATGCTTTTCACCTGTGCTTATCAATGGGGGCTTCTTTTCAAGTGAAGATATTTCTTTTCCTTTTTCATCTTCTTTTTGTGCTTCTTGTTCTTTCTTTTTTTCTGCTACTTGGACAGGCATTGAGGATGTTTTGGGGTATATTTGCTCTGTCACAGGAGGCTGACTCGGAGGCACAGCTGATGGCTTTTGTACAATCTCTGAAGAAAGAGGTGGGACAGAAGGTGGCATTTTGCCCATATCCCCAAGTTGTCCTGATATTGCTCTCTGGGTCTGGCAGTTTAAGCAAAGCCATTCTTGAGCCTAAAACAGAAAAAAAGAATACAAAACTGAATAGGTTGAGCATATAAAATTATAGCATAGTGAAGCCATAAATCAATAATGAATACATCTCAGTCCACACGTTTTTCTCCCCTTTCTGGTGGATGGAGGAAGACCTCTTCTGAACAAATACGACACAGGTATTTGAGAAGTTGGCAATAATGAATAGATTTTCACCTGTCACAAGCATGTTTTATATTTTGGACACAACTGCTCTTATTTGAAAGCTGCGAAAAATTTGATTGGGTTTTCTATAGAAATATAATATGCAACTACTTTATCTCCTACTAGTGAACTGGTGAGCTCCTACTAGAAGGATCTATGAATGTGTTTCTCATTGGATTTTTCTCTTTTTTTGGGGGGGAGCTATTTTTAATCACATTTTGTTGACATTTATTTTTACATCACCTATATTTCCTAGAGTATTAATCTTCTCTTCTATTCCCAGAGAGTAATCCTTTATAATAAATATTAAACAATGGGGAAAAAAGGAGAAAAATGATTTTAATCTCTGTATCATTTCAGCTTATGAAATTACTTTCATTGCTTCAGTGCTAATGAATTAATAAAATTTTTGACCATAGTAAGGTACACAGAGGAGAATTAGGTATACCCAGAGGCATAACTATAGTTTTTTATTTAAATACAATAATACTTTTTATGAAGATCAATTTATTTCCCAGGACTATTTTACTTTTGTATGTATTGTGTATGAAGTGCCTATGTGTGCACTGAGTTTGTGTATGTGTCAATATGCACATATATACATACATATTCATACACACACAGCTAGTAAGTATCTGAGGCTGAATTTGAACTCAGATCCTTTTGACTTCAGAGCTGGCATTCTATCTACTATGTCACCTAGCTGCCCCAGCCTATGTATACACATTTGTGTATATATGTATGTGTATATATGCATACATGTACATATATACACATAAACACACACATATATCTATGTGTTTATATGCATATGCCTAAATATGTACAAACATAAATGTATAAACTAGATATATAACACATACATCTATATCTATATATGAATATGTATGTATATGTGTACGATGCTGGGGCAGCTGGGTGTCCCAGTGGTTAGAGTTCTGGCTCTAAAGTCAAGAGACCTGAGTTCAAATCTGCCCTCACTTACTGTGTGAACATGGGTAAATCACTTAACGGCATGTAAAATAAGCTAAAGAAAGAAAATGGCAAACTACTCCAGTATCTTTCTCAAGAAAACCTCAAAAGGGATCACAAAAGACCAGATACAACTGAACAACAAATATATGTAAGCAAACTACATACAGTATTAAGACACAATGCCATATAAACAATATATTTAATACACACAAGAATATTTAAAGGGATTTAAAGGGATAACTATAATATATGAGGAGCAGCATGGCTTATTGGGCAAAGAACTGGGCTTAAGGTCAGAAAGACCAGTGTTCAAGTGCTGCTTCTGTTTTCTAGCTTCTTCAGCTGTATGCCCAAGTCATTGATATCCTCTTTCTTTATTTTATTCATATAGGCTTTCAATGATATAAAACTTCCCCTCAGAACTGATTTTGCAGTATCCCATAAGTTTTGGTAGGTTGCCTCATTATTATCATTCTCTTGAATGAAGTTGTTGATTGTTTCTATGATTTGTTGTTTAAAACACTCGTTCATTAGGATTAGATTATTTAGTTTCCAATTAATTTTTGGTCTATCTTTCCACGGTCTTTTATTACATATAATTTATTGCATTATGATCTTAGAAGCATGCATTGACTATCTCTGCCTTTCTGCACTGGATTGTGAGGTTTTTATGCTCTAGTACATGATCTATTTTTATATGTGTGCCATGTACTGCTGAGAAAAATGTATATTCCTTTCTATCCCCATTCAATTTTCTCCAGAGATCTATTATATCTACCTTATCTGGAGTTTTATTCACCTCCTTAACTTCTTTCTTGTTTATTTTAAGGTTAGATTTATCAAGTTCAGAGAGGGGGAGGTTGAGGTCCCCTACTAGTATAGTTTTGATGTCTATTTCTTCCTGTAACTCCCTTAAGTTCTCCTCTAAGAATCTGGATGCTATACACAAGCACTGCTTCTGAGACATGTCTGTATCACCTGCCCAGTTCCCTTAGCTGTCTGCTACTCCAGGAAATTCTTTAAGATCATACGTTACAGAGAAGGTACTGACCAGTTGTTGCAGAGAGTCTCCTTATTTGGGAATTTCCTATCCCAATGAAGTCGCAGGTCCACTCTCTATGCTAACTATAATATATAGACAAACACATTCAGGGAATCAGCCAGTTAATATGTATTAAGAGCTGATTACATGCCAGGCAGTGTGGTAAGGATGCAATACAAATATAAACTACATATAAAATATATGCAGGCTGTCCCAAAAGTCTATGTGTAATTTTTAACCTTTAATAGCTTAACATATGTTTGATATATCTAAGTATATCTACTGAAATAAGGAATTTAAAATATGTTAGACTTTGTAATTTTTATAACTGTTAGAAAATTATAGTTGCCATTAATAATCAATCAACAAGTATAATTAACATATAAGACCTTTGAGGTCACAATAACAATACTGATAATTAGTAACGGCTTACCTCAGATAACACTGACATCTACAAGCGCATTAGATACATTGCCTCCTGAGTGGAGGAAACTGAGGTTCACAGAGAGTAAGGGAGTTGCCCAAGGTCATACAGAAAGAAATCAATTGATTAACTAGCATCATTAAGCACTGTGCTTTAGGTACTTTGCTAGGCACTGGGGGTATAAAGACAAAAATGAAATATTCTTCCTCAAGGCGGGGAAATCACAAACATGCATAAATAAAAAGGCAGTAAATGAAAGTAATTTGAGGATAAGAATTAGCAGCTGGGAGGTCAGGAAATATCACACATATACTTGGCCTAAGTTTTGAAGGGAACGGCAGCTTAAGAGGCAGACATGACAAAAGAGGGATTCCAGGTATGAATGACCTGCGCAAAAACATGGAGGAGAGAGATGGCATGGCATGTGTAAGCATCCTCAAGCAGGATAGTTTGGCAAGATCAAAGAACACGTGGAGGAGAACAAAATATGTGCCCTAAGCTTGGAAAGGTGGGACAGGCTGTGGATGAAGATCTTTGAATGTCAGATAGAGGAATCTGTGTTTATCTTAGAGGCAGCGGAATACCATGGAGGTTCTGAGCAAGTGTGAGAGGCAGAAATCAAAACGAAGTCTTCCTGACTCCCAGTCCAGCACTCTGTTTGTCCCTCTGTCTCTCCTTCCCTCCCTTCCTTGGCCTCCTCCTGCTTCTTCAACTTCTTCTTCTTTCTCTTCCTCTTCTTCCTCTTCTTCTTCCTTTTCTTCCTCTTCCTCTTCTTCCTTTTCTTCCTCTTTCTCTTCTTCTTCCTGTTCTTCCTCTTCTTCCTCCTCTTTCTATTCTTCTTCTTCCTTTTCTTCCTCTTTCTCTTTCTCTTCTTCCTTTTCTTCCTCTTTTTCCTCTTTCTCTTCTTCCTTTTCTTCATCTTCACCTTCCTCTTCTTCTTCCTCTTCTTCTTCCTTTCTCTTCTTCTTCCTCTTCCTCCTCTTCTTCCTCTTCTTCTTCCTCTTTCTCTTCTTCCTCTTCCTCTTTCTCTTCTTCCTCTTCCTCCTTTCTATTCTTCTTCCTCTTCCTTTTTCTATTCTTCCTCCTCTTCTTCCTCTTCCCCTTCTCCCTGTTTCTATTCTTCCTCTTATTCCATTTCTTCTTCTTCCTCTTCTGTTCTTCTCTCTCTCCTTCTCTCTCTCTCTTCCTCCCTGACTCACATCTCTCCCCTTCCCCCCAAAATACTCAGTTTCCTCAAGTCAGGGGTATGCTGAAGAATGCCAACTGAAAAGCAGGTTGTTAAATTTTTCATTGTGAACTTTTGAAAATAAGTAAACATCATGGCTTGATTTATTGTTTTGTTAATTATCCAGGCTTAGGAAAGTGTTAATGTAGATTAAACTTAAGTGTGTCCTACGTATGTCCCCCTGCCCCCAAGAATCAGTTGGGAAACCTTTACCAGTATACCCTTGCCTCAAGTTCACTACAGTATATAACTTTTGTGTAAGGTTCTTTTGGGGGAACTCAATCAATGGCATACCTTTATTGTATGGTTTCTAGCAAGCAAATATTTCCTAATCAGAAAATTATCCTCCAAATTTTAAGTATTTTCACCCCAATTCAAGATAAACAAAATAATTAAGCCAATCTTATCTGAAACTATAAATTGCAATATAAACCTAAGTCATTCAGTTCAACATTTCTTAAGTATCTACTCTATCTGGGAGACTGCGCTAGATACCAAAAATTCAAATCAATGCAATCTAACAAGTATTGAATACTTATTACATATAAGGCATTGAATGCCAAGACCTGTGGACAAAGACAAAATTAAAACAGTCCCTGGGAATAAGAAAATACATCCTGTTAGAAAAATGTACCTGTCCTCAAGGAGTTTATAGTATAGTCATGGAGAAGACAGAGGAAAACAAAACAAAACAAAATACTGCATAATTTAGAATATTTTTAACTGGATAGGAGAGGTCAAAATGACATTACTAATCCAAGAAGAAGGGGTCACTTCTATTTGGGGGAAGGAGGAAAATGAGGGAAGACTTCAAGGAGGACCTAATGACACCTGAACTGGACTTTGAAGGAAGAAGAAATAAAAATTTTATTTTTTTTTTAGTTTTTCTAATTGAAGAGAAATATTTTGAAAGGCAGAAATATACAGTAATCTTACCTGGGTATTCACAAATTCTTAATTTAAAAAAGGGCAAGATGAAATTGGAGGAAAAAAGTTAATTCTTTAATTTTTCTAGAATACTGAGTATAGCAAAGAGGGAAGGAGGAAACAATCGCTTGTCAAATGTGCAGCATGTGCCAGGAACCGTGCTAAGTGCTTGAGAAATATTACCTCATTTGATCTTTACAACAGTCATGGGAGGTAGGTGGTATTCTCCTCCATATTTTACAGTCGAGGACACTGAGACAGAGGTAAAGTGAGCTGTCCAGGGTCCCACAGTGAGAAAGTACCTGAAGCTGGATGTGAGGAAAGGCTTCCCTGAACCTTTCCTTCAACTGCTGGTATACCTTATATTTTATTCACTTACAATTATAGATTTCTAGATTTATAGTTTGAAGAGACCTTATAAATGATTTGGTTCAACCATTGTGCTTCCCAGCTGATTCTATGAAGGGAGAATTGGAAAGGTCTTTTTGTCTTTTTTTTTGTACCCAAGAACCTTACTAGTGAAATATAATTTGTCCTTTTCTTTGTAACCCCAGAGTTTAGCATAGTGCCTGTTAAATAGTAAGCACTTAATAAATGTTTGCCTGGTTGGAGTCAGGTTGTGCAGGGTCTGGAATGCCAGGCTGAATTATCATTTTATTTAGCAGACTTTTGAGGAGCCACTGATAGCAGCTTCAGAGCAGCACCCTGGTGGAAATGCGTAGTAGGAGCGTGACTTTGGTAGTTATATGAAGGGAGGCTTAGAATATAGCAACAACACTTTTTTTTTCTATACTTCTATCATAATAAAGACCATGAATTATTCAAACTTCCACAAGTGGCTACAGCATCAAATGCTACTATTACAGCACTACTGTCTTTAGGTTTTCTCTAGATTTTGTGATGAATTAACTCTGATAATTCCTTACATATATATCAAGATCAAATGACCATGCCAAGTTAAGCTAAATAAGTTAGAGCTGAGAATTGTGCTTCCCATTATCCCTTTTTTGGTCATGGTATTTTTTTTAAGGATAGGACCATACTAATAATTTTCTATTAAGATTGTTTTTTTTTCCAGGAAACTTAAAAGAGTCACAAATTCTAATTTACTTTTCAATTTCTTATTGTGAATTACTTGGGGATTATACTAAGAGTTAGTAACATAAAAACAAGTCTCTGGCCTCAAGGAGCATACATACTACTAAGGGGAAAAGAAGGGAACTATATATATATATTGTTCTGATACGTATATACGTATGTGTATATATATATACGTACATATATACATTTGTATATGTGTGTGTGTGTGTGTGTGTGTGTGTATCAGAGGAAGAACAGCCCCACGAAACAAATGTTAGTTATTAGAGTACTACTTTTGTTTGCCTCCTTGGCTCTGTAATTTACACCTCTATGGCCTTAGGCAAGTAACCTTAGACACATCAACCCTCTAGGCCCAAGTTGTTCATGCATAGAATGAAGATATTGGACCAGATCATTTATAAGATGTCTTCCAACTATAAAGTTATATACCTATAATTCTAAGTGAATAGAATATAAAGTATACCAGGAGTTGAAGGAAAGAGAAGCTGGAAAAGTAAGCAAAAGGCATGGTGTAGGAGGAGGAATTTGGGCAGTAACATGAAGAGCACTAGGGATTCCAAAGTACAGAATTAGTAAGGGAGAATATTCCATAGATGAAAGAAAGTCATCACAAAGGCATAGACTTGGGAGATGAACAGTCATGCAAAGAAATATAAATAAAAGAAAATGGAGATAATAGGAAGCCAAGAGTGGGGAAGTGCTATAATCAGACATGTGCATTAGGAGGTCCAATATGTTAGCTGTGTCAAAGATGAACTGGAAATGTGAACTCCATGAAGAAAACCAGTTAAGAAGTTCTACTGCTAGATTTCAGATCTAGATAACTTGGTAATTTATGAGTAAGGAGAAAGAAAGGAGTGAGAATGAAGACTTTTGGACAACTGGGAGGTTGGAATGATGGTGCCCTCAAAAAAAATATGGAAGTTAGGAAAGGGGTGGGATTAGGAGAGAGACAAAGATGATGATGATCCAGAAAAGAAGACTGACATGATAGGTAATAAACATACCAGTACAGCAGAGTGTCTTGAAAATCCAGAGGGAGAGACTATGTAGGAAGGCAGATGTGGGGATGTAGTTAATAGTGTCAAACACTGCAGAGAGGTCCAGAAGGATGAGAACTGAGAAAAGGTCATTGGTTTTAGTAATCGAGAGATGACAGATAAATTTAGAAAGGGCCTTTTTAGTCTAGTGATAGGGGTCATAAGTCAGATTGCAAGGTGCTAGAGACTAGTGAGGAAACCAAAGCAGAGTCTAAATGACTTTTTCTAACAGTCTGACTGTGAAAAGGAAGGGAGCTCTATCAGGCAATAGCTTGAGTAAGATGGCATGGGGAAGAAAGGTTTGGATTTTTTTTAAAGGTGGGGAGATCTGGACATGTTTGTAGACCGTAGGGAAAGAGTCCATAAACCTGCATGTCTCTGCTTTACCTAAATCTTTGGAAATTTGAAGCAAGTTGCTTAGCTCTTCTGATTCTATCCTGCCACTGATCAGCAAGAAGAATTAATATTTGCTGACCTAAAAGAAATTTAGTTAGGATTCTTAGCCTTACTAAGGCACTCTGAAGACCAAAGCAATATTTCTAAAATGTAAGCACTGTGGCCTCATTTGCATTTTTGTATGTATTTTGAAATAATTTTTGAAACAACTGTTATTCCTAATTTCACGTCCAGGTAACTTTAATTTGAAATGTGACTGTGTGTCTCTGTGTACATATAGCTAGAGGGAAGGAAATCATTCGATTCCATATGTCAAATACTAAAAGGCTCAATCTTGGTACTGTCCCTGTGCATCAGATTCAATAACACACATGGGAAATTAATCCTCTTAATCTGTCTAGTGCTTTCAGTAACCATTACATGGCCTGCCAATGCAAATACTAATTTCATTCAAAGCTTGGATTCTTTTGGAAATCAGAATTTTAAAAAATAGCTTTAACACAGTGAAATTTTATTGCCTAGGGTCTAAAGGTCTGAACATAGCTTGGATAAAACATTCCAAGAAGGACATATTTTGTTCTAAAACTTCAAGAGATATAGAGAAACTTTTCTTTTTTTTTTTCACAGTAATCAGCTTTATCTCAGTTGGAATAATTGATCCATTAAAAATGTCAGATTTTGCTGAAAATGTACAGATCAAATACCATCAGTCATCTTACTCTCATACTAATGGAACCATATTTCACTAATAAAATATTGGTTTGAATAAAACTTTCGATTTAAATGGAAACTATTGAGGGAGTACCATAGGGTAATAACATTTATAGATGAGTGTACCTCATCACCTTAATGTTTTAATTCTAGGACTTTGAAAAATGCACTCCCCAGAGCTCAGACAAATAACATGTTTCACTTTGCCAATGTAAAAATAAACTTAGCAAGTCTACAAACAATTCCTCTACAAAATATATTTGTCTACATTAAACAGATATGTCAATTATTTGAGGCTTTAATTTAACAAAAAAGGGGAAAATATCTAGCCTGATATGTTCCATTACTAATTCATGTACTCTTTTACATAAGTGTTTATCTAATTTGAAATGGAAATTGAATGTAGCATTTTAAAATATTCTCAATGATCTTGCCATGTGCTTTTGTTATGCTTATATCTTGAAAGGGACAACTTTTTATGTTGATAAAGTAATATGGTAACAGCCTAGCATCTTTCCTCCCATACCTGATGACATATCAACAAATCTATTTTTTGTAAATGGTTTATTGTCTATTGTTACAAATTTATTTCCAAAACTTTTTCTTTTTCTGTAATATCCTTCTATACCAAATGGAACTGGGGTGTCATTCTATTGAGTGGAATATGGTATCCAAAAAATCTAATGTCAATTTGGCCTGCATTAAGAGACATAGATTCCAGGAATAATGAGGCTGTTGTGCTGCTATAGTATTCCCTGGTCAGAACACATCTAGGGTATTGCATTCAGTTCTGGAAGTCATGATTTAGGAAGGACATAGATAAGCTAGAGAGAGATTAGTGAAGGGCAACTGGAATGATGAGAAGCCTCAATCTCATGCCATATAAGGATCAATTTAAAAGAACTGGGAATGTTGTACGTATAGAAAAGGAGCTGCAGACGAGATGCTAGTCATTTTTAAGTATTTAAAAAGCTGAAGATTAGATTTGTTCTGTTTGGTCTCCAAGGAAAGAACTATGAATGTGAGTGAAAGTTGCAATGGGTGGAATTTAGTTATGATGTTATATTACTTGTTAGGGAAAATAAAATCTTCCTAACAATTATAGCCATCCAAAAGTACAGAAATTTTCTTGAGATATACTAGGCGCTTTTTCTTTGATGTTTCAAAGGACAGGTATCTGCTGAGGTATCTCATAGAAAGGAGTCTTGCTTCCTTTTTTACATTGGTCTAGCAGCTCTGAAATTCTGTATTTCTATAATTGTATCATGAGAATACTATTTACCTTTTTTGTCAAAGCAGCAAACATTGAAAGTTTTTCAGTTTGGCGTGCGTGTGTGTGTGTGTGTGTGAGTGTGTGTATTTAACCATTATTCTTCTTCATATACACTAGGCAACCATACCGACTTACCTGCTCCTCCTCACCCACTAGGTTTCATCTCCTGTGTCCACATCTTTGCATTAGCTATCTTCCGAACCGTGTATATTTTTTCTTCATCACCTCTAACCTCTACCTTTCTTTCAAGACTCTGTTCAAATCCCACCTTCTAGAGGTGGCTTTCTGTATACCCTCACCTGCTAGTACCTTTACTTCTAAGGCTACCTTTCATCAACACAGTATACATGCTGCCTCCTCTGTTAAAACACACGGTTCTTAAGGGTAAGGTGTATTTTCACTTGTACTTTGCATCCTAAGCTCTCAACACTTCTCCAGATACATGGTAAGTAATTAATAAATGTTTTTGATGGATGACTAGCAAATAATTTATATTAGGAAGAATATTAAAGATCTCATCAAAGAAATGAATGTTGGGGAAAAAAGAGGTGGGCTGGTCATGAAGTGGAAGGAAAAAAATGATGACTTGTGTGTTCTACTGGCACTCATACAATGTCAAGGGAGATGGAGAATTTAAGGGTAAATATAAATGAGCTCTATCAGATGAGAAAACATGGAAAGTTTACAGTCTGCTGGACAAAAGTAGCCATATTGAAAAAAATTCAGATCATCAAAAAGGTATAATCATGGGAGGAGAATTGAGAAATAGCTGTCCAAGACAGAACCCACTTTTTGTTTCATTTTTAATTGGTAGAATTTATTCCAATATTGTCTAAGGCAATGCTTTTTCTCAGAATATTGAAAAGCATAGTTTAAAGTAACTGGTGCACATAACTTCATAAATATTGTTATTTAAATTCTCAATTTTTAAACAGATTTATAATTTCATTGACTAAAAACTTCATTGATAAAATATCCACTATCATTGCAAATCAAAAATTATCAAAAATCTTAGAGTTTTATCCAGCACTGAGAGGCTATGGACTTAACTTGGAGTCACATATATGTACCAAGGAAAGGACTTGAGCCCAAGTTTTACTCACTCCAATATGAGCTCTATGGTTCTATGTCCACTATTCTCTTCTTAATATTATTATTATTAAATAATTGGAATTAAACTGTCTTTCAAAGCACTTAGATTTAAAATGACTTAAAATTCATATTTTAAGTGAAGTCAAAATACTTTCTAGCTCTTAATTCTCAATGAACTCAAAATAATGTAGCTAGGCATGAAATATAACATACTATATATGATATATTCAGACTTTTATATCATTCTTTGCCATTGCCCAAGGCTCCTATTGAATATAACATAATATTACCTCTAAAAGACAGCACCATGAAAGAAATCAGATTTTCTTACTTTTGAAAGAGTTGATCGAATTTAAAAACCATAATGTATCTTTGATGGACTGCTAATTTTAAGACAAGATAGACACTTTTAAAGATTTTACAAAGGATACTTTCCTTTACCCTTATTCATCATTATTGATGTAGGCTATTTTTTTTTCCCTTCTGAGTGATTTTCTAATGTATTTTATCTCAGGTAAAATGTAAGAATTTCCAAAAAAAGATGCAGGCAATATTAAAAATTAGTCCCTCCCCCACATGCATTCACATTTGGGGAATTTAAGCAAGATCTTATCAAATTCTTAGTAAGAATAGGATGAAAGACATGCTTACCATAGCTCTAGAGCACTTACTCAGGCTACTACAACCTCACTGTATTTAGAGACAACTTTACTAATAATGAAATAAAATAAAAATAGCTTCAGTTCAGTGTCAAGACCTGACAGATTCAACAGTTACTAAATCTAAGAAAATGCAGCTATTTTTTACTTAGTGATATTTTGTTAAAAATAAGACAAAATAATAAGAAATAATACAATCAAAGGAAAGGCCATATCATATGAGGTGAGTTTAGTAGGGTGGAAGAAGGAATAGGATAAATAAAATAAAAGCCCAGACAAAGAAACGAGGATGCTGCAGTTACCTAGCTTTTTTTTTTCATATCAATAAGCAATTTGCTTTACATAACATGCCAATGGTAATGGTGGCAACAGTGCCATTAAGGGAAATCTCAGAACTTGAGGACAGTCTATTTTCTTATAAAAAAAAAGTGCTCTCTGAAGGCTGATGATGAGAACTTGAATTATCTGCCTATAGATTTTTAAAAATGGTAGTGATGTGACATTTGCAAAACCTGATCATCAGGATAAGTGATCTTTGGAGTTGCGTCTGATAAATCCTTTAAAAGGGATTTTAACATGAATCTTCATTAGATATGGCTAGACAGGTTTGAAGAGTTTCTCTTTTTCTTGAACATATGACTAAAGCATTATTTTCCATCCATATTTACAAGTGTTATTTTAAAGGAATAAATAGATTAATGACCTGCTTAGAAATAATCATTTTGCTCATTAAAAGTGTCACAAATGTATTTCCAGAGATACCAAAATCAGTTGTAATTTATTAATCTATCATTTAATATCATTTGTAAATTTTAATTAATTCATAGGAAGTATTAACCTTGAACAGCCTTAACTTTCACCTGATTTTCCTATTTAGTTTATAAACTCAAATTGTAATTTTGGAGCTGACTCACATTTCTTGAAATGAATGAATATATTAATATTTACACATTTACTCTCTTATGGATTACCAAGAATAGCGTTGGCCATATTCCCTTTTGCCTCAATCTACCTTAAATTCTATAGACCAATAATATCTGGGCATGCAAAACTTGAGCACAATGTGAAGGCTACATCTTGTGATTGTATGCACTGATATATTTATGACATCTTCCATTCTCTCACGCAGCACTTGTCATTATTACAAGAATCAATTGAACATGTGGCATTTTCTTTTCTCATTAGTTGCTGGATAATAAATGTTACTGTGCTTTTTCTTTGGTTCCAATAAGACTGTCACAAGACTGTTATTCCCAAACTATATCTTTGACAGATTATTAGTATACTTTCTAAAGTAAATAAAAATTCAATCTCAACAATGTATTTACTAATTTGTGTATACATGCACATATATTTAAGATACATAACATGAGTTACAATGCAAAAGTGTTTACTATGAGTCAAAACTGTATTAGGTGCAAGAGATACAAATAGAAGATGAAATAATCCTTGATTTCAAGGAGTTTGCATTCTAATTGGATAAAACAATTAATAAAGAAAGGCTCCATTCCATGGTTGATGAAAAGACCATGTGGTATTTAGGAACACACATACACATTCCATATCAACAATTAAGAGTGGTTTTCCAGTTAAGGAGATGTCCATCAATTGGGGAATGGTTAAAAACGCTGTGGTATATGACTGTAATGGAATACTAATGTGCTATAAGAAATGATGGGCAGGATGATTTCATAAAAAGCTGGAAAAACTTACCTGAACAGATGCAAAGTGAATTGTGCAGAACCAGGAAAACATTGTGCACAATAAGAGCAATATGGTACAATGACAAACTGTGAATGACTTGGATATTCTCAGCAAAATAATGATATGAGACAATTTCAAGGAGTCATGATGAAAAATGCTATCCATATTCAGAAAATAATGGAGTCTGAATGCAGATGGAAGCATACTTTTTAATTTTATTTATTTTATTTATTTATTTTTGTCTGTGTCTTCCACAATATGACTAATATGGAAATGTTTTGCATGACTACACATGTATAACCTCTATCGAATTGCTTACTATCTCAGGGAGGGAAAGGGAAAGGAAGGGAAGGAGAGAGAAAATTTGGAACTCAAAAAATTTTTTTAGAGGAATATTAAAAATACTTCTTATGTATAATTATGTATAATTGGGAAAAAATAAAATATTATTTTAAAAAAGAGTGGCTTTTCAGAAAGTGAACAGTAGGAACTGTCTTAGATATCCAATAGGTTTTTTTACCTACCTTCTAGAGAATTAAAATGAGTGAGAATATGTGGATTTTCATTTCAAGACTGTCAAATAGCCCAGTAACTTCCTTTCATTTTATGATTTTTCTCTCCTACATATCTTTTTACTTCCATTGTTTTTGATCATATAATACTCAGCATTTGTCCATGGTTGTACACCGATCGCTATGATAAAATCAATTTAAATAAATATATTTGTTAAAAATTATAAAATATAAATGTAAAGTCATTTCCACAAACAGAAAATGCACTGATTTTTAAAACATCATAAATTAGATTTACAAAAGAAAAACTATAAAGAGAATTTATAGTCAAAGGATATATATGTATATATATATAATATTAACATAATAATATATTAGAAGGAATATGTATGTATACATATA
Source organism: Bettongia penicillata ogilbyi (assembly GCA_023548195.1). Classification (NCBI taxonomy): domain Eukaryota; kingdom Metazoa; phylum Chordata; class Mammalia; order Diprotodontia; family Potoroidae; genus Bettongia; species Bettongia penicillata. The sequence continues at coordinate 3,206,594 of JAJHZJ010000049.1, read as the reverse complement.
CATGTGCATGTCCCTCTACATTCCATATAAGCAATATGTTGTGGCCTAATTCATGTTGTAAACACTATATATGTATAGATGTGTACACATTGCGTACAGATTGAGTCATTCAATAAGCATTTCTTAAGCACCTTAAGAGCACATAGTAGTAAGGTGTAAGAAGGGAAAGAAGGTGAGAGGTGGAGCTATGTTATGAATGACTTTGAATGTCCAAGAAAGGATTTTGGTTTTTATTCTAAAGGTCTTAGTGAACCACTAGAGTTTATTTGTGTGAAAATGACACAGTTGGACCTATATTTAAGGAAAACACTTTGGTGGCAGAATGGAAGATGGAGTGGGGAGAGACCTGAAATAAGAAGGCCTACCAGCAGGCTATTGCAACAGTACATGTATGAGGCAACGAGGACCTGCACAAGAGTGGTGGCAATATCAGAGGAGAGAAAAGGGCATACAAGAGAGGTGCTGGTAATGTGAAATCATAGACTTTGGCAACCCTGTGGACTCAAGGATGACACCTATGAGCCTCAGGTATTAGGAGGATAGCAGTGCCCTCAGCAGTAATATGTTAGAGGAGGAACAGGTTTTAGGGGAAAAAGTTTAACTTTAGACAGGTTGAATTTAAGATGCCTACTGGAGATTTAGTTTGAAATGTCTGACAAGCAGTTTGAGATGTGAGAATGGAGGTCAGCAGATAGGTTAGGGCAGGACGGGTGGATTTGAAAATTATCAACATCAAAGAGATAATCATGTCCATAGATATCACCATATGAGGAAGAAACTATGAAGATCGAAGACATCTGTGGAACACATTCAGAAACAGAGGTTCTGACCTGAATGAGGATCCAGAAAAAGACACGTATGAGAGACGAGACAGGGAGAACAACCTAGAACAAACCTAGAGAGGAGAGTGTAAATGAGAAAAAAGTGATCAATACCGATCAGTACAGCATGAAAGTCAGTAAGAATGAAGATTGAGAACGCAATTTTGACTTGGCAATTCAAAGGTCACTGGCAACTTTGAAGAGTGCAGTGTTGGTATGAAGATGAGGTTGGATTCTGGGCTGTAGGGCACTTAAGAACACAGCAAGAAGAAAATGAAGCCACATAACCTTCTTAAGGAGTTTGAACACAAAAATTGGGAGAACTATAGAGTGATAATGAGTGGGGACAGAAAGATCGAGGGTTTTTTGAAAATGAATGAAACAAAGGCATTTCTATAGACAGTAGTAGCCACTAGTCAGGGAAGATGGAACATAAGCGAGAGAATGGAGATGATGGGATCATTTGGTCGTAGGAGGCAAAATGGAATGAGATCACGAGCAGACAGGTAGGTCTGTACTATCTCTTTGAATGAAACAGGGATGAAGGAAGAGATAGTAGCAGAAGGCATCTGAGTAATGTAAGATAAAGAAAGGGGGAGATGAATGACCCCAATTTTTTTCTGTGTAATGCAAGGCAAAGTTCTCAGGTGAGAGGGTGGGATGAATGGAAGCTATGAGAGGTTTGGTTTAGAAGAGTATCTGAGGAGAGTGGAAGAATAAAGTAACAAAGGATGGGTAGAAGGACAGCCTGGAAGCTGTGAGGGTCTACTTGAGGTGGTGTGACATAAATTTGCAGTGGACTCAGCTAAATAGGTGATGTGATTTTCTTCATCTTCATTCAGCAGCAATGGTATAGGAATCCAAGACTGAAACCCAGCAGGACCCAATCACTGACGTGACAAGGTGGCCAGAATTTCAAGAGAACAGTGTAGAGCTGAACCAGTTCACCAGGGAACTAAGATGGCAGAAAGAGGAGAGAATGGCTAGGGCAAAGGTAATGACTTGGGAGAGAACAGAGGTATGTAGGATTAGAGCCCTCAGAGGATGGATGAAGGTTAGGGTTTGGTATGGTTCTGAGGGAGAGGGGAAAATTCAATAGACAATGGTTCGGTAAGAAGATTTCAGAACTCTTGAACATGGAAGTGGTGCATTTGTGAGTAAAGGCAACATCATGGTCATGACCATGTGTGGTTCTGGTGGGATGTGGGGGGGCTATATTATGGGAATTCAGTAGGCTGAGGATCTGAGTGGTTAGGACATGTGAAGGAGCATCAAAATCATGTTGAAATACCTTAGTATGAGAGCAGAAGATAAGGAGGAGAAAAAAATTGTGAGCCTGATCCTTAATTCTTTGAGGGAGGGAGAGGAGGTACTTGAAGGTCAAAAGAGCTATCAGAATTTTATTGTAACAGTATATGCTATTAAAGAGAGATTACAGGAAAATGGTTTAAACAACTTTCTACTCAGAAAGTACTACTGTCTTGACAGTCTTTTTCTAAGTAAGCAAGCCTTTTAAAAAGTCCACTATTCCTTTCCCATATAAAGAAAAAAATACTTCAGACTTTCTTTTCGACAATATTATCCCTCTGTTTCTTTATGGGCCATGGATGGATCTAGAGTCTTGATCATGAAATGAATTGCTAAATATGTCCAGTACAAGTGACTGTCATGACTCATAAATTACTTTTTTTCCACTAGTCTCTTCTTCCCCTAATCTAGACCATGCATAAAGATATGGAACATTTCAAGCTATCCAAATAAGTTTTTTCTGCCTTGCAGACACTCTATCCTCCAAATACTCTTTTGATTATGATGTGATTGAATGTCAAAATGTGTTTCTATTTACTTATGTGACTTGGCTTTTTCTTCTTCTACAATTAAATTGAGTTTCTCAATTCAAGGTTACCTAGTTACACTGAGGTAGAAAATAAAATTGAGTGACTGTGACCCCCAGTCTCTGTGGTACATAATAAGAATGAAAGAAACAATGAATTAAATGTTAGATATGCAGTCCTTCAGAATTAATTCAACACCAGATTTGTACCTATGTCAACCTTTATCATGAAACTTTTCAGTCAATACTCTGACTAGGCTAAGAGAATACAGAGGACAGCACAGGAAAAAGGCAGCAATTATAAGAGGGATTCCCAACAAAACTTGGCAAGGAGGCAGATAAAAACTTTGTCCAATGTGCAATTTTTTCCAAGGCACTAGAGGCAGACATTGTGCCAATGATCAATTTAAGATAATAAGATTAGTTTGGAATGCTGTATTATATAGCTACAACTTTTCTTATTTAAGCACTTTCTTCTTGCTAACAAGAATGAATGAGGAGGAAAGATTAAAAAAAAGATATGCCCTATTTTCTCTGTCTTCATTATAACTATAAAATATTACAGCATTCTGTGCATAGGTGTATATAAAGTGTGTGGCCTGAGTATACTCTGTGTATGACTAAGACTATAGGTAAATTCCTATTTAATAAATCTGCTGTAGTCTATGATAATGGAGTGGAACTTCTGACTGAGAGTAAAGGGATGTAGGAATAAAAAGAAAGGAAGCTTTGTATCATGAAGCATTAGAAATGAAGGCAAGCTGTGCTGTATTGAAAGCATACATACAGCTAAAAGGCAGAGTTAGTCTACGTTCATCCTTCGATTTCAAAGAAGACCATGACAACAGAGAAATGATGACAGGAGTTTGTACATTGAGAGTGAACTAAAAGTAAGCACTAAAATTTATATTAGATTAAAAAGGGGAGAGTAGACAAAAAGCGGCCTCATTTCAGAATTCAACTCAACAAGTCATTCCTTAATAGATAAATGACTACAGGATATGAATAAGCTATTTTTAGAAGAAACCAGTTACCTATAGTCCCATCAAAATGTTCTAAGTCAATATTGATTAGAGAATGCTAATTAAAACAACTCTGTGGTACTACCTCATACCCATCAGATTGGTTAATAAGACAAAATAGGAAAAGACTCAACGTTGGAGGGGATGTGGAAAAACTGGGACAATATGAACTGACGCAAAGTGAAATGAGTAGATCAAGATCATTGCACACAGTAATTCTCAGTAATACAATAATACAAGCAATTTCACAAGACTTATCATGAAAAATACTATTTCCCTCTAGAGAAACAAATGATGAAATCTGAATGTTGATTTGAAACACACTTTTTGAACTTTATTTTTTGTTTTTATTATTTGATCTATGTTGTCTTTTGCAACATAACCAATCTAAAACTATGTTTTGCAGAAGTACACATATATAATCTATATCAAAGTGCCTGTCTTCTCAAGGAATTTAGGGGAGCAAAGAGAAGAGATGGAAAATTTGAAACTCAAAATTTAAAAAAAAAGAACGTTAAAAATTGTCTTTACATGTAGTAAAAATCAAAATGAAAATTTTTTTTTAAATTCAATTCAGTAAACATTTATTAAGTGCCCACTATGTGACAAAAAATATGCTAAGTGTTGAGGATATACATTAGAAAAAGAAAGTCCATGCCTTTAAGATGTTTACAATCTAATAGGGAAGACAGCTTACAAAAAGAGGTTAGAAAGGTGGGAAAGAGCCACCAGAGCATACATACACTGAGTGGAAGCACCTTGTTTCATGGAATTGAATAAGTTGTTGCAGTGTTGCAGATATAAAGTGGAGTAAGTTGGCAGTCCAATTTCTTTGCTTTATAAAGAAAGACTTCAGGAGGATTTTGGTATACCACCTTCTAGCTCTCTATTCAGAGGGGAGGAGAGATCAAGGGCCATGGTACTGTCTTCCCTTCTCAAGATTCCCATATCCTTTCTCTCTTCCCTCTCAGCCCAGGACTTTGCTTGTACTTAAATGGAAAAACTGATGCCCTTTATTCCAAGTTCAACCTCCTCTCACTCTCTTCAGCTCAAAATTCCTTAATATCATCCACTATTCTCTCTTCCCTTCCCAAATCTCTAACAGTAACACAGTCCTTCTCTTGTCCAAGGTTAACTTCTCTACTTAATCCCTTCCTTTTGTCTTCATCAATCATTAGTCTCCCCGCCCCTTTGGTTCCTTTCATACTGCCTTTATACGTTTACATCTCCCCCATTATTAAAAATCTTCACTATACCCTACTATCAACTCAAGCTTTTGTATTATATGTCTCCTCCCCTTCTCAGCAAACCTTGTCAAAAAGGCTATCTAAATTTACCCCCTCCATTTATACTTCTCTCACTCACTAAGCTCTTTACGATTTGACTCTCCAGATAATCACTCAACATACAATACCTTTAACTCCAAAAGGGAAACAAAAAATCATTTTTAAAGGAATTATTAAAATTCACAATTGTGCATTTTGACATCACTAATTTTAATCAATTCATTTTTATAGGTTCATATATCATTATACCCTTATTACAAAAACTAGCTATTTATTTTGGATTTTGAAGGAGTTATTTCAAGGCTAAAAAAAATGTTCTCAGAGTAACTTAATCAACAAGCAGTATATCAACCAGTAATTGAATGGTTTTTTAGGCAGTATTTATTTTACAATCTATACTGTACTGTTCTCCATTAAAATATATGATACGTACACAAAATGTTATATATACATACACATTACATAAATATACACATATAAAAGTTACGTATACATTGTATATATGTATACACATATATATTCGGGTGACAAATTTATTAGAGCAAATTAATGTTGAATGAAAAGTACAAGATATTATTCAAAAGTACAAATTTGCAAATATAGAGCATCATGTGAATGAAATAATCTTTCAAAGACATAACTGGACAAACTACAGAAAATTATTTTACCTAAGACATTCAAATGATAAAATGGCTGACTGTCAAGAATGGAAACATGGTGTTTCCAACAATGATAGTCTTCATTTTTTATATCCAAACAGCATTTTAAAACTTTTCAAGTAACTTTTAAAAGTATAAATAATAGATTTAAATATAGTTATATTTACATATTATATATATATATCATTTGCAAATGATTTTACATAAATTTCATATACACTGAATCATATCAGTATTAAGGCTAAAAATAAAATCAGAAAAAAAGTAAGTTGAACTAAAAGTGATAAGTTACAAATATTATTTGGAAAGAATAGGGAAAGTATGGACTGCTATGTTTATTTATTTGTATCCCAGTGCTTAGCACAGTGCTTTGCACACATTAAGTACTCAATAAATAAATATAAATTCATTCATTATTCATTTATTCATCCATACAATGACTGATGTAAGATATTATTGTTGAACCTGCAGAAGATAAGTTTACATTCTAATACTTTTGCTCAATGACAAAAAAGTTACTTTAACAATCTGTGCAATTTTAGTAACACATTAAATAGCCACAAATAACTGCGGAATCATAACTTGTCCTGGGACCATGTCTATTTGAACTGCACTGAAAAAGATTATGATTAAATTATAATAGTGAACTGTGTGTGTGTTTGTAATAAATGCCATTATAAAATACTACTTTAAATGCAATTTGGACCAGGCCCTAATGCAAGAAACATCACCAAGATGCTTGAGGCATTTGAATAAAACATTTGATGTGAACAATACTAGCCTTTATGTTATTAGTGCAGAATGCACTCAGAGCAAACATGCTTTTAACAAGAAAAAAAGGGAGATAAATATAATATGATATGGAAAATTAAGGTGGGACATGGAAGTTTTATGTGTGAAATGAATGTTAATGCTAAAATTGGATTAAGAAACTGCTCTTAATCGCAGCAAGTTATTCCAGAAATCCAAGCAAGAAAACTGACTAAAACACCATTGATTTAATGCTATATATAGACTTAAACAAAAAAAGTAAATGGAAGTCTCTCTTGACTCTGCTTTCTCTGCATTTTCTTATCTATCTGACCACTTCCTAGTGGCCTTAGTTTTTCTCTTCTTTTATTGCTTCAGTGCAGAAATGTCACAAGATTGTTCTCTACCCTGTTTTCCTTCTCTTTCATTATACTCTATCACTAAGTGATGCCAGCTAATTTCATGTCTTCAATTAGCCTCTCTATGTAAATGATTCACATTTTTACCTATTGATCCCTAATCTTTTCCCAGAGCTAGCTCTTTCTAGATGTCCTGTTAACACTTCTAAATGAACTCATAATAATTTATATTGTACACTAAGGTTTACTAAACATACTTTGTATGTTAAATCATTTCATCCTTATAACCCTTTAAGGCAGGTGCTATTATTATCCCAGTTTTACAAATGAAGAAACTAAGGCTGAGAGAAGTTATATAAAGCCCAGGGTCACACTGCTAAATGTCTAGGGCAGGATTTGAACCTTGGCCTTTTGGATTCTAAGTCTAATGTTTTATCCCTGTGGCACCCAGCTGTTGCAAAACTGTGAAATTAAACTCATCATCTCTATCAAATTTGTTCCTCCTTTCAAACTAATTTATGTTGTTTCCATATTTTAAAAAATCCTTGGTGGTTGGCCTTTCTTATAGTGTAAACCACACGCTTTCTTAAGCCTGGATTTATGATATCTTTGCAGCATTCGTTTATTCTACTTCTCATCATACATTAAACATGAGAATCAAACTGACCAGTTATACTGAATCTCATTCCGTACACTTTTGTCTCTATAATCACTCATGAAGTTATCCCCAGTATTGGAAATACCTAACCATATCTCTGTCAAAATCTTTTTCATTCTTTCTTAGAAGTCCAACTCAGGTGCCACTTCTTTCATGATTGAAACAAAAAAAAATTCTCCAACTCCAAGTGATTGGTTCCTCCTCAGAGACTTTATTTGAATATTTTGCTTGGATATTTCATTTGCTTTGCCTTATTCTAATCTATATGTTATTTATATGTTCAATCCACTCCTCATCATGCTCCATTATACTGGAAGTTCCTTATGTGTCATTTAATTCATCTATATATCTCCATGGTAGAGCATAGCACCTTGCACACACGAGTTAAACAATTATATCTGTTGAATTGAATTTTACACAGGAAATCAGGAAACCCTCAACATTTCTGTTCATGTAACTCATAGTCTTTCTGATGACATTTCTAATTAATCAACTGATCTATCAATCAACTAAGTCATTATTGAGTGTTATTACCATCCAGTGGGTGATATATACAGGTAGCTTGTCAATGGGAACCCTTTGGTACTGTAGTTTTCCAAATGGAGGCAAACCCATAAATTTGAAAAGAAAACTTTTATTGTCAAATTCTGGATAATTATCCTTAATTTTTTCTGGTTATATATGCATTTATTATTACATAAATTTCATTTATATTGTCTTTCATATGAACTAATTTATATGTATATATGTGAATATACATAACATTGTATTACTTTTTATAAGCTATATTTCAGAAATGAGCAATACTATAGGTTTCTTCTCTTTTTTTTAAAAAAATAGCATTTCTGGGTACTTATTCTGACTTTACTGAATTGAGGACAAGCACTTGAGTTGAATTCTGATCAAATGTAAAATGATTATTTTATATTCTATGATTTGCCTCAGGTGTATTCTTGGCAAGGAAGGTTGTATATGTGGCCAATTCCTAAGTAATATAATCTCTTTATCAATAACAGTCACATTAAAAGCTTATAGTCATGTTCTTGTCTACTTTGCCCCCAAAATACAATCTAGACTTATGATTGCTGTTGCTATTCAGTCATATCTAAATCTTCATGACCCCATGGAACATTCATTCTATTTTGCCATTTTCTTCTCCACTAGATTAAGGCAAACAGATTTCAATGAGAGTGTCTGAGGCTAGATTTGAACTCAGGTCTTACCAACTCCAGGATCAGCAGTCTATCCACTAAGTCACCTAGCTGCCTCTTAGGCAAACAGAAATTAAGAGACTTTGCCCAATGTCACACAGTCAGTAAGTGTCTGAGGCCACATTTAAGCTCAGATTCATGACTGGCACTCTATCCATTATGCTACCTATTTGTCCTATGTATAATGCATTAATGAAATACAATAAAATCCCAAAGTTCAGATCAACTACTGAGGAGATCTAGGAGCAAATTCTGCTGTCTACAGCAACTCTGGTTACATACTGGTTTAATAAAGCTTGCTTTAATGTAGTTACACTCACCATTGTGCATTCTCAGAGCACTTTTGTTACCCTGGGAGTAAAACTTCAAATTATAATTAGATTTTTATATTAAATTGCTTATTGAAATGTACAAAGGAGAATATAAGCTATTATCCTTTAACATACACAATGCATTTATGTAACTCAAAATATTGTAATAAATATTATAATAGCTATAAACTTAGAAACATCTAAGTGCCTGTAACTAGGATATGTGAGATATTAATACCTTATGAATTTTATATGGGGCAACACTATACATGACATGCTCAAATGAATATTTAAAAAACAATCTTTAATTTTAAAATGTTACATTTTAATTTCAACAGCTTATAGGCTTCTATTTAAGTATTAATAAAATTGCATATGGTTTCAATTTTCATATTTTAATACAATAACTTTTTTCTCAGATTTTATATTGTCTATACTGACTTCTGCTGCTTTTTCAGTCAGCTACACAGAACTTATTTCCCAGAGTGACAGATATGTATCTAGGTAGGAAATAGCCTCTGTCATACGTCATTTGTATTTCCTTAATTATCCTCTTGGGGCTCAGTAAAGCAATGATTACAGTACACAGTGAAAATAAGTGAATTCCTCATACTCATCAATCATTTGCTTGCTATGAAACTAGGCAAATGTGAATGAGCTAAAATGTTTCTGAAATTTTGTAATATAGTAACCAAGTGACTTAGGAATGAAAAAAAAGCAATTGGATTTATAAATAATTTATACTCAGGGAAAGAAGTTCAAATTCTTTTTTTGAAAAATCTCTAGTTTTTTTGTCAATTGCACTAATTAGTTCTGTTTCTGTTTTTTTTTTTAAATCCACTATTTTTCCTGATGACTTGGAAAAATTCCATTAAAGAGAAAGAAAATTAAATGTTTCACAAGAAATAAATCTTAAAATTTAGAAGCTTTTTTTTGAAAAATGCAATGCAATTTTCCCCCTATTCTTTCCATGAAAAAAAGGATAAAAGGAAAGTTTTCTTTTTCTTATAATGTCTTTGATAGGTGTCTTCAATTTGTCACATTCTCTAATAGGTAATTTATGAAAAAGATTATATCAGCAAGAATAAACACAGGACCTCAAAGTTTCAATGGTTGATAGAACATGGGAAAAACAGGAAGAATCCCTATTAATTGTTTTTAGCAAGTATCTAGGTAATTTTTCTTTTTTAAAAAAGTAATATACAGCAATTTTCCAAACAATGAAAAGATTTTTTTTTAAATCATTGTACCTGTCAAAGAAAAAGAGTGTTAGAAAAGAAAGGAAGATCATTCAAAAGAATAGACAATTACTGTCTATTGACACAAGATATTGTGTCAGGAGTACTGGTGAGACAGCAATGTGGAGTAGTAGAGTTCTGGACTTGACATAAGGAAGAGATAGATTCAAATTGCACTATTAACAATGACTGTTGTAATTGTGAAGATACATACATGTAATAAATACAGTTGAATATAAGGCAAACAGAGACAACAAATTGGTGGAATTAGGAAAGGCTTCATTCATAAGGTGGTGCTAGGGCTGTGTCTTGAAGGAAAAGGATTCTAAGAAGCTGAAGTGAGAAAGGAATACATTCAAGGCTTGGAAAATACCAGTGGTTAGACTGGAAAGCATGGAGATGGGGAGTGATATACAGTTCAGTACAAAAGGCTGGTGCCATGTTTTGAAGGGCTTTAGAATTTTAAACATGCATGTGTATACATAACTAATATGTGCATGATATACAATGTATTACATATAGATTATAGGTTAATTATATTATATAGTATTAATATTTTACAATAACCCTATATCATACTTTATCACATTATATCATCCTGGTCGATTGTTCTTGTTCTTTGAAGAGGACCAAAATGACATCACCATGATAAAGTGAAATTTCAGTGTGTCCGACTGGCTGATCAGACCAATATGAACTTGGAATGTTCTACCACAAGTTGGGCACAGATAGTCCTTGTGAATATTTGGGGTAGATATCCCAAATTCGCGCATCCTGCATTTACTTTGTGCTGTCTCAATTCTGCTTTGCTCAAAGAGCACAGCACCCTTTCTGATGTGGGCACACCATGCTGAGTGGTCCTGTGCCAGTGTCTCCCATATTGCACAGTCAAATCCAAAGTTCTTGAGAGAAACCTTGACAGTGTTCTTGTATTGCTTCTTCTGGCCACCATGTGATCGCCTCCTCCATGTGAGTTCTCCATAAAATAGTCTTTTTGGCAAGTGTACATTTTACATTCAAACAATGTGGCCAGTCCATCGGAGTTGTGCTCTCTGAAGCATAGCTTGAATACTTGGCAGTTCAGTTCAAGCAAGGACTTCAGTGTTTGGTACCTTATCCTGCCCGGTGATCTTATGTTCCTAAGACAGTTCAAATGGAAGTGCTTCAGTTTTCTAGCATGGCACTGGTAGACTGTCCATCTTTCACAAGCATATAACAATGAGGTCAGCATAATGGCTCTGTTTGGTAGTCAGTCTAATACCTCTTCTCTCCCAATTTTTCTTCAGAGCCTCCCAAACACTGAGCTAGCTATGGAAAATGCAGGCATCAACCTCATTGTCAACGTGTACATCCCTGGAAAGTACACTACCAGGGTAAATGAACTTAAGGACAGCATTCAGAACTTCTCCATTTGTTATAACAGATGGTTCGACATATGGATGGTGTGGTGGTGGCTGATGGAGCACCTGTGTTTTCCTGGTATTATTAGGCCAAGATTAGCACAGGCAGCAGAGAATTGATCCATACATTGTTGCATCTCAACTTCAGAGGTTGCACTGAGTGCACAATCATCTGCAAACAGAAAATCATGCATCAACAATCCCTCCACTTTGATCTTGGCTTGTAGCCTTTTCAAATTGAAGAACTTACCATCGGTACGGTAGTTGACTTTGATGCTGTGTTCATCCTCATTGAAAACATTTGTCAACATGGCTGAAAATATCATGTTAAAAAGCATGGGAGCAAGCACATAGCCCTGTTTCACTTCACTGGTGACTGGGAAGGCACAAGAGCATTATCCATTATCCAGAATCTGGGCAAACATGCCATCATGAAATTGATGTACAATATTGAAGAACTTCTCTGGGCAACCAAATTTTGACATAACTTTCCATAAGTCCTCATGACTAACAGCGTCAAAGGCATTGATCTGATCTACAAACGTTGTGTACAGACCTCTGTTCTACTCCTGGCATTTCTCCTAGAGTTGTCAGGTAGCAAGCACCATAGGGACTGTTCCTCGGCCCTTTCTGAAGGCACACTGGCTCTCAGGTATATGACCATCTTCCAGGTGAAAGATCAACCTATTAAGGAGGACTCTAGCAAGAATTTTGCCAGCAATGACTAGGACAGAGATCCCCCTGTGATTGTAGCAGCACAATCTACTCTTTTTACCCTTACAGAGATGGACAAAGAAGGCATCCTTGAACTCCTGGGGGATAACCTCCTCTTGCCATATAACCTGGAAAATTTCAGTCAACTTTTGTATGAGCATTGGTCCTCCTACCTTGTGAATCTCAGCTGGAATAGAATCAGCACCAGGTGCTTTGACACATGAAAGGAGCCAAATGGCCCTCAAAACCTCTTCTTCAGTTGGAAGTTCAGCTAAGGAGGGATTGATTTCCACCTGAGGTAAACAGTCAATAGCCTCAGCATTGATTGATGATGGTCTGTTGAGAACAATATGGAAGTGTTCAGCCCATCTCTCTAGGATCATATCCTTATCACTAATCAATGTGACTCCATCAGCTCTGAGTATTTGTGATGCACCATAGGTTTCTGATCCATAAATGTCTTTCAGGGAATCATAAAAGTGCTTTGGATTGTTACTATCAGCATAAAACTGAATTTCATCGGCCTAGAATCCTGCATCTCTCTAAGCTTTGCTTACACTTTGCTTTTGATGGAATTAAATGCTGCCTTCTTAGAGGTGGATGAACTATCCTACTAGTAAGTCCTGTGGACCTCTCATTTTTAATTTAGCATCTTCTGAATTTCTCCATTATTTTCATCTAACCAGTCTTGGTGTTTGAGAGTATTCTGACTCAGATGAGCAAATATAGTGCTATATACCAAATCTCTGAGAGCTGCCCACTCCTTTTTTGCTCCATTGTTGCCAACTGTGTGTTGGCTCAACTTTCCCTCAATTTAGCAACAAACTGTTCATGCTCAGAGAAGACCTCTAATTTGTTGACCTTAGTTCTTCTTCTGGTAGTCATTTTGCCTTGGGGTTGGCGCTTTTGATGACTGTGAATATTCAGCTTGAAAAGGATAAGTCTATGATCAGTCCAGCACGCTGCACCATACATTTCCTTTGTCATTCTCACATACTGTCTGTCTCTTCTCCTTATAATCACATAGTTTATTAGATGCCAATGTTTGCTGCGAGGATGCATCCATGAAGTTTTATTGCATTTAGGTAAATGGAAGACAGTGTTGGTGATAAGAAGGTCGTGCAATGCACAAGTCTTCTGCAGTAAATAACCATTGCTGTTGCTGTTTCCAACTCCATTCCTCCCTAGGACTCCCTGCCAGATCTGGTAGTCTGAGCCTACTTTAGCATTAAAGTCACCCAGAATAATAAGTTTGTCCTTTTTTGGCACATTGACAATAAGGGTCTCTAGGCCATCACCCATACCATAACATCCTAGAGGCAATATGAAGCCGCATAAGTCTACTGATTTGGAGAATGACAGTATCAGATCTATAATTAGAGAAAAGCTCTTTAGAATCTGAGTAGATGATAAACAGAGATGAACAGAAATTTGAGTCATGAGCAGTAATTAGAAAGTTGCTGAAGTAATCTCGGAGTGATGATAATGGTCTGAACTGAAGGCTATTAAAAATACAATAGTGTAAAAAGACTCTTAAGATATAATTCTAAGAAGAGCTTACTTCTGCAGCAACTATCACTAGAACCATTTGCCTCAAAAAGCAGTGAATGACAAGTAAACCCAGAATGACTGGATTTTTTTTTTAAATATTAGTAAAAAGGCTATAGCAATATGTTTTAATGTACATTAAGGCCAGTCTATATCTGCAGTGCTAATGTAACAATATTTCAAAATTGTCAAAACCATAAACAATTATGTATATAACAAAAATATTTACAAGTTATATAAATATATAGGAAATTCATTATTGATTGACTTTCCTAAATTTTAGGTCTCATTATGTCACATTCTTCATAATTAAAAAAAGCTCCAAACACCTCCTATTAGTTCCAGGATCAAAAATAAAATCATCTATTTGGCATTTAAAGTCCTTAACAACCTGATCCTTCCCATCTTTACAGTTCTTTTTATACCTCACTGTCCCCTACTTACTCTAAGGCCCAGTGACACTCAGTTCCTTGTATTTCTTTCATCAGACGTTTAATTACCTATCTCCACACTTTTTCACTGGGTGATCCCCATGCCCAGCATGTTCACCTTTCGATTCTCCATCTCCTAGATTCTTTGAAATGTCAGTTAATACAAGAAACCTTTCATTGTCCTCATTTCTTCTTCCCCCCTTTTGTGCCTTTCCTCTAAGATTATATTTATCATTCGACTGTTATCAACTTCTCCTGTTAGGACATAGTTTTTTACATACTGTCTCCCCCAGTGTATTATAAGTTCTTTGCGAGCAAGAACATTTTTTTAACCTTTGTTTATATCCCCAATTTTTGACACAGAGATTAGTACATAACATACACTTAGAAATACTTATTGATTTTGACTGAAGTAGTTATCTATGAATAAAGGTACTTTCATTAACATTGTTGAAAGCACCTAAAAACAAAGATTATCATTATTTTTAGTAGTGAAAAACTGAAAATTTCCTCAGTAACATGAAAGACAAAACAAGAATGTCCATTGACATTCTTGACTATTAACTGAGAAAGTGCTGTAAATGCTGGGCAAAATATGAAGTCAATCAAACAAAACTCAGGGAATAAAGACAGGCACAATCAAGACAAAATTATCTCTATTTGTAAATGCTATGATGGATTGTTGAGAGAATAGCAGACAATCGAGAAAAAAAATGTACTTGAGACAATTCCCCCCTAAAGTCACGTGCCCTTATCTAGGACCTACTTCCATTTGCAACTCAATATCAATTAGTTTTTACGATGGGATATTTTCTGCAAAATTATAGAAATAAAACCAATATGGAAGATTTTGGTTTCAAGTCAGATGGAAAGATCTCATGTTCCTTAAGAGGCCAGCCCAGCTCCCCAGGGGTTGCATACCTCTTTACCCCTATCCTCTCTACAACTTTTGTCTTAGAGGGAATAGGTTCAAAATTAGCTCAGTTCATGCCCACATCCAGCAGTGGCATCACTGTCAGATGATCCTTGTCTTAACTATCTGGGGTCCTGATGGTCACTCCTGACAGTCCTCAAACCTCTGAAATACATCAGGAGCTAGGCTGTAAGGCCACCCCCTCTAACCTTTTAAAAGTCACATGTTTTGGGGTTCTAGTCGCTTCACACAGAATTAAAAGAAACTAAATCACAGACTAAGGAACTGGGCCAGAGGGGATCAGAGGGAGAAAGTTCTAAGGTTTCTTCCCTTAAAGCATTGTCTCCTACTACATGCTGTGATCATAGGAATCAACAAGATATTCCAATAATGAAGCTGAATAAAATTGGCAAAAGGAGCTGGGCTTAAGCAAGCATTGTTTTAGGAATGCTTTAGATGCCAATTAGAGACTCTTCTTGGGCACATGATCATCTGGCCAGAAGTAGATCCAGAGTGTTTCCACATGCTCCATAGTCTTTCCAATACAATCCATATCATCACAATAGATCATCACCGAAAAGTAGGCTTTTTGACTTCAACTTATGGATAAATGCCACCTGAGGCACTGGAATATGCCAGGACTACTTATATTTTTATATATTTTTTAAAGTATTTTATTTTTGTCCAATTACATGTAATGACATTTTTAATATTCATTTTTAAAAAGTTTTGAGTTTCAAATTTTCTCCCTCCCTCCTTCACTAGTACATCTGCAAAATGGTAAGCAATTTGATATATATTATATATGTTCAATCATGTAAAACTTATTTCCATATTATTCATGTTGTGAAAGACCAACAAATCAAAAACAAAAAAGCACAAAAACAATTAAAAAGTGAAAATATTATGACTCGATCTGTATTCAGTTCTTTCTCTAGATATGGATGGCATTTTCCATCACGATGGCAATTCCATCACGGAATTGTCTTAGATCATTATAGTGATGAAAAGAGCTAAATCTATCATAGTTGATCATCATGTAATGTTCCTTTTACTATATATAATGTTCTCCTTTCTTCACTTTGCCTCAGTTCATGTAAGTCTTTCCAGGTTTTTCTGAAATCCACCTGATCACCATTTCTAATAGTACAATAGTATTCCATCACAATCATATACCACAATTTATTTCAGCTATGCCCCAAAGATAGACATCCCCTCAATTCTTGATTCTTTATCACCACAAAAAGAGCTGCTATAAATACTGTTGTAAAAATAGATCCTTTTCCTTTTTAAAAATCTCTTTGCGAAGCAGACCTAGTAGTGGTGTTGCTTGATCAAAGGGTATATAAATTACCCTTTGGGTATAGTTCCAAATTGCTCTCTAGAATGGTTGGATCAGTTCATAACTCTACTAATAATACATTAGTGTCTCAATTTTCTCACATCTCCAACATTAATCATTTTTCTTTTCTGTCATATTAGTCAATCTGATAGATGGAAGTTGTTTTAATTTGCACTTCTCTAATCAATAGTGATTTAGAGCATTTTTTCACATGACTAAAGATAGCTTTAATCAATTTCTTCATCTGAAAACTGCCTTCATATTCACTGCCTGTTCACACACATACATATATGTAATATATATGTATATTTTTCCCAACAGTAATTTCAGTAATAACTCCTCATCAAGTCACTTTAAAAGGTCATTTTTAATTTGAGGACTCAGTATTCCCACCCCTTTCTGGAAATTTACTTAAATCATAGCTGTATATAATAGATAAAATTATATAAGACATAATATGCTAATCTGTTAATATACAATATAATATTTGATGTGTTACATATAAAATAATATAGAATATACAAAACATATGACATAAATTTACTTAAATTTAACTATACTATTTCTCTTAGTAATTCAAGAAGCTATCACTTGTTCTTATGGATACTCTCTTTGTCAATTTAGAACACAACCCCAGTACCACTGGATATATGGTCTTCAAGAGTTGTTTTGATCAATATGGTGAATGATTTCTCTGAATTTAACTGGTCTGGTCATTAGACCATGGAATTATAATGTAATCCTGGATTCCCAGAATCTAGTGAGCCCTCCATTCTTTGATGAAGCATAGAATTAGAACTTCAGTGGAAGAACAATGCTATTTATTCAATATTAATATTCTGAGCAACATGTTTATTTTCTTTATATCATTTATCAAGTACTTCTTTTAAAAACCAAATTCAAAATGGAATTTGTTCCTGTATTACCTTTAAAATCTTCAAATTTCATTGCAATGCAAAGATTATAATATTTGTTTAAGTGTAGGGCAAATTCAAGTATTTGAATATGTATAACTTTCAAATGACAAAAATCAATTAATTTATGCAAATAGAAAATTTTCATTAAACATGAACAAATAGGCAATGCTAGCACAAAGCTATCCATCAACTTAAGATAATGAAATAAATTTCTATAGGGAATTTAGTGGTTAATTCAGTAGGTGAGGTTTTATTTGGTTAAGGAATATAGAACAAAAACAAACTGATAGGAAAAAATAAAAGTCAGAGGAAATAGTGTTTTTTTTATAGAAGACCATGTAAGGGTGAGGAGAGAAATATTAAAAGACAGTTAAGAAATTACCAAAATAAGTCAAATATTCTAAAGCATATGGCAATATTGAGCATAAATCAAAATTGTCAGTCCTACATTTCAGGGGACAGAAATGATAAAATGATTGGATTAGGGATCAGTTTTTAAAAGCCTGAGATAAATGAGGGACAAAGACACTTTTAATTTATTAATTTCTTATATAACAGTCATTTAAGGAAAAAAAAAAAACATGTTGCACCTGATTAACCCCAAATGGTAATTTTGTCTGCATGTGTGATAGCTATAGTTCATGTAGTAGCAGTAACATCAGACTGAGCCGTATCATCTGCAAAGTACTTTCCTAAAGATGTCCTGTGAGGTAGCTAGGGTAAGTATTATGATCCATACCTTTTATAGATAGGGGAACTGAGTCTCTAGAGTTTCTGTGATTTGCCTAACATAATCCAATGGATAACAGAATTAGGATTTGAACTAAAGTCTCAAAGTCCCATTGTGCTTCTGAGAGTTAGCTCACTTAGTGAAAGGTCATAAATGAGTAAAAGGATTAATGTTAATTTTAACTACCATTAAAAGGGAACCAGATTCTAGCATATGTATAAATTATCTAAACACTCTTCCATCTTCCTAACACTTCAAGTTTGATAGTTTCCTGGCAAGGCAATACTATTCATCAGAGAAGATAAAATCTTATAAAACTTTCAGCTCAGTAATTAGATAATTAGTAGACCATAAAAAATATACTATGAAAGAAAACAAAGCAAAACAACTGTGGCATTGTCACTGGCATCAGAGAGAGGATTATTAAAATGATGAGAAGTAGGGAGATATTTTAAACTCTTTGTTTTGTGTAATTGTCAAAGTTATACTGTTTGTTGTAGCACAATGCCATCGTATCAAGAACATGATATAAATACACATAGAAAAAATGACATATGAACTGTCTAAATTTCCCTTCCAATGCTTTTTCTTATGTTTACTGATTACACTTCCTATCATAATTGACAGAATTTTTGTGTTTCTGCAAGGTAAATCACAACTAAACCCCAAATGAGGTCACCACACCTTCAATAAACCATTTAAAAAGTTAAATAGTTCATCATATTTGGGTAGGGAAGACTTGTCCTTGAAAAGAGAGTACGATGCTTCTTTTAATTATCACTCGGCTTCTCACTTTGTAATTATGGTAAGTCCATTTCTCTTTTCTTAGTACTTTTAAGGAGAACAAATACAAATATTTTTGATAAAATACTAAAGTACAGAAGAGAAAGGCTATTCAGACCCAACTAAATACAACTCTACTTTTATCTATAAATGCTAGTGGATAATATCTCAGTACCATTATATATAAAATTAGTCTATTTCCATTATCTATAAAATTATAAAAATGATGATAGCTGTCCACATTTACATGCTTTTCATAATACAAAGAACTTTTGGGAGGCTGCATCAACATCTTATAGTTATTTTTGCAGGGGGCATCATGGTTTTCTTCATTATCTTAGTTCAATATCCTGGAGCTACGTTTGATTTTTGCCTTTCCATCACCACCTACAACTATCATTTGCCTTCTTCTATATAATGTCTTTAAGATAAAATAGAAAAGATGTTGCTTAACTATTTCCTTTCTAACCTCATTATATGTTACTCCCTTTTCTGTACACATGTCAATCCAAACCTTTCCTTTTTTCCTCATGCATGGCACTCTATTACCTATCTCCATGTCTTTTCCTGGCTATCTGTCCCTCATGGTTGGTATGCATTACCTCCTTTACCTCTGCTTCATGGAATTCTTAAGATTCATTTAAAGTACAACCTTTCATGCAAAGTCTTTCTTTATATCTTCAATCCTAGTGAATTCTATCCCAAATTATCTTGTATTTAACCATTTTGTACTTATTCGGCATATGCTTGAATGCATGTTTCTTTCTCCTCTGAAAGAATATGAACTTCTTTGGAGCAGAGTATGTTTGATTATTTGTCTTTTCATCTTGAAGTCCTAGAATAAAATGTGGTCCATAATAGGCATTAATAAATTGATTCAATTAATAATTAGTTAACCAATCCAATAAGACTTTGTGCCCATCTCTGGTATTATGTATATCCTATTTTGTATTATACCAATTTGTACATTTTTTACTTCTCCCGTTAAATTCTCAGCTCCTTGAAAGCACGAATAAAGTCTTATTTAGCTTTTTTAAAATCCTAAAGATTACTAGCAAAGTACTTTGTAAATAAAAGGTCACCTTCAATGGCTTAATGAATTGAACAGCTTCCGTTCTTACTTTTATAATCTTCTGTATTGGAAAATATCTCCATTTTCCCCTAATCCCTACAAGTCAATAGGTAAATTCTGATAAGGAGAAAATCAGTGTAGACTGGAAAGGCTTTGTGGAGGAGCTATAGTGGATATGGATCTAGAAGAATTGATAGGGTTTCAATAAGTAGAGAGTGGAAGGAAGAGAACATTCCAGGTTGGAGAAGTAACATGATGAAAGAGTATTTAACTATGCATGAGTCCAGAGAGGAAAAATAAGGACATTATATATTTTTTTAATTTTACGGTTATATGGGGAAGACAATGAGTTTATTGAAAGGAAAGAATTATTGCTTGTTTTATATGGCATAACAGTAATAACAATGGAGAGAAAGCACATTTGAAACTTATCTTGATTCTACTTTTTCTGCCAATAAGAATACCCTGTGAATCCAAAAGGACAGAACAAAAATGCCTAGTATAGTTAAAATCAAAATTAAGTAGAAAAATAAGTTTAAAAAAAAATCTATTTGTCTTTAATAAGTTAAAGTCACCAGGCGGAGAACACCATCCTTGGACACTGAGAATTAGTAGACATGATTGCTGTGATTGGATCATGGAGAATACCAAAGGACTGGAAAATGGAACATGTGATTTTTTTTTTAAGGAAATAAAGTGACCCATAAGGAATAGGTCAGAAAACTTGATTTTCCTACTTGGAAATATTTTAAAACGTGTTATTTATTGTATGCTTGGTGAAAATTTTGAAAAAGAAGCAGAAATTGCAAAGAACCAGCAAGATTTCATCAAGAATAGGTCATGTCAGAATAACACAATTTCCATTTCTTTTCTCCAGGGCTACAAGATAAGTAAATCATGGAAATGCTATAGGTATAGTTGACAAGTCTGAGGAAGGTGGGTGACAAAGTATAAATCAATTCCATAAGTATAGAGTATAAAGCCTGGCTAGATAGCATGTTTCAAAGAAGAGATGGGGGTTTAATGGACTATAGGTTCAATATGAGTGAAGAATGGGAGATGGTAACCAAGAAAGCTATGAGAATCTTAGGTTGTATTAAAAGTGGCATGCTATTCAGAATTAAGGAGATGATGGCCGCACTGTGTCCTAGAAAAAAAATATTTTGAGTACTAAGTTCAATTTTGGGAGCCATCTTTTAGGAAATACATTCATAAATTGGGTCCAGAGTTCAGCGTATCCAGAGGTAGATGACCAAAATGGTGAAGTGGTAGGATATCATGTTATATGAGGATCAAGTAAAGTTACTGGAGATAGTTACTGGGGAAGAAAAGATTTAGGCAGGGAACTATAGTTATTTTCAAGAAAGGGAATGTGTAGTAGCAGGCGTAGCAATAAATTTATATCCCAAGGACCCTGGTTCAAACTTTGGCCCAGTTAGCTGTTTTCTATCTGATCTTAAACAATTTGCTTCAGCTATTGAAATCCCCAGGTTCTAAATCTGTAATGAGGAAGTTGTTTTAGATTCAAGTCTATGATCTTTTGATTTTTTTTGCAATATTTGAAGATCTGTTATGTTGAAATGGGATTAGACTTGTTTTGCTTTGCTGAGAGAACAGAAACAAATAGGTATAATTTGTAGAAGATGCATTAAAGCAAATTTAAATTAGATAAAAGGAAAATAAGTATCATATCACTATCCATAGGCTGACCACCTGTAAGGATTTTGGATAAATATATAATTACTATAAATATATTACTATAAATATTCTATAAATGGAATAATTAATATGAATAGCTCTTAAATGTTATACCTATTACTAGGAATGCACAGTGTATGGTAGCTATTCATAGATAATTGTTGAACTATTTCCAGTTAAGACAATCCAAGAGTTTATGGTTTCCTAGAAATATTCATTAGATTAATAATATATTTTCTCGTCTGTCATTCAGACAAGGATGGAGACAAAAATTTGAAATTAAAGATGTGCTTGAATTATTTTGATAAACTGTCATTTTCAATCAATCAGTAATCATTTATTAGGTTCCTGATATGTAATCAGAAACATACCAGGCACAGAGAGACGCAAAGGGAGAATTTATGGTAAAGGCTTGGTTAAAATCATTAATATAAATATAGCTAGCTAGAAAATTTAAGTTGGCAAGACATTTCATTTTACAGCTGTGCAATATATCCATGATAATAATGTTAAAATATCTGAAAGTCATGCAGCTTTATACTGGAAGTGATATGAAACATTTTTAATGTCAGGGAAAGATTCCACAGTAGAATGACAGTGCAATTAGGAGAAAAAAATATACACATGTCCATTTTTGTTTTCACTGATAGGAAATTTACACCAATATTTAGCCATAGTAAAAGACTTAGCAAAATCTCAAAGTAACATTCATCCTCTCTTTTTAATTGGTTTTGTTTTGCTTTAAACTGCCTTGTTTTATGTTTTATTTAATTTTACAAACCTTGTATGACCTTTTGGAAGTAGTTAAATATAAACAATGAATAAAGAGCAGTTATAGTTTTAATGAGATAAAGCATAACAGCTGATAGAAAGGCAGTGTTGGAGTTGGGATGACAGTACAAATTGAGCATCTTACACTTCCTATGTCACCACTTGAAAGTCATTTGATCTTTTTGCCTGAGACAGCTCTCTAAGACTAGCATTAAAATTATACTGAGCTGCATTAATGGAGAAATTTCCATATGACAAACTTCCTATGCAGAAGAAATCACTAACCAAATACTCCATTTCTGCAATAGTTTGGCTAGTTTCAAGTATGAAAATACTTGTTAGTATATGTTTAGAACCGCAAATACAAAATTTGGGAGCTTCAGGAGAAACAAATGTAGAAAACTTTGTAATTAAATAAACTCATGCAGCAGTAAGCACCCCAACATACATGGGGGTGGGGGAACCTGCTATTAGAGATTTTTAGATCTGCATTCATAAAAGGAAAACAATTTTCAAGGGGTTAGCAATCATTTTAATCAAGCACATGTATCATTCCTTTAACCAAATACATATATCATTCAGTTAGTTCAGGGAGTCAGCACCCTGAATTTCAAAGAAAATATAGACCCCCCCCCAACTGTCTGACCGTAGTTACCAGAGGGGGAAGCTGGGCATCAGGGTTCTCAAAGGGAGGGAGGATCCTTGGCAGCTTCCCAGAGTTCTCATGTAGCAATCAAACCTTCTTACCAAAAGCTAAGCCCCAAAGTAAAACCTTAAATCAGAGTATTTATAACTTCTTTTTGGAGCCAGAGGGCATCACAACCCTTTGACCTAGTGCCTCAATAGAAAAAAACAAAAGGTACTTGGAACCCTCCTACAAAACAACTCCTCTAATCAAACTTCCCACAATGGGCAGGCCCATCAACGGGTGGCAAAAATCTTTAATCCTATGAAAATAATTAACAATACAAATACACACACTGTTTCTAGTTAAAGAAACTCTGTTTCTGTACTTTATTCCTTGTAAGACTCCTGACTGATAAAGGCAAGATTCAATCAGATTGAATTATACTTGATTATAATAATAAAACAAAAACAGTAAAAGTTCCTATTTTGATTGCCATCAAATACCCTATTTCTGCAATAGTTTGGCTAGTTTCAAGAATGAAAATACTTGATAGTACATGTTTAGAACCGCAAATACAAAATTTGGGAGCTTTAGGAGAAACAAATATAGAAACTTTTCAGGCAAAATAAATAAACCATTGGGCAACCAGATGGGTATGGAGGATAAAGTGCTGGGTTCTAGAGTCAGGGGAACCTGAATTTAAATCAGGCCTCAGACACTTACTCAGACCCTGGGTAAGTCACTTAACCTTGATTGCCTCTTAATAAATAAACTCTGAGAAATAACTTGAGAGAAAGAGTTGAATATGTTTTCTTAATTCACATTAAAAATATAAACAATAATACAGTAATGAGAATTCAAAATGTTTTAAAATATGACAACTGTGACAAGACTGCCCCTCAGGGAGCTCGACACTTAATAATCACTAAAACATGAACAGCTGCTAGCAGGCTGCCATAAGGTTCAAATTTAAGTAATGTTAAATCATGTAATTTACTTTAAACTCTATGTGAAGGTTTAATGGCAAGCTAACTATGCTAATATAGAATGCTCAGACAAGGAAATAAATCCTAATTACGAGATGTTTTTAGGAGCGTATCTTTTATATGTAGAAATTTGAAATAGGAATTTTCACCAAACAAACATGGCATAACAACATTCTAAATTAGGGAAGCTTCCAAATGCAATTAAATATGAAAAATATTAATTTGAAAAGTGCCTCTATGCCTTAAATATACTCAAATTCCAGCCTAGTATATCTTATGAATTGAAGTGAAAATAACCACATGGGAGAAAATTACAAAATAATGATCACATTTCATGCCAATGAGGATCTAAGAGTATAAATGATTAAAAAAGGAAATTGAAATGCTGTATATTATCAATTAGGTAAAGACTAAATGTGCTGATTAATGCACCATTGGACAAAGTGATTTGGTATAGATGTACTATTCTGTATGATACAGTAAAGCAGTCATGACGATCATTTTTAGAGCCATCTATCGTTCAAATATTCACAAAATACATAGAGAGAGGTGGTATTGCACAGTGGATAGAGGGCCAACTTTAGCTCCAAGCCCTACATCCAAGTCTTTCCTCTCACTCAGACTAGGGGTGACACCATCCCAACTTAACTGATTCCTCAGTCTTTTAGGTCAGTGTGGTCACACTCAAACTGTTATCAAACTCGAATAAAAATGGATCACAGCCAGTCACATATTCACTTAGCAAATCACAAATTAACATTATATTACAGTTTTATTTATTTTGTTGACATTTCCCAATTACATGTTAATCTGATTCAACTGAATTGGAGAATTTGGGGCACTGCTTGAATCCTTATGTGGAATTTGATCCCATTGTTGGAGGTAACTTTCTTGGACTCACTTGCAGATAAGGCGCTCACCAACCAGTATTACTAGAGGGAGTTTCCATATCCACGAGTTCCATTTACTAAGGAATCCCCATACTTACCAATTACTCTCTGTAAAGTCTCCAAAATGGTCATAGCCCAGTTTATCACTGAAGTATGGAATGATTCTCTGTTCTGCAAAACTATGGTAGTACAGTACATTCTACTATTTTGAAAAGATTTCAAATAAAATCTCAGCAACAGATTACATCAATTATCCAAGAACCAGTTGCGCTGAACATGATGAATCTCTTTACAACCAATTAGCCATTTGGTAATAAACTATTTAAATGTTTCAATTTACAAATGAAGGAAAATTCAAAATGGTTCTCACAGCTATGAGATCTCTTTATACTTCAGCACTGATGGTAACAGAGAGGGAAAAGGTGAGGCAGAGGGTGCTTAAGAGTAACAAGTTTTAGGCCTTCTTTAAACAATTTTATTTTGGGTACTTTAAAAGGAGCTTTATATCTTGACTAAGAAGTCAATTGCTACTGGGGAGATTAAACCATAACAATATTAAAATTCTCAATATAAACTAAATAAAAAATTAAAAAGAAGTTGCAAATAAATGGAACAAAGGTCAGACACTTCCACTGGAGTAGTAAATGAAGGAATTAAAAATAAAAAGAAACGTAATTTCATGGGACAGTTGGTCATCTAGATGTATCATTCACGGTTAGCATAAACAAAGAGATCACCACCAAGTTAATTGCAACGTATGTGCTGACATCTATTAGAAATGATGAAGAAATACAGTAATTCTATGTATAACTCAGTAATATACTCTAATTAAATGAACATATACTAAAAAAAGATGTTAGAAAATACACCTGAGAATCAAGAAATGAATGAGACCAGAGGCTTTCACCAAACTGTACTTATGCGCCTCAATGTCAGTAATACTTTCTTCTGGAAGAAAGTTGCAAGACTGGGCAAGTAGAGATCTGAATACTATCAGCAAAATGAAATTAACTACATTTAACCGTCATGACATGACTCGTCACTAACATGGGAACAATGCAATAAGATTCTTAAAGAAAAAAATCAAATCTAAATTGGGAAAAAGATAAAGAGGAAAAAATCTAACGTTTTTAAGATATTTGCTGCTGCTGTTGTTTCAGTCATGTCGGACTCTTCGTGACATTATTTGGGATTTTCTTGGCAAAGATACTACAGAGGTTTCTGTTCCTTTCTCCAACTCCTTTTACAGATGAGAAACTGAGTCGAACAGGATTAAGTGACTTGTCCAGGGTCACACAGCTAGTAAGTATCAGGGGCCATATTGTAACTCAGGAACAGGAGTCTTCCTGATGTCAGGCCTGGCACACTATCCACCGTGCTACTTAGCTTCACTCTGTTCACTCAGGTTAATAACATTAAAAATGGGAAATGAATAAGTAAACAGACATTAACATGGACTATCATGATTTTCTATGAAAATTTAAATTATTCAAAAAATTTCCAAATTAGCCTAGAAACCACCTGAAATAAATGCTTAGCGGACTTACCAAAATGGAATCATATGGCATTCAAAGTGTAATTGTAATTTAATATATAAATTCAACACATTTAAAAAAAAACTTTTAATAGGAGGATAATGAAAGATTAGCTCAAAAAAAGCCCCATAAAAATCAATGGAGGAGAAAATGAGTTTGCAGAAAATATGGTGTTATACCCAACTGAACTGGATCATATTAAAGGCTTTTACAGATGAAACTGGAAGATAGTAATCAATCAAAAAAAATGTGAAAGAGCAGACCTTGATGACAAGTATAGTCACCACAAATGGACTGATAGTCCCTAAAATGTTACATGAGGAAACAGAAATGGCACTAAGGAAAAGCAAAAATAAAAACAAAAAAAGATGGGAAGAGATTTTCTGAACCAGATCAAATACACAGAGAAAAGGGAGATGCTGAAGGCATCACAACTTCAATGGCAAGGGGAGATCTGCCTCAAGATCTCTTAAAGAGTAAAAAATACAAAAATAATTGAAGAAAATGCAGAGGATACCCACACAAAGCAAGACTGACTTTACAAATATCATATACGCCCATCCATACACATATGTATCTTCTCTCATCTCTACAGAATATTTAAAAGTGATCTACATCTGTTTGACATAAATAAGGACGAATATATAAAAAGGGAAAGGAAAAGGTTGGCAAATAACACTGGACAGAGGGTAGAGTGCCAGGCTTCGATTCAGGAAGACTCACCTTCCTGAGTTCATATCAGTCCTCTTGTAATTTACTAGCTGTGAGGCCTTGGGCAAATGGCAAACCACTCAAGTATTTTTGCCAAGGAAACCCCCAAGGAGATTATGAAGAGTCAAACACAACTTGAAAAGATTGAGCAACAAAACCAGGAATTGATCGTACTCTAAGAAAAAAACAAAACAAAATACACCCCACAGTCATACACTTGACTTTAAAGTACAGAACACACAAAACTCATTCTGTTTTTATTGTGTATGTGTTTTTAAATTTATTTGGATAAGCAAACTGCTGTTTTTTAAAGATTATTCTCCAATAACATCTTGTGTATATGTAAAGGCAACATATTATGTACGTGAGCAGAGATAATTTTGCATCATGATGTTTTTATTATTAATATCAAGTGAGTCAAAAAACAAGGAGGAATTCAACAATGGTGTTCTCCATTGTCTTGGAACATGTGCAGCTCAAAGTTCATCCTCGGGAATCTATGTGAAAGAAGGTGTTTGTGGATGACCTTGTGCTGACTGCATCAGCCCCTCTAACACCGCAGTTCCTCTCAAATGACTTCTGTAATCTTTAGCAATTCATAGTATGAAATAAATCAATAAAGATTTTCAAGATGCAAGAGTCTGGGCAACCCTTAGTGGTTCTCTTTGCCTCATATATACGTATATGCAAATTTACAAATGTGCATGCATATACGTAAATATATATGTACATATGCTTTTGCGTATAGGGATATGTGTATATACGCCCTATGGATATATAGGCACATGTATGTGTATGTGTGTTTCTATGTATAAGACTATCTGGAGGAACACTACACAGGGATAATGAACTAATCTCATAATTCAAAAAGAGGTAAAAATTGCATTTGGGAAGTTGAATAGGACTTTTAATAATCCAGTCTTTCACTAACACTGAAATATCCTTTTTAACACTAGACATTTTTGAATGGTGCTATATAGTTACCACTCAAGAATACTGTAATTTCTGATAAATAAAAATGAGAGTCACTCAAGGAGCTATGGAGAAATGTCCATCAGATGTAGATAAATTAAAGCACATTAATGATTAATTTCACTAAACAGATATTTTAAATTATCAGGAAAAAGTTGTGTGTTCATCCTTCTTTGCCGAAGACCATGCCATAAGAGAAATAATGATATGACTTACACTGACTTTGTTTTGAGTGAGGGAAGGCTATGCAGGTCACCAGCCTCACTTCTCCTCCAGAGCCATCTGAATCAATGAATCATCAGGATGACTGGAAATGACCCAGTATGAGGCAATTGGGGTTAAGTGACTTGCCCAAGGTCACACAGCTAGTGAGTGTCAAGTGTCTGAGGTGACATTTGAACTCAGGTCCTCCTGACTCCTGCACTGGTGCTCTATCCACTGCACCACCTAGCTGCCCCCATAAAAAGTTATGTATTTGGAAGTAGAAGTGTGTTTTTTACATAGTGAGAGAAAAATAAAGAACCAGGATACTGTTGTATGGATGAACTTTAAGGGCAGTTTGGATGGATCCCTTGCAGAATTATGTACAGAAATGTATGAATAAATGGCATGAAGGGAAGAAGGCATGCATTACTTTCAAACTGTGTAAGTGGATGGAGTTCTCACATTTACGAGATCACAAATTCACTGAATTACTTAAGTATAGGTTAGCCAGCTCTCTTGTTTTTCTCCTTCCTTAAACTCTCTGTCTTTTGAAAGTGATGGAGCTTGATAGCACTGAAGGTAATTTTTTACTTATAGGCTGGTTACAGACCATTTACCAGAGATGATATAAAGAGTGTTCCTATTTGGGTAGCAATGTGGGACTTCATCACCTCTGAAGACCTGACTCTGACATTCTCTAACTCTCTGGTTAAAGAATGGAATGGGGGAGGAGTGGGAGGGCAGCTAGGTGGCACAATGGGTGGAACACCACCTATTGAGTCTGGAGGACCTGAGTTCAGATCAGGGCTTAGATGCTTAGTAGCTATGTGACCCTGGGCAAGTCACTTATCCCTGATTACCTCCCTGCCAAAAACCAAAAAATAACCAAAAGAATAGAATAAATGTCCTACTGAGATTTATCTATGTCCAAGACAAGTATATGAGTGGCCCAACAAACAAAGTAGAAAGCTGACCAGACTCCCTCTGCCCACACATGTTTGTCAGGATGTAGAAAGAACTTGAAAACAGTGTTTATTTATTTTGTTTCATTTTTCTCTTCAATTGCCAAACCCTTGGGAAACAGACTTCTCTTCCTAAATAGGTTATAACCCTAAAAATGGAATGAAGACAAAACTTTTTTCAAACTTTAGATGGTAAGATCCACTGTACCAGCTGATATAGATTATCTTTATTCACTTCTGAATAACCTGAATATTTTCCTCGAAATTGTAACTTCAGATAAACTCATATATATTTTTTTTGAAGTCCTTAGAGCTACATTATTGAAAATCATTACTTCTCACTACTTTCATAGATAGTGAATGCAGAAGAATGTCTCATTTCATTCTAAAAGCAGATCTAGAAATAAAATACTCAGAATGAGTCTCCAAGACTTATTTTTTAAACTACGTAACTCCTCTTCATTCAGGCTCAATGAGCCACTTGAAAAACAATGTATTAAAAATATTCTATTACTCTGATCTTTGTAACACATTAAGCTTATTTTGACAGAAGAATTTAAATCATACTTGAACACTGAAGAAAAGACAAAAATAATATTTTATGTTGAAAAAGAAGAAGAAGAATTCCAAAGAAGCAAATGGCAATTTTTTGGAGAAGAAAATTATTGACAATGCAATAGTTAACCTGTGACAGTAACGTGTTTTAGATAAATAGACACTATTTTTCACTTTAAAAATACTGTTACATTATTCAGCTGATTATAAGGATTATCTCCTATTTTTAGTTAAAATTTTGTATAACTATCCAATATAATCATAAACAAAAGTGGTTACTTAACTAAAATGGAAGCTATTATCATTATAACTATTATCAACATAATTCCTTACAATAAATTTCTGTATTTAGTTAAAATTTAGTTAATTATAGGTAACAGCCTTTGGCAGTCACAAATTTCTGATTACTGACTAAATCAAGAAATCAAACTTTTCTTGGTTTGGGCATGTTCTCTGAAAAGGCAGAATTCCTTGACTTTTCTGGCATTTCCCAGAGAAAACTATGTTGTTCATAGATGCTAGGAGTGGCAAGCTATTATCAGGGGTGGGGAACCTTAGGCCTTGAGGCCAAACTTAAAGATCCAGAAGACTACTTGTGGTTCTCCACCCCAGTAATCTAGCTAATATTTATTTGTTAGTAAGCACAGAGAAAATTTAAATTTAAAATAAATGCAGAAAAAATTATCCAAAGAAGTAACTTCTAGTAAGATGGAGATTCCAAGAATTATGTTAGTCTATTTAATGAACCTCTCAGGAGTAAATAAATTGATTTGATGGCTCCTAAAACACAATTATAAAATGTAATTTCTGAACTACTTCCTATAGTCAACAAAGAGTAGCACAGACAAACCGGCATAAAAGGCATCAAAAAGTCATACTGAATGGAAAAGGAGGAAGGGTAAGCATTCAGTAAACATAAAGGATAATAGAGATAGACAAGGTGGTGCAGCACTACTACCAGGAAATATTCAAAGAACTATGGCAAAGCTTTTGGAGCACTGAGTTCTGAAAAGGTACTTCTAGAGTTCTTCCCTGATACCTGTCATTGATAGGGCCTTTTCTAAACTCATTTTTATATCTTTTACATCTTACATCCCTCCACACCCACCACAGAATATAAGTTCCTTTAGAATACAGTCTATTTTCTTTTGATCTTTAAGTCTATATCAGGTGGCAGAGGTAGGCATTTCATAAGTGATTGTTGGATGGGACTGAATGGCCAGAGGCAATGACCACACAGAACCAGAAGGCATAGAAGAGTTTTGATCTCTATTGATTGAAGAAACAACTATACCAATGAGATTATGGCTATCTAAAGGAGACAATAATAAACAGCTTCAACTAATTATGTTTCTGAATGTTACAATCCATATACAACATATTATCCAGGTTCTGTTTAACACATGATAGAATTACAGGTCTATTTGTAATTATTTTGTTTTTAAATCACCTGATTATTAAAAGATAGTTTTATATCATTTTCCCAATCAATATTTTATTCTTGTTTTAATCACATAATATATATGTGTGTGTATGTGTATATATGTGTGTACATATATCCCAATTTGAAGCAATTTTCTCCTTCAGCCTTTAATTGTTTTCCCTCCTTGCATTTTCCCAGATCTCTAGATGCCAAAAAGATATGGAAGTACCAAATTTATTGGTGGAGGAGATAGTATAACCCAGCGGTGGGGAACCTGAAATCTCAAGACCACATAAGGCCTTCTAGATCCTCAAATGTGGCCATTTGACTGAATCAAAACTTCACAGAACACATCCCCTGAATCAAAGGATTTGTTCTATAAAAGTTTCACTCAGTCAAAAGGGTGCACTCAAGGACCTAGAAGGCCACATGTAGCCCCAAGGTCTCAGGTTCACCACCCTGGTCTAACCTAAAAGGAAGATAACAGAGGCTGCCCTGGTTTGATTCCATTGCAGGTACTTCTAGGGCCTCTGCAGGGATGAACCTTGACTATTGCACAAGTAGGAAAAATAGGAGTTCAGAGCAGTCTCTATGGGAGCAGCATGAGAGTGAAGTGCTTTCTTTAATTTTCTTTTATTTTTACTTTGACACTGAGAATTTTTAATAGCCTTTATCTAATCTTTAGGCAATCTCATCAAAAAGAGGGCAGAAATCGAACCAACGAAACATATGAGCCATGTCAATTACATAATACAGAAACTAGGAAAGTAAAAGAAATAAAGGAGTGCCTGAAAAAAAATACCCAACCTAAGGAAAGACCAAATAGTGAACTGAAATAATCGAAAATCAGGAAAAGAAATATAATTAGCAGGGTGAGAAACTCCTGGCTCGAATGTATTCATGGCAGAATTATATCAAAATTTAAAAGACAAATCATAGCAAAACTATGCAAATTATGCTTAAAAACTAAGAAAGAAGACACCTTACCAGATTACTTTTCAGAAACAAATAAGAGTTCTTATATCTAAAATAGGGAATGCTAAAGCACTAAATAAAACTGATACAGTGATAGCATTAATGACTATTGATTAAAAAATTAAAAAGAATCCTGTCAAATTGACTACAGTGATTCATCTAAAACATCATTCATAATGACCAACTTGCATTTATAACAGGGATACAAGGATGGTTCAATAGTAGGAGAACAACCAACACAAATAATCACATTAAAAAGAAAAACATCACAAACCCCTTGATTCCATTGACCAAAGTGGAAATGGACTTTATCAAATAAACAACACATTCATACCCTTGAGCTTATTAACCTACTGGGAGAATTAAGCTACTATAAAGTTAGAGGGGCATTATCATGACACACACACACACACACACACACACACACACACACACACACACACTTCTAAAATTAAAAGTAAGCAGCTTTTGTAGAGGGGATACATTAGACATTTTAAAAATTCCTATAGGAGGGGGTGGAACCAAGATGATAGAGTAGAGGTAGCAACTAAGGGGAATTCTCCCAACATTCTCCTCCAAACTTCAAAAATAATAGCTTAAATCAAAGTCCCCTAGTGACCCCCAAAAAGTCAGAGTGAGGAATTTTTTTTTTCTAGCCTAAGACTTTTTATAAGGATGTCAGGAGAGGCCTATGACACCAGGCTGGGAGTTTGTCCAAAGTACATGAGGAAGCAGCACTGTCTGTGGGCACTGGTGGCAGCCACGAGAGCAACAGCATCCACTTCAGGAGTTCAACCTAAAGACAATAAAGAAGTCAGATACCTGGTCAGAAAGATAATCCATGGGGTCTTTTGCTGGCACCGAGTGTAGCTGGTGCTGATTGGCAACTCTATTATTGATACTTATTTTTAGGTCACAGCTTCAAGGTAGATAAGAGCAGAAAAGCAAGTGCCCTGCTCACAGTGCCAAGGTCAAGAAGAATGCCCTTGTAGCTGCAGGGGGACAGGGACACTTCCAGGGTTAAGACCGGGAACAGTAGACCAAGAAAGTAATGACCACACCTCTCACCATCTTGAAAGCATTGACAACTTGTAGATTTCCAGAACTAGCCCTGAATACACCAGCACAAAAAAAAAAAAAAAGTGTAAAGCTTGGGACAGTAACCCCCTAACCCCAGGTGAACAGAACCCAACTTTAGCACAAAGTTCAAAGTCAAAAAATGGGCAAACAATAACAACAAAATTGATAGTAAAAAGCTACTTCACTAACAGAAAAACCAAGATATAATCACAGAAGAAAACAATGTAAAAACAGCTACAAGTAAGGAAACAAAGAAAAATGCTAACTGACCCAAGTCCAACAAGAATTCCTGGAGGAGATAAAGAGATATAAGTGGGAGAGGAAATATTGGTAGAAAAATGAGAGTGACATAAGAATATTATGAACAAAGAAACAACACATTGTTAAAAGAGCCATAAAAATATTGAAGTAAATGACACTTTAAAAAACAAAAATTCACTGAAGAGCTCCTTAAAAAGCAGAACTGGCCAAGTGGAAAAACAAAAGCTCATTGAGGACAAAAGCTCATTAAAAATTAGAATTTGGCAAATGGAAGCTAAAGACTATATAAGATACTGAGAAATAAGTAAACAAAGTGAAAAGAGTGAAAAAATAGAAAATGTGAAATATATCACCAGAAAAAAAAATGACTTGGAAAAATCATTTAAGAAGACATAATTTAAGAATTATTAAACCACCTAAAAGCCATGATGAAAAAAAGAGCTTAGGTATCATATTTCAAGAAATTATAAAGGAAAACTGTCCTGATAGGTTGGAACCAGAGGGTAAAATAGAAATTGAAAGAATCCACCAATCACTTCCTGAAAGAGATCCTAAAGTGAAAACTCCCAGGAGTATTATAGCCAAATACCAGAACTCCTAGATCAAAGAGAAAGTATTACAAACAATCAGACAGAAATAATTCAAATATCATGGGACCACAATCAGGATTGCACAAGTTATAGTAGCTCTCATATTTAAGGATCTGAGGGCTAGCAGTATGATATTCTGGAAGGGCAAAGAGCTATGATTACAGACAAGAACAATCTAACCAGCAAAACTAAGTATAATCCTTCTGGGGGAAATGGATATTCATTGAACTAGAGGACATTTAAGCATTCCTTCCGCAAAGATCAGAACTGAGTAGAAAAATCTGACATTTAAACACAAGGCTCAAGAGAAATATAAAATGCAAATATGAAAGAGTAATCATAAGGGACTCAAAAAAGTTAAAATGTTTACACTCCTTCATGGAAAAAAGACACATGTAACTCCTAAGAACTTTATAATTTTTAGGGCAGTTAGAAGGTATACTGTAGATACTCTACTAAACTAGTGGTAGAGATGCGAATTAGTGCAACCATTCTGGAGAATAATTTGGAACTATTCTCATAGGATTTTAATACTTTGTGTACTCTTAGAATGAGTAACAGTACAACTAGGTCTGTACCCCAAAGCAATCAAGAAAAATGGGGAAAAAGACCTATATGTACAAAAATACTTATAGCAGCACTTGTGTGATGGCAAGGAATTGGCACTGAGAGGATACTAATGGTTTGGAGAATGGGATGAACAAATTCTGACATATGATTGTGGAGTCACTGGGCTATAAGAAATGATGAGCAGTATGGTTTCAGAAAGAAAAAAACAAAACATGACAAAACATGCTATATGATGCAAAGGGAAGTGAGAAGAACTGGGAGATCACTGTTCACAGCAACAGTAATGTTTTAAAGATGATCAACTTGGCAGATCTGATCACTATGATACAATAAAATTCCAAAGGACTCATGATGAAAAAAATGCTATCCACTGAGAGATAGACAGCAAATAAACTGAGGAACTCTGAGTGCAAACTGAGGCATAATTTTCTCAATCCCTTTACTTTTTTCTTTGCAATATGGCTAATAGGGGAATATGTTTTACATGATTTCACATGTATAATTAATATAATTTTGTTCACCTTCTACGTGGGTTGGGGAAGTTTGGGAGTGAGGGAAAGAATCTGGAATTCAAAATTTAAAAAAAGAAAAAATGTTTAAAATTAATTAATAAAAATTAAAACATAAACACAAGAGTAAAGCAAGAAATCTCACTTTTCCTACTACTATTTGATTATGTTCTGGAAATGCTGGCAATAACATGAAGAAAAGAAAAAAAAACAAAACAGGTAAAGGGGAAATAAAAATTTTTCTATTTGATTATGGCATAATGGTTTATTTAGAAAATCCTAGGGAATTAGTAAAGATACTAATTGAAACTATAACTTCAGCAAAATGGCAAACTACAAAATAAACTTTCAAAAATCAATAGCATTTCTATATAACAACAACATCCCGGAAGAAATAATATTAAAAAAAAAATTTCAAATAGATACAAAACATATAAGGTTATCTGAGGATCACTCTACCAAAGGACACAAAATACTTGTGTAGGTTCAATTAAAAAGCATTCTTGAAAGAAATAAAGAGCATTTTAAATATTCAGTGCAGATGCCTGGCCATGCCAGTGCAGTAAAAAAAACAAAAAACAAAAAACACAATTTTGCTAATGTTAATTTGCAATTATAATGCTATGCCAATCAAGCTATCAAAAAATACTTGACACAACTTAATAAAAAATAATATTTTTTTGAAAAAAAAATAAGAAAACTAGAATTTCATAGGAAATGATTAAAAAAAAGATTGACTAAAAAGGAGAATAGCAT
Organism: Bettongia penicillata ogilbyi; assembly: GCA_023548195.1. NCBI lineage: Eukaryota > Metazoa > Chordata > Mammalia > Diprotodontia > Potoroidae > Bettongia > Bettongia penicillata. Next base: position 3,170,519 of record JAJHZJ010000049.1, on the reverse strand, counting down.
TTCATGCCCTCACATTATATTATATAGCAGTAGTCATCAAAACCATTCACTCTTAATTAAAAAATGGAGATGTATCACAATGACAGGGAAGAATCAGAAACAATGGAACTTAATAAATATACTGATTTCCAATAAATAACTTAGTGTTTTATACCCTGGAAAGTTATAAGGAAAGAACTCCATATTTATCTTTTAAAAAATTTCAAAGCAATATAGCAGAAATTAGGTTTAGTCCAACACATTGTACAAAATATTCCACAATGTATTCTAAGCAGGATTTTAATATTAAAGACCCTACTACTTTAAAGAATTAGAAAACTAGATAATATCCCTTGCTGAGTTATGGATAGGAGATGTGTTCTTAATCAAGCTAGATGTAGGGGTAACTACAAAAGAAAAAATGGATAATTTTTATTATATGAAACTGAAAAGCTTTCAAACAAAATTAATGTACCTAATCCTAGTAGAAGAGAAGTGGTTTAATTGGGGAAAAGTCTTTGTATTAAATTTCTTGGATAAGATTTTGGTATATTAGACATAGGAACAATTAACATATATGTGAAATATAAAAAGCCTTTCACCAAAAAATGAGGTTAAAGTTTATGAGACAACAAATCTTAAAAGAAAAATTGGAAACTATTAACAGCCATTTAACAGAAGGTTCTAAGTCACTCACAATAAGAGAAATACTAATCAGAACCTTGAAGTTTTACCTCACGTTTTGCAAATTGGAAAAGACGACAAAGATAGATGTAAATCAATGCTGGAGTAGTTATGGGACACTGCATTGTTAGTGGAATTGTGAATTATTTTGGAATTACGTAAATGAAGTGACTGCATACCCATTCCCTTTTACCCAGAGATTTCAATTCCAGGCTTATACCCCAAAGAGGTCATTGATGAGGATGATGAAGACGATGATAATGTTCTCCCATGCACAATATTTATAGCAGTGCTTTTGTCTGTTCTTTTTCTTTCTCTTGTAAGAACAAAGATAAGGAAATAAAAGTAGGTGCCCATCAATTGAAGAATTACTAAAATTGTGGAATGGCAATAGTATATTTTTGTACTATAAGACAAATAAAATATGATGAATATAGAAAAGCATAAAAATAGTGCAGAATGAAATAAACAAATCCAATGTGACAAGCAAAATGACTATACAAATTAAAGCATCTCCAAAGAAGCAATATAAGAAGATGCTCTCTAAATCTTTACAGTATTGTGATGTCATTACACATTTTCAGACTTTCATGATGCATTTATGTTTTGCTGATTTTTTTTCTCTTCTTAGATATTATTTGTTATGGGGGTAACTTTTGGGGAGAGAAAAAGTGAGTGATAAAGAAAAACATTTTGGTGATATAAAAAATCAAGAGACATCTGTGAGGGGCAGGCAAAGTAGAACCTTTTGCTTTTTTTTTTATACTGAGAAGTATAATGCCTCTGAATAATGTAATTAAGGAAGATCTTTCCCACTCATTGTTGGGTCTGGGAAGATTTTTAGGAAGGCCCACACTGTTTGTTAATGAGCCACTTGTTCTCAAGGGATGTGATGCTCTCTGTCTCTAAAAAATGTATAAAAATTCTGAGCTACAGTTTACTTCAGCCCTTAGATTTTGAAAGAAGGTTTGTGTACCAGAGGAGACTCTGGGAAGTCACTAAGCAGTCTCCCACCTTTGAAAACCCAGATGTGGGGGCTTCCCTCTCTGGTAACTGTGGTCAGACAGTTGGACCTTTCTGTTGATTTATATGTATTGCTTATGTCAGAAAGTTTTGGAAGTGCTATATGCTGATTTAGATTTCTCTCTATTTTCTCTGAAGTTCAGGGTGCTGACTTTTTCCCCTGAACTAAGTGAATGATATATGTGTTTGATATATGTGTTTGATTAAAGGAGATTATTAACCCCTCAAAAGTTGTCTTTCTTTTTATGAATGCAGCCTAAGAACCTATGACAGCAGGCCCCTCCATGTATGGTCAGGGTGCTTACTGTTACAACATCAATTAAAATATTTTTACATATGGACCATAAATTAGTATATTTACTACATATTTACAATATGGATGTAGGAAGAAAAAGTGTAAGTGCTACACTTAAAAGACATATACAACCAGAAAGATGAGGCTGACCAATTTTACAGTTTGAATGGGTAATCTATATATGACCAGATGAATGCTGCACCAGTATTCAAGAAATATTTAAAGAGTCAGAGGAAACTTTCCAGTGCATGAGAACGGGAGACTGACCTCAAAGGATTTAGGAAAGGAAGAAAGTACTTCCCTAGAGACAGGTCAACCTGTTTCTAGTCCCTCCTCTGAAACATATTGGATAATTGAATGTGGGTAAATCACTTAATTTCTTAGTTCCCCAGGTAACTTTCCAATTCTTTAATATGGAGAAGAGGTGCCCGCAACTGCATTGGTAGAGAGTTTGTTCATGAAGATCTTCAGACACCTATGAAATTATAGATCTGACAAATGTGTGTGCGTGTATATATATGTGTGTGTGTGCTTATATACACACAAACATATATATGTATGTATGCATGCATACATATACATATATCTATCTGTTCTATCACATAGAGTGAAAAGGACTATATTTTTTGAGGAAGAAAAAGATTTTTTGAGATGAAATGTAGACTATCCAAATCATTAAAACAAGAATCCATCAAGGATTAGAAATATTGATTAAATGAATATTCCTGCTAACTAGCAGTTTAACAACTTTTTTAAACCAATATTTACTAACAATGAATAATGCCTATCTTAATTATTCAATGTGATTTGTTTTACCACATGACAATGCTAAAGCTATCAAACATTTCCGTAAGAGTTTTAGTAAAAAGTCTTAAGAATGTACAAAACTATGGTGTGGTGAGCAACGCAGAAAATCCTAAACACACTTAAAATGGTTAATTTCTGTAAAGAGCTTTTAGTGGATTACATTCTGTCCTCACTGGTCTCAGAAAAGATAGCATTTGTAAGGGGGAAAATGCCAATAAAGCTGCCCTATTCTCCTGTTGCCAAGTAACAGGTTCTAATGAGTTCCTTCCCAGAGGTTCTGTTTTCTCAAGCAGGTGCATTAGCGTTGTCAGTATCAACAGGAGAAATTAATGCTCAAGTTCCCCTCTGTTAGCAACCATTTCACTCATATTTACTTACTGCATGTACTGTTAAATGCCTTACTCTACTTTAGGAAACTGTCCTTTATATTTCTGTAAACACGGTATTTAATTTATAAGCCCTATGCCTGCTTGTATCACAGGAAGGACATTATGCCCTATCAATTCATGGAAATCTGCCCATTTCTTCCTACTTTCAAAAAAAAAAAATTGGAGGAAAAGTCTACATCTTCATTTCAAGAAAGCAACAGTGGGTTCTCCAAATGAACAATCCCTAGAAACCGAGTAACAATTTTTCTACAGAGCAGTATCTTTATGTGCTTTCATTTGTTAGTCTTTCTGCTTAAAATAGATAAATAGATTCATGAGATAGCTTAGCACTATATTCTTAAAACTCAACCACAAACTTGCCTTGCCACAAGCTTCTACAGAGTAGGAGAGGATGGGGTTCCAGGGAAATTTCCTTTTGCTTCCACCTCTATTCTTTCCCATCATTTCTTACGGTTTCTCGGTACTAAAGTACAGAGCCATAATGGAGGGAATCCATGCCATAATGTAGGGAATTGACTCTGACTCATCTCAGTCTATGGGGCTATTATTGCTGAACCACTTCAGAGCAAGTCTTAAGTACTCCTGGATATAACCAAGAAAGGGATATATATTTTAGAGAACATGATCACATACTCTATGTTATAGTAATTCTGTGTTTTACTCTTATATCCTACTATGTTTTCAAATCAGTTCATCTATTTGGAATCTAACCTCAAAGTGACCTGTAGCATTATGGCAGCAAAGAAACAGTTATGTATCTAGAAAACTAATTAAACCAATATTTTTTCTATCCTAAACATTCAGTTCTAAGCTTGAACTAGAAATTGTAGTAAATGACATTTTTAAGGATGGCATTTTATAAAAAGAAAGTAGGTCAGTGAGCTTTTTACATACAACTGTCTTTTCCCCTAAAAATAACACAATATGGGTGCTATTGAAATATTACAAAGAATTAAGTAGATCTAAACCTATTTCCTCTCTTAATTCTATTCTGTTAAAAATTACTACACAGTAAACACCTAAAATTACATTTCAAGGTAGTTTTTAAAAAAATCATATTTCATGAAAGTCACTTAATAACAAATATTTTATGCTTAAAATGTAAACATTACTTAAAGTAGTTTCACTGAAATAAATTGAATAGATGAAGCTTAGTGGGAAATTGTTTCATTTGTGCAATCTATCTTCTGATAATTATCCTACTTTAATCACTAGCACTATTAATTATTTATCCATAGTTTTTAAAGTTAAAATAAAAAAAAATATCTTCAGACACTTCAATAGAGCTACCCCACAAAGTTCTTATTGCTCCAGGATAAACATGTAGACTTCCATCAACCATTTACATGGTTTGCAGACACAGCTTTTCTCTGTTCCCTCATTATTTATTTGACATTTTCTAGTTTGTCAATGACCCTCTTAAGGGTTGATTCTCAGAACTGAAATGTATAGTCCAGTTGTGAACTGTCCTATACAGGATATATTGGTTGTATGCTATTCTGTAGATTTACCTTTGAAATGGGAACTCAGTCAATGATCTTCATTCATTTAGTCATGACCCTATGTCAGACTCTTGTTGCCTCTTCTCTAGGTTACTCTATCACTCACCAAATTACACTCCTTAGTCTGCATACAAACTTCATCAATCTGGAAGCTCACGTCCCCCTCCCAAAAATACTTCTTACATAGTTAAGACCCTCCACCTTTACTTTTAAACTTTCTTTTACAGGTTGTCTTCTGCAACTAGAAAATGATCTCTTTGAGGAAAGGGACTATATATTTCCTTTTGCTTTCATGTGTATTTACAGTGTGTAGCACTGTTACATAGCAATAGTAATCATTTAATAACTACTAGTTGACTTAACAAACTACTCATTGATCTCTCTAGCCTCTCCCCTTTCTAATTCGACTTCAACACAGCAAATAACTTCCCAAAGGACAAATTTGACTGTTGCTTCCACTCTCAAAAAAACAAAAAGTGCCTTTCCATTGCCTGAAAGACAAAACGCAAATTCTCGGCCTGATATTTATTAACCTCCACAATAAAAATCCCATTTCCTTCCAGCTTTATCATACTCATCTCTCTTTACTGACTTTCTGCTACAGAAAAATTGTACTACCACTACTATTACTACTACCACCCATTCCTCAAGTATGTATGCAGATATGTATATACATGCATATATACATATGTGTATATATTCAAACACATACTCATAAATACACATATGCATGTGTGTGTATATACATACCTACACACACATATATATGCTTCATTTGGGAGGCTGTCTTTGATTCTCCCAACTGTTGCTATTTGCTCCCTTCCAAATTTTCCTTGCATTTTTCTTTTTTTCTTTTTCTTAATTTATCTTTAGCTTTTTAACATTGTCTTTCACAAGATTTGGAGTTCCAAATTTTCTCCCCATCTCTCCCCTCCCTCATCCCAAAATGGTATGTACTCTGATTACCCTTTCTCCTCAATCTACCTTTCATTCTATCACCCCCCCCTCCCTTCTCTAATCACCTTCCCTTCTATTTTTCTACAGGGCAAGATAGATTTCTATAGTTTATTGCCTGTATACCTTACTTGCCACTTGCATATCAAAACAATTTTGAAGATTTGTCTTAAAAATTTCGAGTTCCATATTTTCTCCCTTACTCCCCACTCACCCTCAGTGAAAAGCAAGGAATTTAATATAGGTTATATGATGTGTTGTCATACAAAACAATTCCATAATGGTCCTGTTGTGAAAGACTAATATATTTCCCTCCATCCTATCCCCCTCCATTTATTATATTCTGTCACTTGACCCTGTCCCTTCTCAAAAGTGTCTACTTTTGATGAACCCCTCTTCCCATTTGCCCTCCCTTCTATAACCTCCCCCCATCCCTTTCCACCCTACTTTCCTGTAGGATAAGATAAATTTCCATATCCCAAAGAGTGTGTATGTTTTTCCTTCCTTACGCCAAATCTGATGAGAGTAAGGTGCATTCATTCCCTCTCACCTCCCCCTTTTTCCCCTTCATTGTAAAGGTTTATTCTTGTCTTTTTTATGTGAGATAATTTACCCCATTCTACCTCTCCCTTTCTCCTTCTCTCTCATACATTCCTCGCTCATCCTTTAATTTTATTTTTAGGTATCATCCTTTCATATTCAACTCATCCTGTGCTCTCTGTATATGTGTGTGTGTGTGTGTGTCTGTGTGCGTGTATATATATATATTCCCTCCAGTTACCCTAATGCTGAGAAAGGTCTCATGAGTTACAAATATCATCTATGTATGAATGTAAACAGTTCAACTTTAATAAGTCCTTTATGATTTCTCTTTCCTTTTTATCCTTTTCATGCTTCTTTCGATTCCTGTATTTGAAAGTTAAATTTTCTACTCAGCTCTGGTCTTCATCAGGAATGTTTGAAAGTCTCTATTTCATTGAATGTCTATTTTTTTCCCCTGAGGGATTATACTCAGTTTTGCTGGGTAGGTGATTCTTGGTTTTAAACCTAGCTTCTTTGACCTCCAGAATATCATATTCCAAGCCCTCCAATTCCTTAATGTAGAAGCTACTATTTCTTTTTTTTTCCTTACACATTTATCTGTATTGGTTACTACAAGTAGTTACAAGCAGTGGAACCCCACACTCCCAATCCCAGCCCCTGCCTGACCTTCCTGGGCCCAGAGCTGTCTGTTCCCAGTCTCGTTCTCCTGGGAAGTACCATGGCCCAGGAGGAAGGGCAGACACTGTGATGAGACGCCAGGCAGGTGAAGGAGCCTCTTCTCTCTGAAGTGCCTGGGGCAGGGAAGCTGGAGAGAAATTTGGGGATCAGAGACACTGACAGGGTCAGGGCTTCAGAACAGGAAATCTTTCAGTGGAGGTAACTCCACAGTAGGGATGTTCCACTGTGGACTCATAGTCTGAGGCCCAAGATTTGGAGCAGAGGTTGGAAGGTGAACACAGGAGTGAGGAATAAACCAGTTTCTGACTTTTTTTTATTCTGGCCCAGGAACCAATAGTAAAATGCCCTAGGGTCTTGAGGTATTGGGGAGTGTCATAGCCTGGGGGTTCTGCAGGTAGGACATCACCACAGCAGAAATGGAGAGCATGAAGCTGCTCATCATCTGCTTGGTATCTTCAGAGCTTCGAGAGCTGACAAAGCTGATGAAGGAACAGTAGACCACAATCTAGGCACACCACTTCAACTTGAGTATGAGGCCACACATACTGAAGATCATTCCCAGTAGGTTGATACAGTCTGGGGTCAGATCCTCCAGGGCCGGGTTGTTCTCTGTGGCAGGTGGCTTGTACCTGAGCACCTTGTTGGGCCACTGGGGGTCCGACATGTTGTTCGTGGACATCACCAGGCTGTGAAGGGAAGCTGCTATTTCTTGTGTTATCCAGTGTTTCTACAATATTTGAATTGTTTCTTTCTTGCTGCTTGCAATATTTTCTCTTTGACCTGGAAACTCTTGAATTTGACTTTTATATTCCTAGCAGTTTTCCTTTTGACATCTCATTCAGGAGGTGATTGGTGGATTCTCTCAATATCTACTTTAGCCTCTGGTTCTAGATTATCAAGGCAGTTTTCTTTAATAATTTCTTGAAAGATGATGTCTAGCTTCTTTGTTTGATAATGACTTTCAATAATGCAATAATTTTTAAATTATCTCTTGTGGATCTATTTTCCAGGTCAATGATTTGTTTTGTTTTTTCAATGAGATACTTCATATTATATTTTTTTTGTTGTTCTTTTGGTTTTTTATAATTTCTTGATTTCTTATAAAGTCATTAACTTCCACTTGTTACATTTTTTTAAAATATAAATTTATTTATTTAACTTTTTACATTCATTTTCACAAAATTTTGGGTTCCATATTTTCTCCCCATTCATCCCCTCCCTCCACCCCAATACACAAAGCATTCTAATTTTCCCTATCATCAATCTGCCCTCTCTTCTATCATCCCTCCCTTCTCTTGTCCCCATCTTCTCTTTTGTCCTGTAGGGCCAGATGACTTTCTATTCCCCATTAACTGTATTTCTTATTTCCTAGTAGCAAGAACAATACTCAACAGTTGTTCCTAAAACTTTGAGTTCCAAATTCTCCCCATCCCTTCCTCTCCACCCATTCCCTTTGGGAAGGCAGGCAATTCAATATAAGCCATATCTGTGTAGTTTTGCAAATGACTTCGATAATAGTCACGTTGTGTAAGACTAACTGTATTTCCCTCCATCCTATCCTGCTCCCCACTGTTTCTATTCTGTCTTTTCATCCTGTCCCTCCCTGAGTGTTGACTTCAAATTGCTCCCTCCTCCCATTGCCCTCCCTTCCATCATCCCCCCCCACTCTGGTTATCTCTTTCTCCCCCACTTTCCTGTAATGTAAGATAGGTTTTCATACCAAAATGAGTGTGCATTTTATTCCTTCCTTTAGTCGAATGTGATGAGGGTAAATTTCATGTTTTTTTCTCAGCTCTCCTCTTTTTCCCTCCACTAAAAAGTCTCCTGCTTGCCTACTGAATGAGAGATAATTTACCCCATTCCATTTCACCCTCTCTCCTCCCACTACATTTCTCTCTCACCATTTACCTTAATTTCTTTTAAGATATGGTCCCATCCTATTCAATTCCCTCTGTGCTCTCTGTCTCTGTATGTGCGTGCGTGTGTGTATGTGTGTGTGTATGTGTGTGTGTGTGTGTGTGTGTGTGTGTGTGTGTGTGTGTGTGTGTGGTCCCACCAACTACCCAGATACTGAAAAGTTTTAAGAGTTACAAATATTGTCTTTCCATGTAGGAATGTAAATAGTTCACTTTTGGTAAGTCCCTTATGACTTCTCTTTGCTGTTTACTTTTTCATGCTTCTTCTCATTCTTATGTTTGAAAGTCAAATCTTCTTTTCAGCTTTGGTCTTTTCATCAAGACTGCTTGAAAGTCCTCTGTTTCATTGAAAGACAATATTTTCCCCTGAAGTATTATACTCACTTTTGCTGGGCAGGTGATTCTTGGTTTCAGTCCTAGTTCCTTTGACTTCTGGAATATCCTATCCCACGCCCTTCAATCCCTTAATGTAGAAGCTGCTAGATCTTGAGTTATCCTGATTGTATTTCCACAATACTGGAATTTTTTCTTTCTAGCTGCTTGCAATATTTTCTCCTTGACCTGGGAGTTCTGGAATTTGGCCACAATGTTCCTAGGAGTTTCTCTTTTTGGATCTCTTTCAGGCAGTGATAGATGGATTCCTTCAATACTTATTTTGCCCTCTGGTTCTAGAATATTTTGAAATGAATTATTTTCTTTAGTGAGTATTTGGACCTCCTTTTCCACTTGGTCAATTTGGCTTTTAAGGCATTCTTCTCCTCATTGACTTTTTTGGACCTTTTGCCATTTGAGTTTGTCTATTTTTAAGGTGTTATTTTCTTCAGCTTTTTTGCAGGGGAGGGGGGTCTCCTTCAACAAACTGTTGACTTGTTTTTCATTATTTTCTTCCATCATTCCCATTTCTGTTCCAGTTTTCCTCTACCTCCCTTATTTGATATTCAAAATCCTTTTTGAGCTCTTCTATGGCCTGAGACCAATTCATATTTTTCTTGGAGACTGTGGATGGAGGAGTTTTCATTTTGTAGCATTGTTTTGGTTATATGTTTTGATCTTCCTTGTCACCAAAGTAAGATTCTATAGTCTAAGTTTTTTTCCCTTTGTTCATTTTCCCAGTCAATTACATGACTTTTTAACCCTTTTTTATGATTGAACTCTGCATCCAGTACAGAGGGTGTCCTGTCCCAAGCTTCAGGTGTTTTGTGTAGCTGTGCTCAGAGATACTTCTAGGGAGCTGTAAATTTTCAGTTCTTCCAAGGTTGTATGATTAAAGGAGAGGCTCCTACTCCTCTCCTGGTCTGTGATTAACCACTTTTTTCCTGCCTTGGAACTGTGAGGATTCCCTATCACTGCAGTCACAAGCTCTGCTGTACCAGTATTCTTCCTTACCTCAGGACTACCCCCAGGACTGCAACCAAATCTAAGCAAGAGCAAAGCAAGAAAGCCCTGCCTCAGCACCAGCAAAGAGATCCCTGCAATACCCCTGTGCCCAGAAGCTCAATTCTCCCACCATCTTTGGACTGAAAGTCCTGGAAACAGTCACTGCCAGTGTCACAGCTGCTGCACCAGGGCTGGAGCCAGATAACACTGCTCTCCCCACCAGGTCTGACAGACCTTTCCTACTAACCTTCTAAGTTATCTTTGCATTTGTGAATTGAGAAGTCTGGAAACTGCCATAGTTGCCAGTAAGTCGGTCCCTTAAGGCCTACTTCAGGCTTAGTACGGGCAGGTCTGTACTGGACTCTGCTCCTCTGTCAATCTGGTGCAATAACCTTTTCTGCCAACCTTCTAGGTTGTCTTGGGTTGGACATTTGTTTCACTCTGTAATTTTGTGGTTTTTGCAGCTCTAGAATTTGTCTAGAGCCATTTTTACAAGTATTTGGAGAGGTTCGGGGGAGAGCTCATGCAAGTCCCTGCTTTTACTTGTCATCATGGCTCTGTTTCCCTCCCCCCCTTATATTATTCTTACTTAAATATACTGTAACAACACCTACTCATCCCTAAGTAGAATAATTCTTCCTTAAGGCAGAGCACATTTTGTGTATGTTTGTTTCTACAGTGCCAAGTAGTGTTCTATACACATAGTAGGCACCCAGTAAGTGTTTGCTGAATTGAATTAGAAGAAGAAATTGCAGAAACCAAGTTATGACTATTTCCTTGGGTTTAAGCAATTTTTGGTCAGAATGAATCATGTGACTCAGTCCTAGGATATGAATGTTCCCCTTGAGTTCAGTGTAGAACACTGATAATAATATAAGGTCCATTCATTTGTTGTGTGAAGAGGCTAGGGTATCACATCAAATGTTTAGCCTTTGTTAACACCTAGTATAGTGCCTGGCCTATAATAAGTACTTAATCAATGCTTGCTGGTTGACTAACTAGAGGAAGAAGGATGCCATCCAAGCTGAACAGCTTTGTTCTGGAGAAAAAACTGGTTAGCAGTAAATAGGGAAGTCATGGGGAAATATTACTGTAGTTATGCTTCCTTGCTCTGGAAGTAGAAAGAAGGATTATGTACACTCTAGATCTCTATCTTCACCAGTTCATCAATCCAGTTTTAATAATGGAATGATGGGCAATGGGAAGAGGAAGGTAAGGGGCCTATACCAAGATTCTCTGTCCTCTAAATTACAAATTATACCACAAGAGAAAGCCATCTATTACTTCTCCCATTCTCCAATGTTATAAGAGATTATGGTCTACTAAAAAGTTTCAGGTCTTTTTCACAAGTGCTGTAGCTAAGGTAGGTCTCCCTCTATCTAGTGCATTCATTCTCTGTTCAAATTCTTCTACTGCACTGAGTTCAAAATGCAATTTGTAGCATCATAAATCTAAATCCCACACAACAAATGACTAATATTTATAGATGATGACATGATATATGAGGAGAAAAACTTTTAAAAACCAAAATAGGTCAAACTTTAGGAATCAGATTGCCTAAATAGTCACTTCAGTAACTGGGAATCAAATGAATATTCTTTAAATGTGTGTTAATTTACAGGCAGTACTATCATGTTGTAATTATTTGTGTTTTCAGATGTTTGCATTCAGAAATTAACAAATAAAATGTAAATACATTAAAAAGTCACTATAGGTCTTTACTGCTTAATAGTATATCATGAATATAAACTTACATCATGGAAGTCTATATATTTAATAAGGAAAACAACATTGTAACTGAACTAATATAGATCCCAATTAGTAACATTTGAATTAATGATGTTTTAACTGAAGAAAAGGTGAATGCCTATTCTAATCTACCATTTTAAAAATAAACCCACTAAATAATAAGGAGTAATTTTAATTATCCTTTTTTATTTAAAGAGGTTGAAATTATTTGTTAATGAATCACAGAGTCTTAGAATCAAACAAAATTTTAGAGATCATTTCATCCAATTCCCTTATCTCAAAGTTTTGGAAAGTGAGGTTATGTAATTTATCTAAGATCACTCAGATAAAGTTATTGGCAGAGAAAGACCTTACAAGGAATTTTTCCCCTCAACCTATTTTTTTTAAGCAAATGATTTATCCATAGAAGTTGACAGAATAATGAAAGGCACGATTCTGTGAAAGATTTAACTATGTAAATTCTAATCTCTCAATACCTCAAAGAAAAGAATAATTACTTTGAATGAATTGTGTTTATTTTTAAAGTCCATACTTCACACGTGAAATTTAAAAAAAAAACTGGTTTTTAACTGAAATGATCTTATTGCAATTACAATAAGCATAAATTACCAATTAAATCCTGAAATTAAGTAAAAGAAAAATAGAAAGTTAATCTTTCTTCTTTATCAAATAACTCAACAGTTAAAAACAGATCTGTTGCCAAGGCTTTTATTTTAGGGAAGTTAATTAAAGATATTTTCAAGGTGCTTACTATGTGTACTAGATTCTGGGGAAAGAAAAATAAAAGTTGAATCAGTATGTGCCCTTAAAAGAAATTATATTCTAAGGGAATGGGAGAAAGGGAGGGAATAATAAACGGAGATAAAGTAATTGTAACAAGAACAAAGAAAACAGTCAAAAAGCTCTGAGAAAATTTAAGGTAGAAGCAAACAGTAAAACCAGAGGTATCAAAGAAAGCCTCTTATTGAGAAGGTGACAGCCAAGCTAAGCCTTCAGGAAGGTAAGACTTCTGAAAGTCCAAGGGTAGGAGGGAATGCATTCTAGTCATGGGAATCAGACAGTCTGAAACAAACTTTGTTCAGATCATTCTATTTCTAGGAATGAAAACCCTTTGGGTACAGAAAGACTCAAGCCATCTGAACCTATCTATTCTGGAAAAAACAAGAACACAGGCCGAGAACTTCTTTCTATTATCCTACAGACCCTCAACAAAGTTGTATGCCCTCAGCCCAACCACAATGGGAACTATATCATGAGGAAGCCCAGAAATGGGCAAGATAACATTTTTAGAGAGAAAAATCTGAAGCTGCCTCAGATATTAGTATTACAAAGACGCAGTACAGAGCAGTGAGAATGAGAGACATACTAGAAAGTAGCTGGGAGTTTAGATTCTTCAATGGAGTCATCATTGTTACTGACTGTAGTTGCATTTACTTTGTGGTGGGAATCTGCTAATTACCAATCAGCTACACTTGAGCTAATTGCATTAGCTAATTGAACATATAAAAAGCTTTGCTTAGGAGTTTCATGGGACAAATTCCATAATACAGCCAAAAGGTAGGGCCAACAGGAAATTTGCCATAGTAAATAATAGTAGGAACAGTCTAAAGAAACAGTAATGAATTTAGGATCTCAGATTCAGCAGTTATAGAGAGGAAGGGAATTAATCCACTGAACTGCAGAGTTTATACTCTCTTTCAAAGCTGATCAAGGCTCTATGTGAGTACTAAATGTTGGTTAATCTTCCTGAAATGCTCCAGTATCTTACTTATGTATATTAGAATCCTTATCTCCCTATGAACTTCAGCTACCACCATCTATAGCTACCACTATCTGGTATCTTTCCTTATTCCCTCTAATTTTTAGTGCTCCCCATAAATTACTTTTCTCCTATTAAATTATATCTGTATATCATCCTGTACATATACATGAGATTTTGACATGCATATAATATATAGTATATATGTATATATGCACATATATACATATATATATTTATACAGAGAAAGAGGAGAGAAAAGAGAATAAGAGAAGGAAGAAAGAGAAATAATGAGAGTTTACCTATTTATGTCCATATTTTTTCTAACAGTAGAATGTAAACTCATTGAAGGCAGGAATTGCTTTTTTTTTGTCTTTGCATTTTCAGTGCCTAACACATAGTAGGTGCTAAATATATGTTACTGAAATTGACAATTCATTGTATTATCCCTTAACTAGTAAACTGTGCCTGGGATATAAATCCCACAGAAGTCCTTCTCAAATAATTGTCTATCATTTGGCAGCTTGAACATGCTTCAGGAACAGTGACAGGTGGAGGCATTTACTGGAGCCATAAACTTATCAAAGTATAACACAGGGATATTAAAGCCAGTTCAAGAACAGAAACCTACCTTTTCATAATTTTGAAAATGCACTAAAAAGTCAGAACTTCATTATACTTCTGAAACACGGGCTTTTAAGTAGGGACAATAAAATTTATCATGAGAATCAGGGACTTGTGATAGGCTGGCTTTTAGAGAGATAGTATATTTTCATGCTTCCTTATTGGCTTTTAACCTTTGTTCTCAAAGAAGATCAGCGACATCAGGAGGATGATGTTTGGACTTGCAAATGAGTTAGATATAAGTGAGGGTTGGTTGTGCAAAGTCACCAGTCTCTCTCTCTTGTGGAGAACATCTATCTGGTTCTAATGGCAAGATATAGATCGGGACAACTGGAGATGACCCTGGATACAGTGGGAGATCTTGACCTTTTTTTAAGGATAAGGTCTTTCTGAGGCAATGCCTATTCAGTGATTAAAGGCTAGGTTTACTTTAAGTATCGAGTTTGAACCACCATGAAAAGCTGGCTTTCTCTTACTCATATTTAACTCATTTGCTTAGCATATAGTACTAATGAAGCCAGAGTTCAATCTACACATAGATACCAGTTATTTTGTCATAGGTTGCAAACTCAGTCTGAAGCCACACATCCCACAATATCTGCCAGTGGTCACAAGGAAGACCAGGTGAAAGAGTTTGGTAGGACAACTCAAATCTATCACCATGGAAGTCAGGATTCAAATCCCAGTTCTGCCACTTAACATCCACATGACCACTCATTCTATCTGGGTTTTGGCTCCTCATGGTAAAGTGAAAGGGTTAAACCAGATAATTGATAAGGTCTGTTCTGGTTTCAAGACTATGATTTTATGACTAGAAAAACAATTTTAAGTCACATGCCCTATTCATAGCAGGTTAGTAGTATCTCTGTCCTATAAGAAAGACTTAATTATACTTAATTTGAACTTCAAATTGAGTTGAAGACATGAAAGTTATTTGAGAATATTTTTTTGGGGGGATGGTAATTCAGGATAGGGTAATTACAACTAAATATGAAATACATGAAGTGAAATTTGGTTGCCACAGAACACACATGGTACCTGAAAATGTATCAATAGAGAAAAAAGAATAACAAATATGGAGTCAGAAAAGATCTCAGAGGCTATCTAGTCATGCTCTTATCTATAGTATAGGACACTGTACACAACATTTAGGAAAAGTAGTTGTCAAACCTTCACTTGAAGGCCTCCAGTGCCTGAAAATACATTATTCCCCAAGTTAGCCAACTCCATTTTTGGACAGCTATAAGTGAAGCTATTTGTTTGTTTTTTTCTTTAGAGTGAGCATTCAGTTTCTGTGCAACTTCTACCTATGGGTCCCAGTTCTTCCCTCTGGAACCAAGCAGAATAAAACCCTTCTTCCACCTGAAATTCTTTATTCACACAGCTCCTTCAGCTATTCCTATAAGCATAATAATGTTTTCAGGAAAACATGCTTGCAATTAGGTCTTAAATATGAATTGATTATAAATTCATTTTAATTCAAAACTGAATTTAAAATGTTAATTAATAATGCAGTAGAAGATTTTGATATTGTTATCCTAATTAAAAGAAACACCTTAAATATTAAATATATGATTCTGACAGTTGAATTAATGAAAGTAGAAACTGATGTAGCTAAGAGCATAAATAATTATCACACAGATAAGCATGATTTTGTAAATATTGGGTAGACACTTTACTTAGAAGAGGAAAATCTTTCCATTTTGGCATTCGTTTATGAACTGATATTTTTAGGCATCTGCAACCTTATAAAAAAGCACCCTTATTTCTGAATAAACAATTTTAATGTATCCTTTATACTCTAATGAACGAATAAATGTTATATGAACTATAAACAGGAGAGATCTGCCGCCCTTATCATTAACGTCTTATATTACCAAACATACTCTATAGCATTAAGAAATACAAGAATTCTGCATGACTCAAAAACACAATGAGATCATGATAAAAAATTTCTGTTATGTTTTGAGAACTTTAGAAATGGAAAAAAAGCCTAAAAGTGTAGGATATGTTAGGAGTACACAAGTGTGCATTTATTGAAAAATTCAAATAGTCATCTTTATGAGTAACTGAGTAATTAAGTGATAGGGTAAGAAATAATAGACTGTATGAATGAGGGCATTGGTAATGCCAAACAGATAAATATAAAGAAGAGAAACTCTGGAGATTATGGCAGTGTTAAAAAGCAGCTGATATATCATTAACATTTTTCAGTATAGATAATGATGTGTGCTACCGATAATATTTGAGTCATTATTCACAGAAGGAGAAAACTCAGACATCAAAAGATCCTCTGAGCTGCAAGAAAATTATACGTGAAATATTTTTCTCTGTAAAGTAAAGCTCTAATAAAAAACCACACTGGAAAAAAAAAAACAGAATGGCAGTCAAAGATAGGGGAAATAATAACACTTCTTTCCTTCTGCACATACATATAACATCAGTTTTGAAAAGTATCCTCATTCTGAGGTTTCACTGAATTCTCCAAAATTAGCAACTTGATCAAAGCAGCAGTAATAAATTGTATTCTCCAAACTACTTTGCTTTGACAAATATATTATTGTGAATAGTGTTCTTATACTATGTGTTTACTTAATCTCAGTGACTACACAAAATGATAACCTTCATTACTTCCATTTCCAAAGCCTATGACAAGGATTTCATTAATACATGAATATCAATTGTGATTTCTTTTGTGGAAGGCAAAGGGCCATATTAATACTTTTAAAATCTTTTATTTTCTCAGATTCATAGTTATTTGCACTAACAAGAAAGATAGAATATATGTGTGTGTACATATATGTATAAATATATATTATGTGTATATATGTAAAGTAAAATAACTTTTTAAACTGGTTATCAAATCTTTCTTCTACATTCCCTAACTCCTACATTATTTGAAAAATGGCAACTGTTAGCATGCTACTGACAGAATAATAAGTAGGAAAGGCATTGCTTTTATAGTACTTCGTAATTCCTTTAACTAGAATGATGAATAAATGTTAAATAAAATAATGTACTTCTGGTATGCAAAGATGTATAAATTCCTATGCACTAGGTGAAGTGTCTCAATAGGCATCATATCAAGTTTCTTTTGAATCAGCATCTAAAACATCTGCAAAAACGATAATTATTATCAAAGTTGAGAAAATTTAGGTGGAATTTCAAGGCCATACATGGGAGAAACTAAATTATGATAAGGAATAGATTATATGCATCATAAAATTTTGGAATCCAGTGTTTTGAGGGGACCTTTAAAGCCTTCTAGCCCTGAAAACAATTACACAGACAAGTTCAACTCTCTAGTTGGAGTTTCATACAGTCTCTACTTGGAGTTTTCCCCCACACTGTGTCATTTAGAACTCTGAAAATTGGACTTAAGTGCACTATATAGTATGTTAGTAACTCCATTATATGGCATAACATGTGCTTACTTTAAATTTTAATTATCAATTTTATTCATCCATAGAAATTCACAAAAGCATAATAATTACATAGATGTGTATGTATACACACACACACACACACATATATATATATATATATATATATATATTCATGGGACCTGAGACCTGTGGACAAAATGGCATATGTTCATACATCTCTGACCAGAAAACCTGAATATTAAAATTTCCAATTGGCTCTCATAGATATCTGAATTCAAGGCCAAGACACTTCTCCCCATTGTGTGAAAGAAGCAGGGAAAGAATTATTTAAGATATGGTAAAAGAAGACAAAAATTATAGTATTGATTTTAATTATCTATATTTTCTAATTTTTTAAAATTTTGCATGTGATAAAACTAGACTATCTTCCTTTCAATTATTAATTATATTGTACTTGGATAAATATGACTTACAATCCCAAGCTGTAAGATTTTTATGAATGCTCAATTTTTCATAATGTCTTCCTAATTAAAAAAATACCTAAAAATATGACCGTTCTAAGAAATGACAACAGAACCTGTAGTTTAACTGATTTTTTTTTTTTTTTTTTTTTTGCAGATGTAGCCTGACAGGCAGTTAAGAACATTAGATGTTTTCAAAGTGACATCAATTTTTCACTAGATTCTGTAATTTATCACAATCACTAGACACTTAAAAGAGATTAATATATTTAAGGACTGAAAAGTGTTATTCTTCATGGACTACAACGAGTACATTATTTCCACAAGTATGAGATTTTTCTGAAGGAAAACATCTCAGTTAGAGCTACAAATTATTAATCTTCCATAATTCTTAAGAAATATAAATGGACATGAAGCATGGCCAGTACAGTTAAAGCAACTAAAATATAATTGTTCATCAAATAATAAACATTTTGTGAAATCTGAGGGTGTACGTTGCTTTACAGATTGTTTATTTTTGCGAAGTTGATTTTAGAATGTTGTTGCTCGATCCTTCAGTCATGTCTCCCTCTTTGTGTCTCTATGATCAATAGCACATCAGGCCCTTCTATACTCCACTATCTCTAGAAGTCTAAGTTCGTGCATTTAAAAACTCTATTAGGAGCAGTCCCTAGGATTACCATACTACAGAAAGGTTCTATGACACATAAAAAGTAAAAATCCACATAAAGCTTTTATGCAAATTACCAAGACTTTGTCCTATGTGTGTGTGAGAGGATGAGGGAGAGTTGTTGTGAAGTGAAGGGAATCAGTTGCAAATAATCAAAAAAAGGCAAGCTAGAAGATGAACAGGGAAGCTTTTTTCAGAAGGTGAGATTTTAGCTGGAACTTACAGAGAAACAAGGAAGTTGAGAGGGAGATAAAGAGGAAGATCATTCCTCCTTATGCACTAGGGGAGAGGGTGCAATGTTTAAGAACTAGGAGGGCAGTATAGATTATAAGAAGATTGCAAAGTTGGAAAGGGCAGTTAATAATGAGTTTTGAACTATATGTAAGCAGATTTAAGTAGCTGTTCCTTGGAACCCAAGGTCTGTACACTTCTTCCATTTCTATTCTGCCGAAGAATGCTGATTATTGTCTCTATATTCCAAGGAAACTGGGTTAAGTGTGCAAGGGAGAAACAACAGTGAGTCTGGGGGACGCATATACTCTCCAGATGTATACAGTACCTTCTGAGACCAAGGAAACAGAACCATGAGTATGCTCTGTACTTTCCTCTCTATTGGCAACAGCTGTCGTGCTTGTCCTTCATTCTCGAAGGGGACCATGACATGACTTGAAGGTGACTTTGACTTGATTGAGGGGGTGGTTGTGCAAAGTCACCAACCTCACTTTCTTCTCCAGAGTCATCTGAATCCAGTGGCCTCATATTCATCAAGATGGCTAGAGATGGCCTAGGATGCAATGGGAGACCCTGGCCCTTTCAGCTAAGGTCATATCACATTCTCACTTTGAGTGAGATACACCCAATCCAATAAATAGGCTTCTTTAAGTTACTCAAGGGATGGTCCCTTTAATAAAAAAAAATTAAAAAAAAAAAAATCAAGCCTCTGTGCTAGGTGGGAGGGGACTTGTCCAGTCTATTGGCAACAATAAGGCAAACAAGAATGATTCCATTTTAAGAGGGGCCTCTATTATCTTAGGGATTTCTTGCCAACATTGGTAATTTTGATAAGCCTAGAGAAATGCATTTCCTATGGGAACAAGTCTTTAGCCACTCGTCAGACTTCAAGGCTGGCACACTTTCCCCATTTCTGTTCTACTACAGAAAGCTGATTACCCTCAGTATATTCTTCCAAGTGGGCCTAAAAACTATAAAACTCAAGTTTTAAGTGCCTGAAGCCATTTCTAGCCCAAGTGGTCTTAGTATGCTACAATTTATTTTCCTTTCAGTTTGACTTGTCACTTCTTAACCTATAGTCTTAAGAGACTTCCTGCTAGATTCTCCCTCAGCTGTCCTCAGATTCAGCCTGGAAACCTCTCATGATATAATCGGATTATACTGTACTACTTTTCTCTGATGTAGGGCTCTCAGGCAAGTTTGTTTCCCCCGCTGTTCACTCTCAGCCAAATCACAAGTTCCTTAAAACTCTGAGTGAGGGGAGAAATGAAGACACCAACCTATGGGAAAGTCATTTCCTGAAGGTAGGTTGAAGATAGAAATTTGGAAAGAGTAGTTCTACCCACATGAAAGTAGAAGCTACCCACAAAAAAGAAATTAGTTTTTTAAAACCTGAATTCTTTTGATCTCATGCCAACTTAGTAGATTCATTATTAATATATTTTTAAAAAGAAAAAAAACCCACAAAAACAAGGACTAGTGACTGGCTAAACAAGTTGTATTATATAGATGTGAAAAAATATTACTATAAGAAATGATAAGTATGAAGAACTGAGAAAAACCTCATGGGGAGGTATAGCACCAATGTGATATTCACAGTGCCTACTGCAGCTAGACATATGCTGGCACAATTCTGAATGGTGAAATACCACAGGCTCTCCAATGGAAGACAGAACCAAAACATTTATTCTGACACCAGAAAGCCAAGTCCTTCGTAGTAACAAAAATCTATACACAATAACAATGCAGAGAACAACACCAGCCCCCAAACCTTCCCCTGCTAGGCTTCCCACAAACCAGTTCATGCCAGTTGCTGCCTTTCCCAGCTCTGATTACTCTCCAACCTCCTCTCAGTTCAGTTACAGCTCCCCCCTCTTCCTGCTCCATGTGACTTGACTCATGTGACTCAGGCTTCCATGAAACAGGTCACATGGGCTTCTTAATGTATTAACGGAGGGAAAGATCTTCCCATTAAGAAGCAAAATTACATTAACAGTAACTCCACACCAGAATTTCTAAGGTAAATAAATCACAAGTTTGCTTCCCCTCCCCAAAAATATGCTAGACAATGTGGGAATGATCACGATGATTAAGAAATGGTTTCTACTCATACAAAGTTTATGGTTTAGTAGGGAATAGGTAAAGATGATGTATATTATCTTGGGGTGGTATAAATACTTAAAGAGCAATGTCAGATGATGATATTATAGGGACAGAAAATCTCTTATCAGTCAAAATAGCATTTATTAGGCACTGTGTCAGGTACATGATAAGTACTGAGGATTCAAAAAAACAAACAAAAAATCATTGTCCCTGCTCTTGACGATCTCTTGATAGTACTACATTAATTGAATTAGAATGAAGTCATTTTTGTGTCCGCAGTAATATGATGTATAATCTTATTAGATTATTCTTTAGTATAACTATCGTCTAAGAGAATTTCTAGAAAACAATTTATACTTTCTTAGATTTCATTCTACAAATGCACTGTGTCTATAATTCAAGTATTTCAGCATGTGTTCAGAGCAGGCATTCGGCTTCCAAGAATTTATAACCATGGAGGAAATGACACACATATGAAAACAATAAGACCTGAGTTCAAGCCTGCCTCAGATACTCCCTCTGTGGTCCTTATTTTCCTCTTCTGTATACTAAGTGATCTGAAGTAAATGACAGCTAAGGTCTTTTTCACCTCTATGTCTATAATTCTGTGATCTTGTAAGATAATAAATGTGTCATTGCATGATTAAATGCCAAGATATCAAAAATGATAAGTGAATGAATAAATGTATAAAAAACATTTTTCAAAGGCTTTCTCCATGCTAAATGTCATAGAAACTCCTGAGGATACAAAAACAAAGACAATTCATGCCCTCAAGATATTTTCATTCAAATGGGGAAAAGAAGTCACAGTGTATTGAGGCAAGGCAGGAACACTTTGGATAGAATATTCAGAGATGGGGAATGGACTCATAATAAGTAACTCTAAGTCAGGGACTAGGCATGAAAATTAGTAGATTCGCTTTTCTGAATCCATAAGCAAAGAAATATTTATAATTTGTCAGGAATTTACAAGAAAGCCCAGTTTTCTTGCATGTATATACATATATATGTATATATGCATACATGCATATACACATCCTTGAATATGCCTCAGAGATTAGATAGAGATTCATGGACTTAGGAGGTGACCCTTTCTTCCTCACTGTTAAAAAATAAATGAAAATGTAATGAGATACCAGTTAAGAAACATCTCATTTATTCTGTTTACTATTACTTTTTCTAAAGGAAACATGTTACTTTCTGAAAAAGGAATACAGTAGGTATAATTTCATGGAATCAAATTATATTTAGAAATTTTTTTCTGAAAATTAGGGCACATTAATATTGGAAATAGTTATTGGGTAGACATTCTAAACCTTTAGTCAGCATTAAAATACTAAAATTTTCCTCTATTTTATAAATTATTTTATATTCTGATATGTTCACATCAATTCAGAGTTTTCATCCTTAATAATCTAAGAACATCATTATTTTATCTTGAAATTCCTCATTTAGACTTTTAGGACATTTAGACTTGGCCAAAAGCCAAGGTGATACAACCTTCCCTAACACTTGCTGGTTCACAGACACGTTTTATTCTTAAAACGTGATACAACACCAGGTCTATTTTTTTTTTCTGAAAAGATGCAAAAGTTGGCAGCCCCCAAAGCCTATGATAACCTTATTTGTTTTTATGAGAAGTGCTCATCCTGAGCAGATAATCAAATATTGGAAAGGTAGGTAAGCCCCTTCCCACTCAGTCTCCTGAGTCATGCATCTAAATAAGGGCATAGCACGAGGTTGGAAGCACACAGGCAGAGACCCAGCAACAGATGGGATGCACCAGGCTCAGGGGGAATGCCAAAATCTGGAAATGTCAAAATACAACACAAGAAAACAAACAGGAGGGGAATAACTGAGAAAAATCATAGATAAAAACAGGCATCAAAAGGAAATAAAAAATACAAATGATGCTGAGGAATGACTAAAAGATATTACAGAAACTTGGACATAGCACCAACTCCTGCCTGCTGCAAACAGAATATGTTTGATGTTACCCTTTAAATGGCCTGTGAGGTACATAAATTAGGAAAAAAATACCATTCCATTTATAGATGAAAAATATAAAAACTAACAAAATAGGTAATAAAATACATTTTGAAATTAAATTATCCAAACTGTATTCTAATAAAAAATGTTTTTTTAAAAATATTATAACAGATTATTTGAGGAAATATAGCTATAAATGATGAGAGACCAATTTCTTCTAGATGTGAGAGCATAAAGATATAAGAATACCATGTATAGCATCATCACCATAAACAAAACATTTACTGACCATATGGCTTCCTGGTGGAGGGTAATACACAAGATGCTGGGAATACAAATGATATAGAAGCAGTGCCAGACTTTGGGAAGCTTATGCTCATTGAGAAAACTGGTAGGAGATGTGTGTGTATGTATGTACATGGATGTATCACAATTTAAAGATAATATGATAAGTAATAAATGAGTGGTAGAGATAACAAGTGCTATATATAGAAAAAAGAACTAATTATTGATTTTAGGAGCAGTAAGAACAGGATTCCCAGAGGAACTAGATCCTAACATGAACTATGAAAAAAGGATTAAGAATTACAAATTCATCCTGTAGGCAACAGAGAATCATGGAAAATATCTGATTAAGAGAGGAGTATGATGAGACCAAAGTCTCTTTGAGAAGATTCATATGGATTGAAGGGAGGTGGAGGATTATGAGAAGATGAGTTGTAATAACCCAAGAATGAAATGATGTGAAGCTGAACTAAGATAGCAGGAGTGGAAAGAACCTAATGTATCAGATGCTGTGTAGGAAAAATTAAAAGGATGGATGGTGTAGGGAGCTGGGGCAAAGAAGAGAGAGGCATGATTTCAAAATTTCCATTCCTGAAACTGGAAAAATTAAATGCCATTGCTAGAAATGCAGGCATATTTGGAAGAGGAGGGGTTAATTTTGTGGAAAATTAGTTTGATTTTAGATATGTTGAACTTAAGGTCATGACAAGATACCTCTAGTGAGAGATACAGGACTGAAGTTCAAGAAGAGGGACCAGGTTGGAGGTGTTTCTTGAAAAGGGATAATTATAGCCACATAAGTAGATTAAATACCTAAGGCAGTGATGTTACACTGAAACAGAAATGGGGCAACTAAACCATACATAAGGATTCCTGGAAGTCATATACTGACTTAGGAAACCTAATTCTATTGCTTTTTATTTACATCAGTAAATATATCCCAATTACATTTTTATATTTAATTTTGATTTTTTAAACAAAAATTTTAAAATGTATTTTTTTAAATTGAGCTTCAACTTATTTCCCGTTGTTTTCTTTCTTCCTTCCCCTTAAGAGGACAATTTGATATAGACTAGACATGTTCAGTTATTCAAAGCATTTCCCTATTAAGAATACTACAAAAGAAGATACAGACCAAAAAAGAAATCTAGAATAATTAAAAAAGATGCTTCAAGCTGCACTCATACTCTCATACTCTGTTAGTTCTTTTTCTGGAAGTGTATAGTTTTTTTTTTCATCACAAGTGATTCAAAACTGCCTTGGATGATTGTATTGCTGAGTCATTCACATTATACAATGTTGCTAATGTTCCCCTGGTTCTTCTCATTTCACTTTGCATCAGTTTATATACATCTTCCTAGGCTTTTCAAAAACCACCCTATTTGCCATTTCTTATAGCTTATTCTATCACAATCATATATGGGGAAAAAAAGAGCTACTTACAAATAATTTTTGGACATATAGGTCCTTTTCCTTTTTCCCTTTATCTCTTTGGGAAACATCTAGTAGTGGTATTGCAGGGTCAAAGGGTATATACAGTGTTACAGCCTTTTGGGCAGAGATCCATAATACTCTCTCAAGTAGTTGGATCAGTTTCACAACTGTACCAATAGTTAATTAGTATCCCAGTTTTCCCATATCTCCAACATTTATCATTTTCCTTTTCTGTCATAAAAGTCAATTTGAAAGGTGTAAGGTGTTACTTTAGAGTTGTTTTAATTTGTATTTCTCTATTCAGTAGTAATTTGGGGCATTTTTTCATAGGGGAATCTCATAATTAGTAAATGGTCTTTCTCTCCAATCTATTTTCCAGATTGTATTTCAAATGAGGTATTTCAAATTTTCTTCTGTTTTCTTCATTCTTTTGACTTTTACTGTTTCTTGGTGTCTCATGGAGTCATTACGTTCCACTTGCCCAAATCTAATTTTGAAGGAATTATTTTCTTCAGTAGGTTTTTGTAACTTTTCCCATTTGGCTAATTATGTTTTTTAAGGAATTCTCTTCATCTTTTGTGCCTGTTTTGTCATTTGGACAATTATGTCTTTTAAAGTG
This sequence comes from Bettongia penicillata ogilbyi, assembly GCA_023548195.1. NCBI lineage: Eukaryota > Metazoa > Chordata > Mammalia > Diprotodontia > Potoroidae > Bettongia > Bettongia penicillata. The sequence goes on along the minus strand of JAJHZJ010000049.1, from coordinate 3,145,062 downwards.
TTTTATTTACTATTCTTTGTACCTCCTTACCAAGCTGTTGATTCTCTTTTTATAATTTTCTTGCATCACTCATATCTTTCCCCAATTATTCCTCTACTTATCTTATTTGATTTTTAAAATCCTTTTTGAGCAATTCCAAGAATTTTGTTGGACTTATGTCCAATTCACTTTTTTTCTTAGAGGCTTTACTTATATCTGGCTTGACTTAGTTGTCTTCTTTAAGGTTTTTATCTTGATTTTTCTTGTCACCATAGTAACTTTCTCTGGTCAGGTTCTTTTTTGGTTATCCCCCCCCCCCCACCTCCATCTTCCCAGTCTATTTACTGACTTTTACCTTTATGTTAAAGTTTTGGCTCTGCTTCCAGGGTGGAGGGGGCACTGTCCCAAGTTTCAGGCCTTTCTTTCTGCCATTATCAGAGATAGCTTTGGGAAGTATTTCAGTTTTGGTACTTCTAATATGGTATGATCTAAAGAGAGATATCATCTCTGTTCTCCTGGCCTGTGCTCTGGTCTTTACACAGGAATGGACCTTGTTACCCTGTAGCCACTAGCACTAGCACTCCCTCTGCCCTGAAACTGTGATCAGGTCCCATGATCTCCTGCTGGAATAATTGCTAGTTCTCCCCTCTGTCTTGGAATTGAGAACAGAGTCCATAATCACCTGTGAATTATGATCACAAGCACTTTTCACCAGTGGCTCTGCTCCCCTGGAGTCCCAAGTGCTATTGTTTCTTTTGGCCCTGGGACTGTGACCCAGAACTGTCCATGCACAATGCAACAAAGTCCTGAACCCACTACCTAGAAAAGGTCCTCTGAAATCTTTTTCTGAACAGTTGTGAACCCCCACCACTATTCTTGGACTAAGAGTTATAAAGCTACTGCTGCTGCCCCCAATGCAGCTGCCTCCAAGGTGCCCTGCTGGTGCTGCAGGGTCCTAACCACAACCCTAGTGAAACAGATCTTTCTTGCCTATCTCCTAAGTTATGTTGGGTCATAAAACTGGTTCTCAACATTAGTTGGTTCTGCCACTCCAGAATTCTATTTGAGGTATTATTTTAGAGTTGTTTGGAGGGGAATTTGGGAAAGCTTGGCTGAGTGTTTCTCTACTCTGCCATCTTGGCTCTACCTCCCTCCCCTTCTCCCATTACATTTTGATCTATATTTCACACAGTCAAGTGTTGCCTATTGGTTTGTAGGTCATATGTTTTAACACCTTTGATCTAAGGTTAGTATAGAAGGGGAAGAGCAAAAGATTAATGACTAAACATTAGGATTTACACACCTTTGCAGGGTCAGAAGAACAAACTGGATTAGGGGAAGAATGATAGGAAAAGTAGAGAAAAAATTAAGTCAATGTAATTTAGAGAAGTTAAAAGGAAAAGAACATCATCTTAAGCAGCATAAAGTGTGATGACTGAGATGAAGGTAGGAATGATTGAAATGTTTTACAGCATATCTTTAAATACCTAATTCCATAAACATGAACAAAACAAATGCTGCCAGATCATCCTAGTGGTTATCTATTAAGACTATAAAGAGTGAGAGGAATATATATGAGGCATTATGGGGATAAGTATAAAGAATGCTATTTTGGACTCAGAAAAACCTGGATTTCAATAACATCTCTGATACGTAATGAAAACAGGAGAAAATTACTTAACTACGATGTACCTCATGCAACTTCCTATCCCTTATCTACAAGTTATATACCACTTCAAGTGGCAAAAGTGGCAATAGTTCCTACACTAATTAAACAAGTATTAAGTACTTACTATATGCCAGGTACTACACAAGGTGCTAGGGATTGAAGTACAAAGAATAAAACAATAACTTTACATTCTAGCAGGGAAAATAAATACATGTAAAAATACATCAGCATAAATATAAAGCTAATGATATAAATATATACAAAGTAGTTAAATACACGATGGTTTTGGAGGGAGGTAACAAGAAAGGGGGGTATCAAGAAAGGCTTCATGCAGAAGATGGCAGTGTTAGAACTTCTGTCTTAAAAGGAGAGACTCCATGAATTACAGATAAAGAGGAATTACATACATACACGCATAAAGAAGAATTACAAGGAATGACTGCCAGTGTAAAGATATAAAGATGGGAGACGGAATGTTATTAGTGAGAAAGACAGAAGGCAAGTCTGTCTGGTGGGAGAGTGGGGGAGAAAAAGTGATGTCCAGTAAGGCTATGGCATTGAAAATCTAAACAGAAGATGTTATATTTTCTTCCTAATTCAGAGAAGAGAATATAGGAATAAATATGTTTTAGGAAAAGTACATGAAATTCACATTATTTAACCTCCATCTACATTTTTCTATATCTAGAGACTGATCTCTAAGAAGATGAACAGCAAATTTAATCATGATTTTCCCCAGTGAATGTCATTTCTCTTTTTAAAAACCTCAGTGGCTCCCATTTAATTACTGTGATGAATTTAAGAAACTGACTCTACCATTAAAGTACCTCCACAAAATGGTTTTAACCTGTTTTGAGTTATTTCATATAAACCTTAATTTCTATTTATTTTTTACATTCAATCAAGAGTTCTTCTCCCTCCCCTTCTAATGTTCCAATACTCTTACTATGTTACCCTGAGCAAGTCACTTAACCTTTTTTCAGGATCAGTTTCCTCATCTATAAAATGGGGGAAAGCAGGGCACATACTTCATAAGGTTTCATGAGGATCAATGAGATAATTTGAGTAAAGCACTTTGTAAAACAAATCCCTAAATGTTACCTGTTATTATTATTATTTTTAATTTTCCTCAAGGATTCCCTCCCTATCTGTTTTATAGTGGTGCATAAAATAGGTATTTAAAAATATTTGATAAATTGAAGTCTTTCCCTTCAAAATCAAGTCAGATCTCATCTCATTTTTGAAGCTTACTCCAAAATTTAGGCCAGGAAAAAATGATTTTGGCTCCCCCTCCCCATTTCTCATAGCAAAATTCACCTTTGCTGCTAATGTATTCTACTTTATATTATACTGTAAGTTTATAATTATCTGGTCAATTCCATGCAAATCATTTCTCTTTACTGTATGCCTACTACCTAACACAGTGACTTGCACGGTAGGCTACTTGTTAAATGTCAGTTGAATTTTTATAAAACACATGGGCTTTTGTTTCAATGTAAAGATTGGGGTTTTCAAAAAGTTCTATGCAATTTTCTAAATGCAAAACAGCCCATCCTCTTCCCATTATTTCTGGACCTACTTAATCATCCTCCTTTAGTGTCTACCTAAATTATATACATTCAACTCCAGCAATAGACATTTTTCATCCATTTATTTTTCTCCTGTGAATATTGTTATTCCCAACCTATTTTGAACGATTATGAATCTTTTTTAGCAGACTCTGGGATATGTTTAATGCAATCAGCTCAATGTCTTCTATCAAGAAGTTACCTAGAATATATAGGTGTCCAACATGGGATAGAAGACTGCGAGTGCAGCTTGAACCAGAGGAAAATGTAACTGGGAAATATTTAACAAAATAAATACATACAATAGATTATAGATAATATGAACATGTGATTTTCCAAGCCAATATGCTCCAGCAGGGATCCTTTCATGAAGTTTAGAAGCATGCTTCTTTTTTAATTTGATGCCACTGTCCTGGAGTACTTTGCTATATTTAATTAACCTCCCTTCCAGTTTTATTTTCCAATGCATGATTGAAATTCAAGGAATTAATTCATTTCTTTCTTGCAGACATTTAAGAATTAAGTTTAGTTGAAACATATCAGCGTCTAAGCCATATCTTCATCTTTGACCGGACAGTTTGCTCATCTATAAAATTAAGGGATGTTGAAAATATCAAAATTAGTATAATGCTTAAATTAATATAAAATTTTCTATTTAGAAATCAATTAGCTAGCGGGAAGTATGTACTGGTCAACTATTATGTTTTCTTTCTCTGTAATTATTTCTAATTTTACATTAAGTTTAGAGCTAGAATTCCATATCTCCTACTGATGATGCTTCTCCTAGATACACACATATGTGTGTATATATATGTGTGTGTGTGTGCATATATATACATATATATGCATGTATGTATGTGTGTATATATATGTATATTTACAAATAATTATATTACTTCAGCAAGAAGGTGAAAAGAATATTTACATCTAATGAATTCACCCTCCACCCTCACCCTGCCCTCCAATCTTTTGATTTCACTAGAACATATATTGGTGAAGCAGAAGCAAAAGAAGTATGCTTGCTACTGAATAATCACTGTTTCCTTAGACTAAGGAGAAAGAAATTAATGTTCTTAATTCAAGGTAAGTTAATAACGAACATTTTTATGGACTGACAAAAATATGAATACGAAGTATCTCCTATACTGAGTAAACAGTTTTGTTTTTCATTGCAGAATTTATTTTGGTTAAAGGTGAGCCAAATCCATTGTCAAATCAAGAGCATAAAAAAAATTAGTTTTTTTAAAGTTCAATGAAAACAGAGGTTATCTATTAAAAACAAATCAACAAGGAAAAACTATAAAAAACCCTTTGTGGTCTCTTAAAAACCGGATTAGAAATAAGAGAAGGATGTCGAAGAGAAGAAAAAAGCTGGTGTTCATGGTCCAGGAAATTCTCAGTCTTGAGGTTTACTGTGTCAGAAAAGCTCATGGACTGAATAAGAGTTTTATGCCAGCCCTTCAAAATCTCTAGGTCTTTCACAGGTAAAACCAAACATATAAAATCTTTGCTGGATAACAAGAATGAATAATTCTGCTGGAGACCCAGGGTATCCAAATACATTTCTCCTCCTAGCTGTTACAGATTCCTCTATAAACATAATTGCTAGGCACTGGGCACTAAAGGGTCTTTTATTACTTTTTATCTCTTAGTAGCAGTTCACTGTGCGTACTGTACACATCCCAAGTCAGTATTTCTTTCAGGATATACTGTGGCTATAAAATCAGTTGGCTTTGAGTACCCAGAGACAGAAGTAACAGAAGTCAGCTGAATAAAGAAGTTATCTTCTAGACGAAATGAAGCAATGAGGGGAAGTATATAAGAGTGACTTTTTAAAGACTTTCCAAGTCACTGCTGTTCAGTGAAATGTGTGGCCCTTAAAGCTAGGGTTTGGGGAGACTCTAAGTGGGATGAGGATACTGTGACCTTGTCATTGGGTCTTCTTTGTAATCACTTGAATATTAGAATTTCTTAATAGGACTATCATCTAAGCTAGTCAAGATAATGTTTCCTAGTTAAATATTCATAATTTAAAAGGCATTACCATGATCCTCTATACAAAAAGAAAGCTTAATAAGTGGCATGCTTCTGGAGAAGGTCTTTAAATTACTCATCCCCACTAAAGTCTCCAAAGTGTTTTGAAATGTCTTCTAGAACGGTCATCTTAGGAGCTCAAGCATCAATTTTTCTGTGTTTCTATCTTTTAAAATACTCATCTTCAAAATATCCTGGCTTTGCTGATAGGGGTAAAAGATCAAGGTGATTTACAAAAACTATTATAAGTAAAGGCAGAACAAAGCTGAAATAAGCAATATTAGAAATTGTTTGTGCCTTTTGTTCCCCAAAAGAATTATACTGTTTTGATGCCATCATATATAAAATACAATTTCCCATGATTTCAAGTGGGAAGGGATTTCATAGACAATCTAGATCAATGTCTTCATTCTACAGATCAGGAAACACAAGGCCAGATAGCCTAGCTGACTTAGCCATCATCACATAGGTCATAGCAGAGCCTAATGTGAATCCAGATGATAAAGCATGTTTATTGGAATTTTTATAGTAAGAATAAAAGAAGCAATGTCTCCTCCTTCCAACTTCATGTGAACACTTTTTTGCTTCTGCTACATACAATATTGTATCATTTTCCTGTTGTTCAGTAATACCAGTTGTCTCTGAATCTTTGCTACCCCATTTGGAATTTTCTTATCAGAGATACTGGTTTACCATTTCTTTCTCCAGCTCATTTTACAGATGGAAAATTGAGACAAAGAGGGTTAAGTGACTTGCCCAGGGTCCCACAGCGAGTAAATGTCTGAGGCCTGCTTTGAACTTTGGAAAATGAGTCTTCCTGACTTCAGGCCCAGCACTCTATTCACTGAACCAATTAACTGCCTTTATACTGCATCATATGTGTCTATATATGCGTCTTATTACCCATTAAAGTTCCTTCAGTGCCCCAATTGTCTTGTTCCTCTTTTCTCTAATGCCTAGCATTGTGCTTGTTAAATTGAACTAAAGAAATCTGTGCCTTAAAACAGAGGTTCCCAAACTTATTTGGTTTATCATTTCTTTTTTAAAAAATTACTCAGCACCCCCCTGGAAATCTCCTTTAACCTTTTCCATTTTCTTTTTTTTGAAATTTGCATCATTTCAAAAACATGCAATGATTTTTTTGAAATGACACATCTTAAATTTAACAATTTAATGTAAATTTGTAGGACTTTCCCTCCATTGAAATTATGATGACACAATATTGTGTCACATAACCATACAGTATCATATTGTAAACAAGTTATTACATGCACATATTCCTGTCAACATATGCTGGACGTCCCGACAACGTGCGACATGTTCGCCTACCAACACTTGCTTATTAAGAACTATTGGCAGACTTGTCCACTGATTTTCTATAAATTGCATTTTATGTGTTTATTTGGAAAATAATCACTATGACTTTAGCTCTGTTACATGATAGATGAAACATGTACAAATAGTTTTCCAAATTTTTCTCTCTTTCTTTATGCTTATACCCCCCCATTTTTAGTCAATACCCCCCAATTGTACCTGAGGCTACTATATCTCCCCTCCCCATCATTCTTGTGTCTCCCAGGGAACAATATTGCTCATTTTCAGAACTTATGCTGAAAATATCAATTTCATCATTTCCCTAAAGTTCAATTATCCACTCTATATACATAAATCCCAAATCAACATATCCAACCTTAGTTGCTATCCTGAGGCCCGAAAGTGCATCCAGATTTCTCTACCTGAATTTCTCCCATGCATACTCCAAACTCAACAAACTTAAGATTTATACTCATTACTTTCCCTCCTAAATCTACTTCTCCACCAAACTCTTTTATTTCTGTTCAAGACACACTCATCCTTCCTCCTAGCCATTTAGTTTCTTAACTTCATATAGAGATTAGATTTTTCCTCCATGCAAACATAGTTTAATGTTTGTTTGTTTTTTATTTTTAAGGGGAGACAAAAGGTTCATGAAATTCTTTAGAACTCCCAAACCCATGAAAAATGAAATTGATTATATTTTAACACACAGGAAATAACTTGTTAGTAACTGCAATTCTTTCTCAATCAGCCACTCATCCAGAGACATTAATACTTATTACAGAAAAGTTGAAATCTGCATAAAATTGAAAGATATTACATAAAATTCAGGAAACTGCAATCTGATTAATTAAACAAGCTGTTGATAATAAAAATAGGAAATGGGTAAAAAGAACCAGATATTGGACAAAGACTATCATCATTTCCTAGGAAGATATCATCTTTGAAAAATGATCTATCACCATTTCCCAAGAAAGGTGTTTTTCCTAAGATAATCTATCACCATAAACATATAAATTAATCACCACAATAAGGAGGCAAAAAAATTCTAGCACTTTCTTCAGCTAATACAATAATGCTTGTTAGTTTCCTTGTTCAAAAGTCAAGATGTGACAGCCATTGGCAGTGACTGGGCAACAAGGCTAGATAGCTTTGCCAGCCTCGGAAAGCCCTCTGCCCAGTATCTATCTGACTACATTTTCCATCAGTTGCTCTGCTTGGTTTCAACTCCAGAGAAGGATACACCGCCTTCTTTCAGACTACACACTCTATGTGTGTGTCACAGACACACACACCCTTCTTTGGCTTCCTTTTGTGGTTGTCTTCTTCCATTAGACTGTAGGCTCTTTATGGAACTGTTTCTTTTTCTTATTTATGAACTCAGCACTTAGCACAATGTCTGGCACATAGGAGGGACTTTATAAATGATTACTGAATTGAACTGATGAACCACAAAGAATCCTTTTCAAAGTTTTTTTTAAATACATTTAGTTGTTAATCTTATAAAATTTTTAGCTTCCTTAGATGAATAAATTTTTTTTGATTCAGTACTCAATTAACATATGACTTAAAGAAATAAATTTGTCTGAGTAAGCAACTTAAAAAAAAGTGTGGTGCACATTCAGGTTCCAATGCATAAATTTGTGCAAAATTCCTAAAAATGATATCACAAAAACAACTTTGTTCGATGACCCCTTCAGTCACAAAAACAAAATGAGGCATAATACAAGGAAACACATGCTTACTACATTCTTTGTCTATCATTGATATAATCTGGATTTTATGAACAGACAATGAACAGGGGAACAGATTTGAGCAGAAGTGTAGGCTAGATAGCCTTAGGGAGCTTGTATGATGTTTTCATGGTCCTTCACTTCTCTCTAAAACAAAGGCCTACTTTTTTTAGCCATCACTTTTCTTGCACTGATTCTACAGGCATGTAAATAATAGAATACCATAGTTTATAAAGACTTAAGAGTTACTTAAATTACAAAGGAGAAATATATAGTGGCCATGAGAAGGTTGCAATTCATTGTTAATGAATTACTGTGCAAGAGAAGCAGCCTACAGGTGTCATTGCAGAGGAATAGGTGGTATACCAGCCATCTAATGAGAGCAGGGAATAATACCATGTCCAGTTAAGAAGAAACAAGAATACACTTTTAAAACTTACTACTCAATTGTCATTATAATAACTAATGATCATGTAATACCTTACGGTTTACCAAGTACTTTAGATATATTATCTCATTTGATCAAGATTGTATAGTAATTCTATAGCAATCAAGTCTATCAGCTTATGTTTTATAGTTTGACATGAAATGAAAATCACTATCTATTAACGATATAGTATATGGAGTCATGCATTTTTAATGATATGTGCTGTCATCTCACCAAATCTCCATTTGAACCCAGATCTTCCTGCATTTACAGCCCAGAATTCTATCCAATACACAACCTAGCTGCCCTTTTTAACTTCACCCACAAATAGGAAGGTTTGATATAAACCTCCTGGTTTTTAATGAAACTTGAGCTGAGTATAGGGTAGCAAGCACATATAATATGTTTAGACTTTACATTCATATCTGATAGCTAACTCCTATTTCTCAGTCCCTAGGTTCATTATATACCAAATATCCACATATACACATGCATAACTAATACACCTCTCTCTCTCCATCTCTCCTTTTTTTCCTCCCTCCCTTCCTCTTTCCTTTTTTCCCTTTTTCCCTCTGCTTTCCAGCAACCAATAAGGATTAAATCTTTGAAGTCCAGTGTAAGAGACTTCAATGTAAACTCTGTAAATATATTCAGCTTTATAAGACAAGATAAGCTGGCAGATTTCAGAAAAACCTGGGAACACTTATATGAATTGATGCAAAGTGAAATGCTCAAAACTAGGAGAACACTGTAACAGTAGCACCAATAATGTACAATGATACTCTGTAAATGACTTACCTGGTCTCAGAAATACAATGATCCAAGGCAATTCCAAAGAACTCATGATGAAAACTACTATCCACTTCCAGAAAAAAACTGATGAATCTGAATATAAATCAGAGTATACTATTTTTCACTTTCTATACTTTTTTCATGTTTTTCCCCCCTTTGGTTCTGTGTCTTCTTTCACAAAATGACTAATGATAATGTTTTGCAGGATTGAACACATATAAAGTATATCAAATTGCTTATTGTTTCAGGGTGGGGGAAGGTGAGAGAAAGAAAGGGAAAAGTTGGAACTCCACTTTTTAAATGTAAGTTTAAAATTATCTTTAAACATATCTGGGGAAAATAAAATATTTAAAAATACATTCAGACTTTCACTGGCATGTTATTCTATAGAGAAGAAAAGCCTCTAAGAGATCCTATTTGATCACTAACATCAGAAAAGTCTCCAGCTCCCTCCTTATGATAGTCCCTGTGGCAGTGAAACTGCCTCTGGGAGAATATTTTAAAGCACTACACAGCAATATTCAAACTGTTTACTCTTTTGAGATCCGAATACTCACCATACAACTGAGATAAAATAAAACTGCTCTGGTAGTATATTCTCTTCTAGATAGATAAGAAATGTAAACTCACATTCCAGTTATTTCCACATGTACTTTTTATTTATTTATTTTTTCAAATCTTTCTTTTTTACTATTTCTTTCTTTAGTCATAGATAATGCCTACTTATAACCACAGTTATTGGAAAAAATCAAGAGACATCCGTATGCATGCATTAAGTAAAAAAAATGGAATATGATCATTTAGATTCTATGTGGTTGGAGGAATCATCATGAATTCAAGGGAAAGAAATTTCTTCAAAATTTATCCAAATTACTTCATAGTCACAAGCCTATATATTTAACAATATCTCATCTACCATATAGTTCAAACCTATTTTCACACAGAATGGGAAACTGAGGAGCAGAGAAAATTAGTGATTTGCCAAAGTTCAAGCAAGTTTAATGGTAGAACTGGGCTTCCAGGACCATTCTGGACATTAGCCTATCTGCTTCCTAGCATTATTATGTAGAATGTTAATTGCAATAAAAAAGATAGAATTTTACATATATATATTTAGGGAAAGAGTGATAGCATTTTGGTTACATTAATTAGCTGCTCTAACTGCTCTAAGGGCTTTTTTTTCTTTCTATAGGTGTAAAGAAGTCCCCTTTCTTCAAAAGGAAAGAAAAAATAAGGCAATAGATCAAGAAAAAAAAATGTTCCGTGCTTACTATGTTCTAGGCACTGTACTATACATGTCAAAAAGGATGGGCTCTGCTCTGAAAAAGCTTTTATTCTAATAGGAGGAGACAACATGTGAAATGAAAATGAAAAGCGAGGATAGAAGAAAAAGAAGGTACTAAATAAAAAATAACAATTATTAGCAAAGTCAAATAGTTATTCTGGTGAGATATCATCTAGTAGGCAGTAAACTAAATGTTGGTTAAATTGAATTGAATATAATTATTATACATTAATAACAATTAGCAAAAAAAAAAGAGTAGTCAATTGAATGGAAACGTTTTTAAAGCATATTCTTTTTGACCAAAAACAGTTTTATATTCAACTATACAACAGGCATTTTAAACTTTCCTTAAACTTGGTTATCATTATCAATATCAAGTTTCACTACAATAAAGATATCTTAAGATGTTAGTTAAAAATATTAAGAGAGAGAAAGATGGTTGTCTTTTTCAAGAATAGTTGAGGAGAGTCGGATGAAATTGTGTTGCAGTGTCCACAAAGTCTTAGTGCAGAATAGGCTTGAATAGCTTAAAATTGTACTCAAGTTTTGGAATACCCTGCACATTAGGTCATTTTTTTAAAATGCTCATGGTAGATACGGGGGGGAGCCAAGATGGCAGAGTGAAAGTGAGTATTCACCTAAGCTGTATGACAAAGTCCTTCAGACACCTCTAAAAGGAGAATCTGAACAAATTTTAGAGTGGCAGAATCCAACAGGAGGCAGCGTGTGGACAGACTGGAAGGTCAATGGGAAGGATCTGCTGCATGGTACTGGAGGAGGGCACAGTATACAGTCTGTACCAGCACAGACTCCACCTTAGGAAAGCTGAGCAGGAAGCACCGGACAGTCTGAAGCGGAGGCGACGGTGGGGATTCTCAGACGTATCAGCCCAGGACAGGAGTCCAGTAGAACTGAGTGAATGAGAAGCGTAGAACCTCAGGTAACTGCAGCAGCCGTTCCTGAGGCTATCGGCCCACAGGTTAAATGTCTGTAAGTCAACTACTTGAAGTTCCTGGAGCCAAGATGGCGGAATGATCTGTAAATGCTATCCCCCTCCCCTTGTTAACTTTGAAAAACCCAGAGAATATTTCCCAGAAAAATCCTTGAATAGTGGGATTAGTCAAAGGGGTAAACCGACCTTTAGCCTGAGAGGCTAAGAAAATCACAAAATGGGGGTTCCTCTTTCTGTGGTTGAGGGGACCAGTGCAGAAGCAGAGCTGTCCCAGACAGCCCCACCTCAGGGAACCAGGAGAGGAGATCCTGAGCCCCAGGGAAGGGGAGACCAAAAGCACCAATACCAGGGACCCCAGGCATGGTTCACCAATCACTAAGCCTGCCTGTGCTCTACAGGAGAGGAGACCTCCTGTGGCCAGACCACCTCTCTCTCACACCTCACACAGTAAGCTCCAGGCTAACTGAGGAAACTCAGAAACATTTCACCAGGCCTTTGCTTTGGGCATTCAGTACCAGGTAAGCTGTAGCATTCTAGCTTCCAACTGAAAGAACCAGGAGCCACAATACACAAACTCTCAAGTTCCAATCACAAGAACTGTGGGACAGAGCCCCCTGAGCCTCAGAAGCAGAGATCTACTTGAAATGTGAAGAAAAAGATTATCACCATGAGCAGGAGGCAAACCAGAAAAGAAAAGACCATAGAATCTTACTATGGGGACAAGGACCAAAACACAAATACTGAATGTATACTCTACTCATATGTGAAACCTCAGAAGGGAATATGAACTGGTCTCAAGTCCAAAGAGCATTCTTGAAAGAGCTCAAGAAGGATCTTCAAAATCAAATTAGAAAATTCAAAGAAAAACTGGTCATTAATTTTAAAAATATGAAAAAAGAAATCATGGAAGAATTTAAAAGGAAAATTGGACAAATGGAAAAGGAAGAACAAAACCTAACTGAAGAAAATAACTCCTTAAAGGGAACATTTGGGCAAATGGAATAAGAGATGCAAAAATTAACTCAATCTATTAGAAATTAAAACTGGGCAAGTAGAAGCTAAAGACTCTACGAGACATCAAGAATTAGTTGAACAGAATCTAAAGAATGAAAAAAATAGAAGAAAATGTAAACTGGTAAGAGCTCATAATTATGTACACATATATATGTTTGTTTAATATAAGTTGTATTATAAAAACACAGCAGTTTACAAACGGATAAAGAGAAAGATTTCAGATCACCATATCTGGGTTCAAATATTGCCTCTGATATTAACTCTGTAACTGCAGTCAAGTCCCCTAATTTCTCTGAGTCTTAGCTGCCTCAAATGTAAAACCCAGAAAATAATACTTCTACAGGGTTCTTGTGAAGCTCAATAAGATCATGTATTACAGTACTTAGGAAATAAAAAAAAAAAAACCACCCTATGTCACCTTGTATGCTTATACATGTACCTGTCTGCACCTATTTGGATATAAGGATATGCACAGTCTTATGTTATTTCTCCTAAGTATCTTTTAGGTTAGGTACTATAAGTTTTATTATTTCCATTTTTTAAAATGAGAAAACTGAAATTACAATTGATTTAACTGACTTGCTCAAGATAGTAAATGACAGAGTGGGACTAAAGCCTGCACCTTGTTTATATGTAATGTTTCTTAAAATAGGAAAAAAGAGGGTATAGATTGGGTTTTTTTGTAATTATGACAATGGGAAGAATATTAAGCAATGTTAGAAGACATCACAAAAGATAAGAGATAATTTCCATTTAAAAGAAGTTAAAAGCTTTTTCACAATTAAGTAAAACTAACAGATGAGAGTAAATTTTTAACTGAGGCAAATTGTTGCATCAAATATCTCTAGTAAGACTCTAAGGTGCAAGACATACAAATAAATAAATGAAATGTATAGCACCAAGAACTATTTCCCAACAGATAAATGGTCTTTATAAAATTATTCAGGAAGAACTGCAAACTATTAATAATCACAGGAAAGATTATTTCAAAGTACTACTAATAAAATATCTGTAATGTTTTATTTCACACCCAGAATAATGGAAAAGCTGACAGAAGTTATCTATATAGTCAGTACTGGAAAAAATCGAGGGAGATAGGTAGAATACTGTAATATTGGTGACGTGAATTGGTTCAGCCATTCTGAGAAAGCAAACTGGAGTTACATTTTCAAAATGTGATTAAAATGAAAATACCCTTGACCCAAAGATTGTACTTACTGGGCATTTCCCAAGAAAGTGAGAGGCAGACAGTAAATTCCCATACATACCATAATATTCTTACTTTTGTGGTAGCAAAGAAATAGACAAAAATAGATGCTCATTGCAAAGAACAGCTAATCATTTTGGTCATGTTATAGTGCCATAAGAAAATGTAAATATGTAAAATTCAGGAAATCATGGGAGAATTTATGGATGAATATTAGAGGGAAGAAAGGAGACCCAGGAAAACAACATACATGATGAGAACAATATAAGTGAAAAGAACCATTGTACAATTAAAAATGATTAAATTAGCCTCCAGATATGAGGTGAGTTGAGAAAATGAAAATATCAACTAGGTGAACAATATCTGTATGGAATACTCTATATCCTGTCAGAATCAGTTAATTTTGGGGTATTATTGAAATACTTCAAAAAATTTTTTGTTATAAGGGATGGATAATTTCCTCAAGTAAGAGAATGGATTTATTTTAAAGTGGATCATAGATCCGTAGCTAGAAAGGAAATCAGAGGTCAACCAACAGAAACATCTCATTGTATCCCCAAGGAAACTTAAGCCCAGAAAGGTTCAATGACTTTGTCTAAGGTCATGAAAATTATAAGCGCCAAAGCCAAAACTGAACCCAGGTCCCCCAACTTTAGAGTCAGACTTTTATCCAATGTATCATGCTACTTCTATATGTTATGTAAACATGAAGAAAAACAAAATTAAAATTAAAAAAATAAAAGTAAAAAGCACAATAGCAAAGGTTTGTGAAAAAGTCAAATTCAGATAATCATCACTGCTAAGTATCCTTCAGTTTGCATGTCATATGACAAATTGAAAGCTATTCTTTTATTCTTGGCAAATTTCATTTTGAAAACCTTTATTCCTCATATTTCACTTGTCTTTGTATAATTTTCAGGCAGTTCATCATCTTTAATTAACTAGCTTCTTCAAAGCCATTTCTAAGGGTCTGCTAGTACCCTTTAGATAATGTACTTAAGTATCTCAGCTTGATTTTTTTGTTCTCCTACAGGAAAAAAAAAATCCCATCTAAAGGTAAACAAAATTGCTGAGATCTTTGAGGAAAGAATGAAATCTTAGGTAATTAAAGCTTCAGGTCCAGTACAGATAAAAGTAAGTATGTGACTATTCCTTCTTCTATTTCAGGAATGAATTCAAATACAAGGAGAAAAATAGAGAAATTAAGATAAATGCATCATGTTCTCTGAAATCTGCCCTCACATTCCCCCCCATTCCCCATTCCCTTAGGCAACCTTTGAGGATAAAATACTTCTTAGATAAGAGTCTTACAGACAGAGAGAGCAAAACAATTGCATGTAAGCAAATTGCTGCTTACCAGCTTAATATTTTTCCCTCTTCTTGACAGCGGATGATCCATAGTAAAAAGTTCCCTGAGACTGACCAAGATGTGCTAGCTCAGCAGCACTGTCAAACACAAACCACGCTGGATACATTCACATGCAACCATGATAATTTCAATGACCCATACAAGCATTTCATTTTCCAGTGGTGCCAAGATGAGAATGTAATCTTTTTATCCTTATGGCTTATTGCTATGTTCTATCTATCTCATTAGGATCATAGAAAAAAATGCAATGCATAGAATAGTAAAAGTTGAACTAAAAGAAATATTGCAGCAAAATCTTGCCTATACAGCAGGCTAAGGAGATGAGTTCTTCTGAAAGGCCAAATGATTGTAATAGCTAAGAATTGAGACTACAAACTTTTTCTTTTAAAAGTGTATTATTATGGTCTTTCCAAGTTATGGTCTCCAGTTCACCTTTTTTCTAAACTGATATAACTCAAAATTTAGATTATTAAAGTAGTCTTTAAAAAGCAGGTATATTTTTAACGTCATAGCAACGTCCTAGAGGGCTGAAGTCTCATGCTAAACGTTGTTATATGACAAAAAGTACAAAATTGTTCTCCTCTTAGTTACTATAAAAATTTGATGCATTAAACTTTTATAAACACCAGCTTTATTCAAGACATTGACAGCATGGCAGAGATGCTGAAGTCAATCTCTGAGTCAAGAAGACCTAGTATAAGTCATACATCTTAAAGAAACTGACTATGTGATCCAGAGCAAATATAAGACAAAGATGCAGAGCAGGTTTCAACCCTATCAGGATCAGTGGTTTATTACTGAGAATTCACAACACAATAAACATAGTTTTAGTTGAAAAGAAGGGCATGCCAGGTATTATGCTAGCCATTGGTATACAAAGACAAAAACAAAACAATTTATTCTGTCAAGAAGCTTATATTCTTTTCAAGGAATTATATGTCTTCATTAAAGAATCTCTTTGCTATTATCTTCCCCAAACTTCCATGGCCCCTGGTATTTCCGTCCCCTCCTGTAAACCCGAATCACTGCTTCTAATCATCACACCTCGATCACCTTTCCCATTCTCCCCAGTTACCTTCTTGCTTACTTTCTCTGACTCATACTACTTATCTACTGCTCTATATGATTTACTTTAAAAATTTGATTCATTGTCACTCATTTTATAACTACTCAAATCAAGCAATCACTTGACACTGTTTAATCACTGTAATCTTTGGATTTTCAGGGTTTTTGCTTTATTTTGGTCATATTTATTTCATAACTTTACAATGTGTGGAACAGAAGTTGTTAATGTTTTAAACATTTTATGCAAAATCCAAATAGGATTGTGTGTTGGTGGGTATGATTTCCAAATGTTATTCCTTTGTTGTTAGGTGCTTTAGGGCTGCATCTTCATAACTAATGAGACTCTCTGCTCCTGCTCCTGTTCCTCCCCTTCTCTTTCTCCCTTTCTCCCATCACTACCTTCCTCCTGCTCCTGTTCCTCCCCTTCTCTTTCTCTGTTTCTCCCATCACTACCTTCCCTCCTGCTCCTGTTCCTCCCCTTCTCTTTCTCCCTTTCTCCCATCACTACCTTCCACCATTTGGATTCCTCAAAGCCAAATTGCTGATGGCCAGGGGTTTAGCCAACAGATACAGTGACTTCATATTCAATATACAATCTCTATCCTTTTGATGCAATATCGGCATAAAAGAATAAAATGCAGTTGGTAAGTTAGAGCAAAAACAGATGTTCAAGGTCATAACTAGAAGGAAGATAGAGAAACATTTGTTTATTCTGAAAATGTATTTTCTGGTGGAAGAGTAATCAATTGATAGAGAAAAAGTAGAAAGCAAAGGAAGGAAAAATAAATGTTGTATATTAATTATTAGTTAAACAAATTTGTTTTGGCTGGTAAAAAAAAAGACAAAAACCTCCATGGATCAAATTGAAGTAGGTTGCTAGGCTGCATTAAGCATAATGTAGCAATATTGACAGAGTCCTGGCTTTTAAATGTGCATGTAAAACAGTTTTCTGCCATATAATTTTCTTTTTGGGAATAATTCCAGTAGCAACCCAGACTATAACCCCATTATCATAGCACAATATGTGATGCTGTGAGTGTTAATATATTTAGACAGCAGCCAGTCCAAAGGCTTAATAGATTCTAACCACAATAAGACTCTCTACTAAAGACTGCAAGCTTGAAAAGCCCATCTGATGGACACTGGAAGGAGCACTTACATTTGTCCCTGATGGCTGGCACTAAAGAATTAGCACTCAGCAGAAGAGAAAAGAAAGGAAAAAGTGTGATTTGTTACTGGTTGCATCATAGACTTTTAAAAGGAATGATGATTTTGTCAGCTTTTCTTAATTGTAAATATAAAACAACCTCTTCTATATCTCCTAGAATTCAGAGTCTCAATCTAATTACTGGATTTTCCTCTCACTTCTCCATTCTTCTAGAGCAAAGGTTATGAGTCCTTTTTCTATATCATGGGCATATTTGGCAGTCTGGTGGCAGCTATAGCCCATTTCTCAGAATAATGGTTGTTGCCTATATTCATACTTGAAGGAAATGCTGAATTTCATTTTGTGGTTAGAGAAAAGAAAGTTTTAAGCTTTCAATTATACATATTTATGGACCCCTGAATTTATCCATGGACCATGGGCCCTGGGTCAAGAACTTTTCTTCAAGGATGACATCTATTCTTTCATATTCAAAGAACTACAAAATATTTTACTGAGCTTTGTGTATGAGCTGTGATGCTAAAAGCTATTAGGTCAACAATAAATCCATTTACTCACTCCTTGGTAGAAGAGTGTCTTCTCATTGCCTAGAGTCAACAAGTGACCCTGAAATTGAGTAACATTGCTCAGAAATGTCTATCCTACGCAGTCTAACAACTGGAGATTCATTGAAATAAGTATGCTCGACCATTTTAAAAATTTAATTTTTTTTAATTGACAAGTATTTATGTTCCCCCTCACACTGCCATCAACAGGGTGGGGGGAGTAGGGGTGGGAAAGGTCTTGTAACAAATGGACATGTACTCCATTCTAAAGCTACATGTGTCCACACTTTAGAGTAAGTGATTTTGGTCAAATCAATATTTGTGGTGGTCTTAGTGGAAACAAGCTTTTATTTAGGAAGGAAGGTGGTGGGAGCCGGAGAACTGAAGGAATGACCATGAGGGCAAAAATATCTAAACTGATGGTATTAGGTATTGTTTTTTTGGAGTTCTTATGGATGAGCTGAAAGTAACGAACATGAGGAAGGGAAAAGGAAAGGAGAAAAAAAAAGATCTACCTACATATACATGAACTTTGGGGTGAAATAGGTTACTCAGGGTCTTAGCTCTACCAACCAACCAGCAGCTCTATGATTCTCAGCAAATCAGTTCATATTCAGGTTTCTCACTTGTCAACTAAGGATATTTAATTGGATAATCTCTAAGGTTTCTCCAGGGTTCACATCCTACAGTTCTAGATAAGATTCTCTTCTTATATGACTCTCATTCACTCCTCATTCCTGTTCAACTTGGGTTTTTATTAAGCACCTAAAACAAAGTCAAGTCAACAAGTATTTATTAAAAGCTCATCATTTGCCAGCCACTGTGATCAGCTTCTAACTGTGTAGGGAAGGGGAAAAGCATGTACACAGTATCTTCTATATACTAGGTACTGTACTAAGTGTTTTCTGATAAAATATTCTATCATTTGATTTTCACAACAACCTACAAGGCAGGTGCTTTTACTGTTCCCATTTTACAGGTAAAAACACTGAGGCAAATAGAGGTTGAGTGACTTTACTCAGGGTCACACAACCAAAAAGTGTCTGGGGTTGGATCTGAACTCAGTTTTCATGAACATGGGCCCAGTGTACTCTCTACTGTGCCACAAACTATGTAGAAGATTTGAGAGGTGATATACAAGAGAGAGTTAGTCTTGGAATTAGGATGACCTGATACATCAGAAGTGTGACCTTGGACAAGGCCTTCAATCTCTCAGAATCCACATCCAACTCTAAGAGTTTAAATTGCAGAGCTTGTGCTGGCCTGAATTTGTCCTGGAAGCTCCCTCAACAGGAATTCTCTAAACCAATGAAATCACAGGTCAGCAGACTACCCATTCCTCTCCATCCTATTTGAAATAATAGTCATATTAGAGATTTTAAAAAAAGGTCTCCATTGAAGGACCATCATCAAACTGGGTCTTTCAAAAACTCTAATTGAGAAGACATTTAAAACTCATTTCCCTCAAACCCTAACATTCTCTACGTGAGTAGACAAATTGGAGGTATATGAATACATTAGAAGTATATCAGAATATGTATCGTTACTAGGTACAGCTAGTGCAAATGTTATTATCCCCATTTTTCAGATAAGAAAACTGAGATTCAAAACTGAAATGACTTGCTCAGTGTTAAACTCAGCTTTTCCTTTCCTATGTTATAAAATCCAACCTCTTTTTTTTCTCTGCAACTGTGGAAACTAGTTCGAATGGGTTTTCTGTATATAAAGGAAATACTATGTGCCATGCACTGGGCTACACATTTCACAAATATTATCTCATTTGAGCCTCACAAAACCTTGCAAGGTAGGTATTATTATAACACCATGTAATAGCTGAAGAAACTGACTCTGATGTTAGATGAGTTGGTCAGGGTCACACAAGTAAAAAATGTCTCAGATTGACTTTGAACATTGATCTTGTTGAGTTCAGGCCCAGCATTCTGTCCACCATATAACTATTCATCATCTCGATTATAAATACACATTTGCTAATTCCATAATTTATCTCCATACAGTTAATACTTAAATCACTTAAAGATAAGGCTCATTCTTTCACAGGCAATTGTAAATCCAGTCTTTCCTAATTCTTATTAGAATAATGTATATTTGTCCTTTGTTGCCAAAGAAGACCATGCCATCAGAGAAATGATGACATGACTTGAACTTGGCTTTGTTTTGAGTGAGGGAGGGCTGTGCAGGTCACCAGCCTCACTTCTCCTCCAGAACCATCTCAATCCAGTGACCAGATATTCATCAGGATGACTGGAGATGACCCAGGATGAGGCAATTGGGGTTAAGTGACTTGCCCAAGGTCACGTAGCTAGTGAGTGTCAGGTGTCTGAGGTGAGATTTGAACTCAGTTCCCTCCTGACTCCTGCACTGGTGCTCTATTTTTTCTTTTTTTAAATTTATTTGTTTTCAACCTTCATTTCCACAAAATTTTGAGTTCCAAATTTTCTCCCCATTTCTCCTCTCCTCCCACCCCAAAACCCCAAGCATTCTAATTACCCCATCACCAATCTGCCCTCCCTTCTAACATCCCTCCCTCCCCTTATCCCCAACTTCTCTTTTGTCCTGTAGGGCAAGATAAATTTCTACACTCCATTACCTGTACTTCTTATTCCCTAGTTGTATGCAAGAACAATACTCAACAGGTTTTCCTAAAACTTTGAGTTCCAACTTCTTCCTCCCTCCTTCCCTCCTCATCCCCATTGGGAAGGCAAGCAATTCAACCTAGGCCATATCTGTGCAGTTTTGCAAATGACTTCCATAATAGTCGTGTTGTGTAAAACTAACTATATTTCCCTCCATCCTATCCTGCCCCCCATTGTTTCTATTCTGTCTTTTGATCCTATCCCTCCCCAAGAGTGTTGACTTCAAATTGCTCCCTCCTCCCTTTGCCCTCCCTTCCATCATCCGCCCCCTTGCTTATCCCCTTCTCCCCCACTTTCCTGTATTGTAAGATAGGTTTTCATACCAAAATGAGTGTGCATTTTATTCCTTCCTTGAGTTGAATGTAATGAGAGCAAGCTTCATGTTTTCTCTCTCACCTCCCCGCTTTTTCCCTCCACTGATCTTTTACTTGCCTCTTTCATGAGAGATAATTTATCCCATTCCATTTCTCCCTTTCCCCTCCCAATCTATTCCTCTCTCACACCTTAATTTCATTTTTTTAGATATGATCCCATCCTATTCAACTCATCCTGCACTTCTCTCTCTCTCTCTCTGTAATCCCACCAACTACCCACATAATGAAAAAAGTTTCAAGAGTTATAAATATTGTCTTTCCATGTAGGAATGCAAACAGTTCAACTGTAATAGAGTTTCCCCTTCACAACCACCTAGCCTCCAGTTCTGCCAAGCCAGCACTGGGGGCTGAGACTCAGATAAGCTAGATGGGCAGGGCCACCATTCACTGTGAGATAAAGATCAGCTGCTTAAATCCCCAGGAGTATTAGGTGGGGGCAGGGCCATGACATAGGGCTGAGGTCATAATCAGCTCCTCAGTATTCCCAGGGGTTTTGTGATCCAACAATGTATGCAGACTGCTGTGGAAGCTGCTGCCACCTGCCCGATGTGGCCTCAGGGGCTGCTGCCTGAGGTTGGAGCTATGGGAAGGCCCTTCTCCCTTCTTGGCCAGCTGAAAAAACCCTGTCACTGACCTTTGGCGCCTGTGGGTTGAGGTTTTTGCTAACTGCTGCTACTGTGCCTGGGGATTCCACCCCCAAGGCCAGTTTGTGTCCTCCTCCCAGAGCCCAGCTGTGCCTGGTCAAGGCTGGGCTAGGCTCCACTCTGCACTGTCCAGTGCAATAGACGTTTCCGTCAGCCTTTCAGGTAACCCTGGGCTGGAAATCTCCTCCACTCTGTTGTTCTGTGGCTTCTGCTGCTCTAGAATTTGTTGAGAGTCTTTCTTTACAGGTATTTTATGGACTATGGGGGAAGAGTTAGTAATGTGCATCTTTCTACTCCGCCATCTTGGCTCCACCCCCCCCACCCCCAAAGCAGGGTCTGGTGCGCTTTTCCACTGCACCACCTAGCTGCCCTATTAGATTAATATAATCTTCATTAAGAGCAAGCATTTCACTGCAAAATTTATTAATTATATAGTGTTTCATTCTATATATTCCTTGTTGATATAGTCAGATGACACAGTTATTATAGTGCCATGCCTCAGTAATCAGATAAGCTGGCTTTTTTTTTAATCTTTAGTACTAAGTTCTCATTTCTACTATATCCTTAAGTCTTCTTGAATGAAATTCATTGTAAAGGGCAACTATAAATGATTTTTAAAGTTAAAAAAAGTTATGTAGTCACGACTTTTAACTCTTGTGAGTTGTCATATGCTTTACTGCCAAATAATACACAATGATCATTCTGTCCTTTAAAAAAAGCATAACTGATGATTTTATGACTAGTTATCTCAGAAATGCAGCAAAATCACATATCAGTCTGATGTTCAATGTACCTTAAAAGAGAAAAGAAAAAAAACAAAATTCTGTCCTTCAAACAGAGAACTGACCTATATGATCATGAGGCCAATATAAATTGGATGTCAAAAGGAATGGAAATCCATAAATATCCAATCATGTGCAAGGCAATGGTTTCTAGCTTCAGAGAGATGGTAAAGCTTACTGTCCTACCACTCAGAGTGCCCATTGACACTAAAATGAGTGATCCCAGATGTATGGATGTTCATCTATATTTGATTTGCCCCCAAACCCAATCTGAATTCCCTGTCTCATTAAATTTTTCAGAATTAATCAGGGCAGTTTGTTCACCATTTCATGTCAATTCTCAATCATCTGTCTAATGGGGTAAAGAAAATATACTGTTAATGAAATACACATTTCATCCGCCAGTGTTATCTTTGTCCTTAATTCGGAACTTCTCCTTTAGTCACCTTTTTATAAAGCCTGCTATTGGGAAGAAAGTTGATTTTAATTTTACCTACTATTCCTGGAGCATATTAATATAGAGTATAGAATTGCTATAAGCAATTCCATATAATTCAATATAAGCAAATTCAACATAAGCAAAGCTCTCAAATGCCGGTAAGCTAAAAAATAATGATGAAGAACATAGATGATCCACAGCTGGTTAAGTAAATAGGATAATTCCAAGTTGAGCAAAGCAGCATTTCCTAGTGAAAAGAAAGCTAAACTTGGAGATTCAAGTCCCATGTCTGAAAACATATCATTTGTTTTTGTTCAATTGTTTCAGGCATGTCTGACTATTCTTCACCCTCTTTTGGGTTTTCTTGGAAAAGATACTGAAGAGATTTACCATTTACTTCTCCAGCTCATTTTATAGGTGAGGAACTGGGGCAAACAGAGTTAAGTGATTTGCCCAGGAACACAGAGCTAATAAATTTCTGAGGCCATACTTGAACTGAAGTCTTCCTGATTCCAGGCCACCTATCTGTCCATTAATAGGTCTGAGTCTGGATAAATACATTTGAATAGGCTATTATAACTATTATATCTACCTCAGTACTATTACTAGGAAAATTAATAGATTACAAAAATGTATTAATTTTAAACCCTCAGAACTATAACTGGAGAAATAATTTTGGGAGGAATCTATAGATGTGAAACTCTTACCTCTTACACACTTTGAACGAAATGTGGCAGATGATCCAAAAGTATATCTTTGAACTTCTAAACATGTACAAAATAACTCTTCAAAATACATAGTAAATTTAGCAGTAATGAAATGGCCGGTAATTCTAACAGAAGTACTACTTCTGTTAGAATCCCCCAAATAATCAAAGGCAATATAATTTAAATTTAAATTCCTAAAGGAGAAAGGAAGGAGGTCCCTTGAATAGCTATGACTAGAGAGATAATTTCTAATTAAATAAGAAACAGGGATGATGATTAAGGATAAAGGAGACAACTTCTATTTCATAAATTTAAAAAAAAAGCTTTTATAAGAACAAAATTACATAAACTGGTATTAACAGTGAAGATGGGGAAAATGCTTAGGGCATATTGGGAATAGATACAGTTTAGAAGAATTGATTTCAGTAGATGACTGCTCAAAGGAAAAAAATACACAGTTCTCACCAATTTTCAAAAGAATAAACACAAGCTATTAACATGTCCCAAATCTCAACTAATACAATGAATTAAATAAAATAACTGAGGTTCATATCATATTTAATAAATGGGAAAACCTTTCTATCTACAGATGAGTGGCAGTGTATCCCCTAAGGGAAAGGCAGAAAGGGGTCAGGCCTGGTGTCTTCCATCTGCCCCAAAGTGACCTCCCTCTGGGCTGCCATATGATCATCAGCCTCTGACCACATTCCTTGAGCCTTCCGTTTCCTGCTGGGCTAAGCATGTCCCCTGAGTGAAAGCAGCAAGGGACAAAACTGGCCTAAGCAATGACTTTCATTTGTACCAGCACAAGGCAACTCCCACCTCTATCACCTGCCCCATCTCTCAGCCTGGTACAAAGAGAAACAACCTCCCATTTGCCCTCAGACCTTCTATCTCTAGCTGCTGCTGTTCCTTAAAAGAAAATGAAGGGAAAAGTTGGTGGTGAAAGATGTTTCTTTCTCTCATTCAGGTTCAATTTTCATCTCCTGCTGCACCTTTTCCTGCTTAATCTCTGCCCCTTGGAGGGAGTGGGACCTCCCACCCGATCATCTGACATATGCCTCCCATCTGCAGCCCAATCTCCACTTTCTTTTATGAAGAGGAATGACACCCCTATTCAATGAAAATCATTCTCACACATTCTCACACCCTTCACAATACAGTGACTCTGAACTCTGTAGATCCGTCCAAGTCCCATTGCTCACCCAAACAATGCTATTTATCTTAAGCCCTCCTAACTCCAGCCAGCCCTTCCACTATGCCCTCTGGAATGGCTGCTCCATAGGCAATGAACTTCCCTTCATCTTAAATCTATTCCTCTTTCACCCCTCTTCCAGCAGTTATTATTGAAATCTTCATTTTATCACACTTCCCCCATCTTATGAAATAACTTCCTCCTTGGTCACTCTTTCCTGTTTTAGCAGCACCTTCACTTATCCCCCTTGGCTCACTAATTAAAGTGGGAAAGGTAAAATGCTCCTGAATCCTCATCCAGATCATGTCTTCTAACCAGAGGAGGCCCTCAGAGTTCTGGCCTGGGATCTCTTCTCCCTCCATACTACCTCACTTCATGATCTTACTGATCAGCTGCCCTGGAATTAAACATTTATTTTTAATTTTAAATATTCACAAATCTATCTATCCTGATGCAACATCTCTACCAACTTCCATTGTCACATCTTCAAAACTGAATGTCCAGTAGAAAATTTAAACTAAACATGTATAAAACCAGATTTAGCATCTTTTCCCCTAAACCAATCCACTTCTCTTATTAATGAAAGGGCAACACCATCCCCTCATTCCCTCAGGCTTACAACTCAAGGGATCTTATCTCCCATATCCAATCTGGTGTCAAGGCCTGTTGATTTCAACTTTGTAACCTGTCTTGAACATGCCCCCTTCTTTCCTCTGACATTGCCACTACTCTAGGGCAAATCTCTATTGTTTCACACATTAATAAGTTCAACAGCCTGCTGGTGGATCTGTCTGCCTCAGGTTCCTCCCTGACCCAATCCATCCCTCATTCATCTACCAAAGTGATGTGCCTAAAGTGCAGCTTTGACTAAGTCATCCCTCTACTCAATAAATTCTAGTACTCTTCAATCCAGTGACATTGGCCTCTTTGGTGTTGTACGAAGAAGACATTCCATCTCTTGGTTCCAGGTATTTTCTCTGGCTCACTCTCTGCCTGGAATATTCTCACTCCTTACCTCCTTCAAGTCCCAACTAAAATCCCATCTTCTATAAAAAGATTTTTCCAATCCATCTTAATTCCAGTTATTTCTCTTTGTTAATTATTTCCTATTTATCTTGTATTTAGCTTGCTCTTTAGATTTTGATTTGCATTTTGTCTCCCCCATTCTATTGTAAGGTCCTTGAGGGCAGGAGTTATCTTTTCCCTCTTTTCATATCCTTAGCACTTAGCACAGTGCCCAGTCCAGATAGAAAGGTGATTAATAAATATTTGGTGATTGATTGAAATGACAAAGGACAAAAATGGTAAATGTTGGAAAGGCTGTAGGAAGACAAGCACTATTAGTGCACTATTGTTAAAGATCTGAATGAGTTCAACTAGAAAATAATTCGTAACTATAGCAGAAAAGACATTAAATTGGACCTAACCTTTGATTTAGTAACACCACAACCAGTCCAAGGAGATCAAAGACTTACTGAAAGGGAAATGTACCACATATACAGAATATTTATAGAAACACTTTTGGCAGTGACAGAGAACTAGAAGGGAAGTAAATGCTCACTGTGGACAAACTAAGATATGTGAATGCAATAAAAAATTGTTGCATTGTAAGAAATGATGAATATGAAAAATTCAGGAAAAAACATCTTGGAAAGACATATTAATTGATCCAGAGCACTGTAAACAGAACCAGAAAAAGAACGTAAATGTAAAAGAAGAATAATAACCAATATTTATATAACATTTACTAAGTCCCAGGTATGTACAATGAAGTAACACAATGAAAAACTTCAGAACTAAGTTCAGCAATTGTGACTTTAAAAGACTAATTGAAACATGCCTTTTGCCTCTCGGGCTGAAAGTATAGAATGAAGCACATATTTTCAGATGTGGTCAATAATTTGCTTAACTTTACTTTGTTAAAAGAGACAGTTCTGTTACCCACGAGGAGTCCTGGTGAAATTATAGCAATGTGTACAAAAATTAACAAGTCAGTACATTTATCAAGTGCCTAATATGTGCCAACCACTCTGCTAAGTATGTGCATATTCCTTAAAGCTAATGTACTACATGAAGAAAGAAAACCTAGGGAAAATCACATCATTAAAAATTAAAATAAGCTTGAGGTTGGATTTTGAATTTAATTGAATGTGAAATTAGATTAATATTATGAAATAATATAGTCTCAAAGTAGGAAGAGAAAAAAGTTACAAATCCAAACTATGTCGATTTTTTTCTTAAAAATAACAAACATCATTTTCACCAGCAAGGGATAAAGGAGAAATAAAACATTCTTTATGTCTGAGGTTTTTAACTTTTGTGTGTATCATGGAGCCCTTGAATAGCCTGGAAAAGCCCATGGACTTCTCAAAATAATGTTTTTAAATGCATTAAATGAAATACACAGGATTACAAAGGAAATAAAAATATTGAAATTGTCAATCAAAAAATAAAGACAAGGTCACAGATACCCATTAAGAATTTCTGCTTTATGCAAAAATTTTCTGCAAAGCAAGTCCAATTTGGCCAAGCAAATGACATATCATAACTATATTCTCACTTTTTCCATGGATCATTTAAACCCCTCATTCACTTCAGCATCCCAAATATTAAGCCTCAAGAGCTCCTGGGATCAGTTCAGGGATTTAAAATAAGACTGAGGAAGCCTGAAAGAAGACCATGGGACTCATAACGTAGGCAGTAACTGTCTGGAAATGGTCACTGTGCCCAAATCTATCTGTAGGCAGCTGACTTGCGATTCACTGTGAGAGGGAAACTGGGATCTGTGCAGCAGATGCTGTCTGATGAGGCAATATGGATCCCTTTAAATGGAATACACAACACAGCCAGAACAGTGAACTTTAAATGGTTACCTGTTGTGCTTTGCCTTATGTTTTTTTCAACCTAGCTTTGTTCTGGTAGAATGTAAATTTAAAAAAAAAAGAAGTAATGATGATGTATTGTTTCAATTTGTAAGTGAACTTGAAAGGATTTGAAAATGAATGCATAACTATGGTCTTAATCACTATCCATAAAAGTAATCCAGCCTAGGTCTAGGATGCTTTTCTTGGGTTATTTACATGTTTTGATATTTTCCCCCTAATTAACTAGTGCTGATATGAGCAGATAATTAGTTTTCTATGAAATACTTAACAATATAGGAAAGTCCAAAAGTCTTTTATTGACCAGGAGACTACCTAAATGAATTTAGGTTGGTCTGGAATTGTAAGTAGATTGGAAGGGTTAGGCCACAAACGCTGGCTGTGCGGGATGGGGCTCCATTCTAAATTGGGGAAGGGTTTTCTGAGACAAAATTTTTTTCATTCTGGGTAGGTGTATGTGAGATATACTTCGGCTTAGCTTCAGGGACAAGCTGAAGCTAGATCTTTGATCCACAGAAACCTAACAGATTAGAGGACAGTAAGGTAAAGTATTTAGTATGTTCATTTAGGGTTTAGAGAAAAGCAAGGTTTAGATTACAGTGAGAGAAATCCCCAGACCAATGAATGAACTTTGGTGACTCATCTGTAGAGGAATTGATCTCTCAGAATTGATATGTTTCCAAATCAGGAAAATCGCTCACGTATATGAACCTCTATAATAGGTTATTTTTCTGAATTAATTGCCTAGTTCAATGACTTGCGCCTAGCAGGCACTCAGATATTTGCCAGCTGAATACAATGCTGGTTGCTAAATACGTCTTTTATTAAACTAATGTAGGCATTGAATTGGACAGGTAGTTTGTACAGGGGAGAGAGTGCTGAGCCTGGAGTCAAGAGGCCTCATCTTCCTGAGTTCTAATCTGGGCTCAGAAATGCAATAGCTGTGTGACCCTGAGTTTCTTCATCTATAAAATGAACTGGAAAATGAAATGCCAAACCACTCCAATATCTTTGCCAAGAAAACTCCAAATGGGATCATGAAGAGGCAAACATAACTGATATGACTGAACAAGGCACTGAATTGTGTTTGCCACACATTATATAAATGTAAAGATTACATAAACTAGGGCTGTACTGCTTTTTCCAAATAGCTAAGAGATGACCAGACATGCTCTAAAATAGCAACCAATGGTAACACTGCATTTTCGCACTAGATTAATTCCTGGTATAATCAACAATCAAAAGAATGAAATGAAACAAAACTTAATTTTATGATATCTGAGTGAAATATTGTCAGTGATGAAAACTATACTTATAGGCATCATTATCAGGATTGTCAATATCATGCAGGGATGCATATTTACAGAGAATTCCTGTGGGATGGAAAACTTCAAAAGAAAATTTTATATGTTCATTTTACTGATTTGTAAAAATTGTATGCCCTGATGTTGCTATAATATTAAATTCAAGGATTCCTTTTTAAGTATAGAATAGAGTACTATGTCACCGCTGATATCCTTGACAACCCTAAGATTTACCAAAGAAAGAAGAAATTAAAAATGAGCAGGACAGCACCATACTTATACATTTGTAGGAAAAATATGATTCATTAATCCATAGTACAACTTCTTGTAGGACGGTTTTCCTTTAGAAGAGACTATCCTACTGTTATCACTTAAATGCATAGTTACAATCAAGTCAAGTCAGCAAGTATTTATGAAGTACCTATCATATAACAGGCCTGTACTAAGGTAAATTATCCATCCACAAACCATCAGAGAAAAGTCCTACCCATATTTTAAAACTCAGCTCAACTGTCATTTCATCATGTGACCTTCTCAGATCCTTCTAGCCAGTCTTTCTCTTCTCTGAACTTCCCTAGCACAATATGCTTCTGTAATGACTTATCCAATATTGCACAGCATGATCCTTACCTTTATACATATCACCTATTAATCATATTTATTATGCATTTTCACTTCTCTCCAGCACATCTAGCATACCACCATGCACTCAAATATTGGGTGCTGGATACGAATACGCCAATGCATCATTTTGCTCAGCACCATTAGCACTACCTGTGCTATAAACAGGGAGGAAATAACATCTTTCCAAAAGGTAGTAAATGTATTGGTTCTTTTTGGAAACAAGATGACTTCCTTCAACAGTCCAATCAAATAAGTTTTCATTAAATCTCTATTATATTCAGGTTTCCATGACAGGAAAAGTTGAAAGAACTATCCTCATGAAATTGACAGTGTAGTGAGCAGGAGAGGTCGCTGTAAAAATGTACAAACACATACAAATGACTAACTCAAAATAAAATATAGTAAGTGCATCAGAGAAATACAAAATTGCTGAAGTGGGGGGAAAGAGAGCATCATTGTCCATTTATTCTGAATGTGATATTTGAACTGAATACTGGAAAATGGGTAGCTAGGATTTCACAAGGCCTATATAAGGGAGGCCTATATTTAAGGGATGGGTAAGTGTGTGCCCAAAGACAAAGAGGTAGAAGTGTATGGGACTTTGTAATGGGGCAAGTATAACAGTTCGGTTTGACTGGATCATGGAACATATGATGAGCAATAACATGGGATAAAATTGGGAAGTTAAAGTGACAAAGATTTGAATAGGAGATTAGGGAGAATGGAATTTATTTGGTAGTAGAGAGGGAGTCACTGAATGAATATGAGCATAATAGGTCAATAAAAATACATTTTCCACTAGAGTTATATGAAGTCCTTCCTCAGTGGAAGAATTACTCAATACAGTAAGCTATACAGTTAGAAGGAACATTCTGCTACTTGCTGCTTTTGGGTTTCTTGAGATATCTATAGATTTAACATTTTGTATGTTGTGGGGGACTAAGTCTTTTCCATCTTCTATATATTCAGGAGATATTATACCAAATAGTGCGGACATTGAATCAGCAATGCCATGAGAGATTTAGATAGGGAGATAACTAAATAATGAACTACTTTTAATAGAACAGAAAAGTACTATCTATTTTATGGGAAATATATTTCCCATAAAATTCTTTCTGGGAAAAATAGCTATATAGAGAGGCATACATACATATATATTTATACATATTTCCATACACATACATATAATATGTATAGAAATACTTCTACTAACACCATATAATTAAATTATGTGTTCACAAAATCAAATACCTACATTACTCTTATATTTTTTAAATTTATGATTTCCTGAAGTCAACCACAGAGCATTGGGACGATGTTTACAATGTTGCTCTTTTTATTGATTGCAAACTGTGGTCAAGTCAGTAACTTTTTTCACACCTGAAAATAAAGAAAAACAACTCAACCTTACAAGCAATATCTCACCTACGTCTAAGGCCCTAAAGAAAATTGTGCTTTGGAAAGTTGACTCTGTGGTTCAGAGATTCATTTTAAACTTGGGAACCTTAGGAACATATGAGATTTTTTACACTCTGTATTGTAGTTTATAAAGATGGAACAATAAAGAGATCACCAATTCTTTTCCCAGAAGCAAATTCTAAAATATAAAGGGAGTGAAGCAACACATTTAGTCAAGTCTTATTAAAGAAACAGAAATAGTGAGTTACTGTTAAAATGCTTCATCAGGGAGCAGGAAAAATTTTAGTTTTCTTGCTTGATAAGCTGCTAAACACTTCAAGAGTAATACAAAACAGAAGCAGTAAGGGAAAATATCTCAAATTTCTACAGGAAATATAGTAAGGCATGGTAAATAAGGCTTTGGTAGTGAAGAAAGTATATGTGTTTATATTTTATTTATAATTTCTCCTCGGGTTTGTTGCTATAACATCAACAGAAAGTTATAACAAACAAGGCTAATGAATAATTTTACTAAGTAATGCTCCATAGATTATCCAAAGGAAGAGAAAGGAGGTTTATTTATCATCTATATTAAAAACCGATGTATTTTTATAAACAAAACTAAAACAGTAAACATCAATAGATGTTTTCCTTTTGCACAAAGAATACTACATGGATTTGAAGATCACACATAAATGGGTTTTAGAAATTATATTATAAAATGATGTCATCAGTCCTAAACAACAACATGAGGACTGGCTCATTGACTAGGTCCTTGTTGATAGAAGTGATACTATGTTTTACCAATAAATGATCCGCCTCTGTACTAGGAAGTTCCCATGTACCCAACAGTTGGCTTGGTCAGCTACTCATAGGGTTAGGCAAGTTTAGCAAACTTTACTAATCACATTCAACTCTGTGACTGTGTCCAGTAATAACAATCAGACAGAAGACTTAGGCTCTTGATTGGGGTGCACATCCCACTGTACTCCAGAGTTTCACTGTATGCCTGCAGGACTGTGAGGCAGAAGAGTCAAATACTTGCATGCCAGTGAGAAAAGAAATGCTTGATGTATCTTTTAGTGTGTAGGTTCCTTCTAGTACCTTTTCACCCCTGACACCCTTAGAAACCTACACTACTCTGTGTGATGATACAATTTGGACATTTTCATATTCAGTCATGAATGTGACGATAATATTTAAGCCAGTATTTTACATCATCTCTAATAAATGCCAAAGACAGATAGCATTTCATTCTCCTGTACTCACAACATTCAGGCATCAACAAGTTCACCTGATTCTTTAAAAGTTAGAATTAGGACCTAGATGATTGTTGATATTGAATCATTTTTCTGTCATGTCCAATTCTCTGTGACAACACTTGGCAAAGATAGTGGAGTGGTTTACCATATCCTTCTCTGGCTTGTATCCCAAGTCCTTCTGGCTCCAGGGTCAGCACTCTAACCTCTGTGCTACCTAGTTTTCAAAGATTATATGGCAATAGAAAAACAGCTATATTCCTAGCTCTAAGTCTGACCATAGTTAATTTGCTTTCCTTATCTACTAAGGGGCAAGGAGGGATTATATTAAATGATCTCTAAAGTTCCTTCCAACTCTAGAATTCTGTGTAAATGATTGGGAATCTATAAGCTAAAACACACATCAAAACTGGATAAAGTGTTAGAAGGACCATAAGTCAGAATCTCAATGGTTTCTTCCTTTCCAAAAAGGTACATGTGTTATGGAACCACTATTCTGGCACTGTTAATTTCTTTAATCAAGAAATCAGGCCATCAAAAATAATGTATTATACTTACCATGTGTCAGGCACTGTGATGAGTGCTGAAGATACAAAGAAAGTTTAAAACAATATCACATGGTCACCTACCACCAAGTAGCTCACATTCTGATGATGGAGACAACATGGAAAAAAAATTATGTATACAAAGATACATTCAGTGAAATGAGAAGCCCAGAAAGGAATGCAATAGAAGTTGGAGGTGTGATAGAGATAGGCATCTCACAGAAATTATGATTAGAGCTGAATCTTGAAGGAAGTCAATGAAGTTAGGAATGGAAAGTGAGGAGGGACAGCATTCTAGGCAGAGAAGACAGTCAGTGCAAAGACATGGAGTGTTGTGTGTGAAGAAAAGCAAGAAGGCCAGTGTCTCCTGATGGATGATAAGAGAATGTGTAGGGGAATAAAGTGTAGGAAGGCTTTGAAGATAGGAAGAGAAAAGGTTGTGAAATAATTTAGAAGTCAATCAGAAGATTTTATATCTCTTCCTGGAGTGGATAAGGAACCAGTGGAGTTCTCTGAATTGGTGGGATGTCAAGGTCGAGGACATGACCCGTACTTTAGGAAGATTACTATGGCAGCTGAGTGAAGGATGCACTAGAGTTGAGGAGAGACTTGAAATAGGAAGACTAACCACCCCCCCTCAAAAAAAAGCTATTTCCATAGTCTAGGAATAGGGTGATAAGATCTAGAAGGATAGAAGTACCCTTAAGAACAAAAAGGAGGTTGCGAAGAGGAAAGGGTTTGGGGAAAGATAATGAAAATGTCCATTATAAAAGACAACCATTCCAGGTTCCTCCCCACCCAATCTGGTTCCATGCAGCCCCTATTTCTCACTCAGTCTGTTTTATCTTCTGTACATTAAAAATTTCTTCAAGAAGTTAAACCTACCTCAAGTGAGCTCTCTCCTCCATTTTGCCCTCCCAATGCCTTTAAGTCCAGTAGTCAAGAGCCAGGATAAGTTCCACCCTCCTGCAGGGAGTCTTTATGTTCTGCTGCTCTTGTCTACCTCCCTTCTTCCCTTTGTCTAAACACAAAAGTTTGCCACATCTCCAAATTTAATTCAGTCATCTACATTCATTCAACATTTAACAAATTTTGAAATTAATCTCAATCACATATTCCTATGGTTTTCTTTGTTCCCGTACAATATTATTTCAGAATAACTTTATACATCTTTTTCATTTTCCATAGATACTAGTACTAATTACACACATAACTTACAGTCAAAGGCATGGGTTTGGTCATTTCAAGACTTCGCACTAATATTTTCAGACTCCCTACAGATTATCAAATGAAACTCAATTTCCTCTGTAATTTGCCCCTCTTCTACCTTTCCCACTCTATTACCTTTACCGATATTTACTTTATGTATCATGTAATCTAGTTTGATCTCCATCTATTAAATAGGCTCTGTGCTCTTCCTTTGCTCCGGAAGGCATGCTATCTCCTATATCTAGAATGTTCTCTCTCCTCTCTCTTTACATACTGAATTCTCATCTAGTCTTTGAAGCCAACTCCAATATGGCTACCTCAATCAACCTTTTCTGAATTCTCCTTCCTCTCAACTTCGTACTGACCTCCATTAAAACTTTACCTATCATTTTGTTTTGCACCTCTTCAATGCAATTATGATGCATTCTATATAGTATTACATATTTTAGCTATCTGCATTGCTACCTTATTCATATGCTCCATGAAGACAATCATAGTACTTAATATACAAATTGAGTGACAAACAAACTCTTGTCAACTGACTGACTTCTTGTATAGGGGCCTGTGTAAAGCACAATGTTCTGTATGTACTAGGTGTTTAATACAGTTGTTGAATATTGAATTGAAAGAACTGGTGGATTTATGGTATGCTAGGGAAGCCAGGGAAGATCAATTCAGATTATTACCAGAAATGATCTTAATTATCTGAGAAAGGAAACAATCCCCAGGACCTTTGAATCAAAACAATGAATTGGGGATATTTGATAAGAAGGTAACCAAGGGCAAGGATAGATTGGTCTGGTGCGGGGTGGGGAGGGGGGAGATTGCATTGGAAAAAAGCAAACATTCTAGGTTATCCCTCAATCTGTATTCATACAGGAGGTAAGTCAAGAACCAAATCAACCTTAGGATTACAAGGCAATTAGATTTCTTCTTTTTCAATTACCAACTAATAGTTGTCAACTTACTGCAGGCAGTAATTCAATCACCACAGGATATTTCAAGAGCAAAAGTCATATCCCCAACAGGAGGTCAACAGAACAGTTGACCGGCAATTAAACCCTCAGAGAATATCAGAGTTAGATGTTGAAATATTGAAGAGAATGTAGGTTTCTGTGATTTATGGGAGTTTTTAGCATGCTATGGTACATTTAATAGCCCTTTCACAACAGCTTCAAAAAAGTGAAATTGTAATATCCCTTGTTTTCTAAGCTGATCAGAGAAGAAAATGTCAATCTGAATCAAATCTTACTATTATTTTTCCCTTTTAAAGTTTCAGTTGAACATTTTTGTAGTAGCAAAGAACTAGAAACATCTTTTGGGGAATTGCTAAACAAATTTTGTTATATTGATAGAATGTGTCAATAAAACAATAAATAGGAAGAATGCAAAGAAGCATGGGAAAACAAATGAAATGATGCAAAATGAAGTGAGCAAAATGAAAAGTAATATGTGTGCATAGATTACAATAATATGGACTTGACTGAAAGAATTTAAAAATAAAAACTGAACTCTATAATTATAATAACCAAGCTTATCATCAAAGAGACGTAATATACAACTTTCACCCTCATTTCTTTGTAGGGATGGCTCTTTGGAGAGAGGATTGTATTGGGAAATATAGTTCCCTGCTTTGTGTTTGTATACTAACTTGTACCCAACATAAATGACTGTCTTATAACAGGGAAGGTGAGAAATATACGAATATAATTTAGGACTTGGTTGGTGTTTCGATTAATTTTTCTGAGTCAGTTTCTCTTTCTTATTCTTTGTTATAGAGGGATGGCTCTTTAGAGAGGAGGAATGTATTGGGAAGTATAGTTCCCATGTCTGTGTTTGTACCCAATGTAAATAACTATTGCATAATGAGAAGAAGGTGAGGAAAACTATTTGTTTATGGAAAGATTTAGAACAGATTCACTAGTCATGGTTGACTTTTTCCAAATGAAAATTATGAGTCTTTTTTCTACTGCAATCAAGCTGAGAATCTGCTACCTGGTGCCCACTATTTTAATATCTCATGGAACAGTCAAATTTACATTTAAAGGAAACAGATAAAAACCCTGACAACATGGTACTGACTGGATGTTCCACTATGATCTTCCATGCCAATGGAACCCAACAGCAGAGATGACTGGATTAATGAAGGATGATCACTTCTGTTTTGTGAAGGATAAATAATACTGATCACACCAGAGAATGATTTAGTCATACTTCTTAGTCTGACAGTATGATTCAATGAAGTCTCACATAAAATTATTCCATGAAACAAGATCAAATTTATTTATATCTTAGTTTAAATGAATTAAAAGTAAACATATGGAAAATTTTAAAAGATAAGCTTGTATAAGTCTTCAATGCAAATTATAGGAAAGAAAACATAATTGTTTTAGCATTCAATTATTAATTTTTTAAAATTGTGTGGAGAATGGATTGGTGAGGGGGACAAATTAAAAAGTTATTCTAACAGCCTAGGAAAGCTGATAAGGGTTTTAACTAAGGAAAAGGAGATACTGTAGAGTAAGTCATCCTAAGCTACTGGATAGGAGAATCAAGGACAGGAAGGGTCTTTAATAACTCAGAGGCTGAAAACTAAGTGATAAAGAGGATGTATTGTTGTTGTTGAGTGGTTTCAGTCCTGCCTAAATCTTCATGACCAAATCTGGGATCTTCTTGGAGTGATTCGCCATTTCCTTCTCTAGTTCATTTTACAGATGAGAAAACTGAGGCAAACAGGGTATAGTGATTTGCTCAGGGTCACATATCTGGTAAGTGTCTGAGGCTGGATTTGAATTCAGGAAGATGAGTCTTCCTGACTCCAGGCCTGGCA
The DNA here is from genome assembly GCA_023548195.1 of Bettongia penicillata ogilbyi. Classification (NCBI taxonomy): domain Eukaryota; kingdom Metazoa; phylum Chordata; class Mammalia; order Diprotodontia; family Potoroidae; genus Bettongia; species Bettongia penicillata. The sequence continues at coordinate 3,108,095 of JAJHZJ010000049.1, read as the reverse complement.
CTGTATCTATTGCCCAGGTGCTCACAGAAAAAGAGATTCTGATGAAATCTAATTTTCTCAGTGTTCATAAATATACAAAAATTCAGCTCTAATACCTATCCTTAATTCTTTTTAACTCATTGCCAACTGCCTGATAGATAAAACTGAATGGCCCTCTGTCATTTCAAGCACAATATGCCAAAATCAAGATGTGGTATCTTCCCCCTAATTTTACCCCTCTTCCAAATATTCTTCCTATCATCAAGGTTTGGAACCTCAAGATCACTTTTTACTCTTCCTGACTTTCATCTTTTCATTTGTATATATTGTAGCTATTTCCTACGTTGCTTTAACAAAAGACCTATTGTTTAAGGACCAACACTATGTCTTAGAACCAGGATGCTTAGTAGATTTTCAAATGATTCATAATATATGGCCAGGAGTCTAGGAGTTTTGACAATCAAAAAGGAAAACAAATACACATCTTCCTGTGGAAAATACAACATCTTCCTGTGGAAAATACAACATGGTTTTAGTCAAATTTCAGGCTAGGTCCTAGGTCCCCTTAAACAACAAGCTGCAATCTCTGGGGTTATCTAGGTTAGGAGGCTTTCTACACCCTAGCTACAATAACTTTTTCCCCCAGGACAGTGAGAGGGGTTGAGCAACTGAGCCTGGGAAAATCAAGGGAATCTCTGCTGACAAGATGGGGAGAGGACATGGGAAGGCTCTCTAGAGGGGAGGGTGAGGGAATAAGTTAAAGGGGGGTATAGAAAGGTATTTAGATTTATGGGAATGGGAGGATAAAGAAATGATCCTTGGAGATGGGGTAGGTTAGGTAACAGGAGGGCAAGTTAGCAAGGTAAAGGAATCAGGAGGGATAGGAAATAAGAGATAGATACAAACACAAAAAACAGATATCATCAGTAGAATTTATTAGGGAAAGTATACCCAGCTATGCTACAGCACATGCCCAATGAGTTCAGAAGCAACGGGGCAGGGATGCTGCTGGCTGTGGGCACTTAAAGGAAGCTGGAAGTCTTGGTTTAGGTTGCAAGTCAGAAGAAAGAACTGAAGGAGTTACCTTGCCCCATACCCCAGAACTAGATGGGATTACAAAAATTAAGATATTAAAGAATGCACAGGCAAAGGAGAAAGAATCCCACCACAGGGAGTTTACTATGGGAAAAAGGGAAGATGGGTTTGTCTTCAGAGGAGGATACTGAAGGAAAGGAACCCTCCTCTACCTTCAAAGAGTAATGTCAAATGAGCCCCTGCCCAAAAAGAATTCATAGAAGAGATTAAAAAAGACTTTAAAAATCAAGTGAGAGAGATTGAGGAAAAACTAAAAAAAAAAAGAAAAAAGGAAAAAGAAAAGAAAAACAAAAAGGTTATGAAAAGAAAGTCAACCAATTAGAAAAGGAGATCCAGCATCTTAAGGAAGAAAATGATTTCTTAAAAATCTAAATTGGGCAAGGGGAAGCCAGGGAAGGTGTAAGAGATCAAGAAATAATGAAAAGAAATATAAAGAATGAAAAATAGAAGAGAACATGAAACATCTCATAAGAAAAACAACTGATCTAGAGAACAGATCAAGAAGAGAAAACGTGAATAATTGGACCATCTGAAAGCTATGATCAAAAAAAATTTTGATATGATAATACAAGAAATAACTAAAGAAAATTGTCCCGAATCATTAGAAGGAGAGGGAAAAATAGAAATAGAAAAAAAATCACTGATCACAACCAGAAAGACATCCTACAAGGAAATCCCACAGGAACATCACAGTCAAGTTCCAAAATCCCCAGCTCGAGGATAAAATATTATGCATAACAACGATAAAATAAAAATGTTTAAATATGGTGGTGCCACAACTAGAAGCACAAAAGACCTTGCAGCAGTGACACTAAAAGACCACAGGTTTTTGAAAATTATATATCAAACAGCAAAAGAACTGAGGTTCTGGCCAAAAATATCATACTCAATAAAGAAAAGCTTTATGTTGATTAAAAGAAAATGGTATTCAGTGAATTGTCAGACTTCCAGGATGATATCAAAAACAAACAAACAAAAATTGAAGATTTGACAATCAAGAACCAAAAGAAATATAACATACATAACCACATATTAATTACAAGGGACTCAATAAGGACAGACTGTTTACCTTTTATGTATGTAAAATATAAAATATATGTCTGACGGTTATTAGTAATTGGGTAGTTAAGAAAGATTGGGGTTGACCTGAATGCGATATGATTTTAAAAAGTAAAATCATTTAGGAATAGCTAAAAACAGTAATTACCTCATAAAATAAGTTGCAAGAGGAAGAACTGACACAAAGGATTTAGATGGGGGAGAGCTATTAGATCTAGAAACCTTTCACTGGGGATGGGTTTAAGAAGAAACAATAAGGTAGGTGTGTGTGTGTGTGTCTGTGTGTGTGTCTGTGTGTCTGTGTCTGTGGGTGTCTGTGGTGTAAAAGGGTAGTTGCTGTTTTTCATTTATTTATTAAAACTTAACACCTCGCACAATTCTTTGTGAAAAACAAATATTTAATAGAAGCTTACTTAATTGAATTGAAATCTCAAGTATAATGGATAATATAGACTTTTGATGCACTGCCATAAATCTTTCCCTCAATATATCATATATTTCATTAAAAAATATATAGTGAAAGTTTCAGGCAACATATTAATATGTTGATTTCATATTAACATAGATTATTTCAAAGGCCACGGAAAAGCTATGTGTAGTAAACATTTCATTAGGTTGGGTTTTTGATTTTTCTTTTTCTCTGGTAACGAACAAAAAGCAATGCACTGTTGAAAAGAGAAGTTAGGCATTAAGCCAGACACATACAGGGATCAAAAGGCTGAAGAGAGATTCCCCATCAAGACTGTGATGTAACTTGTCAAGGTTAGGATTTGCATAATAGCTCATCAGCATTAACTCAGGAAGGCCAACTGGCTAACTATTGAGCACAATTTCACCGCAAATAATTGGCTACAGCAACAGCAATGCCAACAAGGAGCAATTTCCTACTTGGGAACTTAATTTTCTTGACTCAGTTGACCAACTTCAAAGACAGGCATAATAGCTCAAGTGGAGTTCCAATATTCCCACTGTAGCAGTGCATAGTAACAAAATTAGAACATCCCTAAACCAGGGTCTAAATTTTTTTCTTCATATTGACAAGCAAACTGGCTTTGTATATGTCTTTATCTGTTAAGAGAATATAAGATCTATTTTAATTTGGCACTAAAACCATTTTACTGTGTTTTCCACAGGAAGGGGTATATTTGTTTTCCTTTTTTTTTAACATTGTTAAAACCACTAGACTCTTGACCACATGTTATGAAGTATTTGAAAATTCAATAAGAAACTTGTTTCTAAGACATGATTTTGGTCCTTAAAAATAGATCTTTTGTTAAAACAGCATAGGAAATAGGCACAATCTATTTTATCACTTAAAATAAACACTAGATCCGAGCCAAGTAGGGGGACAAAAATATAGAATGAAAAATAGGACACCTTTCTTCCCCACTGAGCAATAAGCGAGTAAGGAGAAGAAAGAGCCTAGAGAAGAATTTTAGAATGAGATCTGTAATGACCTGTGACATTCAGTCACAATGAGTTATTTGTTTTATTTGAAGAGATTCACCACTGACGTTGTGAAAATGTGAAGCTGTTTTACTATTTTGGGAACTTAACTGGCCTTAAAAAGAATCAATTTAAACCTTAATATTTCAACAAAGTTATTTATGGGGTCCATTATCTCCAGTGTTCCTTTTCTTATCTATCACTTAAAGTGAGCATGCGAAGAGTAACGCAGCCTCTCTAGTTCCTCTATTTCCATCTAAGAGGCTAGGAATTCTTAATCTTTTGTTTTTGTTGTTGATGTGAGAATAGATACTTGGGGAAGTCTAAAATATGTAAACCCCTTCTTAGGAGATTGCTTTGTAATATATAAAATAAAATACTACGAATTACAAATAAAACCAATTACATTTAAATAATTTTCAAGACATTTTAAAAAGGGCTTCAAAGACCCCAAATTAAGGATCCTTGAAAAGCAATTTAGAAAGATGTTTTATGGTTTCCCCCATTAGAATGTGTCTTAATGGCAAATTCCATAGTAATCTTCTATTTGCATCTCCAACACTTGACAGTTATTTGCACAAAATAAGCTCCTGTCAAATTATTTTTTTCATTCATTTATGTTTAGAGGTAAATGTAATATTACTAGTAAATTCAAATTCTGGCCAAATTTGCAGAAATAACCTTTATTAAAGGGAACAGTTATAAAACAAAGGTAGTAATAATTTTTCATGGAAGGTTTATAGCTAATTCTCCCCATGAAGTAGTAAAATAGACTATTCAGTAATAAATTTGTATCTATGATACAATATATATTTATTTGTATTATCTGATGGGTTGAAGTAAATTAAGTGTAACCCTGGAAGAGATCACTCATTCTGAAATGGAAATAAAGTGCTTTGGGGGGTGGGGGGATGGCTGAGAATAACAACCCACTGGTTCAGAAACAGTAAATATCATAGCTTTAACTTCTTTAATTCAGAGGACAAATCATACCTCAAGAATGAATTAGAAATGCCAAGTCAAAAAGGAAAATTGAGTGTCCAAGGACATGGTACAGAATCAAAACTTTGCCCCTTACTACCTGCATGATTTTGACCAAGTCAGTTCACCTTTGAGACCTCACATGTGTCATCTATTAAAAGTAAAGTTTAGATTCAATCTCTAAGGTCTTTTTTAGTTTAAAATTCAAGTAGTTAACTAAATAGCTAAATTCACCTTAGACAAATTCTATAGGACCACAAAAATACTTAAATCAGCTCTCTGGGAGGTTAAGCCAACTCTTTGGTAGTCTCTAGACTAGAGTTGTCCTTTGTTCTGACTCCAATTAGTTTAGGGAGTCTATGAAGGACAGGGCAAACACACAAATCATCTCCACAAAATGTGACCCTTCTCTCCATTTCTTATTTCTGTCATTTGCATCACTTTCTAGTAAGACTGACCCTCAAAAATCTGAGCACTAGGTTTTTAAGACAGTATTGTGGAAGGCCCCATTCACACAGTAATTCAGGCTCTGAGCATTTTGGGATTATTAGCTCCCTAAGGGAAGAGCAATTAGTCAATTGGCTTATATCATCATCTCTGGACCGTTACCATCTGCATAAATAATTACCATCTGTATCCTCTTCAACTAAATGAGAAATTTCCAAAATTGATACAACACTTAAGAATTCTACACTGTGTAATAGATTTACAAAACAAGGCTTTTACAAGGAAGAGGCAGATTTAAGAAGTAAATGCCTTGTTAAAAATGGTAACTGAAAACTAGACTTAGATTTATGAATTATGGTGTAAGATATAGAAATCATGGGCTCTTTAGCAGCAAGAAAATGAATTTAGTTTGGGCTGATAAACATATTTTCTAGTAGTCTATCAAAAAAACATCAGTTAAAAAGTCATATTTTAATAATAATTTTATCCTTAAAAGGAAGAAGCAATGAGAAGAAACTATAACTTAAGATCTGATTCACATAATCAGGTAAAAACTGGTTGTTGAAGAACATGTAATGGGAGACAGGGGGGTTTGAAGTGACTCTTCATTTTAGGATCTGAGAGAAAATGAAAGGAAAACTAAAGTATATGTTGCCACGTACCCTAGATTTGTGAAGAGCAAATTTCAAATGATGCAGTCTTCTGTTTAAAAGCCCTTTATAACTTAGCTCCTTCCTCCCTTTCCAGTATTTCTTATACCTTGCTCTCTTCAGCCTGCAATGACAATGGTCTTCACATGGGACACTCCACATCCATTTCCTAGCATTCTCACTGACAGTCTCCTATCCCTGTAATTTTCTCTTTCCTCATCTCTACCTAATGACTTCCCTGGCTTCTTCCTTCAAGTCTCAGCAAAAGTCCCATGGGTTGCAAGATATCTTTCTGGGTACTTAGTCTAAGATTATTTCCAGTTACATGGTTGATTGTTCACTCCCCTAGTAGATTGTGAGCTCCTTGTCTTTTAGGCACAAGTTCTGTTTCAATGACACATTACTTATGTCAGTTCTTTAAAAATATAAGTTACAGATGAATTAATGATTTACATCAATGAATTATACGTTTACATTGGTAATTCTCTCCAAAAAGGAAAAGACAAACACTAAAGGAATAACATTTATTTCTTTTCTTGTGCAACAGATATTCTCTAGTCCTTCACTGAAATATTAAATGTCTTGAAGAAAACTTATGATAAATCCAAAATATCAAAACTGTAAAGAACTTTAGAAGTCATATGTTTAAACCCTTTCTTTTACAAATGAGCAGACTAAAACCCACAAAGGAGGGAGCTTTCTAAGTTCTTACAGAGAATTAGTAGTAGAACCAAATCAGAATCCAGATCTCCTAGATAATTATAGACTGCTTATTACATTGCATTGTATTGTTTCTCTTTTATTTTTGATCATTTTGTCTTTTCATTAATTATTGATTTTTTTTTAAAGATAGGAGACAAATTCTTTAAGCTACATGAAAAAATTCTTCAATTTTAAAACATTCCAGAAATTACATTTCCCTCCTACAATGTTGGGGGAAAAAAGTCTTTTGGCTATTTCACAGAAGTTAAAACCCTGTTAGGCAGCTAGTAGTTACTCAATCAATGAATGACATTCAAGGATACATCTCGAGTATAGATTGGGTGCTCAATAAGTGACTAATAAGGAGGAAGAGAATTGGATTTAACTCTCTGGCGTATAATTTCCCCCTTATATTATGGGGGCATAACAATAGGAATTCACTCAAACCAGTGGTTAGGGATCCAGGACTAGGAAGCAATGACTGTGGGATTGCCCTGAAGGTCAAATTTCATTAAAGCTCTATAATGGTAGTTTAAGGTATGGTAGTTTAAGGTTAATGGGGGGTGGGGTGGGGTAAAGATCTTCCCCACCTATTAATAGGCCTCAATACCTTTTATTAATTTCTATTAGATCAGAGAGTCCTGCCCCCCAGTTCTGAAAAGTATATAAATACTCCAAGGTGAGGTTTTACTTTGGGTCTTAGTTTTTGGAAGAAGGTTTGTGCACCAGATGAGACTCTGGGAAGCCACTAAGGAGCCCTCCCAGCTTTGAAAACCCAGATGTTAGTGCTTCTCTCTCTGGTAACTATGTATGTACGTATGGATGTAACAGTCAGACAGTTGGATCTGTCTGTTGATCTGTGATGTATCTATTGCTTATGGTCAGACAGTTGGAAGCCACAAAAGTTGAGAAGTCCACAAAAGTTGCTTTCCTTTTAGAAAAATAAATCTAAAAACCTATACAGCAAGCCCTCCTGTGTATATCAGGGTCTTTGCTGTTACAAGTTCTAGGACCTAGCTAAATGATCCTCTCAGTCCCATAACTTTCATTTACGGAAGAAATGCTCTCTACTCATCTCCTGTTAATTCTAAAATGACAAAGGCAAAGATAGAGCTAGATGTATAATTTAATATTAAGCTTCCTGACCATTTAAAAAAATCTTGTTTACATTAACACAAAACAATTTTTAAAGAGGACTCCTATAGATCTTTTGGCATACAAAACTTTAAATTAGAGAGAGAAAACAAAACAGACTTGGTAGAATAAATATGAAACAACTTCCAGATTCTTATGTATCATAAACCGATATCAGATATGCACTGAAAATATAATTTAATTTCTGTTTTTGTTTTTTCCCCTCAGGGAGTGGAGTAAAGTGAAAGGAATGAGAAATAAGGTATTAAAAAATAAAACTCACAATGACTGAGTGCTTTAACTTTTACTCATCTACTTAAGAAGACATTCTAATGCATAATAATAGGTTCTAACATATAATAGTGAACACATACATAGCTTTAAGGTGTGAAAAGAGCTGTACATGTATTATCTCTTTTTATACACTAGCCCTATAAAATAGTTACTATTATCTTACTCATTTTACAAATAAGGAAACTGAGGCTGAAAGAGATTAAGTAACTTGTCCAAGAGTCACACAGTTGGTTGGTAACACTCTAGACTATGAAGCAATATTTAGTTGAGTAAAGATTACTGAAATTAGAATACTTAAGATAAAATCTCTGTTCCCTTATATGTTAACTTTATGATGGCAGAATAAATTACTTCCCCCTCTGAAAATGAATTTTTTGATGTTAGGTGAAATAATATATGCACTACTTATTTCATACTGTTGTGTAAAAAAAAAGTGCTTTAATATCAGAATTATTATTAGAACCTAGGTCTTGTGATTCTCAACCCAGTGATCTTTCTGCAACACATTATTAGGTCAGAGAATGCAGCTAAATCTCTATTTGTTCAGATACTCCTAGACGATCAATTATTTTCTTCTAGGCCCAGATCCAGATGTAATGGTCTTTTGCTTTAGCCTTGGGATACCAGCTAGGGAGTTCAAAGAGTTTCTGCATCACTGAGAGTCATTTACCAAGAAAGCATTCTACTTGTGATTAATCAAAACTGGAGTTATTAGGGCTTAACTACTTTTTTTCAATTTTTTAAAAGATTATGTTTTATCCTGAATGAGTTTTTATTGTAAAGCAGGAAAAATATTAATTTAATTCAAACTCAATGACCTTTTTTTTTTTCAGTAAATCAAACTAAATTTATTCACTGAGGCTCTAGATTTAAAAATTACTATAATAATAGATTTTTTTCTCCCCAAAATATATGAAAAATAACTATTTAACACAGTACAGTCCTTGCTTGAGAGCACAAAAGATCTTGAGAGAATTTAATTATGAGCAATTTTAATCTTTAGTAATAAGAAATATATTTCAAGTCTAAATTCAACCACCTAAGCAAGAAAATAAAATTTCCTATCAGCAGTCTGAATCCGAACAATTAGAATGAAAAAATTCATCTTGTTAGGATTTAGAGCTGGAAAGAACCTCAGAGCTTCTCCAGCTCAATTTCCTCATTTTATGAATGAGGCAAATGAGACAGTGAGATTAAATGACTTGTTCAAAATTATATAGGTGATTTAGGCACCAAATTTGATCACCCATCTTAAAATTGCAAAATATGAATGAATGAATTAAAGAATGAACAAATACATATATATACACACATATACATACCTATGTATATATATATATGTGTGTGTGTATGTGTATACATCTATATCTATATATAATATGCTCATCATCTATAAGTACTGGGAGTACTAATAGAATAGGACTATAGATCCAGGTTACAAGAATTCACACTCTAATGGGAGAAACAACACATATATATGCCATTTCACTTCGAACTCAGATAAAAAAGATCCCCATGGTGCTTCTGATACAGCATCAAAGCAGATGGTAATATATCTTCTTTAATGTTGTTTCCGCTGATAAAAATATATCCATTTATGATGTTCAACCACAGCTATTTTTAAAACATATCTTACTGACGGATTTCTCCTTCATTTATTTTTTTGGCTTTCTTATCATTGATTCTGGTATCTATCCCTAAGTTTCTGACTTTGACACTCCACTTTCCCTATCTATATGTTCTCCCTTGAAGAGTTCACCTCTATAGAATTCAACTATAAACTCTATATGAATAACGTTTTTTTTTTTGTTTGTTTTGTTTTTTTATCTCTAACCCTGGTCTTTTCCCCAAGTTCTAGTTTCAAAAAGGGATGAATGAATAATGAATGAATGAACAAATAAATAAATAAATGGAAAAGAATACAAACAGAAAACATGCAGCTCACATTCTAATAAGGGAAAACAATATTCATATAGGAAACTTCAAATGTCAGATAGAAAAATGCAGTGTTCCAGTTTCTGTTTAACCATAATCTACCCAGTTAGCTACAATCTATCTGCTGACTCACCTAACTCAACTGATCTAAAATCCAACTTGCATAAATATGGAAATCTGGAGCTCCTTTAAGGAGAGGGATACTATACTTTCACCCACCCTTCTCTCACCATTCCATCTAACTTCAAAACTTTGGGGTCACTTTTGATTCTTCAATTTCAATCACCAACCAAATTATTTTGACTACTTAGCAATAAATTGCAAACTCCTTAGACTGAAATTTAAAATCATTAAAATCTAACTACAGCTCACTTTTTCAGTATTATCTCTGACTATTCATGCACATAAATCCTATCTCCTGACCAAATTAATCTATTCCCCAACACTAAAGAAATTTTATTATCTCAACCATCCAACTTCACTTATATGGTTACATTCATATCCAAAATCCTACTTCTCTAAAGCATTTATCACATGCTGCTGCTTTATTAATAAGTACAAGTATTTCTTTACATATCTTTTTATCCCTATAACACTGCACTCTTTTTTGGAGTTAGGGACTCAGTCTTGTTAATATTTTTGTCCCCAACATCTAGCACGAGGTCTTGTAACATAGTCGGTGCTCAATAAGTATTTGGTTAAGGAATAAAATAACACAGAATCATATAAGTTCTATCTCTTTAAATGGTCACCTTGCATTTCACTGAACAAAATGACTTCATTGAGCATTAATTAGTTGAATTTAGTTCATTTTTTAAGTAGAATCCTATACTAAATCTTTCATGTATAAGGGCACAATTCCTCTTTATTTTCTTGTCTTCCAACATAAAAGATTAATGGTAAATTGAAGTTGTTTTACAATGTGAATGTAGAAACATACACATTGGTTTCTTGTCATCTTGGTATATGAAGTTTGTAAGCAAACAACGTTTTATTAGCATATTTTTAAAGTATAAAATATTTCTTAAATAATTAATACAATTCATCTGTTTGTCAAACATGAAAATAAGAGCAATGGCATTTCATGTGAACTTTCTTGTACGAGTTACGGCTTTTGATGAAACATTAATGGTTTTTTTTTTTTAACTCATCCTATGTGACCCACAATGTGTTTTACTAAAAAAATATTTAGTAAATGTTATGGCTGTGGAACATTATTTTTGTGTATGATCCTTTCCTGGATCTGCTTCTGACTCTTCAACTTCTGCACTATGCTTTGATTGCCTTCCCATTCTGGAATTTCCCACAGTACACCCAGAGCCTTCCTGCTCTCTGCTCACAGAGCTCCGTTCTTCCCATTTGTGAGTTATTCCCAGAGATTTCGTTTTGGGCGAAGATTTGGAACAGGTATCCTTTAGCTCTCTCCTAGCTCTGCTTCTGATGCTCTAGAAGTCATGATCATGTTTCCTCTTAGACACCTCTCTGACTCCTTCTTTCTACCTCCCTTTTTAATATTATGTCCTCCCCACATTGAACTGTAAGCCACGTGAGGACATGAACTATTTCTTGCTTAAATTGAATCCTCAATGCTTAACACACTGTCAGCTACAGTTGGTGCTTAATAAATATTTGTTGAATGTTGACTGAATATGTACAGAAATTCAGTTCCTGTCCTTGGTTTCCACGCTGTCTAACCAAGTAGTAACAGAGAGAGAGAATGCTGGGCATGGAAAAAAGGGACCTTGCTTAAAATCCAGGATCTGCTATTTTGTGGTTATATGACTAAAGTCAATTTTTTTTTCTTCTATGCTTCAGATTCCTCATGTGTCAATAGGAAATGAAAAAACTTATACTTCCTTCTCATATGAATGTTGTGAAGAAAGCACTTTGTATGTCTTAAGTATTATATAATCACGAAATGGATCTGTGATCTCAGTGATTTAGATTTAGAGTCACAAGCCACCTATATAGTCTCCTCATTCTTTGTTGTCCATCCATGTGTCCTTTCATAAGTTTACCATAAAAGGGTTCATTCAACTTGCTGAGGACCTTATGTAGCTGGAAATCTAGATATAAAAAAATCTACTATTATGAGCTAACATTTGCCATTGAGTCAAATAACATTATATCCTACTCCATTTCACTCATTTCAATACTTGTTCCAAATAATTTTAGATAAAATTTGAGACACCTTTGATTCTTCCCTTTCCTTTTCAACTCCCCCATAGCAAATCTTATAGTAAATGCCTGCCAAGTCTACCTACACAAAAGTGCTTACATTTTCCCTCCTTTCTACTGACTCCTACTGTAATCACTATATTTAGACCAACATCTCTTGCTGTCTAGACTATTACCCTCTAAATGGATCTTCCTGACTTCAGTAACTTTTCTCTCCAATCTAATCTTCCCAATGTTGCCTATATAATCTTCCAAATATCCTAGACAGAACATGTTATCCACCTCCCAAAATCCTTAGCAGCTTTGAGCTGTCTTGAATAAATTTTACAATCGTCATTAGGGAATTTATCCAATTTTATTTCATATTACTCTTTCATGTTCCATAAAAGATATAGTTTTCCATTTTCCATTTACTCTTTCCTCTTCTCATTTCTATTTCTTTGGTAACACCACCCTTTACACCTCAACCCCATCTCTACATTCCACATATTCCTCAAGTACCAATACATCCGTCCCTCCTTAATGAAGCCTTCCTGAAATTCTTCTATCTGGAAGTTTCTGCTTCATATTTTTACACTGGATTTTGTCTTTTACACTTATCATATTATTCTTTTTATTATGTTTTTCAATATATTTCTTTCCTCATCATACTAGTTAAGTTTCTTGACAGCAAACACTATGCCATCTCATCATTATAATGGGGTGGGAAGATATAGATTTGAATCTGGCCTCAGACACTTACTAGCTGTGCAATCCCAGACAAGCTGTTCACATCTTTTCCTTAATTTCCTTATATGCGGGTTGAAATTAATGGTCTCTAAGGAACTCCTCACTCTAAAAACTATATACTTATTGTCTTTGGCTGATGAATCAGCAGGGAATACTTGTAAAGTAACTACTGTCAAGCCTTTACTTTTCTGTCTTATTCACAACAGTATTATGAAAATGAATTTCTCCTTGAAGCTTTGATTTAGTGAATTGAACTAAAAAAGTCAACTAATATTAATTTACTCTAGTAATTATAAGAGTTGAGTTGCATCTTACCACATCTTATTTAATCTTGGTAACTCTTCTGGTCCCTAATGCTATACTATGAAGATGACAGATCATAGTAAATATTTGTTTAAATGAAAAATTGAATTATTCCAAGTTTGTGATTCCAAAATGAAATAAAAATAAAAGGCAAAAAAAAGAAAAGGTACATGAAAAAGGTGTTAAATCACAAATGCTACAGAAAATCTCCAATAGCATGATTTACTCTAAGATAAACTACAAATAAAATAAAACAAGATATAAACCTTGATCCATGACTTAACTTCTTTAAGTCTGAGTTCAGGTTTTAATTTCAAGGTAAAGTGTATAGACTTGATGAATATCTGGCCATTGGACCCAAATGGCTCAGGAGGAGAAAGTGAAGCTGGTGACCTTGCACAGCCCTCCCTCACTCAAATAAAAGTCAACTGCAAATTATGTCATCATCTCCATGATATCATAGTCCTCTTTGAGAACCAAGGACAAATATGAAAATTATCACATGCCCTCCAATAAAATGGAAACGTCTCATTGTGACGTAGAGATGACCCTGAATTCTCCAAGGTTGTGACCTGTCCAGAGCAGAAGCTGACAAGGTCTACCAGAGTGGAAAGACATTGAGAAGAAACCTAGCAGATAACTTAGTATAACTAAGTTTGGAGAGTACTATTATCATAAGGTTGGCCAATAGGTGAGTAATGGTTTTTTTTTTATTTGGTCAAAGCAACATATAACTACCATTTTATAAGATATTAAAGGAGGAGGCTAGAATTTGCTCATATGACACAAATATGGACACTGATGAAATCACAGCTCTTTTGAGAAAATATTAATGCCTAGCAATTTTGCGACTGCTATGTTAAAGGTTTTCCTTCTATTTTGTATAATGCATTGTCTTGCTTTGAGATAAGCAATCCTTAACAATTCAACTCTATTAAATAAGTTCATATTATAAATTTATTATGTGTAAGAAATTGCAGTGGGTGTTTAAGAACAGTTCCTGTGATTTCACTGGTGTAGAGAACTCCCAGGAAGATACTTCATCTACCTATGCAGGTTGACACATTTTCTGCAATTAATAATCTTAGTGACTTACCTAAGGCACTGAGATGTTAAGTAACCTCTCCAGCATCAAACAGCTAGTATATGTCAGAGCCATGACATACCCAGGTTTTCCTGGCTTCAAAGTCAGCTCTATCTACTAATCCACAATGCCTCTAGACAATAAGGATATTATTTCGTAGTCCTTGCTGTCAAGGTGTTTTGTTCTTCTGAACAAACGAATGACATGCCATGTGCTGGGAATAAGTATAAAGTAAGGTAGAGATTGCTACGGAACAAAGGAGAGATCTGAACAAGATGCTGGGGAAAATTTGCATAAGGAAGAACACTAAATTTGTCAGCTGTGCCCACAAATCCATACAAATTATAAACTACACTAAAAAGCTATTTGGAACTATATTTACAAATGAATTTTAGTAATTAATGACTCAGCTCGGCAGACCTACTGACTGAAATACCATTATACTTGAAGAAGAAGAAATAACCATTGATAAAATTTATTAAAGGATAGTAACCTTTTTAATCAATCACCTAAAAGAAAGCTCAGATAAAGTGACCCAGATGAACTGGACACCTCCAAGATCAAGAAAAATGTGTTTTTCTGAACAATGTTAGCAATTTTAATCTTTGAAATCGGTGTTTTTCCTCTAGTAAATTGTATAGGGTCTAAAACCAAACAATTTTCCCTTCTATTGAAGTATTATATGAAAAAAAACTGCTGAAGTAAAATTAGATGGATTTTCCTGGTTTAGGGAAGCTGAATACCAAAATCATTATAAAAGGTGATGAAGCACACAGAGGAAGAAATGTTTGTCAAGCACAGGATATTATGATCAAGTAATTATTTAAAGAATGCTCCAATTTACCTTAGCCACCATTCCTGGTTAACTGATTCTTGATTGTGTCCTCCAAGAAGGAAGAATGTGACAAAATATTCATATGGAATATTGTGCCTCAATGGTTAATAATGACTACATGGCTAAAAGTTTGTGATCCATATTTCTGTGATGTCTAACAAACTCTTTTTCCCCCCCACATCATTCACTACTGCAGTATATCACAGCACATGGAGAAAACCTGGGTTTAAGTCTGCAATGTTAATGAGATTTATGGTAATGAAAGATCACTCTTGCCCCTTAATGGGCCTCAGTTTAGGGGAGACTTGTTTTGCCGGAAGGCCCACATGTTTGTTAATTTCTAATGAGGCACTGGATCATGAGCATTGCACCCTCTCACTCTAAAAAGTGTATATATGCTCTGAGATGAGGTTTTTCTTTGGGGGCTTGGAAGGTTCCTCTGCAGGTTAGCCTCTGGGTAACCATGCTACCCTCCTCACTTTGAAAACCCAGACAATGGTGCTTCTCTCTATATTAACTATGTATGTATGTAATAATCAGACAGTTAGATCTGCCTGTTAATCTGTGATGTAAGTGTTGCTTATGATCAGACAGTTGGGAGCCCTGTCAGTTGGTCTTTGTTTCTCTGCTTGTATTTTCTTTGTTGATGAATGTAATTAAAGTAGATAGTTGAACCCTCAAAAGTTGATCTCCTTCAAGAAAAGCAGATCTAAGAACCGGTACAGCAAGCCCTCCTGTGTATGCTGGGTTGCTTGCTATAAAGTCCTACTTCAAACTCAGGCTGGCTGGGTAACCCTGAACATGTCACTTAATCTCTCAGTGTTTAATGAAACTCTCTAAAACCATAAATTGTAGAAGAGGTGACAATATGAATCAGTATGAATCAGGGCCACTAGATAGCATAGTGGATAGAGTGTCAGGCCTGGAGTCAGGAAGATTCATTTTACTGAGCTCAAATCTGGTCTCAGATGCTTAATTAGCTGGGTAATCTTAGGCAAGTTCCTACACCCTGTTTGCACCACTCCACCACCTTTGCCAAGAAAACCCTAAATGGGGTAAAAAAAAAAGGCAGACACAATTAAAACAACAGAACAATAACCAAACGTGTTGGTAGAAGTAGTTTTCTAATCTGATAGTTCTCTACATTAATTATAACATTAGGTACAGTACCTATAAATAATAATAAATCACATTTATATAGTACTTCACAATATACAAAAAACTGGTTTAAATATTGCTTTTTTTAAAATCAGAGTGAGCAGTCTGAGTTGAAAATAAATAAGCATAGTGCATGAGTTACACAATATCATATTCAGACAATTTTTTAAAATGCAGGGACAGACAGATATATATTTATGTTCTCTTATCAAATTATGGGCCCTATGGAATTGATTCCAGAATCTGAACACTGGAAATCGCCTCAGAGGCAACCCAAACTTAAAAGGCACATAATCTATAATATCCTGAGAAGCAGCAATCCAGACTCTCTTTGAGATATCAAATCTGCAACAGTCTGTTCAATTTTTCATAAACTGTTATTATTAGAAAGTTTTTATTTTGAACTCTATGCAACTTCGACCCACTATTCCTCATTCTCCCCCTCAGGATGCAAGCAGAACAAGTTTAATCATACTTTTTGAAACAGATGATTGGACTTCTACCCCAATTAGTATTAATCAGCTAGTGTAAAAGAGTAATAATTGTTGGTAATTATTAATATATTATACCTACTACCAATATACATTTAATCAACTAATCAGAAATAATTAAATAGGATAGTTTCTTTTTTATAAAAGACCCCAGACTCTTATATAAAGCTTCAAACTTTTTATTAAAGGCTCCAAACTGTGTATTTCATAAGAAAAGGTCACTTACTAAGAAGTTTGCTTGTTTAGTCACAGGAAACTAACTAAAGGACCACTATCCTTCCTTCCTTTTGAACAAAGGACTAAGCCCAGTATGAAAGAGGTGACTCAATTACATGGAAAATGTCCTAGCTATTTCATCACCCCTCTACCCTTCATTATCCCATTATTACCCACCATGGGGAAATGACTATACGCATTTGGCCAATGAGAAACCTTGGTTGCCAGCCTGTCACCTACCTCTCTACTGGTCCAATGGTCCATGTAGATATTGACATCGATTTATTAGCCCTATCTATGAGCCTGCTCACTGACTTTGGTAGATCTCCTGAAAGGTCAAGATAGGTCTATTAAGGTCTGCCCATTTCTCAACCAATAGGACTCTGTATTTTATGTAGACCCTCCAAGAGGGTGAAGGACAAAGTCAATCCACCAGTAAGACTCTATTTTCAGTCTGCTCTACCTGTATTGCCTGGGTGTCAAGCTCTAAAATCTAAGGCCCTGGAGGAAGAGGGAATTTTAAATCATGAGATGATCTGAAGTCCTATTCATTAAAGGAGGCCAAGGCCTTTAAATAAATGGTTGTTGTCTTAGAGATTTGCCTCTGTGGCTTTTCTTGCAGAATGAACACTTTTTTTTGGCCTACATCTCTTGAGTTGGCTATCATAAGGGCAAACTACAAATAAAGAGATATTTCTTTTTTGAATAATCACTTCCAACAAAGACACTACAAGGACAAATAACTCAACTAGGAGTGGTATGACTGTGTGACGTTTAAAGTGACTGAAAAAGACATTGGTGACTCCACATGAGAAGAAAAGTTTCCCCTGGTGAACCAACACTGGCATTACTCCTTGAAGGATATTTAATACTCTAAAGACAATGAATGGAATAAATAGTAACAAAAATGAATAATATGTTAACTGCAAACATAGAGAACGATAGTTCTGTAATTCCTGTAGCATACATTAATTCCTGAAAACATTTACTGATCTTAGCCATTACATGTTCTGAAATATCCTCTTTGAGAAAGAGTGCATTTAGGCTCATGATATGGCTTGTAAGTAGGCTCAGAGGAGAATTTTGAAACTAAGACCTCTAACTCTTAAATCACTACTCTTTCCACCACACCATGTTGCTCTACATAAATATGTAGAGCTATGAATATTATATGCATGGATCTTAAATAAACATGGAAAGGAAAATATTAGATTACCAACTCATCAATTTATAAAATGTATTTGTAAGGCACCTTTTCATTGGCCTATTTTACTTTATAAAGATATACATTTCACAAAAGAAAGTGATGTCTCTTTTTGGGGGGGAACTGGTAAGCAAATCTTAGACAATTAAATTACCATAAACATTTTAAAGGAATTAAGCCCCTTAGTTGTAATTTGAGAGGATCTAAGGTACACATTTTTCCACATGTGTGCACCTTTTAAATTAGAAATAAATTCTGCCCATGTACAGATAGTTCTGTGTTATTTATAGTAATATGTAGCATTCAGCCATTCCAGGTTAGAAGGCAATGATACAAATGTATATATGTTATGACATTCTACCAAGATAAAATTAGTCAGTCTTGATAAATGTTTTGCGTTTTAAGGCCATCTAATATTTCTTTTTTTAATTTTTTTTAATTTTTTTATATATTTATTTATTTAACTTTTTACATTCATTTTCGCAATTTTGGGTTCCAAATTTTCTCCCCTTTTATCCCCTCCCCCCACCCCAATACACCAAGCAATCTAATTTTCCCGATCACCAATCTGCCCTCTCTTCTATCATTCCTCCCTTCTCTTGTCCCCATCTTCTCTTTTGTCCTATAGGGCCAGATGACTTTCTATTCCCCATTAACTGTATTTCTTATTTCCTAAACAGTTGTTCCTAAAACTTTGAGTTCCAAAATCTCCCCATCCCTCCCTCCCCACCCGTTCCCTTTGGGAAGGCAGGCAATTTAATATAGGCCCTATCTGTGTAGTTTTGCAAATGACTTCCATAATAGTCGTGTTGTGTAAGACTAACTCTATTTCCCTCCATCCTTATCCTGCCCCACATTGTTTCTATTCTGTCCTTTGATCCTGTCCCTCCCCAAGTGTTGACTTCAAATTGCTCCCTCCTCCCATTGCCCTCCTTTCCATCATCCCCCCCCCCTTGCTTATCTCCTTCTCCCCCACTTTTCTGTATTGTAAGATAGGTTTGCATACCAAAATGAGTGTGCATTTTATTCCTTCCTTTAGTCGAATGTGATGACGGTAAACTTCGTGTTTTTTTCTCAGCTCTCCTCTTTTTCCCTCCACTAAAAAGTCTCCTACTTGCCTCTTGAATGAGAGATAATTTACCCCATTCCATTTCACCCCCTTTCCTCCCACTACATTTCTCTTTCACCATTTACCTTAATTTCTTTTAAGATATGGTCCCATCCTATTCAATTCACTCTGTGCTCTCTGTCTCTGTATGTGCATGCATGTGTGTATGTGTGTGTGCACACATGTACGTGTGTGTATGTGTGTGTGTGCTCCCACCAACTACCCAGATACTGAAAAATTTTAAGAGTTACAAATATTGTCTTTCCATGTAGGAATGTAAACAGTTCACCTTTGGTAAGTCCCTTATGACTTCTCTTTGCTGTTTACTTTTTCATGCTTCTTCTCATATATGTGGTTTGAAAGTCAAATTTTCTTTTCAGCTCTGGTCTTTTCATCAAGAATGCTTGAAAATCCTCTGTTTCATTGAAAGACCATATTTTCCCCTCAAGTATTATACTCAGTTTTGCTGGGTAGGTGATTCTTGGTTTGAGTCCTAGTTCCTTTGACTTCTGGAATATCCTATTCCATGCCCTTCAATCCCTTAATGTAGAAGCTGCTAGATCTTGAGTTATCCTGATTGTATTTCCACAGTACTGGTTTTTCTTTCTAGCTGCTTGCAATATTTTCTCCTTGACCTGGGAATTTTGGAATTTGGCCACAATGTTCCTAGGAGTTTCTCTTTTTGGATCTCTTTCAGGTGGTGATCGATGGATTCTTTCAATACTTATTTTGCCCTCTGGTTCTAGAATATCCGGGCAGTGTTCCTTGATAATTTCATGGAAGATGATGTCTAGGCTCTCTTTTTGATCATGACTTTCAGGTAGTCCCATAATTTTTAAATTATGTCTCCTGGATCTATTTTCCAGGTCAGTTGTTTTTCCCATGAGATATTTCACATTGTCTTCCATGTTTTCATTCTTTGGGTTTTGTTTTGTGATTCCTTGGTTTCTCATAAAGTCATTAGACTCCATCTGTTCCATTCTAATTTTGAGAGAACTATTATCTTCAGCGAGCTTTTGAACCTCTTTTTCCATTTGGCTAATTTTGCTTTTGATAGCATTCTTCTCCTCATTGGCCTTTTGAACCTCTTTTGCCAATTGAGTAAGCCTATTTTTCAAGGTGTTACTTCCTTCAGCATTTTTTTGGGTCTCCTTTACCAAGGTATTGACCCGTTTTTCATGCTTTTCTTGCATCTCTCTCATTTCTCTTCCCAGTTTTTCCTCCACCTGTCTAACTTGATTTTCAAAATCCTTTTTGAGCTCTTCCATGGCCTGAGCCCACCGGACATCCACCTGGGATGTCTGGGATACAGAAGCCCCGACCTCCACGTCTTTCCCTGATGGTAAGAATTGTTCCTCATCATCAGAATTGCAAGGCAGGAACATCTGTATCCCATCAATGTAGCTTTCTATAGTCTTATTTTCTTCCCTTTTCTGGGCATTTTCCCAGCCAGTTACTTGACTTCTGAGATTCCTGTCCACCCCTGCCTAGATCCTCCCAGCTAGTGCTTGGGGTCTGAGATTCAAATGGGCTTTCCAGGGTGGCTGTGGCTGCTATTCAATGTGAGCTTGAGTTCTGGTGCTCAGGTGGGGGCAGGGCTGCCTCCCAGACTCAGTTCCCTCAGGGGCTTTATGCAGAGACCTTCAGTAATGGAACGGGTGGGGGCAGGGCCATCTCCCAGGCTCAGTTCCCTCAGGGGCTTTATGCAGAGACCTTTGGGAATGGCCCTGAACTTCTGCCTGTTGCTCCAGGAGTCCTGGGCCTCTGCCGCTGCCTCTGCCGCTGCCTCCCAAGGGGGCCCGAGTCACGGCGACACCCTGCTCCCCTCTCGGCCAGGCTAGACGTCTCTCTCACTGACCTGTAGCGTCTGTGGGCGGAGGGACCTTCCCGGCCGCTGGAGATTCTGTCCCTGAAGCCTGCTCAGATCCACTCCTCTGGGGCCGCGTGGCCAGGGCAGCTCAGGGGTGGGCTCCACTCTCTGGGGTATGACGGACCCCTGGGGACGGCTCCCCAGGGCACCCTGGAACAGAAATCTCCTCCACTGCGTTTCTGCACGCCCTGCAGTGCTTCAGAATCTGTGGGGAGCTCCCTCTGCAGGAAATACATGGGCTATACGTTCGGAGCCAGCACACGTATTTCAACTCCGCCATCTTGGCTCCTCCTCCATCTAATATTTCTTACAAATAAAGTATACATCATGTACTTTACTTAAAAATTATTCCCTATGCATATATTATAAATTGTAACATTTATTATATATATATATGTATATATATTACATATATATAAATGAAATAGTATTCTCTTGAATGTTCCTGTTGACATCTGAATTCATTCTTTTTTTAAATGATTGCTTTAAATCATTAAAAGAATGGATACTTCGATGAGGTTCATTACCTTCTAATGAAATCTATTTATCTATTGCATCATTTTATCATTATATACCTGCCATTTTAAGTACTCTATAGGCTACTCATTTGACAAGGAAAAAATGTATTGATTGTAAACTGCAGCCTAGGTTTTGATACCAGTGCTATTAGTTTCCTGTTATGTGACTCTGGACAAGTTACTTAATGCTCCTGTGCTTCAGTTTTTTCATATGTGAATTAGATGCTTCCCAGTTCTCAAGTTCTAATTCTGCTGATATTTTCTTTTATAGCATTATACATATTTTATTATTTCTCTTTATATGCTTTATACTTTTTCAAGAATTCATTCTTTTTTTTATTTTTAACACAGTTTATAAAGCAATTCAAACTTTTGGTCAAATGACACTTCTTTTTAAAGAATTTACAATATAGACCACAAAATAATTTTTTTTTTAAACATCAGTCAACTGAGACACGAATAATACTTATGATACTAATTTCACAAGCTCTTGACCTAATTGCCTCCACAGTATTACTAAGAATTAAGGGAGCCTAATTTATTGTTGTTGGTCTAAAGTCCTATGCCTACTGGGTTAATTTTAGATAACCTCAGATGTTCCCCTACCCATAATCTATAATTGAATAGATCTGGCATTAAGCTTAAAAACCTTTTGACTATAGGAAATTGCCACCAATAGTAAGGACATTGCAGGGATACAATATCTCCCCAGCTTGATGTCAATTTCAGGCAGGATTAGATTATCCACTTGCATTCAGTCAGGCTTAAAGTCTGCCAGGTGTCAGTGAAGAAATTGAGTCAGGAGAATCCTACCTCAGCCCAGGCTGAACAGTTGATCTCCCTCCCTTCCCTTGAGATCACCTATGCAGTTCATCCTAGCATCTCATCAGCTTACCGGCATCATGGATTGGAGACTCAGATCGCCTTTCTTGCTACCCATACCTGGAGTTAGACTCAGAAGAACATTCACTTAATAGTCCCATAGCATCTTAAAATGGCAAGTTCCAATAACCAGGTTTCAGATATGATTACAGTTTCACTTTGGCTAAGGAACATCTTTTGAGGCAAGTCTTAAGTGGCTTACATGTCTTTCTATACATGTTCTAGCTCCTGATTAAATGGCAATCATAAAATCAAATTTACCATTAAAACCTTGACTTTTCCATCAATGCCAAATTTTACCAGAGGTTACCTTCCTCTAGGAAATTTAGACTGAAATTCTTTTCTCCAAACTAGAGATGTCATTGATTTATTCTCAGTAATTAATTCAGCCTATTGTTTTAATACTAATTGCTTTTACCTCACTTTGTAATATGTCCAATTTTTCTCCCCACCACTCCCCTCCCCCTGCTTTCTAATACCTTGCATTCAGATTACTCCCTTCCTCAATGTACCCTCCCCTCTGTCATACCCCACCCCTCTCCTATCCCCATCTTCTCTTTTCTTGCAGGGCAAGATAAATTTCCATGCCTCTATCCCTATAGTTCTTATTTCCCGATTATATGCAATAAAAATTCTCAACATTCATTTCTAATACTTTGAATTCCAACTTCTCTCTCCCCCCAGCCCTACTGAAAATGCAAGCAATTCAT
Source organism: Bettongia penicillata ogilbyi (assembly GCA_023548195.1). Taxonomy (NCBI): domain Eukaryota; kingdom Metazoa; phylum Chordata; class Mammalia; order Diprotodontia; family Potoroidae; genus Bettongia; species Bettongia penicillata. The sequence goes on along the minus strand of JAJHZJ010000049.1, from coordinate 3,085,087 downwards.
TACAGACTAAATATGTGTTGTTTTGCAAAAGACACTTCAAAACATACTACTTGCTAAACTAAAGGCAATTTGTTATGAACATGATCAGTTTGGTTCCAAGCCACCAAGAGAAATAAATTCAGGATGTAGTTATGATATATATGTACATAATATATATACACCAATACATACACACACACACAATTTATACACATATATATGTTGCACCCCAAATTAACTAACCAATTAGCTGATGTACTAAATACCTAACAGGTGATCAGAAATAAGTCAATCAGAAATGAGCCAGAAGAGATATGAGGTTTTTGAAATTCAGGCACAGACAAAAGTATTCCCCTCTTACTTATTTCCTGGGCAACTAGTTCTATCATGTATTCACCTAGAGGCCAGACTCACTCTGTCTTAGCATAAAGAACAAAATGTGTATGTTCTTTGTAAAGTAATTTGTAATCTACTATTTTTTTTCCTTCTTCAAGGACTATTACCTTATTTTTTTTATATTTTTTGTAGGAAAAGCAAAAAGATTTTTTTTTTGATAGGGAAATTGAAAATAATCCTGAAACAATGAAAGGGAAGGCAAAGGGAAAAGAGAAAGAGGGGACACCACATAAGAGATCATAGGTAGAATTAGGCAGACAGAAACCTGAGATACTAAAGTTTAGGGGGGCCATAAGAATTAAAGGAAGAAATAAATTCATGAGAAAACCATAAGATAAAGAAAGAAAGAGAAAACATGTAGAGAGATAAAGTCTTATAGGAGGAATAATCAAGATGTGGGAAGTGCATAACCAGAGAGGTAAAACTATGACATTTTTGAATGGAAAAGGAGAAAAGGATATATGGAAGGAAGCAAGAAAAAAAGAGAAAAAATAAAAACAAATAAACTTGGGTATTTGTGTGTGTGTAAATATACACTATATATTACGTATTGTATATATTTACACACACAACACATATGTGCATATATGGATCGGTATACACACATATATGTGTGTATTTATATGTGTGTGTATGTTTGTGTGTGTATTCCAACTCCTTTTATAGATGAGAAAAAAAATAAAGGCCCAAGACAAGCAGATAGTTGGTGACAGAACCAGGAACAGGACCTAGGTCTGATGACTCCCAGGACAATTCTTTCTTTTCCTTTAGGATACAGTTTCAAAAACAAAAAGAATATTTGATCTGCCTTAAAATTATATCCAAGCTATGTAAGTGATAAAGTAGGATATTGTATATGTGTGCTTATCTATGTAAACACACAGAGACAACTCTACATGTACACCATGGGTATTAGAGATAGAAAAAAGTGATATATTCTTATTACAATCATATATTTTTTTGTAAGCATAATCATTATTTCTCTTATATCACATGGGATTTCATAGCATATAAATTCTTTTAAACTGAAACTGGTGAGATATAGTGATTTCTGCTATAAAAAAGACACATAAAAAGACAAATAGATAATAACATTTATCATACAAATTTTGAGCTAGTGAGAAATATTAAAAGCCAAGACTAGAATAATTTACCTTTGTTAAGGTAAGGCTATTAAGATGAATGGACGGATAAAAAGATGGATGGATGGAGGAAGGGAGGAAAGAAGAGAGGGAAGGAATGAAAAAAGAAGGAAGGGATTAGGGAGGGGTAAGGAAAGGAGGAAGAAAGGAAGGAAATGTAGATATAACGTTCATGTGTACTTACATGCATGTATGGAAACCTACATTGTATTCAAGTTATCAGTGGCATGAAATTGCTGTATATGAAGTGATGACTCCCTCATAAAGGTAGAAGCAAATATGCTAAAAGCTAAAGAAACCTCAGGTTTAGAGTACTTACAAAACGAGCAACAACAGAAACAGACTCTGAAGACTGACTGATACATGATCATATCTGTTAACAATAAAGCCAAGGCTGCCAAGAAAAGGCAGGCACAGGTGCTCATTACTTTACCAATGGTTTTTAAACATAATTAATCATAACATAATATAACAAAACAAGAAGCTACCAAAACCTCTGTGCTGTGCTAAGACTAAATTAGACTCTAAGAGGAAATTGACTCATTTTTTTTTCCCGGAGGAGCACTTTTAATTTATTTATTTTTAGTTTTACTTTTCATCATCCATTTCCACAAGATTTTGAGTTCCAATTTTTCTCCCCATCTCTCCCCTCCCTCCACCCTGAGAAGGCATACATTCTGATTACTCCTTTCTCCAGTCTGCACTCCCTTCTTATTTCCCTGTTGCATGTAAAAACCATTTTTAACATTTGTTTTTAAAACTTTTTGTTCAAATTCTCTCCCTTATTCCCTCCCCATCCTCCCATACCCCACTAATTCTATTTCCTTCTTTGACCCTGTTCCTTTTCACAAGTTTTCCCTTCTAACTACCTCATCCCCGAATCTGCCCTCCCTTCTATCATCACTCCACCTTATCACCTTCCTCTTACTTTCCTGTAAGATAAGATACCCAATTGAGTGTGTATTTATTCCCTGCTTCCTAAAGGAGACCCAAAACATGTTGAAGAAAATAACACTTTAAAAAATAGAGTAACCCAAATAACAAAAGAAATCCAAAAAGCCAATGAGGAGAAGAATGCCTTAAAAAGCAGAACTGGTCAGATGGAAAAGGAGGTCCAAAAGTACACTGAAGAAAATAATTCCTTACAGATTAGAATGGAGCAGATGAATGCTAATGGCTTTATGAAAAATTAAGAAATTATAAAATAAAGCCAAATAAATGAAAAAATAGCAGACAATGTAAAATGTCTCATTGGAAAAACAACTGACCTGGAAAACAGATCCAGGAAAAATCATTAAAAAAAATTATTGTACTATCTGAAAGCCATGATCAAAAAAAGAGCCTAGACATCATCTTTCAAGAAATTATCAAAGAAAATTGACCTGATATTCTAGAACCAGAGGGTAAAATAGATATTGAAAGAATCTACCAATCAGCCCCTGAAGGAGATCCCAAAAGGAAAACTCCTAGGAATATTGTAGCCAAATTCCACAGCTCTCCCTTTAAGGAGAAAATATTTCAAGCAGCCAGAAAGAAACAATTTGGATATCATGGAAATACAATCAGGATAACACAAGATCTAGCAGCTTCTATATTAAGGGATCATAGGGCTTGGAATATGATATTCCAGAAGTCAAAGAAGTTAGGATTAAAACCATAAATCACCTACCCAGCAAAACTGAGTATAATACTAAAGAGGAAAAATTCAATGAAATAGAAGACTTTCAAATATACTTATAGAAATGATGAGTTGAATAGAAAAATCTGACTTTCAAACACAAAAATCAAGAGAAGCATGAAAAGATAAACAGGAAAGGGAAATCATAAGGGACTTCCTAAAGTTGAATTGTTTACATTTTAAAATATATATTAATATTTATATAGGGAGTTTATAATTACTTGTGTATAGATTTTAAAAAAAGTTGTTTGTCTAAGCAGTACTTTTGAACATGAAATTCCATAGATAAGTACAATAAAAAATCTTTGGGTAAAAGAGTAGTTTTAGGGCTTAATTTTAAAAAATAAATGACTTATAGAAGACAGAAAACACCAGAGTCTTTGTAAAATAAAAATTGCAAGTCAACCAAACAGCAATGAAGAGATGTACAGTAGGCATAGTTAGGGTGCTGCATGTTGACAGTGATGAATTATATGAAGCAAGAGACACAAAATTTTATTAAAAATGCTGGACCTGGAAATGAGGTAGGTCAAGTTAAGTGTTTAGAATAAAGAACTAGAGATACAGAGCCTTTTTGAGGTTCTGGTCCCCATATCATCTTAAGAAACTTAAAGGAAATCTTAAAGGCACTGGACAGATATATAGGAGAAGATAGGAGGCACAATGGATAGTAAGGTTTATGGGAAAACATAGGAGTCACAAATGATAAGAACAGTATTGATTGTGATCTGCAATCCTGGAGGGAGTACTCAATATCAAAGAGCCAACAGAATTATTGAAGCATTACAGTCTACTTCCAAAATATATGTACCAATGTCCTGATCTAATAATTAGAGCCCCTTGCTATGTTCACAATAACTAATAATTTCTTGTAAAAATAAAATCAGTTTAATTTTTGTGAAGTTATTTATTGTTTGCCAGAACAGCACCTTGTGATTTATTCCTCAAGAAGGTGGCCATTACATACATGCTGGATCAGTATCTACATATAAATAGCAAGAAACAATGAAAGAAAAAAATAAGTTTATAGAAGACTTGGCAAGAAAATCAACTGAGCAAAATTGATGAATATTATATAAGGATGAAAGTGGAGGGAGGATGACAAATAGGCAAAAAATTCAAAATATCTACAAATATTTTTGAAACAATTATCTATATAAAATGGCAGTATAGGTACCATATTTAAATTTTAACATCACAATACATTTACATACCATGTGATAAATCAGAAATGGGGTCTAAAAAATAAATAGAATTAAGGAACACAATAATACAAAGACCAGGTTTATAGAAAAGATCTGTATTAGAGATGACAGTTATGATACTGCTAAGGGACTGAGTTTGAAGATAAACAAAATACATAAAAATACTAAAGGTTTAGAAAAAATATCAAAATCATCAACATTTGCTTTAAAAATGGAAAAGGAAATGTTAGTAACTAAAGATCCCAAACTTCCCATTGCTACAAACATTTTAGAGAATAATATACATACAAGGGAATAAGCAGACCCTTGCAAATGATATTCTGTACTCTACTATACTATATTCTACTATACCTCTATAGTTACACAATTGACTTAAAGGTTCAGAGAAAACAAGAGTGTAGTGTGCTTATTGATTATTAACTATAAAAAGATATTTAATTTAGTAGAATAAAATTCTACCTCAAACACTTCCTTTATCAACATGTCACCCAGGCACTGGCCAAAACCCATCAAAGGTGTATGCTACAGTTAAGAGGCGTGTCTCAAATAAAAGCCAAAGGAAGGTGATTTCTCCAGAAAGTAAGGTATGTCAAATGCTCCAGTTTACAGATAACATTATGTTAAACTTTTGCAGTTTCCTAAATGTTTCCTATATTCATTATAAGGATTTGGACTAACTACCCACACTGGAAAAACAAGTGGATAAAGAATGTCTGTTATACGGGAATGATTTGGAAGGATGAAAAAGTGATAGAACATATCAGTACTTATACCTTGGACAGACACTTTATATAACATATAATTCAAAAGGAAGAGGAAATAAGATTAGATTGCCATTGAGAAACTGCACAATGCTTTTAAAAATATGGGTTTCTCCAAAGACCCATTTTTATAGCACTTATACTCCTGTGGTTATTCTATGTGGCATTTATTCAGAGAATGCCACTGTATTCAACAAATTAAAATTAATAGTCACCAACAGGCAATAAAGAAGTGTATGTTGTTGAGGTATTGCTCAATATGTCCTTGTAGAAGGAGGAACCTGCTAGATCTCTCTCCCTAAACCCCCCCAAAATGACTCTAAACAAATTCTAGAGCAACAGAAATGACAAAAGGGCAAACAATCAAATTTTCAGCCCAAGACAATCTAGAAAATCAACAGAAAGGATCTATCACACCAGGCTGAGAGTAGAGCACAGTTTGATATGGACCATGCTGGCACAGACAGAGTTGGAGTAGGCTTTAGGGGATTGAATGACTGGTGGCTACTATGGTTTCCATACTTCTCAACCCACAAATGCCAAAGACAGTTTCAAAGGTCAGTGGGAGGGGTCTCCCACCTGGCTGAGAGCAGAGCATGTTCTGGCCCCAACCTTAGTCCTGACCCCAGCCCCAGGATGGCAGCAGCCACTACTGAAGCAGAGGCTGCTTCTGGAGTCCCACACTTAAGAAAGAGCTCAAAAGTCAAATAATTGTTTGGGAAAATGAGTAAAAGATAGTGGAGAAGAAACAGAATAAAGATTCTTGCTTTCTTGGAGAAAAGCTATTTTCCTACATCATTGGTGGTGAATAAATTAAAACATACAACCAGAAGAAGACAACAAAGCCAAAGTTCCTACATCCAAAACCTCCACTAAAACCATGAATTGGTGTCAGGCCATGGAAGAACTCAAAAAGGATTTTGAAAATCAAATAAGAGAAGTAGAGGAAAATTTGGGAAGAGAAATGAGAGTGACACAAGAAAATTATGAAAAATGAGTCAACAGCTTGCTTTGGCAGAAACCCACCAAAAATGCTGAAGAAAATAACAGCTTTAAAATTAGACTAACCCAAATGGCAAAAAAAATGTTCAAAAAGACAACAAAGAGAAGAATGCCTTAAAAATTAGAATGGGCTAAATGGGAAAAGAGGTCCAAAGCTCAACGAAAAAAATAATTCCTTAAAAATTACAATGGAGCAAATGGAAACTAATGACTTCAGGAAAAATCAAGAAATTATTAAAAAAAAAAAAAAAAAGAATGAAAAAGTATCTCATCAGCAAAACAATAGACCTGGAAAATAAATCCAGGAGAAATCATTTAAAAACTACGGGACTTGTTGAGGGCAAGGATGGAGTGCTTAATCAGCTCTAGGCCAGACCTTAGGAGAAGCCTGTTTTCTGAGACTGCGCTCATTATCATCCGGTATCTCTTTCTATGACCTCTGGATTTCATGTACCTGTGAGATAAACAGAGAACATGCAAAGTACAAGAAAATAGGCAAGGACAGCAGATGTCCTCAAAGATAACATTCCTGAAAACAAAGAATGAGCCAAGAAAACAAGGATGGGGGACTCGCAGCTTATCACGAATATCTTTGGTTTTAGTCTTTAAATAACGTGACCCTCAGATCAATAAATGCAATTGTTCTTTCATATTCTGCCTGACCTGTGCCTTTCTTCAACACCCCTTCACTGAGCTGATAGTGGATGCAGGTCACCCCCGCATGGACTAACTGAAAGCCATGATGAAAAAAAAAAAAAAAAGAGCCTAGACATCATCTTTCAAGAAATTATCGGGAGGGAGCCAAGATGGTGGAGTAGAAGGACGCACGTTTACGAGCTCCGAAACCAAAGCCCATAGAATTAATGTAAAAAGAGTCCCCCATAACTTCTGGGTCAATACAAGGTGTGCAGAAACGGAGTGGAAGGGATTTCCGTTCCAGGGAGCCCCGGAGACCCATCCCCAGGGTCCGTCGCACCCCGGAAAGTGGACCCCACCCCCAGTGCTGCCCTGGCCGGGGCCCCAGAGAAGCTGATCCGAGCAGGCTTCAGAGATGGAAGCTCCGGCAGCCGGGAAAGTCCCTCTGCCCACAGTAGCTACAGGTCAGTGAGAGAGAAGGCCGGGATGGAGGAGAGGGGGAGCAGGGCATCTCCGTGACTTGGGCCCATCGGGAGGAAGCGGCAGCGGCAGAGGTGTGGGCAGCGGCTGAGGCAGCAGCGGACCGGGACTCAGGAATCCCCCAGCAGCAGGCAGGATCTTCATTACAGAAGATTCCTACATAAAACCTGAGGGAGCTGAGCCTGGGAGACGGCCCTGCCCCCACCCTGCTCTATTACTGAAGGCTTCTGCTTAAAGCCCCCGAGGGAACTGAGCCTGGGAGGAGGGGGGCCCCCCCACTCCGCCCACACCCGCTCCATTCCTGAAAGTCTCTACATAAGGCCCTGAGGGATCTGAGCCTGGGAGGCAGCCCTGCCCCCACCCCAGCACCTGAACTAAAGCTCACTGATTGACAGCCGGCAGGAGGAAAGCCCATTTAAATCTCAGAGGCCAAGCACTAGCTGGGCGGATCCAGGCGGGGGTGGAAAGGAATCTCAGAAGTCAAGTAACTGGCTGGGAAAATGCCCAGAAAAGGGAAGAAAAATAAGACTATAGAGAGTTTTTTCCAACAAATGCAAATGATCCTGACCTTCAGATCTGATGACGAGGACGTATCCTTGCCATCAGGGAAAGATGTGGAGGGTGGGGCCTCAGTACCCCAGACACCCCAGGGGGGTGGCAGGTGGGCTCAGGCCCTGGAAGAGCTCAAAAAGGATTTTGAAAAGCAAGTTAGACAGGTGGAGGAAAAGCTGGGAAGAGAAATGAGAGACATGCAAGAAAAGTATGAAAAACGGGTCAATACCTTGGTTAAGGAGACCCAAAAAAATGCTGAGGAAATTAACACCTTGAAAAATAGGCTCACTCAATTGGCAAAGGAGGTTCAAAAAACCAATGAGGAGAAGAATGCTTTCAAAAGCAGAATGAGCCAAATGGAAAAAGAGGCTCAAAAGCTCACTGAATTTAATAGTTCTCTCAAAATTAGAATGGAACAGATGGAGTCTAATGACTTTATGAGAAACCAAGAAATCTCCAAACAAAACCAAAAGAACGAAAAAATGGAAGAGAATGTGAAATATCTCATGGGAAAAACAACTGACCTGGAAAATAGATCCAGGAGAGACAATTTAAAAATTATGGGACTACCTGAAACTCATGATCAAAAAAAGAGCCTAGACATCATCTTCCATGAAATTATCAAGGAAAACTGCCCTGACATTCTACAACCAGAGGGCAAAATAAGTATTGAAAGAATCCATCGATCACCACCTGAAAGAGATCCAAAAAGAGAAACTCCTAGGAACATTGTGGCCAAATTCCAGAACTCCCAGCTCAAGGAAAAAATCTTGCAAGCAGCTAGAAAGAAACAATTCCAGTATTGTGGAAATACAATCAGGATAACCCAAGATCTAGCAGCTTCTACATTAAGGGATCGAAGGGTGTGGAATAGGATATTCCAGAAGGCAAAGGAACTAGGACTCAAACCAAGAATCACCTACCCAGCTAAACTGAGAATAATACTTCAAGGGAAAATACGGTATTTCAATGAAACAGAGGACTTTCAATCATTCTTAATGAAAAGACCAGAGCTGAAAAGAAAATTTGACTTTCAAACACAAGAATGAGAAGAAGCATGAAAAAGGAAACAGCAAAGAGAAGTCTTAAGGGACTTACCAGAAGTGAACTGTTTACATTCATACATGGAAAGACAATATTTGTAACTCTTAAAACTTTTCAGTATCTGGGTAGTTGGTGGGACCACACATACACATGTACATGCATGCACACACATACACACATGCACACACATACAGAGATAGAGAGCACAGATTGAACTGAATAGGATGGGACCATACCTTAAAAGAAACTAAGGTAAATGGTGAGAGAGAAATGTAGGGGGAGGAAAGAGAGGGAAAAGGAAGGGGGTAACTATATATCATTTAAGAGGCAGGTAGGAGTTTTTCTTAGTGGAGGGATAAAGAGGAGAGCTGAGAAAAAAAAAAACAAGAAGTTTACCCTCATCACATTTGACTAAACGAAGGAGTGAAATGCACACTCATAACACAGGGACCCTACAGGAAAATAGAAAGGAAAGGGATAATGGGAGAGGAGGGTTATAGAAGGGAGGGCAGATTGGAGGAAAGGGAAATCAAAGCACACTGGGGGGGAGGGAAGGGGTAAGATCGGGAGAAAATTTGAAATTCAAAATTTTGTGGAAATGAATGTTGAAAAATGAAAATAAATAAATTTTAAAAACATAAATGATTGTCATCCTACTCATTCAAAAAAAAGAAGCATATGTTGTCATTTCATAGGTTATAAAGAACTTCACAAAACATGTCATATAAAAGATTTTGTTAGAGAAAAATTATAACTGGTAGATTAGTCATGTGATGAAACCAAAGGATAATCTAATGGAAAACCTAAAAGCTATGCTGTCAACCATCTAATATCAACAGATCCAAAGAAAAGTTTTCAAGTCTGTTGGGTGTTCACCCAACATGTGGGGGATTTCATGGAGAGAATGAAAAATCATGAATAGTTTACAATATACATCATTAGAGGGAGCAATTTCAACAAAATCACAGATGCAATGAATCATCAAAGTATTATTCATCATAATGCCCATGCTTATGGAGGAAATCCCAAGAGCCTAATCTATGCTAGTGTTCCTAACTTCACACATCTAGATACTTCACATCCTCAGCTTCTTCTAGTAGAATGGTAAACACAATATATTTAGAGTCAAAAGCCCAAGATTTAAATTCCCGTTCTCTTATTTGCTACATGAGTGACCGTGGTTAAGTTACCTACCTTTTAGATAAGCTAGCTGAAGGAAAAGATTTGTTCTAACTCCGTAACTTTCATTCTATTTTTCCAAGCTTGATCCCTCAAAAACCACACACCCCTACCTCCCCCCGGGGAAGTGGAAAAGTAGGCATAAAATAGCACTGTTGGGGAACCTGTGAAGCAGTCCAATTATTCTGGAGAACAATTTGGAACTATATCCAAAGGCCTAAAAAACTCCTCATACTTTTTGATCCAGCAATACTGATACTAGATTTATGCCCCCAGAAAGTCAAAGAAAAAGAAACCATATGCACAAAAAAAATATTTGTAGCAACTCCTTTTGTGGTAGAAAAGAATGGGGAAATGAAGGGAACAACCATCAACTGAATTGTTGAATAAGGTAGAGTATATGAATGTGATGGCATATTATATTGCTGTAAGAAATTGTGAAGGGGATATATTCAGAAAAACCAGGAAAGACTCGGATGTACAGTGAGGTGAACAAAACCAAAGAAGCAATCTATGCCATAACAGCAATGTTATAAATATAATCAACTATGAAAGATTCAATCACTCTGCTCAATACAATGATCCATCACCATTCCAAAGGACTCTAAGTAAAATGCTATATACCTCCAGAGAAAGAAATTATGTTCTCCAAGTACAGATTGAAGCATATTTTTTCCCTTTATTTTCCTTACCTTTTTTTGGAATATGGCTAATGTGGAAATATGCTTTCTATGATTTCATGTATATATGAATATTATATTTTTGCCTTCTCAGTGGATGGAGAGGATAGAGATGGAGGAGATTTTGGAACTGAAAATAAAAAACACAATTCAAATTACAAAAACCCTCCCACCCTTGTTTCATCTGCTCCCACAAATTCAGGGCACAATTCTGCCCACAAACCTCTCAAATCACTGTTATTCTAAGATTTATATTTCCCATTTGCCTCTCATATGTTGATATTCCTTTCAAAAAGTATTCTATTTCTAAAGTTAATAAGGTTTCCAATTAAATCTACTACTAAACAAGAAACCTGAATACTTATTTCATTTCACTTTTCTAATTTGTTCCTATGCAGCTACTGATTTATCTGAAGAATGTTTCAAAAGGTATCTATCTGAAAAAAATATATATTTCTATTAAGCTTATTTGTGTGAAATTTTCTCTGTGTCACTGTATTTGTTCATATATTCACAAAATTTGCACTGAAATAACATCCAGTCTTCTAGTCCATCTCTTTCATGGATGAAAGAACATTCCCCCAAAGAACATTTTCCTTATAACTAACGGCAAGGAAGATACTCAATAACCAGTCTGTAGGCATTGTGTTACTATGAATGATATTCAATTCCTATGCTAAATACCAAGTCACAAATGTTGTGTTGAAAAAGGCAAATCTAAAATATCCTCTTAAAACTGCATCACAATGTTGAAGAATATTAATATGTTTGATATATATTTTAAAGAAAATATTTACAAATAGCACAAAATGTACATCATAAATCTAGAAAAATCAAACATGTTTTAGTTAGTCATTTATACACATATGTATAAACATATATGTATATATACATATGTACACATGTTACGTACATATACATATATAAACTCCTGAGTTTTACATTCCTTAAATGTAAATTGAATCAGTTTTTAAGATGCATTCTAGGTAGCTGTTAAATAATAGTCTTCAGGACAAGACAGCAAGAGAAAATCCACAATAATCTAAGATTCCTGAGACCGTGCTTCAGAGCAGCTCCTAAAACAACTCCTGGGTCACAGCTAATCAGAGTTTTGCAGGTTTATATTGAGATGAAAAATATCCTACTGAGAAGAACCTGATGAATTTCCTCTACCTAAGATGCTAACTTGGAAGCTAGCAATGTACTATAAGGCTTAGAGCGCAGCCTCTCAAGTTAGAAGGTCTGTTTTCAAATCATACCTCTTGATACTACTTGAGTCAATTTGGACAAAATCACATAACTTCCCTGTGGTTCATTTTCCCTCTCTCTATAATGGGAAGTTGAACTAGATGACCTCTAAAGTCCCTTTCAGCTCTTAACCTATGTTCCTAGGGAATATGTCTAGCCTGAAATTTTCCAAGTACAGAAGTTTTCTGACATTGTGGGATGGGGAGGGCAGAGTGGAGAATAACTGATAATAAATGAAAACTATTCCAGAGAGGGTCAAGACAAAGATTTGCAGGATTATATTCAATATCATCTCTTCATGAAATCTGTAAAGGAAAATCAATATATTAGCAACCGAGCAGAACGAAAGAATGGGATAAGGGTTTAAAAGCTATAATGGAAAAACGACCAAGTCATCTCTATGACTGATGTGGCTAGAATGTAGGTGAGGGGAGAAATGGGGGAGGAGGGATGAAAAGAGTTATAAAGGGACAGCAGAAATTTCAAATGTCCAATCAGAGGCACAGCCATCCATGATAGCAGCTAGATCACAGGCACAAGTTATGCTGGGGTGTGGTGTCTTTTATTAAGATAAAGAGGGATCAAACATTCCTATCTCAAATATCACTAGATAGATGTGAATTGACCCTGTCACCATACTTCCTATGAACAGGATTCATGCATTATTAAAATAAAAAATGATAAATTTTTAGTTATAGACAAAAAGCACTCAAGCTCTACTTTTAAGGTGAGTGATATCAATAGCTGCTCTAAATAAATTGATAGCTAAACAGTTTCTACTTGTTTATCATTTATTCCTTATGTGCTAGCATAAAGTGTACCCTAATTAACTCAGTAGAAAATCATGAAGATGTACAGAAACAGTTTAAATTATGATTGATCAAGGTGAGCTTTTTCTATGGTTTTTAACACATCATACTGACCAAATTATATGTGGCTCAAAAAGTGCTCCAGATTGCATCAACATGAATCATGGGTGTGAACCCATTTTGCAGAAAATGACACGTTGATAAAGCTGGTACTAAATGACAAAATTAAAGCACAGAATCCTGAAGACGCAGCCTGCTTAAGGCAAATAAATGTTTGTTCAAATAATACATTCAAAATTCCTTAGAGAAAGCACGTGAAAGGAAGCTGTTCTAATTAGAGTTCTCAAGATCCAAGCCAAATAACAAAGCCTAGGGGATTTCACAAAAAGGGCACCAATGATAGATGCAAGTAACATCACTACTGAACAGTAATGGTTGAGAATTCTGTGCTGTCTTCTAAGAAAAAAAGAAAATCTCTTAGGGAATAAGATACACTGATGATGTATTTTACACCCTGGAAGGCACACAACATTAAATGAGAACATCTCCATTTCAAAATACTTTTCTCACATGGCATTTTCTTTCAAAAAACAAAACCCTCTTGAATTGCTTGGTTAAATTGTTTAGTAATCTAGCTCTCTCAAATTCAGCTAAGAAAATAGAAGGGGTTATAAGTAAGGTTCCTCTAATCTCATTCATAGTTATCTACATTTTATTTTCATTTGTTGTTGATTAATATTCAGAGACTGTGAATTAGGGAAAGAGAATAAGCATTTATTAAACCGCTACTATGTGTCAAATACTGCATTTTATAAATATTATCTCACTTGATCCTTTAAAAAATTCTGACAGGTAGTTGCTATTATTATATCATTTTATATTAGGGGAAAACTGAAGAAGACAGAGGGACTAGTGACCTGCCCAGGGTTACAATTCAGTAAGTGTCTAAGGCTGGATTTCAAATCAGGGCTTCTTGGTTCCAGATCCAGCCCTTTATCCACTGCAGCCACTGCCTGGGTTATCTTAGGAGAGAGGATCATGGAGAGACAGTGGGAGAGTGGTATAATTTAGAAAGGGGTCTAGCTTTGAATGTCTGCAGTTAAAATGTCTTGTGTCTCATATTTTTGTCATTTCCTCTTCCCACCTTGTCCTGAAGACCATTATCCTGGGGCTTGCTGACTATATCTATGATTGTATAATTTTCCTAACTCTATGCATCATTTACTTGTTATACTTGGCAAATCATTTACCTGTTCTAAATCTCAGATTCTTCATCTGGACATTGGAATGATAATACACTTCTTAATCATCATTTACATGTGGTGTGACCTTGACAAATCACTGACATCTCAGTCTCTTAATTTATAATACATTTATGCTACCTGCCTCACAAAAAATACTGCACTGATCAAGACGAATATTGAATACAAAGTGTTTTATGAATAGTAAAGTACTACAGTAAATATTAGTATTAATAGTAATAAGAACCTAGCTTAAATTAACCCCTTCTTGAGCCATATTAAGCCAAAATGTCTCTATAAAATCCCAATGACCAGGAAATCTTACTTGAAGGAAGTTGGAAGTCCTACTTGCTTTTACCTTTACCTGAGTTCTTGTATTAAATTATTACATAGGCCTCACTGAGTAAATACAGAAAGCTCTAGCTACAACACTAGTACACAAATATCTCTAATCTTTGCACAAATTTTAGCAGGGTGGCCTCCCAAAGTAAGTTTATGATGACTCATCGAAGGTTTATCTTTGGCCAAAGCACAAGACTTGCTGAATGTTTAGATATACTTCATGTTAGTCTTAATGAAATATTTAGGAAAAAATAAGGGGGAAAATAGAATGGAAAGTCTTTCCTTCAAATTATTTTACATGTCACTGAAGCATATGCACACGCACACGCACATGCACACGCACACACACACACACACACAGCATAAATAAAGCCTTAACCATCTACCCAAATCACAAAGAAGAGGGCCTAATGCACATGAAATAATTTGTTTAATGATGAAGTCTCCCATTCTGTTACATTTGACTTCCTTAGGAATCCCAATACATGACTTTGTGACTATGCTTTTTAGATAGATTATAGGCATAAGGGGAAAAAAAGAAATGTGACTGTCAAAATAGGGGGAAATTATATTGCTTTACATATTCAGCATGAATTCTTTTGAATATAGACAACTTATAGGGCTGGCAATTTTCCAAAAAATTTGCCTAAGTCTTTGAAGCACTTTCAATTATTTTTAAGGGCATAATTGTAGTCAATCCTATAGTATATGGTAGTTATTCATACTAAGAAACCCTGAAAAAATTCAATTTAGTCTACTTTCTTGGAAGTTCAGAAATCATGAAACATTACTGGATGTGATTTGAATTATAATTTACTTCAGCCTACTAAAGTCGAATTCATTTTAACTTGACAAAAACATCAAATGCTAACCCCCTGTTGTTTCATTATCCCCAAATTGAAAAAAAAAATCCCACTATGGTAATGAGCAAATGCAGAATTCATTTAAGGTTTTGGATATTTATTTATTTTTTGTATGGATCTATAATTTTATCAATTTGAGGACACAGTTTAAGTCCAACAAAGGCAAATTATCAAGATGAAATGTGAAAAATTCAGAAAAATTTTTCTAATCCACAATGCTAAATGAGTTGAGATATATTAAGCATCCAGATGATCTTTTTTTTTTCAATTTTCATCCAGATAATTTAATATAACACAAACCTAGTCTCAGCTTTTAGATAAACACAGAATTCTTCATTTCTCCTTCATGGTTGTATTTAAAAAGATAACAACATATTATCATAAATTTCTTAGAAGTTGAAGGTGCTTGTTTACAAATTATCCCATGAAATTATACACCTGCTAAAGGAGCCTAAAGAGGCAATGTTGAACTCCAAAGAGAAATCTATATGGTACCTAAATAAATTAATGCTAGATATACTTTAGAAAATCCATGATTTTATGGATATCAGCATGGCTGTCCCCAAGACAAATCTCAATCCCCTTGAAGCACTATCATTTTGTATGGCTTTTTACCAAGTGATTCTATAAATATTGCATTGAAAATCTATCTAGAAATATAGAGACCTTCCTCTTATTCATTTAATACCCCAAGTACAACTCAAATTTTCCATTTAGTCAATCTCATTTTCACCATATGAGCAATGCAACACTTGCAAGTTACAAAAAATCTTCAATATCTTTTCCCTCACATTTTACATACAGGAAATCATTGGTAATATTCTACAATACACAGGAATTTGAAATTTATTGTTTTTAAATGACAATTTATTGACTCTAATCTCAGAGATATTATTGGATGGTAAAAAAAAAAAAAAGCTGTCTCTAGTGTGAATCTGAGTTCATAAATCACCTCTGAACCTTACAACCTGTAGGCCTTTGGGCAAGGAACTTAATTTCAAAGGACCCAGGTACCCACATCTATAAAATGAGGGAACTAGATTGCCCCTGAGGTCCCTTCCAAATCCCATGATCTTTAAATTCTGCTTTAAAAAAGTAGTAATTGACATTAATACTATGCTTTAAAATCTTCAAGCACTTTACAATACCTGTCTTTCTTTGTGCTCACAATGCTTTCAGTTGGAATTGCCGTTTCATTTTACAGAGGCTCAGTGGACTTAAGTTGATTATACAGGATCAACTAGTAAGTGGCACTAATACAATCTTTTCTAGCAATGGTTTCATTCAGAGAGACTGTTAGGGCAAACTCCATCATTTACATTTGTCCTTTCATACAGCATATAACATACTAGAAAGAAAACAGTAAATATTCACTGAATGCTTGATTTACTCCCCCCAGTAAATTATTCTGCAAGACAGTACATTACCAGTAAAATTGAATAAATACTGCCACTAAAAAGAAATTATAGGAGCAAATTGGGAGGCACAGTATTGAGAAAAAAAAATGATCCAGACATTCTGTTTAGTCTCATAGCCTGGTACAGTGCTCTGTACACACTGAGTGCTTAAGAAGAGTTATTGAATTGAACTGCATAGCTTACAAACCTTTCACTTTGTGTGCCCCTATGGTTATCCCTAAAGGGACAGGGAATATCTCCATATCTCTCTTGGTAAATTAGCTGCCCAAGAAAGAACTGGATTCTAAAACTGAAAAAAGGTGAGAAATGAAGGGAGTATATTCTATTATCTTGAAAAGTAATTGTTTGCTAAGTCATGAATACTCTATCCTCCTATAAATTGTACAATTGATCTGACAGAGAAAGAGAATTGGAAGTCCATGGATTATGGGCCCATCAAGAAGTTCCCTGAAACCAAAATATCTTTGACATCTATTTTAGATGCATAAACTGTTACCACTGGAGAAACATTATGTTGGCATGAGCCTCTATTCCTGCTTAAAAAGTATACACCTCTGAGAAAGGCAAAACGTCCAACTTTAACAGTCATTTATACCATCATGCATGTAGTTTACAGAATCATGTTTTCCTTGGAGAGGAAAGAGAGAATAGGGAGCACCAGTTATCAAGTTTCACTGGATGGGGGTAGAGTCATTCTTGCTTTACTTCTCAAAAGGATGAATGACATAACTGGTGATGCCTGACTTGTGGATGAAGTGGATTTAAGAGAGGCAGAGCTACACGAAGCCATTAGCCTCACTCTTTCTTCCAGAGTCATTGAAGTCCAGTTGCAGAACAAAAGTGGAGATTACTGGCAATGGCCCTGG
This sequence comes from Bettongia penicillata ogilbyi, assembly GCA_023548195.1. Lineage (NCBI taxonomy): Eukaryota > Metazoa > Chordata > Mammalia > Diprotodontia > Potoroidae > Bettongia > Bettongia penicillata. The sequence continues at coordinate 3,067,566 of JAJHZJ010000049.1, read as the reverse complement.
ATACAGGGATGATCTTGGTCTCTTAGACAGCTCTAAGTGCTACCACCACAGTGTCTGATTCAGCTGCCTTCATTGCTCTTAGAAGAAATTGTTCTCATTTCACCCATTTCACATGCTTAGGGAAGACATACCACCCAACCCACCCGTCAGTTACCCTCAACCTAGTTTAGCCCATCTGCCCAGACAGTTTACCAGGGCGTGGCCACTATGCATTCTATTGCTTTTTTGAGCCACAAGTGAGAGTTGGGTAAAAGGACACCAAACATGGATGAACAGCCCTGAAAAGAGCTTGACAAGCCCTCGCACGAAAGAGTAGAGAGGGTGAAGAACTTTGGAGAAGGACACAGGAGCAGACAAAAACCTTGTCCCATTTTATAATTTTGCATGGGTCTAAACATACATAATAAATTTTTCAGGACAAGAAAAAAGACATGAAGTATTTCTTTATTTTGTAACATTTTCCAATGAAATGGGAGTCAAATTTGTTGAATTCTGTAAGATCAGGCTTCATACTTATGGATTTGGGAAGATAACTTGTCAAGAGGTGTGAAAAAATGTTCCCATGGGAGAACCTGAATAAGTTTGGAAGAGACAATATTGGGGGGGAGAGAGAAAGAGGAAGGGAGGGAGGGAGGGAGGGAGGGAGGGAGAGAGAGAGAGAGAGAGAGAGAGAGAGAGAGAGAGAGAGAGAGAGAGAGAGAGAGAGAGAGAGGAGAGAGAGAGAGAGAATGTCCTTCTGTTTTTGAATTCAAAGGTATTAACCAACTGATCTGATTGTAAAATTTGGGATAACATCCAAATCTAAACAAAAATTTCCCCAATGTCTTCACATCATGTTTAATTTAAATAAGAATTCCAGTTTGCTTTTTGTATATATTATGGGTAATGCAATTTCAGAATTTATTCAACACTACATAATTATTAAAGGCTAGAGTTTTATAATTGGTCAAGTATTTTAAGCAGCCCAGGGGGCTCATTAATAGAAAATGCCTTAAAACTCTTAACTGTACTCCAAAATATTTCAGGGAAAACTTCTCTAATATAGGTAACAATTTAGGGTCTCCTACTTTATTTTTTATCGTTGTTTCCAGAGGAAATACATATAAAACATTTTTTGAAAAATGGGTCATGGTATTAGGAGTTTTATATTCAGAAATTCCCATGCTCATCTCTCTGGTCTCTTCCAGTTTTAAATCCTATGATCAAAGCTGTACTGACTCATCAACCCACTAGTACATTTTAAATTAACTGCAGTTTCAATGCCCTGGATAATTTTAAACCTTGAAGTGCAATTTCACTTGTGCTGGCAACATATCGAGGTAAATGATCAAATTTACACTTGCACTAACAGAGCGTACTAAAAAGAGGGTTGAGAGACTACAGCAGACGGTCTTATTTGAATATGATTCATGGGATTTCTTTATAATGTACATGCGTGCCAAAATTATTCCAAAAGAGTGGGGAAAAAATGAATCTATTTCCCAGATCTGGACGAGTCACCAAAAAAAAAAAAACAAAACAAAACTACCTTGACTAAGGAAGAACTCAGATTATATTGAGAGGTTCATTTATGCTCCTACTTGTTTTATGGATCAGGCAGCAAGCTACATTACCTGCTCCACAGTCCTAGAAGGCAAACAGAGGGTGATGACAGACCACAGGACAATACATGTACTTACTCACAGTAAGAAGTCTGGTTAGCGGTGGGCAATAGTGAAGGTGGAGGTGACAACACAATTAGGCTTTTTAACTCTCTGTCTTTCACATTTGATTTAAATGTCTATATGGCTACATAGTCTGCCTTTTCTCCACTGATATTGAATGCTAATAATTTCCCTGATACTCAGCTAAAGAGCAGAAATATTATTCAATAAATATCTGTTGAATTTTAGAATTTCCACAAGTAATCTTAGAATCAAATTTCTGTCAAAAGATATATCATAGAAGCTTCCCCCCCATTATAATGTTATTCCTCTATGAAATAAAGCATTTTCCCCTTTTTAAAGAGCCCCCTTACCAGAAAAACAAAAATTAAAGTAAAAATAAGGAGTGACTCCTGAGATGGTTTGATTATCATTTTTTCTTCTGTAGAAGAATTATCTCAGGTGCAACTCCTTTCTAGCAAGAAGGTGCATTAATCTATTTTTCTCAAATGCACCCCATATCCACTGGAAGGATGAGAAAATACAATTCAGTGTTTCTGATAAATTATTGTTAGCAGTTCTCAAATCTAATTATACCTTGGGTTTATTTTCCATTATCTTCTAATGGAGATGATAGATGATAGATAGACAGACAGATAGATGATTAATAAATAAATGGATGGATACATGGATGCATGGATGTATGGTCAGAGATACAGATAACGAACAAGATTGCTCTGATGTATCTCCTGGACAGCACAGCAACTTCAATAAAGATCTCAATCAAAGGGCACTAATGCTATAATGAATCTTGTCATGAATAATAACTCCCTTTGACTACAGAAATGAAGGATGTAGCCCTTGAAGATATAATTTGATATCAATATATAATACATTTGACAATAAGTGCAGTAATAATCCCAACAATGCCTTTGACCTGGAAAAAAAGGCAAGAAGAAATACCTGTTTATTTTTATACCAAAAAGTATGTTGGTGTCAAGTAGATCTAGCAGAAAAATAAGACGTTACCATAATTTTTTGGTGGAGGACAACATTAATATCTGAGGCACTCTGACTCAGTAGCAGAGAGGCCATTATGTCCTATGCAACAGAAATGTGTCGTAGCTTTCAGAAGAACTAACTGTAGCACCAACCTATCAAATAGGGCAGAAGAAAATATTTCTGAAGTTCTGATAGATGAAGAAATAGGTTAAGGACTACTCAAAAATGTACATTATATAAAGATAGTTTCAAATGACTTGGGAGTATTCATAAATATCATATTTACTTTACTGAAAATGTTCTGACATTCTATATACACAAAATTTACCTGAAATTGGCACAATCCTACAAAAAGAATTTCAGAGTTTTTTTCAAATATTTTCACAAATTCCATTGTCAACTGTGGGACTTAACAATTTATTTTGTGGACTCATCCAAGTAGAGTAAAGAAATTAAGCATATCTATATCTGTGTGTTTATATACATATATATGGACACATATACATACCATATACATAAATAAATGCATGTATGTATATATATATGTGTGTGTATGTGTATATACTCACATATATACACATATATAAATCCCACATATATAAAATTCATGGGATCATTTCAGGGTGGAAAAAAATAAAATCTCATAAACTAGTTCTCACCTACCTTACTAATGGATATAATGATACATCTCTCCTGTCTATCCAATTCAATTGAGCAAATATTTTTTGAATACACACTATATAAAAAGACAGAAGTATGATGATTCAACATGTGTACAGTCCCTACTTATGAACAGTTTAAAACCTACTAAGGGAAATAAGCTATGTATGCAACTCAGTAAAATACAAGAACGTGACTAGTTTGCAGAATAGGTAAAAAATATTCTAATATTTTAGACACAATAAAAAAAGATTTACTTGATTTTGACCTTGGTGGATGACTAGATTTTGAGGAAAAGGAAGGGGAGGGGATATTTTATGTGAGGATAACTGCATAAAGGGTTATTTCCGTGGGGATTCTTGTAGGGCATGTTCCAAAAATAGCAAAGTCTGGTTTGACGGAAATCCAGAATGGATCTAAGAACATAGAGGTGAATATGCCTACGATAGTAAGTTGGAGTCAGATTGTAAAGGACCTTTAATGTCATGCCAAAATTGTCGATGTTAAAAGACAATGAAAAGTCTGAAATAAACACTTTAATAAAGATAAATGTTTGAGATGGACACAGGGTATGAAGGTGGACAGATCCAAGAAAGCTAGGAGAGAAGTCAGGAAGTTACCTCTCATCTAGCCTATTCCAATAATCAAAGACTGCATTAGGCTTATACAACCAAGAATGGAAAGAAGAAAGCAGATTGAAAAGTTACTGCCTACATATAGTTAAGTGAATGTCAACTGATTAGATTATGTGGTAAGAGGTAGAAAGATGTGAAATATTATCTAAATTTTGGATCTAAGTCACTAAGAAGATAACATTACTATTAAATATAAGGAAACCAGGAGAGACATACAAGTCATCTTTTTCATTTTTATGTTGAATGGGGAGCATAGACATAAGGAATGATGAGTGATGTTTGGGGATTCAAGGTCATCCAGATGAAAACGTCTAGGTGAAAGTTAAAAAAAAAAATAGGAATGGAGTTTGGATCCAAGGTGAAAGTAGAAACTCAAATTCAGGAGGTTTTTACACAGAGAGTATTTCAATGCAAGGGAATAAATGAGATCAAGGGATAGAGTATCAAGAAAGAAGGGAATTCGGTATAAAGCCTTAAAAGAATTTCTAAAATTTAGGAGGTAGAACATGATATCAGAGCCAGAAATATATACAGAGAAGGAATGGTCAAAGACGGAAGAACAAGTATGACTCAAACAAATGGAGGAGAGATTTTTTTTTTTTATGAGGGTAATCAAGTGTTAAATGCTACAGAAAAGGCAAGTTAATAAAAGTGACAAAATTTTCAACACACACACACACACAAGTACTACTTATGGAATAGGATTATAGACAGACAGCTGGAAGGGACCTTAGAGGCCATTTAGTCTAACTTTCTTGTTCTACAGATGAAAAAAACTGAGGGCTGTGATGGCAATCAAATTAGGATCTTTGACTGTTTTTGTTTTATGAAAAGTGCCTTTGACTGAATAATGTGATTAAAGAAGATCTTCCCCACCCTGATGGGCCTGCCCAGTGAGGGAAGCTTGATTAGAGGAGTTGTTTTGTAGGAGGGTCTCAAGTACCTTTTGTGTTTTCTACTGAGGTGCTGGGTCAAAGGGTCATGCCAGCTGGCTCTGAAAAGTGTATAAATGCTCTGAGGGTGAGGTTTTACTTTGGAGCTTAGCTTTTGGAAGAAGGTCTGTGTACCAGATGAGACTCTTCGAAGCTGCTAAGCAGTCCTCCCCCTCACTTCCCGACCACCCCCACACACACTCAGCTTTTTGAAAACCCAAATGTTGGTGCTTCCCTCTCTGGTAAAGATGTATGTATGTTAACGGTCAGGCAGTTTGGAAGCTCTGCCTGTTGATTTTTATTTCTCTGATACCTGTGCTTGATCAAAGTGATTGTTAACGCCTCAAGAGTTGCCTTTCCTTTTAGAACCTGTGGTAGCAGGCCCACTTGGGTACATTGGATACAAGGGCCTAGAAGGTTAAGTGATTTTCCCAAAGATACACAAGTAGCAAGTCCATAAAATGAGATTTAAACTGAGCTCTGATTAGAGGTGGCTAGGTGGGTCAATGGCTAGAGCACTGGGCCTGGAATCATGAAGACCCAAGTTCAAATTCAAACTCAGACACCAGCTGTGTGACCCTGGACAAGTCACTGAACCTGTTTGCCTTAATCCACTAGAGAAGGAAATGGCAAACTACTCAAGCATTTTTTCCAAGAAAACCCCATAGACAGTATACTGGACCACACCGTCCATGATGTCATGAAGAATTGGACATGACTGAATGAAAGAACAGCCTCTAACTAAAAGGTATTTCTACTGTATCATGCTGGCAATCTCACTTAACCCCTTGAGCTGTTTCTTCATCTATAAAACGAGGCTGCATTAGCCTCTTTGTCCCTTCTAGCTGTAAAAAGGCTATATCGATGATTAAAGTCGCATGATTTGGTGATTAGGATTTTATGGATAATTTTGAACAGTTTCAGTAGACAATGATAGTAATGAAAGGGCTGATTTATGTCTCAAGAAAACTGAGGGAGGATAAGGGAAAAGAAAGAGAGAAAGATGTGCAGAGTCATCAGCACTAGAGAAGGATAATTTTACCAACCTGAAAAACCGCATGTTTACAAGAAGAGAGAAATAAGCTAATAGAGAGGAAGCACCTGAAATAGAGGAAATCAACAAATATTGAAGTTCCTACTGCATGCTAGGACAATGACAAAAGGTCCTACTGTGTTCCGGGACAATGATGAAAGAGAAAGGATGAGTGCCACATTAAAATTCCCCAGAAAGAAGATAAAAAAGAAACAAGACCAGCATTAGAAGAATGTGTTTTGGGAAAGATAAAGGGCATTTCTTTTTAGGTTTCAAAAGTGAAGAATAACAAACGAAGGAAAATATATGAATATTATAGTCTTAGAAAATTGAAGGAAAAGATATTTTTTGTGAGTGAGGGAGAAGAGGCAGATCAAGAGCATAAGATTAGGTGAAATGTCTGGAATTATGGTTATGGGCAATATTAAAAAAAAATCAAGAAAAGATGATTAAGAGAATTTTTAAGCATTATTTGGAACCTACATAAAGTTAGAAAGAATGAATGTAGTAGAAAGATTCAAAAGTTACATTTTTCTCAAATGGTTTGGAGCTCAAAAGAAAATAGAAAATGGCAATAATATTGAGTTCAGTATTGTTGAGGTCAGTCTGACATAACATCAGAAATTTGAGTGGAATTAAGGGTGCTATTGAGAATCTACTTGAAAAAATAGCTATGCCCATGAAATCTAGTCTAGGAGGATAGCAAATGTATACAGAGAGGAAAAAACAGGTAAATATCAATGCTAACCTCCCTTCTCCAACATCTACTTACCTCATCCACTTCAAGTTTTTATGCTTTTACTACACTTTCCTAAAGTTATATAGGACCAGTGGCCCCAGAAATTTCCTTCAATGTGAATTCATGAGACTTCAGAATTTTTGGAATTTGAAATTCTTCATCCAATTCATGTGAATAGAAAAGGTCTACAATTAAAGGTAACATTTATGACACTAATTTTGGCAGGCTTTCAAAATGAACTCTTCAGGAACAATATGAATCATCAGTTGGAGTCAAGAGATTCATTACGCTGGTGCAAAAAATATATATAGCAAAGAAACAGAAAAAAGTGACATTTAGCATTTGTATGTTTCTGGGAAACTTGGGGGTTAATGTTCATTATTTTCCTAAAAAATCAAAAAAGACTTATTCAGAGTATTGACAAATCAAACCTGTCACTTTTCAAATTTCTATGGAAACTGCATAGGATAATGGTCATTTATAATAGATTTGCCTCCTTTCTTTACAAAATGAGTTCAAAATGGTATTCAGAGCTTGATTTTCTCTACCATAAAAGATCTCAAATATAGGTTTTCACTGTAGAAGTTAAAATTTTCATCAGCTTTTAATCCTAACACATATCTGAAAACTAGAAAATAATTTGCTCAGTGAATATTATTGTCCACCATTTTTCATATAAAACTAAATCAAAGAACAGGTGAAACAAGTGTTATTTATGGTAAACAGAACATCATTCTCTCTAGACAATGGGGAAAAATAGGATATTTTCACTAGAATTTATTCCTTCTCTAATCACCAGCAAAAAGAAAAAAGGTCTAATTTTTGGAATCACTTGAATAAGAATAGTGAAATTTCTTGAGTAAAGACTGAAGTGATTACTGTAGCTAAAACCTTTAATCAGTAGCTGATTTATATGCATTTCTGCTGAAGACCTTTGTGATAGAATCTATAGTGGTTCTTAAGTTCATTTACTTCTTTTAGCTGAAATGTCTTTTGTTCATTTGCAGTTGCTTGTGACAAATGTTGAATTGATTTTCTTTTCAATAAAACCATAGCTTAAGAGAAAAAGTAAAGTTCAGATAACTTTAAGGTTATTCTTTTATCTGTACAAGTTGTATATGCTTTTGAATAACCATGTCCTTAAATGCAATCACCTACTATGACAGTCATATTTAATTTGCCACATTAAAATGTGTCTGGCACTTGGCATAGCAAGTAAAATACATCAAAATAATTTAGAGTGCTTCATGAAGTTAAAACAACTTCAGCTGGATTGGAAAAGACCAAAACACACTGCCAAGACCCTTAATCTCCAAGTGCTTGTATTCCTTATTTAAAAAAATAAATTGAATTGGTTGGAATATGGATTCAGAAGAACAAATTTTGAAACATTTCATCCTAATCTTAGTAAGATAGCAATCAGGAATACCTTATGGTGCCAACAGTGATGAACTTATTAATAAACGGCTGCTTATATGGGATAGTCTTTGGAATATCAGAGAAGTCCTCCTGCATCGAACAGTGTGCTTACGTCGGTGATTCTGCAGGTAGGGCTTCACCATGGACGTTTTTCAATGTCCCTGCTCTTCAGAAGTAGAAATGCCAACACCTTATCAAGAAGAACTTAACAAAACTTAACAAAAGAAAAGCAAGAAGAGAGATATAGTAGATACAGAAAAGAGAAGCCCAAAGGTACTAAATGTAAGCCTAGTTTATCTCATAATTCTTCCTAGGACTAGGATGAAATTCTAATCCTAAAACCATATTTTCTGTCTCTTAGACCCATGGTCAACTTTTCAGTTCAAGTTCGATGTACTTAATATGAGGGCTGTTTTCTACAGTTCACCTAACCCTGGAAGCAAATGTGTTAAGTGTATTCATCTAAGCAACTATTAAAAGATATAACGTAAGTAAGCACTGAATGGGAAGAATTACCAAAGGTGCCACAAGTTATAGAGTCCAGAAGGGATCTACAAGGTACAGTAATAAATATTATATATACATAATATATATACATACACCTATATGTATATGTATATGTGTGTATATATGTGTATACATCTGTACTGTATATATGTATGTATATATACATATACATTATGTACAATGTACATAACAAAGGACATTATATTATATGTGCGTATATATATATATATATATGAAACTACATTAATGTAGTTTATACATGATAAAAAAAAATCCTCTTTATTACACCCCCAACAAATGATCATTCAGCCTTCTCTTGAAGTCCACAAGATGGGGTACTCATTATCCCCTCAAGCACACAACTTTACTTTGGAATATTTTTAATTATCTTTCTGTCTCAAGCCTCTCTTCACTTTAGTCTGTGTTACACATTGCCACCAAAGTAATTTTCCTTAAGCTTAGATCTTGTCTTTGGACTACTACCGTTCTCAACCAACTCTGGTGGCTTCTTATTGCCTTTAGGATAAAAAGGAAATTCTTCTGGGTGGCTTTGAAGGCTCTCCCCCATCTGGCCCCAATCTATCTTTCTAGACTCAATAGATACTACTCTCCTCCCCCTACTTTAAGATAAAGCTAAATTGACCTTCTCTTGGTTCCTCAAATATGACACACCATCCCCTTCATCTGCACTTTTGCCCTTGCAGACCCCAATGTATTGCACTCACTCCTTACCTCTACTTTATAAGAGCCTCCTTTTAAATATGCAGCTGAGACACTATATTTTGAAAGAAGCCTTTCCTGAATCCCACAGATGCTAGCGAGCTCCCTCCTAAAGAAACTTGTACCTAACTTTCTATATACTTGTATTTACTGCCTATTGTTTGCTGTATATATTTTTGTACATTTGCCCTTCCATTAGAATGTAAGCTCACTGGATTCATGATAAAGCATACTATCCACCTCCACATAGAAGGTGATACACTCAGAGTGCAAATGAAAACTTCATGGCTAATGCAGAAATTTGGCTTTTTTGTACGTGTATGTGTGTGTGTGTTGGGAGGATGGGTCGTGATTAGTAGGGATCATTTCATTCCTTTGAACTTGTATTCCAGTGTTAACCGTAGTGCTGGCACAAAGTAGGTACTTAGCTAACCCTTGTTGGCTGACTGATTGGCAGGTTGATTGGAGGTCTTTCCTACACTGAACCTAAATCTGACTCTTCAATTTCCATCCATTATTTCTAATTCTGACTTCTTGGGTCAAGGAGGAAAAATATCTAATTCCTCTTCCATACAGCCATTCATTAACATCTTTAAAAACAACCATATTTTATCTCCTAAGTCTCCTCTTCCCTAGGCTAGATATCTCCAATGTTTATTGAACCAATCATAGAAATATTTAAATGTCCTCCCACAGGTCATTATGGTGTCCCTCTGAACCACCAAATTCATGGAACTGGAATTCTAAGACTGCCCTCTTTGCTTCCAAAATTCCTTAATGTCCCTTAGAGAATTTGTGTCTTCAAGAAACAAGTTAATTGAGGATGTGTAAGAAGACAAAGAAATAATTTCTAAATTCAAGACAAATATCTATCAAAAGTTTCCTAATAAATGTAGTATTCAATTTGTGATATACATTAATATGACATACTAATAAAATTTTTTTTATAATTTTATTATAATGCAGATTTTTCTAGATCATCAAAACAATATTAAGCAAAAGATTTCTTGACATCAGAACTATTTCTCCATTCATGGACTAAACAATTTAGCAGCTATGTTTCTTGCATAGTCATATATGAGCCTTGTTTCCCCCCTATTGTCTTTCCCCTGAAACCTATCTATAAACCCATACACTTCAGATTACATCACTGAAGCAATCTTCCTAGTGAAGAATTTCCTCTAGCCATGCAAATACCCACCCTTCTATTTGATTTACAATCTAAAAGATTTGTCTGGACCACTGAGAAATTAACCCAGAACCAGTGTGTGTGAGACGGCAGAAATGGACCTGGGAATTCCTGACTCTGAAGAAAGTCCTCCATCAAGTAGTTTATGAGGTCTCTATTACCCCACATGCATCTTTTTTAAAACATAAAAGCTGTGATATCTCTTTTAACCTTTATAAGGCAATGTACATAAAAAATGTTTTCAATACTGTATCAATGCACACTTTGTAGTTTATGATCAAACTATGACTTTTGCAGATACTACGTGCTTAGCCGTACAACAAACGGTATCTGTATTTACTGTATTCCATGAAGTAGGCTGTTTAATCTAAAAATCTTAGTCAAAAAGTATGTATTTTTTCCCTTTTAATGACAGGGAGCATTTGAGAAATGTACACGACAGTGTCAATACACTAAATATTCAATTACAACCAATAAGCCCTTACTCAGAATTTAATAACACTGTTCACATATATAATATTTCTAGGTTGCCCATTTAATATGTCTAAGTGATTGTGTAGTCAGTGAAGCCTCTGAAGCTGAGATTCAGGAAACTATGAATTGATTCTCTGGTGCTTGTGTTCATTTTGACCTAACAATTAACACCCAGACAACACAGGTTCTCCATCAGCCAGCACCATATCATCCATATGTGGAACCATTGATTATGGCAAATGGAGAAATTTTGAATACTATGGATAAATTCACTTACCTTGGCAGTATACTTTCCAGTATAATTTTCTGGATGATGAGGTTGGCATATACATTGTAAGAGCTAACTCAGGGTTTGGGAGATTCCATAAGAAAGTGTGGGGAAAAAAGGGGTATTAGTGCCTACCAAATTGGAGGTCTACACAGTCACTATGCTGGTCTCATTGTTGAATGCCTGTGAAACCTGGATGGTTTATCAGCACCATGCCTGAAAACTGAATTGGTTTCATTTTTATTGTTTTAGAAAGAGTCTGAAGATCACCTGGCAGGATGAAGTACTGGACACTGAGCTCTTTTTTGGAGCTAATTTGCCAAGCATTTAAACTCTACTACAGAGAGCACAACTCTGATGGACTGGCAATGTATTTCTAATGCCAAATGTATTTTTGACTAAAAGACTATTTACAGAGAACTGAGGCAAGGCAGGTGCTCACGTGGTAGTCAGAAGAAGCAATACAAGGATGCTCTCAAGGTCTCTCTGAAGAGCTCTGGAACTGATTGAGAGACATGGGAAACAGGGCAAAGGAGCACCCAGCTTAGCATGTCCGTATTAAAGAAGGTGTTGTATTCTATGAGCAAAGCAGAATTGCCAGTAGCTCAAAAGAAATGTGAGAGACAATTTTAGAAACATCTCCACTTGAAATGTTCATATGGATTGTCTGTGTCTGACTTATGGTAGAGTCTTCAGAGCTCATATTGGTCTGATTGGCCACAGACACACTGTGCCTTGACTCCAACATAGCGATGTCATTTTGGTCCTCTTAGAGAATGTGCCTAAAATACCCTCTAGCATTTTTCTAAAAGCAAAGATAGCTCTACGAATATAATAACCATCTGAACAAAAAGGTTTTGGAATGGGATTAAATAAGGAAATGTAATTTCAGTCATCGGGCCTCACATGGAACCTTCTAAAGTTCCTTCTAAGAATAGGTGACAGGACTTACATCCCTGCGAGGTGAAATTAACTTACATGGTTTCAGCAACAGAAATTATGGACTGTGGGGATGCATGCATCAACATCTCTGTAATCCTTCTGACTATGAGGCCAAGAGAATTTTGCAGCCTAACTTCACATTAATCCTCTTCATCCAACCAAAATGCACTATTTCCTCCTCCTTAAATGTAACCATGCCCTCCTTTAGGTGGGCTTTTATACACTGTTCCCTCTAATTAGGATGTCCTCTACCAACATCTTCACCCAATGCAATCTCACATATTCAAGGTCTGCCTTGGCCCTATTCCCCTTTAGCCAAAATGGGATCTCTCCATCCTTAATTTCAGAAACCATGACCACTAGAGTGCAAGCAAGAAATGCATTTCACTTTCATACTGGCAAACCCTATTCAATCTACTTTAGAACACAGTGAAATGCAGTAATTTACCTTCAAAAGGAAAAAAAAAAAAAGAACGTTTTGCACCTCATGAACAAATATAAAGGGTACAAGAGGGAGGAAAATAAAAACAATATGAAATAATCATAAAAGTTTGACCATGTTCATTCTACAATCTACAGGAAATAGCAAGAGGCATATTATGCTTTACTTTGCAAATCAAAATTATTAACTGCAAGGGTCTGACTTCTAAATGCTTCATAAACACATTTTCCCCTGAACTCATGTATAATATAATTTGTAATAAAAATGCCACTTTACTATTTACTAATGGAAACTTGTACTATGAATCAAAACTAATTATGAAAAAACAGATCACTACTTTAAATCAGATGTTCTTTTGATTATGTTGCTTGTTGGAGAACTGGATATTTTTAACCATAAATGTCATAATTTTCACTTCTGCTTATAGGAGGAAGCTTTCTCATGTGACAGATTTTCCTCATGTGTACACTTTCGACCTCATGCTGACACTTATTATTAACATATATTGAATTTGTGGAGCATTATTGGCATGTCAAAAATTTTTAGCTGTAACCAGATTTAGTCCAAAAAAGTTCATTTCTTTGACATTATATTGTATACCATTTCTCTTGCAGCTTATTCACACTGATCATGCATCTTTCTATTACTGTTAGAATGACATACAACTTTAACTCGACCAAATTTCTCACATTACAATTTCACTGCAGCACTTGAAAGACTGAAATAAACACTGGTGTCAGGAAAAACACAATAACGTCTTAAAAACAATTCAATCCACTCTTTGATTTAAATATGTGCTTAATTTATTGTCTACAATAATGCCTGCCCATGATATATACATAACAATTAATCACTTAAAAAGCTTTTTTAAGGCCCACTATCGATGAGGCACTGGAGATACAACAAAAAAAATTGTCTTTAAGGACCTTACAGTCTATCAAAAATAAAATAAAATGTGCATACAAAGGTTTACACAAAATATATACATATTAAATACAAGGCACTTTAGGAGACCCTAGTAGCAGGGGTGATTAGGAAAGGTTTCTAACAGAAAGGTGTTGCTTGTGTTCTTAACAGAATCTAGGGATCCTCAGAGGGAAAACTGAGGAAGGAATTTTAGGCATGGGGGAAAGCCACTGCAAAGGAACACATATGAAAGATATAGTTTATCTATGAGGAAGAGGAGGAGGTTGATTTGATTAGACCATAGTGTGGGTGAGAGGAAATAATGTGTATAAATGCCAGAGAGGCAGACTGAGGCCCTAGTGTGAAAGCAAAGTTGTAAAATGCCAAAGGAAGAAGTTTAGATCCTACAGATAACAAGGGACCAATGGAATTTGTTTCATTAGGGAAATGCCATGAACTTGCGAGCTGCCTTTATTAGCTGTCCAATCAATTGTTTTTCTTCTAAAAAGAGTTAGTCTGGATGCTTTTGAGAGATTTCACTTCAGAGAATATCTGGGATATGACAGAATGAAATATAAGCATGTATCTTGAACACTTCCATCCTCTGCAGGGAATCCATCTTCATCTAATGTTTGTGCTAGGCATCCTCCAAACAACTTTAGTGAGATTGCTTTCTTGCATGTTTCACTTGATATTTATGTCTTTGAATAAAGTTATCTCTGTTGTCACAGTCCATGAGATTTTGCATATTAACAAATGCATGTGAAATACCTTGTTATAGTGAAAGTAGTATCTTGATCAAAAGAATCAAATGCTTTTTTGAATATTCAATAGTCATTTAGGACAATAGGATCTTAAATTCTTTGACATTTTAGTGAACTATGTGAAGATGTGGCCTGCTGTGGTAAATTATTTGTGAAAAATTATTACTGTCATCAGTGGTGTAGAAAAAGCAATCTACAAGTAGCATGCCAAATGGCCTAATGGGAGAGGAAGCCAAAGGCCAGAAATCCATTGCAGTCTATTACAGTAGGCTAGATATGAAATTTACAGCATCAGAATTGGAGTATTGGCAGTGGAAAGTAAAACATAGAGATACATGCAAGAAACAATGCAACTGAACATCAATAAGACTGAATTACACCTGGAAAAAAAAAGAGTCAAAGATGATTTCAAAATATGGGCTTCAGAAAATTTAAAAAAAAAAGACAAATTGAAAGGTTGCTGCTTAGTTGGGTAAGGACCAAAGAGAGTGGAAGACTGCTTCTAGACATATTAACCTTGAGTTTATGGTAAGATATATAAGTGAAAATGTCCATCCAATAGACAGTCAGAAATATCAAACTGGAACTTGGGAAAAAATCTTATGGTTTGAAGTACGGATTTGTCAATCAAACATCATGTCTAGAAAAAGAACAGAAGTTGACAAAGAACCTTAAATCACAAATATTTAAAGGGAAGCAAAAAATGATAGATTGGTAAAGACAGAATAAGTTGGGTAGTACATGTCCTCAGAAGAATCATCAAGATGGAATGTTGTAGAGAAACAAATCTGAGCACAGACATGATGAGGGAGCTATTTAAAAGTTCATGGTTAAGAAGGTATATCACAGAAATTACTTTTGGAATACACTAATAATATTGGGAGTGCAATTCCATTTTTGCATCACTTGTCTACTCTGACCCACTTTTCCAACATTTATGCCAAACCAGTATATTAAACTGTATCTATCAATTATATTTATTTTTTTCCTTTAAAAATATACATCAAAAGCAACAGTAGCACAATCCTTGCATATTTCCTAATTGGCCATACAAAAGGAGGAATGCAGTGATTGCCCACTCCTGTAACACAGAAGAAGTCAAAACTATGGGAGAGTGGATCAAAGTCATGCTTTGGCATTGGTCAAACAGGTCTATTTAAACCATATGGTTTTCCCATGGCCATATGATATTGTCCACTTAGAACACATATCAACTTAGCCATCTTGCTTTCCAGAAGGAATGACAGAAATGTACTGAGCCTGAGCAGAGTTTCTGTGTCTCCATATTTCTTTGTCAATATTTAATATACTTCCTCCTTTTTAGTAAAAGATTCTCTGAAATTTCAGACATAATTCAGCCACAGAGAAAAGGTTAAACAGCTGATAAAAAGGAAACACTATCTAGAGACCATTCACCAAATCAGGAAAACTGGCTTTTTAGGTTTCAGACAATCCACTGTAGCTAAAATGAGAAACAATCACTTGTCAGATGACACTGATACTAGGGTCTTAAGTATAACAAGATTATAAGGGCAAATAACTGAGATCTAATATGAACTGATTCAGAGTGATACATAAGCCGAAGCAGGAGAATAATTTATCCTATAACAACAATATTGTAAACAACAACAACTGTAAAAGATTTAGGAACTCTATGTAATTTAATGCTTAACCATGACTCCAGAGGTCTTCTGATGGTACCCACTTCAAGGGAGATAATGGACTAAATATGGAGAATGTGACATTCATTTTGTACATGAATTAGCAATGTGGAAACTGGTTGTCTTTGTTTTTCAGTGATGCAGGAAAGTGAGAGGAAAATAAAGTAAATGCTTTTTAATTGAAAAAAAAGTCAGAGATAAGACAAGGATGCTCCAGACATAACAGGGAGGCTTGACATAGAACACCCAACTTCATAATAACTAATGTTGATGTACAGTCAGTTTGACAATTCTGAAGACAAAACAAAATAGAGCAAAACTGATGATGGGAGATGAACTTGTGCATTTCATTTTCAATTCAGTGACACAGGTATGAACTTGCTAATAGCAAACAAATGTTGATCATTTTATATATTCTCCCTTGAAAATCTCACCCATTTCCATAGTTTTAATTATCATCTTCAAATAGATGACTTCCATACCTACATATGAAGAATTCATCTTTCTTGAGAACTTCAGTTTCAGATCACCAGCTGCCTACCATATATTATTAACTGGATCTCCTATAAGCAATTCAAACCCAACATGTCCAAAATATAGCTGATCAGCTTCATATATCTGTCAGAATTTCATATTTTTCTTGTGGGCATTATCACTCATCTAGCCACTCAAATTCACTATCTTGTAGTCACTTACAACTTTAACTCTCTTTTATAACTTCTTCCTACCTCACACCTAAGCAGCTGCCAAGTATCATCCACTTAATCCTTACAGCATTTCAGGCCTGTTCTCTTTTCTCTAGCCACAAGGTCAAAATCATAATTCAGACTCCCATCACCTTTAACTTGGGCTATTGAAAGAGCCTCTTATTTTAATTCCCTTCTCTCAGTCTATCCTCTCTGCAGTTTTTATTCCAAATATTTGCAAAAGTTAATTGTCTAAAACAGGAATTTTTGCTCTTAATATGCTCCTAAAAATGTTCAGTAAATCCCCATTGATCTTAGGATGGAATAAAAATCATCTTGTCATTTAATGGCATTTATAATCCAATTTCAATCTTCTTTTTGAGGTTTATTTTACACCAACATGAAATCTATGTTCAAGCCATACTTTTCTCTGTATTTGTCACCTAACTCACCATTCTATTACTTGAATACAAGCCTTTACTCCAACTCATGGAATAATTTTTTTATCTCCAACTCTTGGACTCTTTTCTCCCCATACTTAACTATTATCTTGTATAGGAATGATTTCCTGAGGTCCTGATGTTAATATGCTGCCCCTCCTCAAATTACCTTCTATTTTCTTATCTACATAAACACTAGGTTTCCACAAAACCTAGAATGCAAATTTCAAGATTATTATTCGCATCTGGGACAATGCCTCAAACATGTCAGTGTTTAGCAAATGCATCTAAATTTGCCTGGATTCCACCATTGGCGCTACTCTCTAAGACTTTTTTATTAGAAACTTACATAGAAAATCCAGGATGTGGTAATTTACTAATTCCAGTTTGGGAATTATATTTTCTCTTTTATGCCCCCTGGATAGCATCATGCCTCCAGGATCATCTTACTTCATTAAATAATAGTATTTGGCAAATAGTCAAAGGACCCTAACTCTTCTTTGTAGCTTTTTCATACTGAACCTCATGCCAATACTGTTCTAAATAAATAATAATGCAATTACTGTATATTGCAATAGCCAAGCCAGAAATTCACATTCTGTCTTTAGTAGAATTAGCCTGTAATACACATATATAGGATAATATATTTTCATCACAAAAAAACAAAAAGATTTTGGTGGCATTGCTCCAAGGTACACTAGTTTAGCAATGTTCCTAAACTGTACACATTATTGAATATTCTACATGAAAGTAAATAGATTGTATGCAATAAATTTCCCAGATGCCTTCCCTGTTTCTTGGTTCCTTGCTAAATTTAATTATTAAAACGAATTACTGAAATAAGAGTTCATGTTCTTAGGTTAAAAATTAATCTGAATTCCATTATGCAGAAAGGTAAATAATCAATATCAAATCATTTTTTTCCTATCTTAAATTTATCTCTTTTATGGGGTAAAAGAAAAAGAGAATTATGGCTGGAAAAAAAGATAACAGGAAAGCAGGAAGACCAGAAGACTACGGTAAACATATTAGCCATGAAAAGGTTTTGGCTCCTTTTACATAATGTCTCTGAAATACACTTAATATGAGTTAAGGAAAAATACACAAATGCACACACATGCACGTGCGCACACACACACACACACACACACACACACACACACACACACACACACCAAATAACAGAACTATCATATTAGCAGAGCTGTGACAAAAATAAATCTTCTATTTATTTGGATATGTACTATTAATGGAAAAGATTTTTTAACAACAAAAGAACATAAGAGAAATCAGGTTCTTTTCAACCTCCAAAATATTAGTTTGGTTTCATTTTCCTTAAGTCCATTTACTTAAGCTTTATATTCTGGGTGTGTCTTTAAAGTTACCCCATACTTTTTCTTACCACATATGAAATATGGTGGTAAAGGTGAAAGGATGGTGACACTGATTCTCATAGAAATGGAGAGTGGTGGTTGAAGTCTAAACAGTCCACTGCCAATATTGTACCCCTCCACCCCCACCGCCCAAATATTAGAACTAAATATAAGCATGGTCTTCTGTTAAGCATGAGAAATCCCCTAGAAGTGAGGTACAATAGAAAAAACAGTGAGTTTGGGGTCCTAGAATCCGAGTTCAAATCCCAGATCTGTAAGTTATTACATATAAAATGTTGGGCAAATCATCTTTTTATGGACCTCTTCAGCTCTTCATCTATAAAATGAAGGCATAAGCTTTCATGGCCTGCCTTTAGGGTCCCTTCCATCTATAAATCTATAACCCCATGATCCATGAGTTGTCCTCTTAGTATAGTCGCTCTGCCATCAAGGTAGATGGAACTGAAATGTACCATTCTCTCTTCTCTAGAAGTGCACTTAGATTCATTCTGTGATAAGGAAGACTGGAAACTGAATGAATGAGTAAATAACAATGAGCTTTAGAATTTTAATTCTATTTGACACAGAAACCACTTTACAATCATAAGTAAAATGTACTTGATAGTTGAGAAACTGAGAGAATCTTTCTTATTTCCAATATTATTCTAAGAGAAATTCTTATCCAAGTTATGCCTTTATCACTATAGCTTTTTGGGCAACGGGATCTGGTGCACTATAGTGATAGCATGTGACAACTGTAGCAATATCATTACAGGAATATTGAGAACAAAGCTAAGAAGAATGTTAGCCTTCTGCTTATGTATCCGAGTCGTGCTTCAAAACAGTCAAAGCAGCAATGAGAGGCAGCTAGGCGGAGCAGTGGATAGAACACTGGGCCTGGAGTCTGGAATACCCAGGTTCAAATCTAGCCTCAGACGCTAAATGTGTCACCCTGGGCAAGTTACTTAACCTTGTTTGCCTCAGTTTCCTTATCTGTAAAATGAGATACAAAAAGAGAAGGAAATGGAAAAGTCCTCTAGTATTTCTGCTGAGAAAATCCCAAATAGGGTCACAAAAAGCTGGACACAACTGAAAAGTGAACAAACAAGAAAATAATGAAAAAATTAAGAAAAGAATTCAAAAGTAATTTCTGAGACTCCATAATCAGAGAGTGAAAAAAGATATCCATGAATAATGGTTATAATTACACAATAGTTAAACTGCAATAATTTCATGAAATTAATAAGGTTTTATAAAGTGGTAACTATGTATCAACTACTGTGTTAAGTACCATATAAAAAGGATAGGACACAAAAGTCTCTATCTTATACTGCCACAGCACATGTATATAAAAATGAATGAACTGGGCTTTGAGAAGAGAGGGTACTAAAGCATGAGGAGTGGTTTCACATACAAGGTGGTGCTTCAGCAGATTCTGGACTGGGAAAAAAAGTGTTAGAGAGTATCAATCCTCAGATATGGTTAAGTTTTAAAAAAAATGTGTAAATAAGATCATCTATTCATCTTTGTACCTTTATCAGGTGCTAATGCATTAAGTCATGGAAAGCAGAGATTACTGGCTAATCAAATTTAAAAACTTAGGATTTTTTAATAAGATAAATTTCAAAAGTTGTTCAATTATGAAATGTGCCAGTCTAACAGTGGATTTCATTTTGGAGGTTATTAGGTAGGCCTATGTGAGGGAAAGGATAGCTCTGGAGTTGTCCTCAAATTCACTGTGTGGGATGAGGAAACAGTTTAACCCATTGACCATGTTACTAGAAAGACTAGACCAGGAGTAGGTCATACATCCAGACACATAGAACATGTGTTTAATCTCGTAAGAGGTTACCAGAGAAACAACTTCCAGATTAGAAACCTGGTGTCATTGAATTAGTAGGTCTTTTCCCACTATGATTAATACCTCCTCACCATCATAGTGATTTTTATTATTAATATTATTTATGCCAACTTTTCTCTGGACTCTCCATATTTGCAGGAGGCATTTTCTTTTTTGTGAGGGGTAAGGATTGGGGGATGACAGTATGCTTTGTACCATGTTGATGAACCATTTTAGTACATATTCTTTTGAAAAACTAACTCAAGTATGGCTGATACTAGCATGAAGCATACCAGTGGGGGCTTGTGAGTGGCAGTACACAGAAATTCAATTCCTTAGGGTTTCTACTACAAATCCTGACAGGAGTGGGGAACCTGCAGCCTTGAGGTCACATGTGGCCCTCTAGGTCCTTAAGTGCAGCCCTTTGACTGAATCCAAACTTCACAGAACAGATCCCCTTAATAAAAGGATTTGTTCTGTAAAACCTAGACTCAGTCAAAAGGCCACACCCAAGGACCTAGAAGGCCACGCATGGCCTTGAGGCTGCAGGTTCCCCACCCCTGTTCTAAGAAAATATAGTCAACAATCCATCTTGGGTTGGGCCTAGTAGTGAGAAATGTGAAAGAGACACCTCCAGAAGTGTTATTTAAAAGATGATGAGGCAGAGGTGAGTCAGGAGTATATGCTAGGCAAAAAGATAATTAGCTGAAAGGCACAGATGAGAGTGGGGGAATGGGTTTGTGTCAAATATCAAGAAGACTAGTTTGATTAGATCATATCATTAGGGTAGAGGAATAATATATAAGAAGTCTTAACAATCCATTACATTTCAAGCTCCTTGAGGGCAGGTACTATCTTTTGCCTCTTTTGTATTCCCAATGCTTTTTCTAGCCCTCCCTCACTCAAAACAAAGTCAGTGCAAGTCATGTCATCATTTCTCTGATGGCATGGTCTTCTTCAGCATCATTAATGCTGAAATGGCATTATTAATTGTATAACCATGGTACTAATGATTTTTTCTTCTTTTACATTCTTTTAGAATTTTTATCACAAACATTTATTCTCAAGTGTTGTCAACAAACACAGTAAATTAAATGAACACAAATGAGTCAAAATTCAACAATTCATGCTGCCAGTATTTAAAAGAAAATACTATGAATTAGATGTTCAGTGTCACCAGAATAATGTCATATTTAAATATTTTATTGCCACATTAAAGATTTAATTTCACAAGATAGGTTTTCATGGTCAGAGTGTTCAAGTACTATGGGGCAAAATACTGGAGATGAGTTTCTCCTAACTAAATGAGGATGGGTCTAGTGGAACAGATACAGTCCTTTTCAAAGCTTTTTCAAGGGCCACACAGAAAGGTCTTTCTGTCATACATCATCAGTGATATTCATAGTCACTCAAAAGGAATGAATCTAACAATGTAAACAGAAAAACCAAATGACTTTTTAAAAACCTGTTGCTCAAACTACGAAATGCATTTCAGAATGTTATTTGAGACCAGTTCTTCTAGTTATAAAGTTTGTGCTACATCCATTATGTAATGATCCCATCTCTGTAAAAAAAAAAAAAAAATGTATTATGTAAACCCTTAACTTTACAAACCCCTAATACATAAGAATTAAATTTGTTTCTATCATTTTTATTCATTAGTTCTTACTTTTGACCCTGGAGGCATAAAGCAATAAAGTCTAATCCTTCTCCCCAGTGACAATCTTTCAAATACTGTATCACAACTATTATATCTTCCTGATTCTCCTCTTCACCACACTAACTATCCTCAGTTTCACTGATTGATCCTCATATGGCAAGGATCGAAGGACTTTGGCCAATCTACTTGCTCTCCTCTAGATGTTCTTTGGTTTATTAATATCGTTTATAAGATGTGTTGTTCAGATTCTAATATAATACTCCTGATGTGCGGTCTGAGCACTCTTACCTTCATATTCCTGCTCAAAGCTATGCTAATCTTAAAGCAGCCTAAGACAGCCTTAGCCAATCACACTGTTGACTCATATTGAATATGTAGGAACCTAAAACCTGCGGAACATTTCAACGTGCTGTCTAATTATGCCTCCTCCATCTTGTATTTTTGAATTAATTACTTGAACTGAAGTGACTTTATATTTATTTCTATTAAAAATTTTAGTTAATTAGATTCATTTTTTTTTAATCCTGTAAAGACCTTTTTGGATTCTGACTCTCATATGTGTTGTCTTTATCCCCATCAACTTTATGATATCTGAAAATTTGATGAGCATAGTACCTATATATTTATCCTCATCAATGATGAAAACATTAAATAGCACAGATCAATGGAAACACCACTGGACTTCCTCCTAATTCTCAATGAATTAGAAAGAATAATGATTGCCTGTTTGCTTTTCTCTTTCCCTGTCTCATAGGATCAAAGCTCTTAAGCTGGAAAACACTTCAGAGACCACCTAATCTAATCCTCTTTTTTACAGAAAAGAGATTCAATGACTTCTCAAAGTCAAACAAGCAGGGTCAGCAAAAATATTTGAACACACATCTTCAGAGTTCAGTGTTCTTTCTACTGTACCAAATTATCAAGGAACAATTCATGGCTTGATTTTGAATCTAATCATCCAAATAATTTTGAATGCACCTAATTGACATCTTCCCATCATTTCCCATAGTAGTAACATGAAATACTCTTTAAAATATTTAAACAAAATCTAGATGAATAGTATTTTTCCCATCTGCAAGTCTAAAGAGTAAGAGTAGCCAATCATAAGTCATTTTTGATGAAACTCTGCTGATTTTGTATATAATTTTATAGATAATATCTAACCATCTCTTTAATAATACATTTTAGAATTTTTCAAGGAATTAAAGCCAGACTTATAAGTCTGAGAAGTATTTGATCAGATAAGGGTCTGTGCCAATTGTGCAGCAAGAGTAGGGGATGACAAATGAACAGTTCAAGGGATGAATTGATAGTCATGAAATGTCAAGACCTAAAAAAAGGTCTATAGCAAATTGGGTAAGTCATATATGCATGCAAAGATATGGATAAGAATAATAAAAAATGAGGTGTGGTTGGAGGGGTGAGGGGTATTCCGTGTCATCTGAGATTGTTGAGATCATCATTCCATTAAAGGATTAGAATTTTTCATAGTATAAAGTTTATGATTTGTACTTTGCATAAAATATGCACCTTGTCTGCCAAATTTCTAAAAGGCAAACACAACCTTACAATAATTCATTACTGAAGCTTTGTTTTGAATAATTCAAGTCATACCTGCATCCCCCCATGCAAATGAATGTTTTCTGAAATAAGACAGCATCTACTATAATAACATGGGGCTAGATAATAACCTTATGAAATAGAATAGAAGATGAATCCCCAGCTGAGCTGCAGGAAATAATCTTGGCCCAGTGCATAGTGTTTGAAAAAAAAAAATTCAGTCCTAATGGTTTGAGCATCAAATACACTTCCAACTTAGATTCTCACTTTTGTTTTTGAAGTTTAAAGAAAGATGCTTTATTCTTGGGTTTCCTAGACACATAAGCCAGATATAGAGGTAAGAACATAGCAAAATTTAAAAGCTTATATAGATGTCACTGACAATGGAAGTAGTCAAAGGTTAAGCAGAAATGAAACAATTTAGCATCACTCATTTTATGTAGTGGACATCAGCTGGCATTCTTCCCAGGTTGGGAAAGCTCCCACCATAATTCTAATGATTTCAAGTTACTAACCACTGTGATTCATAAGCTAAAGCTTTTGACTAAGAGATTGGAAAGATGTAGGAGAAAATTCTCATTTGTACACTGAAATCATAGCCTCCATTTAGATTACTTGGGGGAATTTTCCTTAGCATAAATGTCACCTGCTTTTGAAGTAGAAATTTTTGTCTTTCCTACAGCCCACCGTCAAAAGTATTTGCTCAGAAATGAGTTGCTAACTAAAAAATCATACATTTCTAGCCCAAATACACATATTGTTTTTCTGAGCCAGAATTTTCATTTTTACAACCACCTTTATTTTGTATTTCTATATTTCAACTTCAGTATGAAGAAACACATCATGTCTACTTTAATATAATTGTTCTTATCCTAGTATTTTGTTCATTTAATGAGCCCTATTCTCATTAGGAATCCTAAGGATCTCTATTGTGCCTGACCAAATAATACATTAAAAAACATGTATTTGTGCTTTTACTCTAATCATGAGAGTTATATATTAATAAAAGAAATCCCTATAGTTTGCTAAATTGGCTATATTCCACTTATTAGTCATGTGATTTTGTGAAATTTCTCTTGCTAATTTTGTTTCTTCATCTGTGAAATGAAGATAATACAATTTGTGCTATTAATCTCAGAGAACTGTTGTACAGATTAAATGGGATAATGTATGATAAAACCAAGTATAATCATAAAGTGCTTTGCAAATATATTGTTACACTTACTAGTAGAGAAATTTTTACAGAGTTTAATTTCCATGAAATCAAAGATCATGCCTTATCCACCTCTGTATCTATCTATGGCTGTTGAATGGAATTATGAACATTAACTGGATGACACTTATGGAAGGGAGTTTATTTTTATAAGTTTACATTAGATCTATGATTGAAAACTTTGTTAATGACTCAGGAAAACACTTTGATAATCCAGTCTATAGGAGAGTGTTGAATTAGGGCTTGAGAATACCTTGGGCATTGAGTGTCAATTCCATCTCTGATATTTACTAGTGATCTAACTCTGGGCAAGTCATTTAACCTTTCTGCCTCATTCTGTTCATCTGTAAAATGAGGAGACCAGATTTGATGACACCTGAGATCACTTTTAGCTCTATGACCATATATCCATCCTTGTTCACTGAAGGATTCAAACTAAGAGATGCTTAAAATAAATCTTTATTCTAGAACTTTATCATGCAGTGAAAAAAAAAACATAAAGTCAATCATTTTGATAACTCTTTAAGTCAACAATGTCCTTCTATCTTGTGTGACAAGGTAGAAAGCACTGAATGCGATTATAATTACCAAAGACAAAATAAACTTTACACCATCTAGTTGTTCCTGCTACTTTAAGAAATCAGCAGCGGAAAAAAGGAAAAAGGTTTTTTATTGGAGCTGAAGGAAAATTACATGTTCTTTGTTGACTAAAACTTAAAATAATTCTGGTTCCTTGTTTTTATAATCATTCTGTAGTTATTAGTATTTCCTCCTGATTCTATAATTTAGCATTTCATAAGACTCCTATAAAATTTAGGATGAGGAGAGAGACCCTGTTTTGTTAAATAAAATATATATTAATATAAGGAGTGACTTATTGACCTTATTTAAGTATAACATTTACAAATTGTCATATCATCTTTGCAAATTAATAGCAAATATAATTATATTCTTTCATAGATTAAGACATAGCAACCATTTCTAATGCTAAAAATTTCCCAAACTGAATGGCTATGAATAAAAAAAAAAACAGCAGAGAGAATCAAAATTTTGAGTATCCTAAAAGGCAACAGAGACATGTAGGTTGGGGAGAAATCAGCAGCAATACACTACCCATATACAAGAAATGGCAGAAAAAAATATATATTCTGGGAAACGTAAAATTGCAAAAAGTGGTGAGGGATAACTTTTGACAACTCAAGTGCTATTATAGTCCTCAGGGAGTGATTCAAGGTCTTTAAGTCCACCAGCATGTTGGGTACCTCTGTTGAGGATTTCTGGGAGTCACAGACAAGAACTGGGTAAGATGAGGTTTTTTTGAGCTATACAACACATACCACTAGATGGAGTACCTATTGACATGGTCAATAAATGCTAAGAAATAAACAATTTTATATTATTAAAATGTTTTCTTTTTTGAAAAAATGTTAGTAAATTTATATTGTGAATCCTTAGTAGTTTATTTTAAAGTTTCAATGAACAGATTAGGATTACCAATTTAGGATCACAGATTTGTAGCCAGAAGGAACTTTAAAGGCCCTCTGTAATGGTAATTTAAATGGGAAGATCTTTCCCATTCTTTAATATGCCCACGTGACACATGAAACCCTAAATCACATGTTGTGCAAGGAACTTGCTAAACAGGTGGAACTGAGCAAAACTGAGAGAAGTTAGACTAGTTAGAGTTGGGAAGGACACAGGCAGGCTTAGGCTCCTGGGTGTTTGTTTGTGGGAAAGCCCTGGGGCAGGGTTGGGGAGGGGGAGACTTGGAAATGTCTTTTTCCCCTGCAGTGCTAATGTTCATTAACTTCTTGGTTACTAAGAAGGATCTGGCTTGGATTCCTGGTGTTGGGATTTGGTTTTCTGATGTCTGAAAAAATGTTTTTCTTCTGCATTTTATATGGAGAGTCTATTACATTTTGCTATTCAGAACTATGCTGGCATATTCACAGTCACCCTTGGTACTGTGAATATTGCCTGGGTGATACACCTCCCTAAGTCCAACACCCTAATTTTACATATGAAGAAACTGAGGCATAAAATGTTTAAGTGCTTTGTCCATCATTATAAAGCTATTAAGTGTCTGAGGTAGGAGGTATTTGAACTTAAATATTGCTGACTCAAGTGAGTTCTCTTATGTGTTACACTTAACAAAGGGCAAAGTTCTGATGGTGAGAGGATCTTTCCAGGAAGGGAAAAAAACCCCAGTAATTCTTAGAGTTAGAGAAAAAAAATTAAATACATACTTAAAATAGTATTTCAAATGGAAAGGGGATTGACTGTTGATTATGAGAAATAAACAAAGATGACTAGTAGGATGGAAGGCCATGGACTAAAAAGTATATTATACAAACACATATGTATATACACACTCACATATATGTGTATATATGTCTGTATATACATTCAAACATGCGTATATATATTGTAGGGAAACTGTTTAAAACGAAACTCCAAGATATATGTCCAGCTATCAAAAACGACTCTTGGAAAAAAGATTTGAAACCATTCTACTTCCAAAGATTAAACAGTTTACTCTCATTTTTTATTTCTTTTCTCTTAGTAATGTCTCTGAAAAAAAAGAAATCTCTGAAGGCCATTTATTATATCCAACTGTCTATCAAAGCTTCCAAAAGAAGGCTTACCCCACTTTTCTCTAAAGAAAATTCTGCAATTTCCATAGAGAGCAAAACATTACAGTGCCACTAATACCTTTCTTTTATGAAATGCTTAACCCTAACCTTCTTCTGAGAGAAGTAACTCTTTTCTCAACTATCTTTGAAAATAGAGAAAGGGCAATGAAAATCCTTTCACAGCATGAACTTTTCAATTCAGAAGACCGAAATTAGTTCGCAAAACTGATCCCCCCCCATAAATTTTTTTTTGAAAAATATTTGCTGTCTGATTACTTCATTGCTTTATAAGTAAAAGGGAATGCCATAAATCATAATAATTTCAAAACAACTTCAAAGATACTGTGGATGAAGGAAAGGAGTTATCATGGATATTAAGTCACTTTAAAAGGATAGGAACATATCCCAATATTATAATTCATTTCACAGGAACAAAGGCATTCCGCAACACTAAATTACTAACTCATGAGCCTGTCCACAAAGAATAAGAGCATCATTTTCACCAACTTTAAGAAGTATTTAATTAAAGCAAAAGTATTGAAATAAATTCATAATCTCATTACTTTTGGAACATTCAAATACCACTGTTCAGGATTCATCCATGGTGCATTTGGAATTTTTTTTAAAGGACAGAAAACTTTTATTTCAGAATATGGCCCTTTAAAAGTCAACCAACTTCTAATTTTCTCCCTTATTTCAAACATGAACTTTTAACAATCACAGTCAACAGGATATATGAAAAAAATGACCTTTGACCCAATTTACTTTGGTGTGGTGACAAGTTTTCTAGGTCACATAGTTGACAAAAAAACAAATGAATAACCCATAGTCTGACACTTGTATACATGCCATGTACATTTGTGCACATATACTGTTATTCAAGTAGATCAGCAGCCATCTTTGAATGTTTTTAAAGGATTAATCATTCTCTGATGGAGCTCTGATCTCATCCATGCTGGCACTCCCTCCAGTAGGGCTGATTGCCAGTCATTGATGCTTCCTCACCTTCATTTCCTCTGATAAAACTTACAGAGTCTACACTTCATAACTAGGGCCTTTCCCAAGAAGCAAATAGGTTTTCCACTGCTTATTCATTTATCTCCTGACATGACCAACATACTTCCCTTTCCTATATTACCTCTTCCTTGACAGTCATATAGAATTACCAAAAGAACTCTGGTGTTTAAAAAAAATAGGCTTTTGATTCAGAGAGAAATTTGGGCTCACCAAAACTTCTAAGTAAGAGGTCTTTTGAATCTCTTACTCAGTACTAGTCTCTTACTTAGTAATCCATGGATGCCAAAGGGATGATTAAAAATCTCCTAAATGAATGTATCTCTTCTATTGGCCAGTAATTCACATGCTCAGTCATCACTGATTGTGGGCATAGTTTTTGCTGAGCTTATCTCAAGGCATGGAAAGAAGTCTTCATATCTTTCTCTTACTCTTGACTGCAGGAAGTATGACTGCTGAGAGAATGTCAACTCACTATGATTCTGGAAACTTGTTAATATCATTAAGCACCATGAACACTACTATTTCCAGAGGCTAAAGGGAGCAATCCAAGTGGGAGAGAGATCAGAAGGTAAAGAAATCATTATGTTTGGATGACCAGACCTTACTCTGTGTGTTCTGTAGTCCCAGGAATACAAGGTTAACCTATTCCTTCCAAGCGAACAAGTTGTTACAGTCTACAGGGAGATGGACTAGGAAATTCAGAATTGTTTATGGCAACAATGAAAAGTTCAGGATGTTTTTCTCAGGAGAAATTGAGACATTTGGCTTGGGGTGGGGTGAGCGGTTTAGCAATCAAGAGAGCCTCAGAACAATGTTTAAGGGATGGATTCCTGTAATATTTGAATCCCCAAGAAAGGATCCTGAGGAATAAGAGGAAGTAGAAGAGCAGGAGCTTCAGGAGTGAAACTTTAAGTAGCAGACGTGTCAGGAAGAAGAGGAGGAGGAGAAGTGATTAGTCCTTTAGTCCTACAAGTTGAACGAGTTTAGCTCTGATGACATGATAGAACTTGGTGTAGGGGTGGTGAAAGAACAGGAAAAGGAGTTGTTCCAGCCTCCAGGAAACCAAGTATATTCTCAGGATACATAAGTAAAAATGCATTTGATGCTAAATGATGCCAAATATCAAATGATACCAAACTAACCCAGCAAAGACAAGACTTCAGGAAAATAATCACAGAGCTGGTGAGCATGTCAAGGCACTGCTGAAGAGTATGACAGACAGAGGGAGGAGTAAGGCACTGCTGAAACACGGTTGAGAATATTTCAGCCCCAAACCGAATCAGTTTTATCGCATTATGGTAATCGTATTCTCAACCCCACCAAAATTTATCATCTTTATTTTATCTCTTAAGCTCCTGACATTGCTCCCATTAAAATGGCTACTTATACCAATGAATATCTTTATATGAAGAGCTGGGGAGGGAAGGGGAAGCCCTAGGTAATGTCCCAAAAAGCAGTGTAGCCTGATCTCTTCTGACAAATTTCCAGGGTCAGTTCATTGTCTACCTGTCATTGGTATTACTGGAACATACCTATGGCCTGTCCATCCCACTGAATATCATAGTCTTGCCAATGGACATTTAATCTATTTGGGTTTTTCCTGTTGAGACTTAGGTCAATTTTTTTTCAATTATTATTCATCTCAAGCAGAAAATTCTGAAATGTTCTTGAATTTGATACAATCTGCACAGACTCATCCTAGAACAGGACTATCTGAAAAACCTCACCATATACAGAAGATATGTCTTAATTTGGACTCTATACTAGTCATCCTCAATGACAGTTGCAATATCTTTGTTGAGCAAAAGTCTCTGTTTTATTCTACACTTCATATAATCATAGGGTCATTCAACAAAGCTACCTCTGGTGCTCTAACAAGTCAAGTATTTTGCTTACAGTAAACAAGCAATAGACACAGTATGATTTTGTACTCTCTAAGTCTTTTAATAAATTCTATGACTACAAAAAAAGTGTTCAGCTTGTAGAATATCATTTGCAAAAAAGCCTGCCTGTTCTCTTCTCATAATTTCATCAATGATGTCCTTAATAAATGCATAAATTATTTTCATGAAAATTATATAGAGTTGGGAAAGTAGGCACATGAGTTGGCATTTAATGACTTTATCTATTTCAATTTTTGTAATACTAAAATCTGTGATTATTTCCAGTATTTGTATCCTCCCCTTTTCAGATATTTTGAGATATGATCCCTTAAAATCAAAATTGTCTTATATATACTTTAGCATTTAATGAGCTGATTAGCTAATTATTCAGAGATGGCTGATTGGGAAGTGATTTCTAATCAGTAAACAGTCATTTCCTGTCAAAATGTAATCAATTTCCTTTTTAAATAATCTGTATTTATTCAGTGTTTTCTATGTCCAGTTCTTACCCACTTTCTCCTTGTATAAATTATTCACAATTTTAAAAAAAGGTGAGATTCTTTATAGTCTAAGCTCTTGTACTCTTGAATTTTACTAATAGTAAGCAGTAATTTCCAGCATATCTTTCAACATGCTTCCTTATATTCACCTTTGTACTCAAGTCATCAAGTGTTAAAGTATATTTTGCTTCAATCGAGTCATTAAGTTCTCCATGCCAGTTTTCTACATTTTCAACTTCTACATCAAATACTAGCATGAAAACTAAAAGTATCTTAATGAGGGTCTTTCTAACAGAATCTCATCATAAACTATACAGTATGACAACATATTTCTTGAGGTCTTTGGACATAATAAAGTCAATTCCACAAATTCTTTTATTTCCCTCTACTAACTGGAGCCATGACTCCCTTTCCACAGGAGTATGCCTAGTTCTTGGATGTGAAACTTCCTCAAACCCACCCCCACAACAAAGAAAGGAGAGAAGAAAATTTTCCTCAAATAACCTAAAATTAAATTATATCAGACAGCTGAAATCCTTATCCATACAAGTCCGTCTCTGATGCTTCCCTGTAATAGGAAGGTACTGGGTTCTGAAAAGTCATGTCAAAACAATAGCAGCAAAAACACCGCAAAGGTATAACAAACTACAACTTTGAGTACAGACTCACTTATTTACTGTATCTGTTCCTGACCAGGGGCCAACTTAGTTAAGTACATGGAGATTCACCATCAGTAAGTTAGTTTCTTAGTAATAAATTACCCAGTCATAGCAATACATGAAATGAAAAATAAAATTTTATATATACATACACACATAGATTGATATACATATATATGTGCATATATACATACATAGCATACACACATATATATGGGCTAGGTGTTACATACAGTGCTACCCATACACTGAGGAAGAATTGAATTTAAATCCCAAAGCAGATCTTACTAGCTATATCATGAGCAAATCTATTACTGTACATCTGCCTCCATTGATAAAATTGGGAAGGATCGTCATGAAAATAAAAATGTGATAATATTTGTAAAGTATTTTTTCAAAGCTTAAAGCACTATGAAAATACTAACAATAATATGATATGAAACAATAGTATATATATTAAAATAATATTAACATTATTTCAATATGGCCCCTTTTAAACTCCACAATAGCAGTAGATTGGAAGCGAAAGAGACAAAGGACATGGGAATATACATATATATGTATATAATTATACTATAAACATGCACATATAAAATAAGGAATGTTTTCATTTACTAAAAGCAGATTTCAATTCTCTAAAGCATCCTAATTTCTCAAATATAAAAGTCTAATTTTTCTTTAATTTTCAGCTATTAATCTGACAAAGGGAGTCATTTATGGATATTTTATTGTGTTCTAGATAATGAGTTCTTAACCCAAAGGTAACTTTTTAAAAATAGTCCCATAACTCTATTCCAATATAATGATTTCATCTGTATTATTTTTTATGTAAAATATTTTTATGAGAAGGGGTTCATAGGTTCACCAGACTATCAAAGGATCTATGATATCAAAAAGGTTTAGAGACTTTTATCAAGACCAATGGAAAAAACAACAGTATACCCCAGAGGTGGGGAACCAACAGCTTTGAGGCCAGACATGGCCCCCTAAGTCCTCAAGTGAAGCCCTTTCACGGAATCTAATCTTCACAGAACCCAATCTTCACAGAACAAATTTTTTTATTAAAGGGACTTGATCTGTGAAGTTTCAATTCAGTCAAAAGGTCATACTTGAGGATATAGAGGGTCACATGACCGTGAGGCTGAAAGTTCCCCACCCCTGGATAATCGATGCCATAAGTCCATAAAGTTGATTTAAAAGAAAGGCTTCTGATTGCACAGTGCTATTTTCCATCATTTTCAATTCAAACCTGAATACACCTTGAGCAAAATAACAAAACAATTCTGTCTCCTTCTCCTTCCTTTTTATCTTCCTTCTTTCCTACCTATCTTTCTTCTTTATTTTTTCACCACAATTCTTAGACACTATTTATTAAATAACAGAAAGCTGGAATTCATATTAATAGATTTAGAGACTGAATTATGTAACTGTAATTGAGGATGTTTCTGCATTATATCCTAATACTTTAATAAAGGGGAAAAAGGAAAAATGTCTTGGTTTAGCTCTCATATTTATTGGAATAGATGAAAATTAATTCTCAGATACATTGTCAATTACAGCTTCTATATAATTTTTTTTTAAAAGGGAAAAACCTTGCTAGCAATTCGAATTTTCCAGCATTTTCTCTTCTCGGTGTCAATTTTTTGGAGTGGGAGGGCACAATAGATATTGCACTGGGCTTGGAGTCAGGAAAGTTTGAGTTTCAATTCTACTTCAGACAGTTACTACCTGTGTGACCACGTATGAAAACACTTACAGGAGTGGGAACTTGCAGTCTTGAGGCTACAGGGGTCCTCGAGTACAGTCTTTGCCCAGGTCCAAGTTTTACCGAACACATCCTTTTATTAAGGAGATTTGTTCTGTGAAGTTTGGATTCAGTTAAAGGGCCGCACTTGAGGACCTTGAGGCCCACATGTGGCTTGGAGGTCGCAGACGCCCCAGCCCAGAATTTTGTTTCAGTTTCTTCTGCTATTAAAGGGGTAAAATAATAGCATCTGCCTGCCAAACTTACTGTTCTAGATTTCAAACTAAATTACAAATTAGTAATCATCAAAATAATCTGAAGATTGTGGCCGAAAGTGAGCAAGGGGAACTTTTCCTCATTTTAACATTATCCATATAGATGAAATCACAAATATAGTACTCTGTTCTTATGTGCTTTTGAGAAAACGGTCAAAGGCCTATAAAATGATAAATTACCTAAGCAGAGAAATTAAGAACTGGAGAGATTAAGTGGTATTTATATCCAGAAACAAATAGTGCATTTTGTTTACTTAGATTTGACATTTTTACCCATCATGCTGAGAGACTATGCCAAATTTGGTACACATGCCTCATTAGTATGCAGAGTACCCTTTACTCATCTGATTGGAAAGCTGAAGGGCTAAGAGAGGAGTCTCTATTCAAAGGGGCCTCCCAGGACAGTAATCTTCTAATTTATCTCCAGCTGCACTCCCTGAATCAGACTCCATCATGGTCCCATTCAGAAAACTCATCATTCCGTGAAACTCTATCAGCTTTGGTATTCATGCTTTATCAGTATCCTCAGTATCCTCGGCTCCTATGATGGGAGGGCTGGAGGTTGGAGCGAAGAATTAATTCCAAAGCTTCCATTTAAAGAGGGTTCCCAAGCTAGCATTTTTTGCACTTCCTATTGGCTGCATTCATTTGGCGTGGACTTCATCATCCTATCACAAGGTACCTTTCCTCTCCTTAGCCCTTTAAGTTTCCTTTTGTGTGTTGACTTCTCTCATTAGATTTTAAGCTTCTTGAGGGCAGGGGCAGTCTTTCTTTTTCATATATATTCATATCCCCCAGGACTTAATCCATTACATGGCCCATAGTCAGTGATTAAAAAATGTTTGGAGACTGAATATTATGGTTGATTTTTTTTGTCACTTCCTAGCCAGAGAATTTTCACCAGCTTATCCCGTATTTATGACAATATACAAAACCACAGCCGAAAAATACTTTAGCAAAAGTATCTAAATATCTGAAAATATGCTACTTAATGTTTAATAAAATAGTACTACAAGAATGTTATCAGATACAGGAATATATAAACTTCTCTAAAATAGGGACTGAGTTATTCTTTATTTTTAAGAATCCACTGTTTAGCATACTGCTAGTACCCTGTAGATGCTTTTAAAATGTTTGGTGATTTGAACTTTTGTAGACAGGTCAGTTTGTGCATTTGTGCTTGGACTAGACAAAATTCACTAGGGTCTTCTCTTTATCCTTCTACCTTCCTTTCTACTGAAACAAGTTGGTTAAGTAACACATTACAAATTCCATGAAAATTTAATCAATGAAGACAACATTCATGAAGAAAGAACATATTGGTTTCTTATTTTAAGTGGTTCCTGAAGACATGTATGTGTGTAAATATATATGTATGTATATATACATACACACATCTATAATATATTTGGGGGAGCACTATCGTTTTGATTCATATATTATATATAATAATATAATTTATAAAATATATATTATATTTATATATAATATATACATCCACATACCATATATATATATATATATATGGGGGGCACTTATTCATTTTTATATCTTTCCTAATCTTGACATTAATCAGTGAGAATTAACTAGAAGTAGCATACTATGCTTTGCAGTGGTCTTCTTGACTTTTGGCAATGTTATCCTCACAGACTTCCTCAACTAATAACCACAGAGATCAATTAAACCACTGTGAAAAGGAAAAGTTCATACACTATTGACAAGTAAAACATATACGGAACATTAAATCCAAGTGGATAGGAAGACTTGTGAAGGAAATTGAAGAAAATGCATTGTTTATTAACAGTCGTGTTTTGAAATTATGCTTACAGCGGTCATTTTAACAGGAACAGAAAATATGTGGCCTCAGTAGTTTAAAATGACCATTTCTCTATCTAGGAGACTTTCACTTACCAGTTCTGATAATATTAGTGTAACAATCAATAGCTGTGATGGTCTAAAGGCTTAGGTAGTTGAGATCAGCCATCCTAGTTGTGGACCACCATTTGTGGAAGTGGCAACTATTTAGCACTTGCAGTTGGGCTTCCATCTCCATCACCTGAATGAGACTACTGTTATCAAGGTGACCAGTGTGTAGGATGGCTCAGATCCATACTTAAATTAATTACTCAGAGGCCTCTCAAAGTGATGACAAAGTTTATTTATTCGATTCTTGAGAAGCGGTACAATTATCCTCATTAGCTAAGAATATGATCTTACATTCTAGATGTGAAATCTAGCCAATCCTTTTCGAAATGAAGACATCGAAGAATTATGTAAGTTTCATCCAATCACTGAGACCCTAATGTACTACACAGTTTTATATCCTTATATGGAGTTATTCCACTCTAAAAATATTGTAACCTTGAGCCTCTCAGTCTTACCTCACCCCAGGGAGAAGAATTACAATCTGAGAAGTCTTCACTAAACCTATTCCACTCACCAGTGACTTCTTTATTGTTAAATCCAGTGGACTGGTTTTTTTTCCAGTTCTGTTCAAGAAATTTCAGTGATTCTCTGTTGCCTCCAGGAAAAAATGCTGACTCCACTGTCTGACAAATAAAGTCCTTCAAAATCTGTCTCCCACCTACCTTTCAAGTTTGGTTCCATATGAATTTCCCTCACATGCCCTATGGTCAAACCATACTGCCTACTTACTGTTTCTTTTACGTGGTATTCTATCTCCTGCCCCCATGCCTTTGCAAAATGTGCATAAGAATTGGAATGTCCTCTTTCACTTGTGCTTTTTAGAAACTCTAGTTCCCTCCAAGGCTTGGCTCCAGTGGCACCTCCTTCAAAAGACTTACCCTAATTCTGCCAGTTGCTACTGTGTCCGACACACCCCCCAAAATCATTGTATTTATTTTATGCATATTTTGTATTTACTTATGAGGAAGTGTGTGGTACCCACACACACACACACACACACCCCACAGGATGCAGACTCCTTGAAGGCAAGGACAACCTTTCTTTTATGACTGTATCCCCAACTGGAAGCTTAATAAAATATTTAATCAACCGAACTGTTCCTGCAGAAGAGAGGAGGTAATGATGGGGTTCAGACTCTGGGAACTTCCTTGAGCTCCCCTAGAATCTCTCCACTTAACCTGACTTTTCATACTCAAATTGAGCTCTCCTATATCTCTGCTTTTCATACTCAAATCTGTGGCCATGGTCTGTTACCTCTTGAGTGC
Organism: Bettongia penicillata ogilbyi; assembly: GCA_023548195.1. Taxonomy (NCBI): domain Eukaryota; kingdom Metazoa; phylum Chordata; class Mammalia; order Diprotodontia; family Potoroidae; genus Bettongia; species Bettongia penicillata. The sequence goes on along the minus strand of JAJHZJ010000049.1, from coordinate 3,030,956 downwards.
CCCACCTGCTTCCCAGCACTCCATAGTCTGATGTCTCCTGATTGTCTCCAGCTGTTTCCAGCCTTTGATTTTCCCCCTTGGATTTTCTCCTCAGGACTCTCCCTAGACCCCTCCCTCCCATCACCCAGGACTTCCAGACCATGCCCACCCCAGATCCCTCCTATAGTCTTCCCTGTATTTAGTTCCATCTTGCCTCCATGAAGGTGCTCAGATTCCATCCAGTTCAGACTCTGTCTAGCTGAGATTCTATCTGGCCCACCTGTGAATACAAGCGTCACAAATGCTTAGGCTCCTTAAGAGCCAACCCAATTTGGCCAATCTTTAATAAACTTTGTTTTCTTTGGCTTTAAGAAGGCTTGAGTCGAATTCATTCAAGCACGACCCGGGCTGTTGGTATTTTGGGGTCCCCATCACCCCTAAACCTCATCAGTACCACTTCTCTATTGTAAATGCTGGTGCCTTGGCTTTAGCTAGCACTTTATTTGGACAGTAATGGAGAGAGACTGCTACCCTATGGTGTCTGAGAGTAGAACCCACCATAGTATCCTTCTTACTATTAAATATTTACCTTCCTGACCTACTCTTAGACTGGCACCAAATCTATTCCAATACTGTGAAGGAAATGGACAAAAGAGTGAATTTTCCTGGACTCATATTGTCTAGGATTACTGAGTGTCCTCCTTCACTACTCTAATCTATCAACCACCATAACTATCAACTCTCCTTATCCATTATTCTGAAAAAGTGGTAATTTCCCTGTTCTATATAAACACATCCCAAGACAGAGTTGTGATCTGCTCATATAAAAGTTCCTTTGCATAGCTCCCTCTACAACCTCACTCTTAGTTCAAGAGGGTCATAGCATTCCATCTTATCTTCCTCCATTCTCTAGAATTCCTGTAATATCTTTTTAAAAACCTTCCCTTTATCATAGATCACTTGTTTTCAATTCTCTAGTATGCAGAAAAACTTGCTTTCCTCTGGATTATATCTCATCCTTGACTTTCCTTTCTGGGGCTGACTTCTTCTTTCATGGTCTGTCCCCTGGGTAGGGAAGAGGAGTTAGTCAAATTCTTTCACCCAACCAACACATCCAGACTTTCCCTCTGCTACCATCACTCAGTAAGCTTACATATCTGTCTATATCATCAAATACAGATCTGTGTTTCTGTCACTAACTAGTCTCCAAGTCACTGTTCTTCCTTTCTCAAGTTTAGTACCTGGCTCATATTCTTCCTCTCTATTTCATCCCTTTTTCATATTTAGAGTTCCTTGAGATGTGCCCTGGGCATCCCAGTTCATCATCTCTCCAATTCTATGACCTAGATTTCCACTCTATGGTAATCCTTTTATTTTTCCCATATCAACCATTCTGCTCTTTGCAGCAGCTGTTTGAAACCTTTTCTCTCGTCAAGCTCCAACACTTCCCCCCATCCTTTTATGCCTCAACAGAATGGAGGCCATCTGTCATGAACTTCTCCACTGCACCCACTCTGTACCTCATATCCCCTCTATATCCTTACTTTTTTAATGGTTCCAGTCTTTTATAAGTAATCCACTTTATTAAGGCTAGCCCCTTTGTTCCATCATTTTCCTTCTCCTATACCTTGCCCTGTCTTCATTCATAGTCTTGATTCCTCCCTCTCTATCTTCCTTTTATTCCTGTCTATTGTCTCCATCCCCAATGCCTATAAACATGTTTAGTTTTCTTCAGTGTTAAAAAGCACTGACTTACCCTCTGCCATTCCCTTTGGCTACTGGTCTGTATTTCTCCTCTCACTAAAAAGTCCTGAAAAGAGAAACTATCCAGTCTTTTTCACAAACCACTCTCTTCTTAAATTCCATGAATTTGACTTCCAACCCCACTATGCAAATCAATTACTCTCTCAACCATCATTAATGATCTCTTAACTATATATCCTTTTCACTTCTCACATTGTCCCTTAATTTACCTGAAACTTTTTAGAATGTTGACAGACCCTACCCTAGAGGAAGCTCTTTCCTCACTTTGTTTCCATGACACTGATCTCACTCCTCCAGTACATTCTCTGCTCCTCTCAAACTGAGGTGCCTGAAGCCTAGGTCTGTCTGATCATGTCACTCTCCCGTTCAATAAACCTCAATGGCTACCTATTGCCTCCGGAATCAAAAATAAAATGCACCGTTTGGCTTTTAAAACACTGCACAGACTGGCCCCTTCCCAAATGTTCAATCTTCTTTTACAGTCACCACCCTCTGCAATGCTTAGAAATCAGTGACATGTGTCTCTTTGCTATTCTGCACACAAACCACACCATTTCCCAGCTTCCTCAATATTCACTGACTGTCCCCCATGACTGCAATTCTTTTCTTTCCCTTAGGTTTCCTACCTTTCCTGGCTTGATTCAAGCTCCAGGTAAAACCCCGCCATCTAAAGCCTTCCTTCTCCTGATCACCTTCAATTCAGCCTGCATGTAACTTGCCTGTATATAATCGCTTGAATATTGTCTCTCCTACCAATCTGTGAGCTCCCTGAGAAAAGGAACAGGTTTTTGCTGTTGTTGTTGTTCTAGCAGTTTTGTCTTTGTTTTGGCCTTTCTTTTTATCCCAAGATAAGGAGTCAAGTGAGAGTTAAAAGAGAAGGGGGGAGGGCTGGTTTTCCATTCAATTGTATCTCAAACGTAATGACACGTAATTTCAAAAAAAGTGTATTACAATTGCTGAATGCACTGGAATCTACAGCGTTAGACATGCAGCAAAGGTGATTAAAGGGGTTCACCAAACGGATCAAGAGAGAAGCAGGAAAGTAGTTAGATAAACAAGAAAATGAATAATATTTCATATGAAAAGTTGATCTGTTAGCATTTTTAAAATCCTGTCTTTAAAATATGTTGTACCTGAGTGAGATTTAAAACATTCCCTAAATTTTCAACTTGATTTTTTAAAATATATTTTTATATGTTCTTAAAATTGGACACAATTGGAGTGAGATATTAAAGGGTGACTATTATAAAATAAAATTATTTTCTTTGATCTATTTGACTTTGGGAAAACAAGGAAAATCTGATCTTCATCAAACTATTTTACTCACAAAATGAACTAAATAAATGAATTTAGTTGTCTTCTGTCTCCCTAGGAGAGACTTCCTCAATATATCCAAACAGATGTGAATGTTAGAAAATTCTATTTCTGCTTTCTTTCGTGACTTCACATCTCTAACGAAACTAATTTTTGGAACAAGAAAAATCAATTGACTGGAGTTAGAAACTTCTTTAGCTATTACAAATAGAAGTTCCTATTTCTCTCTTAAAGCACAAAAAGTTTACTCCTAACAAATGATGTGGATTCTATATGTTCTACCCTGTTGTGATTCCTCATTGTAGGGCTAAATTATTACTTACAATTAGTATAATGGTCTAAATGGTAATGGTACCTGATCTTGTGGAAGAGAGATTTATCTTTTTTCTAGGAGTAAACCACTAAAGGACATTCATCCTTCAAAAAGTTTACGTTAGTCTAACTTTCTCTATGAGAGGGAATGCAGGACCCATTACATAGATATCCTATTACCCACTGGGTTTTTTAAATGTATTACCTGCAATGAGAAGCACATCATAGATGTGATCGAGAACAATGTGTGATCTTGTATAAATCATTTAACCTCTCAGTACTCTGAACATATCTCTTAAGCTGCAGAAAAATTTCTGCCCTTTATTTAGAGGAAGTTTTCTAACATTCTCTATATCAGTGAAATCATAGGCCCTCTCCCTTTCCCTGTAATAGGAACATGAAACTAAGGCGTAGTGGAGTTAGACCAATCAGTACAGAGTCAAAGATTAAATCATAAAATGCAAATAAATGTCTCAAATGTCCTCCTTAGGTACATAAGGATGCATTTATTACACTTTAGAATAATAGGCCTGTTAGGGCAGGTTTGTTAGATTAAGGTTCATGGTTCCATGAAAGGGGAAGGGGAGGGAGAGAATCTACATAAAGGCCAAGAGATTGGCATGGAGATTATGGAGGAGGTAGTTGGATGAAATGAAATGAATCATAGACTGAAATAGTATATCAGAAGATATAGTCATCAATCAGGAGAGCCAGACTCCAGAAGTTCTTCCAGTTCCTTGTCTGTGGTGTATATGGTAGGGCAGTGACTTGATGGAGATGGCCAGAGAAAATGTAATAAAGTGGCTGTGGTGTGAAGGTCCTCACAGTCCACACTGAAAAATTTGCTGGTGAGACTGCATAGTAATAAAATCCTTTTGGTACTTCAGTAACTAAACCCCATGCCTCAAAATGCATCTCAGAGGGGTCCAAGACAAAACTACCTTTAATTCAACTCTATAAAGGTCATTCCAATGTACAAAGTTCTAGGTTCATTAATTTTTGCATGAATTACTTGAAGAATCAATGAAAGAAATGGATTTCCCTTTGCATCATTTACTTACACTTTGAACATGTCTGCCCAGAAATCAATGACTTTGTTGCAGGGGAAAATCGGTTTTTATTTCACCACTCAAGCTGATAATACTAACCTGCTCTACCTGATATCAGTTCCTAACATATATTCCAATTTGGGGTAAAATTGACTTAATCTTCTAAATATAGTGATGAGGCACATTGTTTTAATAATGACAAATGCCATGTTTGGTTAATTTTCATACAGTTTAAATGTCAGCTATCTGTCTAAAAGGACATTCACCATTTCAAGATGATGATAGATCAGTATAATCAGTAAATGTCTGCTATTTATTAGAACTCTGTTGAATCACTAGAACAGTTCTAGTTGCTATATTCTATTAGGCATGATCATAAAATAAAACTTTTCTATGACCAAGCAACTACAGTCAAAATGTAAATATATGCATCAATGTGTGCACATATACATATATACATATGTAATCAAAATTAGGCTATACCAACCAGAGATAAGTAAGCCCAGTCATCAATTCTCATTACAATATATAGTACTTATATAATAATAACAAAATCCATTTGTAGTTGAAAAAAGAGATCTAGAATACTAAGGGGAATAAATAAAAATGGCAAGAATTAAGAGGAATATCCCTGACAGTCCTCAAAATATAGTATAAAGCAGCAATCATCAAAACAATCGACAGAGTTAAAAATAGAGAAGTGGATCAATGAAACAAAGTAGACATGGAAGAATCAGAAACAATAGTATTTAATAACCAGTGTTGAAGGAGTGGGAAATCACACACATAAATTACTTAGGAAAGAATTCCATATTTGGTAAGTGCTAGGAAAACTAGACAGCAGTCCAGGAGAAATAAGGTTTAGTCCAATACCTTACACCATATTTCAAAACAAATTCATTATTGATACACCATCTTTTTTGGTCATACCATAAACATAATGAGGGGGGAGTTAGATCATATTCCCTTAACAGCCATGGACAGGGGGGTGAATCCTTAACTAAACAAGTACAAAGAACAAAAAATAGAGCATGTTGATCAAATGAAACCAAAAAGTTTCTAAACACACAAAATCAGTACATCTAGAATAAGAAAGGAAATCAGTCAAATAGGGAAAAATCATATCAAATTTCTCAAAAAAGGGTTTGGTTTCCAAAAGATTTAGACACAATATTGTATATAGCAATATACAAAACCAAAACCATTTCTGATTAATGGTCAAATAATATGAATGAATGGTTCTCAAAAAAATTGTAAACTATTCACAGTCATATCAAAGAATGTTCCAAATCACTAATAAGAGAAATATAGATCAAGATGGCCCTAAGGTTTCACCTCATACTCAACATATTGGAAAAGATAAGAAAAGATGGGAATAGTCAATGCTGAAAGGAAAAATAGGAAAGAAAAGGAAAAATAGGGAAACAAAGGCATTATTAGTGAAGTTGTGAATTAGTATACCCATTTTGGAAACAATTTGTTATTATACAGATAAGGTGGATAAAATGTCCATATTCTTCAAACCAAGGATTCCATTGCTAGTCCCAAGGAGGTCATTGATTAAAAGAAAAATCTTTATATATACAACTTATTTATAGCAGCACATACTGTGATAGCAACGAATGGAGAATAATGTAGAATCAATTGTAATCAACTGGGGAATACCTAAACAAATTGGGTGCATGCATATAATGGAATATTTCTGCACAACATGAAGCAGTGAATATGATTACTACCTAGAAGTCTGGAAAGAATTAGATAAACTAAAGCAAAATCAAGTAGGCACAGTCATGAAACTGGAAATACACGGACAGCCATGTAAATGGAAAGATCAACAACAAAGGTAAACCTTGAAAAATTACAAAGAACAACCTTGTTCCCAAAGAAGAAATATAAGAAGGCATCTCCTCTGACTCTTTTGCAAAAATGTATGCATGGGGCACGGGGAGTGAGAAGAGTTCATAGTTGTGAAGCAGCACATATATTGTCAGATCTTTTCAGTATATTAATCAATTGGCTGATTTTTTTCTCTTCTTCCTCTTTTAACTTAAAAAACATATTCTATAGGATGGCTCTGTGAAGAAGAGTAAGGATATGGGGGGACTTTAGCTTATGTAGAAAAGACATCAATAATTATTTAAAAGAAATATCTATATCTATATAACATCTATATCCATATCTTTATAGATGTCATCTAGAGAAGTGCATATCTAGATAGATGTAAATCTAGTTGTCTATCTCCCTATTTGATAGGAACTTCTGGGAGTAAAAAAAGGAAGCAGACTGATTTGGAAGCCAAAGGACCTGTTCAAATTTCTCATCTCTGGGCCTTGGGCAAGTCACTTCATTTCCTTGGGCTTCAGATGCATCAACAGCAAAATGAAGGGGTTGGATTATCTAACTTCTGAGGCTCTTTTCAACTTCAGATCTATGATCCCATGATAAATATTTTCTGAACTTCTCAGTCTCTAACTCATGATAAAGCTATTTTAAGAGCCTTTCATTTTTTCTCTTCAAGCACCAAGATGGCCATCATTAACACACCAGAGTCATACACCAGATTTTACTAAGTAAAAACAGCAGCTATGCTATCATCACAAATAAAAAGAAAGGAGCAATTCAAATATTTTTATTTGAGTCATGGCTCATTACTTTTCACCACATTCTATGCACATCTAAAACAATCTTTCAAATTTCTGGTAAAGGCTCACACTTGAGCATTTAACAATAAGGTCTGTTATGCTTAAGCAGAATTTCTCAGCTTAGAAATACATCCTATCCAGAAATATTATTTGGTTTCTTATTCTAATTTCCAAAAGAGTATAACTTATATCAAGCATGCTGCTAATTTGTTTAATGTGGCTACTATGAACTTCTAAACTTGCTTCTGTCATTTTAGCTTTGTAGCTTAGTTTCATTCAAGAGTTCAGTCACTAAATCCTCACTGGTAAAGGAGAGGAAATCTGGCAACAGATATTTTGACAGGTGTGGAGCACCACTATTCAGGTGTCAACAATGATGATAAAAGAAATTAGAGAAGGGCCAGAAGGAAAAATCAGTTATTGGCTCCAATTCTAGCTATTTGACATTTTAATTCTCATTTTCTTGGAAATTTCTGTTTGAGAGAACTATGGTGCTAAGGTACATTTTGAAGCTATATAACACACTGATTTTCTAAATCAGTCAGACAGGTCACTGTAATCAGATGTCCCTCATTTAAACTAACTCTAGAAGGCAGAAGTGTCCTAGTAACAGTGGAGCTTTTTCTCAAGAGCCTTCCTAGAACAATCTCTCAACAACTGTGGAAACAATTCTGGAGTCCACACTCAATGGGCATGTGGCCTTGCTCTGGAAATTATGATCCTAAAGAGCTGCCGAGGGCATGGAGAGGTGAATTAACTTCTTCAGAAAAAGAAATTCAGCATTTATCAGAGGGAGGACTTTTACCCAAGACTTCCTTATTCAGAAGCCATAATCTGTCTGCTATGCTCAACAAATGAATATCAACAAATAATGTCAAAGAGTATCAATTATTCCTAAAAATATAAATATTTATCTGATAATATAAATGTTTGCAGAATTTGTTTGAGGAAAGGGAAAATTCTAGCCGAAAATTTTCTCTATTTCAAAGGGGAAAGCATGTAGTTAGGCAGTCAAGACCAAAAGGGTAAGAGGAGTTCCCTTCCAAAACGTAAGAGGTCCCCAAAGAAAAATCTGGACTCATGAGGACAAACACCACTAACTTCCATATTTTGCCTACCATCCATCCTATTTCTCAAACAACATTCATTCATTTAGCTCCTACTGTGTACAAAGCTGTGAAGGGAATATTGGATTTACTCTGTGTAGATAGCTAAATGTAGAGGCTTTTCTTACTATTTCAGTAGTGCAGTAACTGAAATGTTCTTTAATTATAACAAAAGCTGCAACCTTTCTCATCATTCTAAATCAGTCCCACTGGCTATTTTCTTTTAATTACTACTAAAAATAGCACAGTTCCACCTGAACTACACTTCCAAAAGAAAGCTAGTGTCAGTAAACAACACACTTTCTTACTGAGTAATCTATCAGAGAAGATGCTTCCTGATTTCCTTTTAGTATTCACTAAGTCTCCTAAAGCTCTATGGTTCATTGAAATCTATTAAATATCATGCATTTATTCATACATTATCATTGTCGTCAGTAACACTACAAAATACAGGATGCTCCTGGGGAGTGGGGTGGGGGGACACCTACACTGAGCTGTAAAAGAAAAAGCTGACAAGCAGTAAACTAAGACACCAAAACTAATAATAACATACTGTAAGCAACAGTACGGGTGGAAGGGAGGAATGTAAACAGAAGAAATCACAATAATAGACTTGGATAAGATTTGTGAGTTTCATGAAAAGAAGGGATCTCTATTTTAAACCCTGCTCCACTGACAGAATAGCAAAACACTTACAAATGATCCTTCAATTCCTTGCAATGGCTGCATGTCTATGATCCCTAGCAGCGGATAATAAAAGCATGCATACAGTGTTCAAAAATAACTGTAAAAGTGGTGCTGGCTTTGCTGCTGGCCCACTTTCTGCTGCTCTACTTTCTGCTGCATTAAGGAATTATGTGTGAATTAAAGATTCTAATATTCCAATGGATTGGGAGCTCCTTGGGAGAGAGCCTGGCATACAGTGGCCATTTAATAAATGCTTGTTGACTTGATTTGAGTGGTTATCTTTGAACTGAAGTGTTACAGAGGGATAAAGAGTTGGTCTCCAAGTTAGGAAGAGCTAAAGTCCCATTTCTGAAACAGACTGTGTACTCTGGAGAAGTTACTAAACCTCTCAGTGTTCTAGGGAACTTGGTAACTATAAAACAGACTAATTGCTTAGCTACTTTGGCAGAGAAATCACAGTTTTTGTACTCTGCAAAAAAACAAAACTTTTAATAACAAATAATTTCCTATCACTACAATTTCTCATTAAATTAAAAGAGTAGTAAAACACAGGAGAGATTAATCAAATTGGGCCCACTTCATTGTTTTAATCTCTGTGCATGCAGGCTAGTGTTTATTTTCATGCCTACAGTAATGTCATGGTAAATGCATACTCCTAATCCCTTGCCACCATATCTCACTTTTCTAAAAATGAAGCTGAAAAAGTGACTCACGCTACCACGTATCAATATGCATCACCCTATACGTCAACATCCAGAATTAAACATTTGTTGTATTTTAAGTTCTATCTCCTTACCAATAGGAAGAGCTTATTCTTAGACATCTTTTTACCCTCTCCACCAGGATTTTCAACCTACAACTTTAACAATCTTAAAGAAAAGCCTCTTTTGTTTCCGTATTCTATGTGAAATTCCCATGTTTCTCCAGCAATGAGCTATATCTAGTATAACATAGGTGTAGTAATCAATCATCCATACACCACCATTGTGCAGGCTACCATTGTCAGTAACAACAGAATCATGGTACTCAGTAGAACGAATCTCTTTTAAGCTAGACAATCACATGATTGCTCATAAAAATCAATGTTTCTTTAGAATCACAAATCTTTCTTTTATCTTCTGAAGAATGCATAGCAAATCATTATTATGCAAATTAAGACAAACATCTCATCCTGCAAACTTTAATAATATATAGCCCCTCCAAAAAACCAAACAGTTTTTAAGGTAACATCCATCCTTTTTATAAGGTGTGTTTGTATTTTATCTCTTTACAAACCACTTTTTTTCTTTTGATTTCTTGTTAATAGGAATTATATTTGATCATGACTTCCAGTCTCTTGCAAAATAGGTCATTATAATACCTGTATTTTTAGATTATACTTGTATTCTTTCTGCAAATTCCTACAAAAAGAATCCAAATTACAGTCACAAGAGGTGTTATTCAGACAGCAGATAGAGAAAAATACCACCCACTGCATTTTCTCTGTGCCTGCTCTAAAGAGAACTGGGAGGAGTAATGAGACAGTAAGTGGCAATGTAGAATAGGTGAGAAAACGGGCACCAAAGAGGTTATCAGAGCCTGCTTTTGTGTACAATTTAGAGATGGTTAAGACAGTACCAGATATTCATGAGTATTCAGTAGAAGGAGAGAAATATTATCTAAAATACTATGACCACTCTTAAATGGTATTAATCAGAGGGTCTAACAACATCAAAATCAGATGTAAATGTTATTCCCAAACAATATGTAGGAATTCATCAATTAAGTGGGGATTTTGCACCATTTTTAAGTCATTAGTATTGGACTACTAGAATCCTAAGTGCTATTTTTAAAAATTATTCTGGATTTGTGATGTCATCAGTGTGAGGAACTCCCAGTATGGAAATTCCCTCCATGGATGAAAGTTCTGCAGAATGTCCATTCATCTGCAAATTAACTATTCATCCATAACTATTAACTTAGAGATTTGTCTGTACCACAGTGATATGGTGATCTCCCCATAGTGAAAGACAAGACTTTATCTACTTTTCCATACTCCCTCTCAATATGTATTATCATTTAACAAATGATATTTGATAAGATACAATGGTAATAAGGGAAAATTAGAGAAAGTGTACACTATCCAAATCCCAATACTTTGGGAGGCAATGTGATTCAATGGAAAGAATACTGCATTTGGAATCAGAGGACCTGGTTTAGATGATGCTTCTCTCACTTAACTACTTATGTTATTGTGAGTATGTGACTACTGCACTGGGTTTCAGTTTCTTTATCTGTAAAACATGGAGTTTAAACTATATAACCTCTGAAGTCCCTTTCATATCTAAATAGATGATGCTACTTCATTGAAATCCAAGATACAAAAACCACAAAGGCTTAATGAGTAACTCAGGAGACACAAATAAACATCAGGAACAGTTTGTCCAAATAAAGACAGTATTTCCACACATATTATACTTCACTTTTGTCTTAAGAAATATTTTATGTTTCTTGGCAAAATAAAATAAAAATATAGTGCAATCTGCAAGCTTGATTTATATTCTCTATGTACTACTAAAGGTAAATTTTGTAACCAGAGCTCATTTTCAATACCTGTGGTCAATGGTGAAATTGAGACAGAAATCATGTATGTACCTTAATTTAAGAGTACCTGCCCCTTTTGCCTTGAGAATCATTCAATATTCTAAATGTAAACAGAAGTAGTAATGGTTGACCATTGATAAAAATAGCCAACACACAATGGCTAAACTCCAAGGATAACCAAGACATCCTTTGAATAATGTTTATTTCTCAATAATATCATTCTTCCTAATGGAAAAGACAGGATATATCCCTTCATACATAACCATGTTCTATGATCATTTAATATATTTTCAAAGGCGGGGTGGAGCCAAGATGGCGGAGTAGAAAGACTCACGTATGCTAGCTCCGAACCCACAGCCCATATATTTCCTGCAAGAAGAACTCCCCACAAATTCTGGAATACTGCAAGGCACGCAAAAACACAGTGGAAAAGACTTCTGTTTCAGAGAGCCCTGGAGAGCCATCCCCTGGGGTCCATCATGCTCTGGACAGCAGAGTCCACCCCTGTGTTGCCCCGGCTGCGCGGCCCCAGAGGAGCTAATCCGAGCAGGCTTCAGGGACGGAATCTCCGGTGGCCCGGAAGGTCCCTCCGCCCACAGACGCTACAGGTCAGTGAGAGAGACATCTGGGCTGGCCGAGAGGGTAGCAGGGTGTCTCCGTGACTCAGGCCCCCTCGGGAGGCAGTGACAGAGGGAGAAGCAGAGGCAGAGGCAGTGGCAGAGGCAGTGGCAGAGGCAGAGGCAGCGGCGACCCGGGACTCCCCGAGCAGGCAGGAGCTCCATTACTGAAGGTCTCTGCATAAACCCCCTGACGGAACTGAGCCTGGGAGACGGCGCTGCCTGGGAGGCGGCCCTGCCCCCACCTGAGCACCAGAACTTAAGCTCACATTGAATAGCAGCCGCACCTGCCACAGAAAGCCCATTTGAATCTCAGACCCCAAGCTGGGCAGATCTAGACAGGGGTGGACAGGAATCTCAGAAGTCAAGTAACTGGCTGGAAAAATGCCCAGAAAAGGGAAGAAAAATAAGACTACAGAAAGCTACTTTGATGGTGTACAGATGGTCGCGCCTTTCAATTCTGATGATGAGGAACTATTCTTACCATCAGGGAAAGACGTGGAGGGCGGGGCCACTGTATCCCAGACATCCCAGGTGGATGTCCGGTGGGCTCAGGCCATGGAAGAGCTCAAAAAGGATTCTGAAAATCAAGTTAGACAGGTGGAGGAAAAACTGGGAAGAGAAATGAGAGAGATGCAAGAAAAGCATGAAAAACGGGTCAATACCTTGGTAAAGGAGACCCAAAAAAATGCTGAACAAAATAACACCTTGAAAAATAGGCTAACTCAATTGGCAAAAGAGGTTCAAAAAGCCAATGAGGAGAAGAATGCTTTCAAAAGCAGAATTAGCCAAATGGAAAAAGAGTTTCAAAAGCTCACTGAAGAAAAGAGTTCTCTCAAAATTAAAATGGAACAGATGGAGGCTAATGATTTTATGTGAAAACAAGAAATCACCAAACAAAACCCAAAGAATGAAAAAATGGAAGAGAATGTGAAATATCTCATTGGAAAAACAAATGACCTGGAAAATAGATCCAGGAGAGATAATTTAAAAATTATGGGACTACCTGAAAGTCATGATCAAAAAAAGAGCCTAGACATCATCTTTCATGAAATTATTAAGGAAAACTGTCCTGATATTCTAGAACTAGAGGGCAAAATAAATATTCAAGGAATCCACTGATCACTGCCAGAAAGAGATCCAAAAGGAGAAACTCCTAGGAACATTGTGGCCAAATTCCAGAATTCCCAGGTCAAGGAGAAAATATTGCAAGCAGCTAGAAAGAAACAATTCCAGTACTGTGGAAATACAATCAGGATAACTCCAGATCTAGCAGCTTCTACGTTAAGGGATCGAAGGGCGTGGAATAGGATATTCCAGAAGTCAAAGGAACTAGGACTCAAACCAAGAATCACCTACCCAGCTAAACTGAGTATAATACTTCAGGGGAAAATATGGTCTTTCAATGAAACAGAGGACTTTCAAGCCTTCTTGATGAAAAGACCAGAGCTGAAAAGAAAATTTGACTTTCAAACACAAGAATGAGAAGAAGCATGAAAAAGTAAACAGCAAAGAGAAGTCATAAGGGTCTTACCAAAAGTGAACTGTTTACATTCCTACATGGAAAGACAATATTTGTAACTCTTAAAATTTTTCAGTATCTGGATAGTTGGTGGGACCACACACACACATGCACACACACGTACACATGTGCACGCACACACACATACACGCATGCACGCACATACAGAGACAGAGAGCACAGAGTGAACTGAATAGGATGGGACCATATCTTAAAAGAAATTAAGGCAAACGGTGAGAGAGAAATGTAGTGGGAGGAAAGAAGGTGAAATGGAATGGGGTAAATTATATCTCATTCAAGAGGCAATCAGGAGCTTTTTAGTGGAGGGAAAAAGAGGAGAGCTGAGAAAAAAACAAGAAGTTTACCCTCATCACATTCAACTAAAGGAAGGAATAAAATGCACACTCATTTTGGTATGAAAACCTATCTTACAATACAGGAAAGTGGGGGAGAAGGAGATAAGCAAGGTGGGGGGGATGATGGAAGGGAGGGCAATGGGAGGAGGGAGCAATTTGAAGTCAACACTCAGGGAGGGACAGGATCAAAAGACAGAATAGAAACAATGGGGCGTAGGATAGGAGGGAGGGAAATACAATTAGTCTTACACAACACGACTATTATGGAAGTCATTTGCAAAACTACACAGATAGGGCCTATACTGAATTGCCTGCCTTCCCAAAGGAAATGGGTGGGGAGGGAGGGATGGGGAGAATTTGGAACTCAAAGTTTTAGGAACAACTGTTGAGTGTTGTTCTTGCTACTAGGAAATAAGAAATACAGTTAATGGGGAATAGAAAGTCATCTGGCCCTATAGGACAAAAGAGAAGATGGGGACAAGAGAAGGGAGGAATGATAGAAGAGAGGGCAGATTGGTGATCGGGAAAATTAGATTGCTTGGTGTATTGGGGTGGGGGGAGGGGATAAAAGGGGAGAAAATTTGGAACCCAAAATTGTGAAAATGAATGTAAAAAGTTAAATAAATAAATTTTTTATTAAAAAAAAGATAAACCAATCTGCCATTTTTAAAAATTCAAATATATATTTTTTTTCAAAGGCATGACAAAAGCATAGTTCTAAGTTCCCTGCAAGGATGAATAGCCAATAATATCATTTTATCCTACATCCATATGCTACGACCCTCAGAATATAACCAAGGGATAAAAACTAAAAATGGACATCTGCCACAACAAATTCATTTCAAATTTTGCCCACAGCAGCATTAACTATTGTGACTCTGGATTTTCAGACAAGTTCATTTCTTCTAGATGCATACTGTATCCAAAACATTTCCCTCATTGCTCTTCGAGGACATAAAATCAGTTCTGGTATACAGCACATATTTCTACATTTGTATTTACGATCTAGTCTACGAGAAAAGGTGAAACTCACCATGAGATACAGTACACTGTAATCAAAAAACAAGTGGTCTTCGATTCAGATAACTTGCTTTCAGATTCTAACATGCACACCATGCTTCACTGAAATCTCACCACTAGTTTCAATTCTCTCTAAAATGAGAATAAGGAGGCTCATACTATCTACCTCGCAGTATGATTATGAGGAAAGGGCTTTGAAAAACCTGAAACCCAATATAAGTATGAATTATTCTTCTACTTCAGCTGTAATTCATCCTCTCCCTATTCTATACTTAATATTGTCAGAGAACAGAAGCCTAAAAGCTTAAATGTTAAGACTCTTCCCGATTACATAATTTTGCCACATCTTGAACTAAAGTTCACCATGTGATGAGTTCTTGTCTAGGTACGGCTACATCACTCCAAAACAAAAATTACTATGCTAGAACTTCATAAAATGTAAGAGAACTTTAGATTTAATCAAAAAATAAAATCATATCAAAGCTTATTTCCATAATTCAAAAGTTACTTATGGAAAATGAAAACAAAATATACAACAAGCTAAGATACATAGCATGAAGAGAAAGTCACAGGGACCACATTATTATAAGTTTAGATCTAGAAGGAACCTCAGCAGTCTCTAAGACAACCCACCTATTTTAAAGTTGAGGAAATTGAAGTCCAGGAAGAGTAAAGAACTTACCCAAGGTTACATAGGAATTACTCTTTGATATAAAAATAACTTCCTCATATGAAAGAGGAAAAACACATATGCCATCACATACAGATTAAGCATTAAGATATACAGATATAAATCAATATCACTCTTTAAATGTATACATTTGTATACATACACACATGGACTTTTTACACAAACATGCACACATACACACACACACACACACACACCCCACATCCCTCCACATCACAAATTCTAGGCTGCCAAAAATGCATGTGGCCAGAGAAAGAAATAATCCTTTGAGAGAAAGCAGAAAGGTTGAATAAGCACAAGTAATTGAAATGCCTAGGTGTTTTCATTATTTCTCTTCTATGTGAAAAGGACCATAAGAGAAAATTTAATTTTACTTTTACTACAATATGTTCATAAATTCTAGATCATTTCTTCTCCCAGCAAGTCATGTTACCATCTTTACAAATCAACCGGTCAAAGAATACTTCTGGGTTATCAGGTGTGGTTTCTCACTCAGAGAATTGCTTTGATTGCTAAACTTTTGGTAAAGTGCAGCCATGTAGCCTTGGGGACAATACAGAGGATGGAAAATATTTTAAAATCATTTTAATTTTAACCCTCTGTGTTCAGGGGGGACTGCAGTTAAACCTTTCTTAATAAATATCTTTCAAGCTTTCTATCATTCTAAAACCATCAGACTCCCTCAGTATTTCTCTGCAGGAAATAACTCTCCTATTCTTGTATCTTGAGAAATAGCCTTTACACAAAATTAAATAGTTATAAACACAGAACACCTATAAAGCTTCATCTAGGCAAAAACAAACACTTAAGTTTGTGAATATCAGTGTTGGATCTGATCCCTTAATTTTCCATATATACTCCAATTTTCAAAATAGATATGTCCATAGAGTTGACCCTCTATAAAATATAGTTTAGAGTTTATTTTTAAAATTTTTATTACCTTAATGTTAGTATTCCCTTTTAAATATTTAGGATACTTGCCTGATACTACTGTCCTATTATATTTATATTATATACTATATTTATATAATGAATAAAATGTTGAAAAATCCAAAATAATATTGTTTTTAAGAGTGAAAAAATCTCACAAACAAGAGTGTACAAGTGGCAACAAAAGTTTTGTGCCACTTTTAATGAGATAAATATAACTTTGTGCCCATATCTAAGCTAGATGCAGTTTAATAGTATTCCCAATGTTTAAAATAGGGTATATAAATTCAGATAAAAAGTAAAAGTGACTCATTTATACATAACTTTCCACATTAGTTCAAAAGGCAATGACAATTTTTAGTTTGTATTTGATAACATTTAAGTTCATCCTTTTGTCTGCATGAAAGAGTTCATTAAATATTGAGTAGCAAACAAAAAAATAAACATCATTCATTAATTGTGATGATTAATATTAAGATTTAAATGCCAAAAAAATGGAAAGGGATATGTGAGTACAATGATAAAGCAACTGGAAAGAACAGATTGCATAATGTTTGAAATCTGTTGAATGAATTTGATGTCCAGAATTCTTGGTATAAACTTTTGTCACTGTTGTCAAAAAATGTTAACATCCCCTTTTGTACATCCTCTTCATTAACCCTATGCACCACACCGCACCAAGCAGTATTCTTATTATGTATCCTTATTATGCGAATTTCCCATGCTTCTTTTTTTCTTTATCCTACTATGTTAACCTACAAGAAGGTAAATCCAACCACTTTTTAAGATGATGGCAGCATTTCATAAACAGTTAAACCATTCACAGTTAAAGCATGATTAATTTTCTTTTGCTCACCTGAAGTACAATTTTCTCATCCCATAATATTGGTCATTAAAATATCTTAGAATTCAAAAGAAAATTTAAATGTCATTTCCTACCTCAGTTAAGTGTGGGGTTGGGTTAAATCCACAGAGATTGCACACCACATTCTTGCATTCCGTACAAGTATTGAAGTTGGGAGGATCCTTAGAGCCCACATTTAAGTCAGTTTTACAAAGGGGGCAAGTAGATTTTGACTTGGCAAGCTTTTCTGCTTCGAGAGGGCCAGCAGCTTTTTGTGGTTCTGCCACTGGAGGTTTGCTGTCCTTTGTTGGAAGAGACTTCTTTTCTGATTCTGTGCCTTTGATTGGGGCAACCTGTTCAATTTTAGGCACCTCAGTTTTTTCAGCAGTTGGAGCTTTTGTGTCCTTTTTAACAGGTGTGGCTTTAGGAACCGTTTGTGGAGTTTGACTGGTGGGCTTAGGTGGTACCTGAGACACAGGCTGATGTGGAGGAGGAGGGGGTTGTTTAGTTGGAGCCCCTGGCATACCTTGTGCTTGAGTTCCTGCTTGGCCAGCTGTGGAAATTAGATTTGATGCCTGGCTAAAGATAGATGCTCCAAATCCAAATAGCTTCCCAGTCACTGTCTCTTGGGGAGTTGTGGGCTGTGATTTGGGGGCATCCGTGATACTTCCCAGATTAAGACTGAACCGTCTTGACTGTTCTTGAGTCTTTGGGGGCTGCTGGGCAATAGGTGTGGCTTGTCCAGGACTAGGCTTTGTACCTGGGAGGGTAGGCGGTCCTTTTGGCATTTGCTTGGCATCTGGCTTGGGGCTCGTTTTGGTTTGTGCTTTTTTAGGTTCCTCCTTCTTCTGAACTGAATCAACTTGTTTTTGACTTTTACTCTCTGAGATCATCCCAGGTTGTGAAGTGAGTTTGGAGTCAGATGGAGTACGTGATGGGCCTTTAGAATCAGGTGGGACTTCTTTATCTCCTACTGGTGGGATAATTGGTGGTGATTTGGCAGAATCTGTTTTAGGAGGCTGTGCTGTTTTCTCCTGAACCTGTGATTGTATTTTGGAGCCTGGGAGATCAGGTTTCACTGCAGCTAATGAGGAAGCCACAACATCTGCTGTAGGCTTCTGTATCTTTGGCTGTTTAGATTTGTCATCAGCCATTGGTGCCTTGGCTTGTTCAGATTTGAGAGAAGGCTCTGGGTGAGGGGTTGGCTGGGTTACAGACTCTCTGGGGGAAGGCTGCTTGGCTTTTGCTGGAGGAGAGCCTGGAATGGATGGTTGTTTTGTGAGTGGTGGAGGCTTTTTAATCTCAGGGGACTTTGAAAGATCTGGTTTAGGGGTAACATCTTTCTTCAGGGAAGTCTGCTGGGATGGAGGGACTGGTTTAGTCACAGAAGATGCTGTAACCACAGGGCTAACCTTCTGTTTCTGCTGAGGAGTTGGAGGAACTGGGGCCAAATCACCACCCAGTGCTCTTTGCATCTGGCAGTTTAAACAAAGCCACTCTTTAACCTATAAGGGAAAAAAATAAATGCCATTAAAACAATCATTCAGAGGATTTTCAAAAGATTATAAATTGGTAAATAAACAAGAATCAAATAAATATTCACAACAAAGAGTTGCTCCTTGAGGACAGAGGCTATGTCTTATTCATCTTTGCATGCCACTAAATGCCTAGACCTTAACATGTGCTTAACTATTTGTAGAATAAACAAATGAACATCTCCCAAATGAATCAAAACATCGATTACAACCAAAAAGGTTATGGGAATTAAAAACTGGAGATCTGTAAAATGTGAAACAGCTATGTTTATGAAGAAAAGGAGAAATTAATATGATAGTGCATTTCCTTCTCAGGCTGAATATCTATCTATCTATGTACATATAAGTACACACACACAAACCTATCTACATATATGTATATATACTCTTTGCTTTAATTAGCATAAAATTTGTCCTTCTGTTCCAACCAAATCTGATTTAGGCAGAAATCAGGGCATACAAAAAATGTGTAAAAAATTCCCACCATTATCCTACAGACAAGGCATAAAAGTCCTGAATCTAAGTCCTGAATGAATCTCTTCAAAAAGATGCACATACTTTACTCAGTGCATGTTGCAGAAGGAACTTGAAATCAGAAAAACCTGAATTTAAATAATTGCTCTACCAGCTATGTGACCTTAAACTAGTCACTTTCTTTCTCTAGGTCTGTTTCCTCCCTTATAAAATGAAGGGAGAGGCAAGGATGGACTAGATGACCTCTAATATCCCTTCCAGCTCCAAATCTTTTAACTTTATGACTGCTCAAATTAAAATAAAAGTTAGCTTAAAATCAGATGATCTATCATGGTAGATTTAGAGACTGAACTTTGCCTGCTCAGATATTAGAAAGGAAGCATCGATTCATCCATATGGACCATCTATAGCTCTTCTATAGAAAGAGAGGACATGCTAACCTCCCAAATCATCGTCCACATGATGGAATCACACTTTATAAAATTATTTCTTACAAAAAGAACTTAAGTAAAAGGCTTATATGACTTATTTTAAAGCAGATAAAAATACCTATATGATTTCTAACTGGAATGAAATATCATTCATTATAAAAAAAAAAATACCCCCTAGTGACAGTTGTGTATCTCAGAAGAGGATTGGATCATACTCAAATAATGTACGAAATGCACACAAAAATCTATCTCATGGCTATATTTCTAAATATTTAAAAATATGCTTCATGACCAAATGCTTTTAGAATTAAACTCTCCTTTCAAAGGTGACTTTTCATTCTTATCAATATTAAACCTTTGAAATCTCAAAGCAGATTAAATTGCTTTCTAAAGGCACCAATTACAATAAGGAAGCAGAGAGCCCAAGAAGCAATCATTCCATCACCTAAGTTATATGGAAAGGTCTGTGAAAACACTTCAGAACACCCATTCATCTCCCCAATTCCAATTTCAAGCCTGACTCTTCTGCTGCCTCCTTTATAAGTCCCTCTGTTCCCAAATCTGATTTCAACTTCATTACAATCGCCTACTTCATCTCCTAGTTCAAAGAAAGGAAAAAAAAAAGAAAAGGGAATCGAAAGGAAGGAAGAATCATTCAGCTAGGCAGTAAAATTAAGAATGAATTCAAAGGATTTGGAAACTTGTCAGGAACAGAAAGATTATATATAGTGAAACTCTCTCATTTCCTTAGTGGTTAAAAGGTTTGCCCAAAGTCACAAGTAGTTGATTCAAGATTTGAAACTCCATTCCTCTGATTCTAAATAAGTGCTCTTTCTCTTACATTGTTATAACCCTTGTCAGTTTCTAAAGATTTCATAACTTCTGTTTTTCTAAGTTTATTAAACATGTGTCCAGATGTAGACACATTTTAGATTAAATAATTCTTGGGGGCATTTCCTTATTAGTTATTTCTATTCACTTTATCAAGTCCTATGTAAAAATGATATGCTTAAACCACATGTTAATAATTTGTCCATGTTTTCCTCTTTCTTTTAAGACTCCTTCTGTTAAGAAGTAAACTTCTTGATTTGTTATACACATCAAAAAAAAAAAACTCCAAGGATTTGCTTTCAATTTTAATATCCAAATGTCACACATTGTTTTAATGTACATTCTAGTTTCATCTTTGAATTCTTCTAGACCATTAGTAGATGAGAAAAACATCATCATACTTAATAGTATATGCTCTGTCTCACCTCAATAGCTGAGGCTTTTTAACCTGTTTCTTGTTTTGGTTTTGAGACTTTGTCTCTTTATATCACCAAGGCTCAAAGTATAACAGTCATTCATAGGCTAATCCCAATATTGATCAGTACAGGAATTTTGGCATGTTCAAATTCCTGCTCATGCCAGTTTTCCCCTCCTTAGGCATCCTAGTGGCAGACACGGTGAGAATACTAAATAACCTTTAACCGTAGTGCAACTTGGAATTCCCAAGTTCAAGCAATCCATCAGCCTCAGTCTCCCCAAAAGAATTATAGTCATATATTACCATATCTGGTACATGAGATTTTTAACAAGTATATACATTTATATTACAATCTCTCTCTCCTCTTGGTGTTGGTATTGGAAGTGATGAATGGATATTGATCCCCTAGTCTTTAAACCAGTAGCATATACACAAAACTCTTTTCCTTCCTCCTAGTCAACATTTAGGTTCTTGAATTTTCACTCAACAGTCTTTCATTTTTGAGTTTCTACAAATTAAATATGTCACAACCCTGAGGTTCCTTGCCATACTTGGAATACAAGTTAAAGTCATCTTTCTGCTTCTGTCACAATATGAAAAGCTTGTCTTCTTCTAGAGATTTTGGTAAACTTTTTGTAAACAGCTTCTTTCTTATTTAATCTAATTCCAGTGGCCAAATACTTTAAAATGAAATGTATTCTTATGCCGTATATTTTATTTTCCTCAGAGTTTTGGTAGTTTTTTTTTTTTTTTTTTACTGAAAGTACCATTTTATTCTAACTCAATGAAGAGAAAACTGTCACTTTTAAGGATTTTATTTACCTATATGTTGTAAAAGAGCAAGGGGTGGGGGGAGGGAAAGGGAGGGAGAGAGAGAGAGAGACAGAGAGAGAGAGAGAGAGAGAGAGAGAGAGAGAGGAGAGAGAGAATTCCTCTACACTTAACCTACTGGATCCTATACCACTTAAAATAAAAGTTGTGTTCCCTGGCAATGTCCCTATGAATTTTAATCTAACTAATTGAAGACATTTAAATGGTACAGTGGAAAGAGCACTGACTATGGTTTCAGACCTGGATTCAAACCTAACATGAAAATTAACTTCTGGGTAACCTTGAGTAAACTTAATCCTTGTGAGCCTCAGTTTCCTCATTTGTGAAATGAAATCACAGGACTACATGATCATGAAAATGCTTCCAGTTCCAGATCTTTGATCCTTTGAACACTGTGTTAATAACTGACATCATTCTGCTCTAGGCTGTACCACACACTACCCTTACTAACATTAATCTGGGCCAAGTGACGAGAGGACACTATCAGTACTTCAAAATGTCAGTTTCCCTTTGGATCAAAGAAATATTTGTTATGAACCATTTGGGGCCACAGTTACATGTATCATCATATTCCTAAGGAAAGGGAGAGAGGAAGTAGCATATCTGCAAGGTACATTTAAAGCAGCAAATAAAATAAAAGGTTGTAATGAAAATCAATTATTACCAGCAATGTATCTGAGGGAATGAAGGTACTGTTATCTAATATGCAGGCTTACTATCTGCTTCCAAGTGGTGAATATTCTTTTGATTGATATAGTTAGGGAAGCAGTAGCATGTAAACAATACTCTTGGACTATTTTGAATAGCCTTTCTATATAATACCATGAAAAACAGTTGACATATCCCTCAATTACTTATTCATATACTAGAGTTATAATGACATAGAAAGTTGGTATAGATCCCTTAAAATGATGAAGTTTTATTTTTTATTTTGTGAAATTATAAGATTTTTAAATAGGGTTAATTCCTCTGAGACAATTCTAATTAGATCTAGAACATATTTAGTTATTCATTAAATGTTTGTTGAGCACCTACTTTGTGGATGACACTATGCTAAACATTGAAGGCATTTCTTATTAGTATAAGAAATGATCCTTGCCCTCCAGGGACTACAATCCAATTATAATTGCTCAAAACATACTTGTCTTGGTAGTTAGGCCCAGCTGCTATGTCTCCTAGGACAGGAATAGTTCCAGTGGACCCAGATCCTTTCAAGCTAGCTCAAGAGATTATTTTTTCATCATCCACATCATGGGAGATTCTTTAGAATGATACGACTATTGTATGTTTCAAGTAATTGCAAGTATACAGGCACTTTGGGAAAAGAATGGAAGAAAATAGTCAATCTGTTTCCTCTCCTTCCTGTCTATCTTTACTCAGAAGTCTCCAACAATTTGAACTCACACTGTCTCTCCCATATATGTTTGTTGATAGTAGAGACCATTTCATTTTCCCATTCTATTTTCCCAGTAATAAATACTTGCACATTGATTCATTTTGTGTCAGACTATTGGTCTAACCAAGCAATGATCAAATGAATTCATGTTAGTAATCCTGAGTTGAAGTACATGTATGCCTATGTTTAGGTGCTTTATATCATGGTCAGAGGATCCTGAGCTGTCCTCCAGGGAAGCAAAAGAAATTGATATGCCACATTAGCAAGTTTGCATATCCTGATCTAGATATGATAATTAAGATACTGTTTAATATGCCCAAAATACCAAAAATTTTGATGGTACATATTTATGACAAACCATGTGGCACATTTTAAAAAGAAGGCATAAAGTCTCCAAAGAGCAACAATGCACAAGTTATACAACTTTCCAATGGAGGAGAAGAATTTCACATTTTGCCTAGAGTGCATACATACCCCACGTAAGTGCTGTATCTTTAAAGCAAAGCATCCTGTGCCAAGGTAATATCCTAATACAGTTTTGTTTTTGTTCAGGGTAACTCCTCATTTACTCCTTTTTACTATTCTATGGTCCAGTCAAGCTGATCTACCATGCCTTACCTCTCCATGCTTTTTCACAGTCCATCATCACATCTGGAATGTATTCTGTCTCTTTTAGAGACCCAAGTCCCTACCTTCCTTTAAAGTTCAGCCACTTCCTATATGAGATTCTTTCTGATGTTCCAGTTAAACTCCTTACCTCTGAAATTAATTTTTACTTATTTTGTGCTCACATTGTCTCTCCCATATATGTTTGTTGATAGTAGAGACCATTTCATTTTCTCATTCTATTTCTCCAGTAATAAATACTTGCACATTGATTCATTTTGTGTCAGACTATTGGTCTAACCAAGCAATGATCAAATGAATTCATGTTAGTAATCCTGAGTTGAAGTATATGTATGCCTATGTTTAGGTGCTTTATATCATGGAGCTTGCTTCATATGGCATCATATAAAATTTAATGCTCCCCCACAAAAAAAAAAAAACATCTCTTTTCTCCATTTCAGTGAATCAGAGGACAGAGAGGCTCAAACCATACTTAATATATTTTCAGAAATGTTCTGTTTTGTCCTTGCTTTTGTCTCCACAAGGATTATCTGACTCTCTTTGGAATGTATTTCATTGTGTTTCCAAAAGCTCTGTGCTTAAAAATGAAAATCCTCACAGAGTTCATTTCTTTTCAAAAGTCATTTTGCTCAAGTTATAAAAGGTTTTTGCTTTTTGTGTTTGCTTGTTATTAGAAAATAAACTTGGATTCTTTGGAAAGGCATCTAATATATTTTGAAGTTATTTTGAAGAAAGGGAAGTTCCTGAAAGGTTAGGCTGAAAAGTCAATCTATTTATACTCAATCTACTCCATTTCTTCAGTAATGCCTTTAAGAAAAAGTATCCAACACTACTTTCATCTTTGGAACTTAAAGTGCTTTAAAAGCCCCATCTGGTTGTAAGCTTTATTATCCCCATTTTACAGATGGCCAAGCTAAAGTGTAAATACATAAAATGACTCATGTCATTATGTGTCTTTCATCACATCTCTTGTCCAAGGTCATCATCTGGTGTTTTTCCCTCCTCTCAGAAAATTTCAAAGCTATCTCACCTTACCCCATGACAACCTCTCAGGTTCTTTCTATTTTGATTTTCCATTGCTGCCCTCCCTACTGTTTTGAAAACAGTGAAATCTTACCACCCCTATTTTACTTGTATGTGTTGCTATGATACTATAAGCACTTTTAGTTTCAAATTTGAGCCTCATAACCCTTTGATGTATTATTACTATCATCGTTTTGTAGATGAGGAAAAGAAACTCAAAGAAATAACACGACCAAAGATTACACAATTTGATGGAAATAATAAGATTAAAATCTAGGAATTCTGACTCTAACTCACCAATATTTTTTTTTATTTTTATACCAAAGAAAATATTTTGAAAAATAAAATGATATATCCACATACTAACAGTACTACCCATGCTATGCCTCAAAACCAAGAAAGAATTTTTTTCTAGAAATGTAAATTCAAGGTAGACTGATCAAATCTATCTAATCAGAGTAACTGAATAGCTAGGTGGCATAATGGCTAGATCACAGAACTTGGAATAAGGAATATCTGACTTTAAAATATACCTCAATTGCTTAATACCCATGTGACCACAGGCATGTAATTTGACCATCCTCTGCCTCAATTTCTTTATCTGTAAAATAGGAATAATAATAGTACCTACTTCAAAAGTTTGTGAGCATCAAGTGAGATAAAAAATACAGTGTTTTGTGAACTTTAAAGCATTATATAAATGCTAGATATTTTAGCTGTTCACAGCCAAAATAAAAAGGTTACATTTTTCTTATCATTTTCTTAATTCTTATCATTTTCCTAATATTATTTACATTTACATTATTTAAAATTTAAGAGAAAAAATGCAGTGTAGTTTAGTAACCTCAGAGTAAGAAAAGTCTAGGTTAAAAAGCTCTTCCTTCTGAAACATCTAAGTTATGTAACCCTGGGTAATATAACCTTTTAGTGCCCAGGGAAACTCTCTATAAGTCTTTAAGTTGAAATGACTATGGTAGAACTGCATTGGTGAACCAAATTCTGTGTCTACACCCCAAACACACACACACACACACACACACACAAATAAGTGTATACACACACACACATCCACACATAAAAACACAGAGAAATGGAAATTATTACAGTAGATAGGGACATCAAGGCTTTGAATATGGAAGACCTTTTTTAAAGTCTTGCCTCTGACATTCATTTGCCTGTGATCCCCAAGCAAGTCACTGAATCTTTGGGGTCTCCAAGCAACTCTCAACACTGTGAATTTCCAGAGACTTGATATTCATTAGTATATAGTTGTCTCTCTGCGAATTTCATGCACCAATGACATCACTGATCTGGATAAATCAAAACAATTAAATGACATTGCATAATTAAATAAAAAAAGGAGAGAAGTAAAAATAGAGATAAAAGAAACCATTCTTCCCAATAAAAGATTTTAATTTCTACAGGCTTTAATCTTTGTTGTTCAAAGACAGTTGCTGGCATAGTGGATAGAGCCCTGGGCCTAGAGTCAGGAAAAGCTGAGTTTAATCCCGTCTCAGCCAAATACTAGCTGTGTGACTTTGGGTAAGTCATTATGGTTCAATTGTGGCAACTGAAAAATGGAGTGTTGTGAGGATCCCATGAGATAATAGTTGTAAAAAGTACCTAGCACATAGAGGAGGCTATCAAAATGCATGCTTCTTTCCCTTGCTATCACAAGAGAACCTGGATTACTTAAATTAGCAATCTGTTCCACCAGTGGTTGAATACTGTCACTGGTCACTCAGAAGATATCTAATTTCTCTAAATTGTCTGAACCATAGAAAACATCCCTGTTAATCTCTCTTCTGGTGGTGTCAGTTCAGTTTAGTGCATGGGTGGAGAAGTGGTCGCCTCAAAGTCACATGTGACCTTCTAGGTCCTTGGATATAGACTTTTGACTGAGTACAAGTTTTATAGAACAAATTCTTTTATTAAGGGGATTTGTTCTGTGAAGTTTGGATTCAATCAAAGGGTCATACTTGAGGACTTAGAGGGCTATATGTGGCCTTGAGGCCATAAGTTCCCCAACCCTGGTTTAGTGGAAACCACTTGCCCAATGAACAGTGATATGTACAATGTATATAAAGGTCTTTATGGTTCTTTGTCTTAACTCTAGAAAGCATTGTAAAGGTTTTTAAAAATCAATTGTAAACTTATTTTTCCTTATGGGATTTAATTTTAAATAACTCACAGACATATATAGAACTTTATTGTTTACAAAATACCTTCTATACATTGCTTCATTTGATTTTTAAAGCCCCTCTAAGGGTGTTTTTAATCCCCACTTTTCAAATAAAGAAACTAAGTTTCAGGGGACTTATGTTACTTGGACAGGGACATACAGTCATTAAGTTAGAAGTAGGGTTCAAACTTTGAGACTGGGAATCCTGCACTCTATCCAACATTTGGTGCACTGTGTAAATATGCCCTAAATCTTACTCTGAAAATGGGAGGGGGCAGGAGGAGAAACTAACAAGATTTACTTCCTGGGAGGTCAAAAATACAAAACAAAGGAAAAAGACAACGATCTTATGTGTTCAATTTTCCATCCTATCATTGGGGACATAAAGAGAAATAGATAAAATTCTACTTTTTTTAATCTTTAATTAGTCTTAAAAGATGATAAATGGAATTTCACTTATATTTAAATGTTGATTTAGAAATTGGGGAGGATACAATTTCAATGTGTTTTTAAGAGATGAAAAGTGAGAGAAGGAATAAACTCATAACCATGCTGAGTTTCCTCATTCCACAATGAATTTATCATGTACAGCTACCTGCTTCCATAGTAGAACTTTGCTCTTAACAATATAATTAATGCATTTTACCTTATACATACCATATTAATGTACAGTATTAAAATAGCTTTTTAAAAGTAGGTTATATGAAAAAAACATGAGACATTTAATTATAGAAAATTTGAAAGTGAAACATATTTCTCAGACATTTGGGCACAGTAATCAGAAATAAATTATTTATTCAGGATATAACTAGTATGAAGGGAGTGTAAGATGAGTCTTGGTCATGATAAAAAGTTAAAATGTTGTAAAAATTATGAATTCATTCAAGCAATATTCATTAAACACTTTGTATCTGAAAGATTTTCTATATTAAATGACAAAAATATATGGATAAAGAAGATGTAATATCTACTTTTAAAGGAGATTACCATCTAGTAGGGCAAAGAGAAGACAAGACTGATTCAAAGAACTGCACTGAACAAAAAAAAAATTGCACAAAAAAAGGAATGAACAGGGAATGAACAATGAATGGAGTTTCAGAAGAGGAAAAGCTCATTTTCACTGGTCATCAAATAAGGACAAATGGAGGAAGAAGTATTTAATTTGGTCACTGGGGACAGAAAAAGGGAAAGAGTTCTAGGTATGGGAAAAAATGTGTTTAAAAGCATGAATGATTAGTCTGATCATCCAGTGTATCAAAATGGTAGCTTGTTTGGGGGTTGGGGTGAGGGTGGGATTGGGGAGCATTGAGAGGGCGGATATTGCAGTGTGAGATCAAGCTACAAAGGTAGGGTTTTTTTGGAACCAGCTGGAGCTTGTCATGCCTAGATGGGTAAGCAGGCTGGAAGAAAAGTGCCTGCTTGCTCCTTGGAATCCATTAAGTCAATTGGTAGAATCTCTTGGTTCAGTCCTGTATCACTCACCTGGGTAACCGTGAGCAATCACTTAAAATGCCTCAGCATCATTTCATCATCTATGAAATGAGGGAGGAGGACTAAAGGACTTCCAAAGTATCTTCTACCTCTATCTATGTGCAATTACAATCCTAACTAAGGTCCATATCTGATGCCTCATATCTATATACCCCATCTCAGACTATAAATATTATATTGACTCCTGGCAATTCAGACTCAAGTCTGTCTTTTCATCACCACTTCAGACTGACTACCTATAAAGACTTTAAATCCAACTCTCCATGTCCACTATTCAGTAGTAGTATCAGCAGAAACTAAGATAAGTTGGAGTCATGCATGATTTAGCATTCCCTATCTCAGTGACTTTAACAGTATGCTACAGAAAAAGGAATGCAGATTTATTTTCATCATGGTCATCAGGGTACCAAATTTATAAATTAAAATCAAGTGCCTACATAGATCATCATCAAAATGTATGTAATTTGACCACTTTGTTCTGATGGGACCCCAAAGTTTAAAGCAAAATACATGTACATATATTTGAAATATATGTACATATATCTATATATTTACATATATCTATATCTATAGATAATATATATGTATAAATATATATATTAAATATATTTATATTTATTTATATGTTTATATATATTTATATATCTACATATATCTATGCATCTATCTGGAGAGAAAGACAGAAACAGAGACAGAGAGACAGAGAGAGCACAAAGTACAAGCATTTCAACAATAGGTACATAACAAATTGGGCAGTCTAGTGGAGTAACCCCTGAGAGATCAAGTCTAAGCTCTTCTTATTATTTGAAATTGGCAAAACACTTGACACAGCACAAAGCAGAATGCATTGACTGCAGATTCCCAGCCTAGGTACAATAATCCTTGACCACTCTCACAAATACCATATTTTCTCTTCATGCCTCCTGCACAGTGAGTGGAAAAGTATCTATTTCTAGAATCAGAGAATATTGCCTATTTGTCTGAATTTTGCCAAATTATTCAACTTCCCTGAACTTCAGTTTCCTCATCTGCAAAAAAAAACCCAAAAAAACCAAAAAACAGGATATTGGGCTGGATAATCTCTGGAACATAGTATAATGAGAACTTAACTTGAAGTCATGGGACATGAGTTAAAACTAGTTCTATCAAGCATGACTTGGGCAAGTCAATTAACTTCTCTGAGATCTCAGTTTATTTCTCTATAAAATGAAGCAGGAAGCTGACCAGATTATACTCAATGTCTCTTCTAACTCTAAATTTATGACAGTATGATTTTTTCTACTTTAGATTAAAATACGATTATCTTTGGAGAGAGAGGAACTTTCCAAAATTTTTTAATAAATTTCTGCTTCCAATATTTAGCCCATACTTTCATACAAAAACATTTTTCAAATCACTTTCAAATTCATAAAATAATCATCACTCATTTGAATCACTAATATGAAATTTGAAATACTAAAATTAAAAACTCAAGTATTCCCCTTAACATGGTGTAATTATTCAAAGATGACCAAAAACAGCAACTATCAGTGTCACCAGGACTGTGAAAAGACATGCTTAGTGGACTTGTGAATTGGTTCAAACATTCTGAATATCAATTTGGAATGATGCAAGAGAAATGGCTAACTACTCTACACTCTCTGACCCATAAACATCACTAATGGAACTACAATATCCTAAGGAAATCAAAGAGATAAACAACGGTCCAACATATGCCAAAATATTCATAGCTACACATTTTGAAAACATAGAAATGTAAACAAGTGGTCCATTAAGGGAATGGCTGAAAAATATGGAATATGAATATAATGAAATGTCATTCTATAATAAAAAGCAACAAATGTAAGAAATTCAGAGAAATAAGGGAAAATTTATGTAAATTGATACTGGAGTTAAGCAGAATATATATGTATATATACATACACACACATACACACACGTATATATATATATATATATATATATATATATATATATATATACACACACACACACATATAATGACTACAACATGAGAAATGAAAAGATCACTAAAAGGAAGCTGGACTATGAATAATAGAAAAAAATCATTGATGGTCCTGGAGAATGAGTAGAAACATACTTCCCTCCTCATGGCCAGGAGATGGGGGATGACCCCACTAGGACACAATGGTATATAACTCATCAGATGCTATCACTGTACTATATATGGTTTTGCTTAATTTTTTTCTTTATTACCAGGGAAAGTTCATTCTGAAGAGGTAGAAAACTTTTTTCCCTTTCTCAGAAATCATTATGATATAAAGATAAAAAGCATCTGCCAAACATAATTAAAATACACATCAGGAAAATGCTTAGGTTATGACAAATCTTTGCATTAGTTTTCTTAGATTCATTCTTCCTCAGGTACTATAAATGATCAAAAATAAAACTGAAAACTAAAGAGAAAGTGATTAGCTCCTTTCTTCTTATTCATGCTTTAAAAGCATCAAATGGGAAAGAAGTGACAAAATTATAAACCATTATAAAAAAATTTTCAGGTTGATATCAGAAGACAGTAAGGACTCACTTACTATTTCATTTTTTCTAGTTTCAATGCACACAAGTCAGTTCAATTTAAAG
Organism: Bettongia penicillata ogilbyi; assembly: GCA_023548195.1. NCBI lineage: Eukaryota > Metazoa > Chordata > Mammalia > Diprotodontia > Potoroidae > Bettongia > Bettongia penicillata. The sequence continues at coordinate 2,999,700 of JAJHZJ010000049.1, read as the reverse complement.
TCACTCTTTTACATATCCCTAGATGGGCATGTAGGGGAGAAATTACATGTATTACTACATGTAATAGGCATGCAGGGGAGAAAAGTCAAGCATCTTCTAGTGGAAAAAGGTAGCTAACATCTTAAGTTCAGTACCTCAAATAAGTGAGTCTTCTTTTTTTCCAGAAGTAGGTTGCTTAGAATTAAGGAACTAAATATTTAGTTTGAGCTTGGAGAATGTTTTATTTTCATGACTGCAAGTGACCTTAATGACTGTTTTGGAGTACAGTGACAATGTTAAGGCAAAATCACGTAACCTACGTGAGTAACACTTCCAATCAGTAAGTCTAAGGAAAGGAAATATGATTATATTTTCTCAGGTAATTTGAAAATTTGTGCAAGTAGATACAAATTTATGAAAGACTAGTGAAAGGGCAGGACAAAAGAATTTTAATCTGGAGCTGCTATATCTGCTCCTGTGGGGGCAACTCGATTAATTTCCAAATATGAAACAATTATAGAATGGCTGTACTTCCTACATTTAGTTATACAATATTATATTAGTATAGAGATATTTTCTATATTTTTACATTAGAAGATATCAATCCATCTCTATAGGTTTTTATATCCTCTTAAAAGATAGCTAAAAAAATAGTTTTTAAGTCATGAGAAGTTAATAGTACCCATAAGAGATCAGTAAGAATTTACTGCCACCCATGATCACCCTATTTTCTACACTGCTACTGTCACATAATGTATGACAAACATTAGACTGCCTGCCTCCCTTTTCAAACTTCCTTGTGCTCTCCCAAACCCCAACAAGCAAAGACCCTGTCAGAGTCTCTACTTTTATTGCCAGGACAGGGAGAGTATGTGATCTCTTACTCTTGAGCTGGAACTCTGAAACCATTTTCTTCTAGAAACACAGTTATCCATTTCTAAGTATAATGGAAACATTACCTAGTGGCATTATTTTATGGGAAAAATAATGCCACATTCTGAATGAAGTATTTCCTGGTTCCACTCCCAACTATTAGTATACTCCTTCTCCAAACAACCTTGTATTTATTTTATATCTTCTTCTGTATATGTTGTTTCTATCATTAGAATATAAACTATTTGATTACAGGGAATATTTCATTTTTGTCTTTCTATCTTCAGTACTAAGTATAATGATTAGCATATTTAGGCATTTTTAATAGTGTCTGATTTGACCACATTTGAGGTTTTCTTAGCAAAGATACTGCAGTGATTTACTATTTCCTTCTTTAGCTCAATTTACGGATGAGGAAAGTGAGGTAAACAGAATTAAGCAACCTGCTCAGTATCACACAGCTAGTCAATGTCTGAGGCCAGATTTGAACTCAGGAAGATGAGTCTTCCTAACTCCAGGCCTAGCCTCTATGCCATCTAGCTGCCCTGCTAGCACACAGGAAGTGCTAAGTAGATCTGTACTGATTGAAGACAAACATAAGAATTTCTAAACGTTTATAAAAATTTCTCTATGGGAAGGCAAACAACCAACTTAAAAATAAACTTTCAGAAGGAAATCCATTTATAAACCAGAGTTCCTATATTCCAACATCTTACAGTTACATGGAGTTTTATAATTTTAAAAGTGACTTCATATAGTCAATGTTAAACATCCCTATGAGACTCTATCAGAGAGAGAAAAAACATTGCTTGCTCTGATTCACAGTGGAGGTAACAGATGTAGAGGCATCAGGTGACTTGCTCACATCTGCGAAGCTCCCCAGTGAGGAAGCTTGAATCCCAATCTTAGATTATGCCATATCTAGCTTCCAACCAAGAATTCTGCAGAATGGGCAATCCAAATCAATTCAAGAACTCGCCCTATCAGCCCTCCTTTTTTTGATTTAGGCTTGCAATTTCCACTGGTGTAGGGAACTGAGGAACCTCTATCAATGCACAGCAGCAGCTGTTCTGCAATGTATAATCTACAAGAGTATCCTGTGATATGGAGATCTTATCGAAGGTCTTATTAGTAGTCTATAGAAGAGACCAGGTGATCCTGACTTTGAGGCTAGGTCTTTATCCAGCAAGCCATGCTGCTTTTCTGCAACAACCACAAGGTGTCTACTAGGGGAAACGTATCACACTAAATGCTAAGGATACTGAGACAAAAATAGAAACAGTCTTCCCCACAGGAGCTTATACTCCACAAGGAGAGATGTTCCATATGATATTTCATATGATCATATGTTCCATATGATGAAGTATATTGCTCCAGAAATCTTCCAAAAGGAAGAGAGAATTAACATGAGATCAGGGAAGGTTTCAATAAGTATGTTGTACCTGATCTGAGCCCTGAAGTAAGATGAGTTCTGAAAGAAAGAGTCTACTGGAGGTATGGAGAGTAGCCTAGGCAGCTGCACAGAGGTGGGAGATGGAATTATGATTTCAGGAAATAGTTTAACTGGAATATAGAGTGCAAGAAGGGACATAAAGTAAAATAAGATTGAAAAGCAATTGGAGCAATTGTGGAAAGGCAAACTGAATAGTTTGTATTTCATCCTAGAGGCAATAGAGATCCAGTGAAAGATTTTTCAATTGGATCAGATTTTTCAATTGTACCTTAGGAAGACTTTGACAGTGGTAAAAAAAAAAAAAAAAAATTGCAGAAGGCAGATCCTACAAGCAGGGAAAATTAGCAAACTGACCATGTATGTGGGGGAAAAGGATAGGCCAGTGGGAAAGAGTACTTTAATTGGAAACAAAGGAATATGGCTGGAATCCCAACTATACCTCTTACTACATGGGTGACCTTAGGTTGATCACTGACCAGAGACAGAAGATAGTGGAGTTGTTAGATCTCTGGGACAGGAGACAGGGAGACGAGTTTAAATTTGGCTTCTGACATTCACCAGCCATGTAGCTCTAGACAAGTCACTTAACCTCTGGTTGTCTGAGTTTCATCAACTATAAAATGGGGATACTAATAGTACCTACCTCATGGGGTTGTTGTGAAAATTAAATAAAATAATATTTTTACAAAAAAAAAAGACAGAGCATAGTGCCTAATACAGAGTATGCCCTAATACACTATATCAATTCTTATTCCCTCACTTCCTCCTACCTTCCCTCCTTCCCTCTCCGGCCTCAGTTCCTGATCTGTAGAATCCAGGGATTAGACCAGATGACCTCCACAGTCCCTGTTAACTCTAAATCTATTATTCATATAATATTATGAAGAGACATGTGCGATGTCATAGAGATAGACTTGATGATTGATCAGCTAGGGATGTGTGAGGGTAGAAGGGTGAAAGGGTCAAGGATGATACCAAGGTTATCATTCTGTTTGTCCAGCAGGATGGCGAAACTCAGAATAGAAACTTGAAGTCTAGAGGGTGGGCAAGTTTGAGAAATATGATGAATTCCATCTTGGAAATTATATTGTCAGCATCTCAAACTCATCAAAGTGAGACAACTTCCAGAAATGTGAAGATTCCGGATTGAATATCTGGGATCAAATTAAGGTTGTATAAATGTGTATTTGTGTGTGTGTATGTTCTTTGAAGAAATAATTATTGAAACCAGAGAAATAGTTGAGATTACCAAAGTAGAAAACACTAACAAAGATGATAACTCAACGGATAAAACGGCAAATGGGATTATGGAAGAATAATTAAAGAGGGAACAATATAATGCAAAGAGATGAAAGAATATCCAGAAGGAAAGTGTTATCAATAGTGTGAAAAACGACAAAGATCAAGAAGAATATTAACTGAAATTAGTAAGGAATGATTGATAACCTTTGCAAAAATTTCAATAGATTGTAGTGAAATTAGAATTTATATTTCAATGGATTGAGAAATAAACCCAAGAATAATAATAAGTTGTACTTTTCTTTTGATGGCACTTTCAATTAATTATCTTTCAATTAATTCAGGCTTAAAACTTGAGTCAAATTTAACTCCACTATCTTCCTCATCCCACCTATACATACATTCACCCATATATCCCACACCCTGTCCTTTATTTCTCTCACCTTTATCCCACAGCCACTACTTTGATTCACGCTTTCATTAAAACTTCCTACTTGTTACTACCAATCTCCCTGAACACTGATCAACCATATACCCCACTGCCATACATATCTTCCTGATCATATCACTGCTCTATTGTAACCCTAAAAATGTATCCCTACTGCCAGAGAAATATAGCTCAAACTTCATTAAAAATAAATTAAGGACCCCCTAGAAGTCAACAGACTTGGGGTCAAGTCAGGCTATAGCATTTACTAATGGTGACAGTGGTCAAATTTCTTCCATTTTAAACATCTCATTTTCGTCATATATAAAATAATTTCTAAAGTCTCTCCAGTTCTAGTACTTTATTACTCTACATTCTTACTAATATAGATTACTTGCCCTCAACCCAATTCAACAAAGTTTTTGTAAGGACCTACCAAGGATAAGAAGTGCAGCTAGATGGTATAATGGATACAAGGCCAAGCCTATGTCAGGAGGACTTGAGTTTGAATGTGGCCTCAGGCATTCATTAGCTGGGTGACCTTAGGCAAGTCACTTTACTGTGTTTGCCTCAGTCTCTTCATCTGTAAAATGAGCTGGAGAAGGAAATGGCCAAGCACTGTAGCATCCTTGCCAAGAAAACCCCAAATGGGGTCACGCAGGGTCAGATTGAATAACAAGAGCCACCACATATAAGACACTATCCTCAGGGCTGGGGATACAAAGATGACAATGAAAACAGCCCTAACCCTAACAAGGTTATATTCTATTAGAATAAAGTCATCCATTGTGACATCTGATATGCCACATCACTATCCCTTGTCCTCCTCCTGATATCTCACTCTCAAGGCCCATCTTATTAGTTTCTACCACAAAGCTAACCCTTAAGCCTCAGTCAGAAATAAACTTTCCCTCTCCAAATCTCTCATGGCATCTGGTTTGTACTTCTTCAATGTACTAAAGAGAAAATATTTTGTATCGTAATTTTTAATGCACTTGTTGTGTCGTACTAACTGGACTGTAAAGCTCCTTGAAAACATGGGACATGTTTTATTTATTTTATTCTTCTTTTATTCTTCTTTTATCCATTGTACCCTCCAGTACTTAGCATAATTTCTTGCATATGTTAGCATTTAATTAAGCTATTTTTTTCAATGTACTTACATTGGCATGTGTTGTATACTATTCAATAAGGTATTTTTGTAATAATTATCCCCTTACACAAAGTGTTTTAAAACTATGAGGACCAATAAATGACAGTCATATTGAAATGTAGGAGAGAATTAGAACTTGCAACCTTATTTTTTGACATTCCTGATTCATTTAATTAATAGCAACAGACTCCCAAAACAACCTATAGTTTTAGATTCAGGCAGCTATCAAAAGGAATTCAGAGCTTAAGATCTCTGTTTTCCCCTGTGAGTATCTTTCACAACTTTATCCCCCCTAACACACACAGGCACAAACCTGTGTAAGTAGACTTAAAGTTAAAACCTTTTGTTAATTCGAAGTTATGTGGCTCATTTTCAAGAAACAAAAGACATAGTCTACTCAGAGGTTCACACCCTTTATATGATCAATATTTTCTTTGATAAGAGTCAGAAATTGCTAAATAATTAAGGCCCAAATAATATATTTTTAAAACCATGAAATTGACTACATAGTAACAGACAGGAAAAACACTATTGTGGAAAACCTCCAGCCTTGAGACCACATGAGACCTTCTAGGTCCTTGGGTGCAGTCTTTTGACTGAGTCCAAGTTTTATGGAATAAATCCTTTTAAGAGGATTTGTTCTGTGAAGTTTGGATTTGGTCAAAGGGTCACACTTGAAGACCTAGAAGACCAAATGTGGCCTCAAGGCTATAGATTCTGCACCTCTGAATAGACCATTGAATTTTTAGATCAGACCTCATTAGAATGATAAAGATGACAAGATATGGGTTATGATTAAAACATAACTAACTTAACTACTTAAATAAGCTATTGTAGCTGAAAATGGGAAATGAGTAGAATAGATATCAACACAGACCATCAGCATTTCCTGTGAAGCCTAAAAAAAATTCATTTGATTTCCTTGCTAAGTAGGGAGAAATGTTAATCTAAGGTAAAACTAGTTTGGAATATAAACTCATTTTCAAAATTTTATCGAGGAGAACAGTGGAACATTATGAGCAATAACACCTAATTACAGAGGGGAGAGTAATAAAGATTGCAGAAAGCAAGATTTAATCATTTCAAGAGCACTTAAAAATAAAACTAAAAGGAAAATACCACAACAATGGAAGACAGCTATCAATATTTCTGTCGCAATTTTCTTCACAACTGAGAATAAAAATCATCCGATTTAGACTCTAACATGTTAACACGTTCTATGTAATAAAATGGAAAATTATGCTAAGGGAAATCAGAACAAGAACTACTGAACCAGATCAAGTACAGACAGAGGAGGATTGTGCTGGAAGGAAAATTGTTGGAGATGTTGAAGGACTGGTTTTCAGAATATCTGAATAGAAAAAAATATGCCACGTGGTCTAAGGAGGAGGGGGCTGCAACACTGCTATTTCACTGGCATAGGTAACTAACTCTCCCCACTAATGCAGGTCAGGAACATTAAATGCCAGCCTCTGTAACTTGGAGGATCTGAAAATGAACTGGAGGCCACTGAGAGGGTAGATGTCTTGCCCACCATCACACTGCCAGAGGCTGAACTTGAACTCAGGTTTTTCTGAGTCTGTGACTAGTTTTCTAATGACTACATCATGAGTTTTTTGCAACAATTGCTTCCCCCCTTGCACTTTAAACTTTCTCACATGGCATTTACTTCTCAATGCCTTCTAAACTGGTTTCTGACCTCATCCATTACTCAACAGAAACTGTTCTAAGACTGTCCACAATGTAAATACAATAGTTTGGTTTTTTTTCTCAGTTTTTATCCTGCTAGATTATTTCATGATATTTCAGGCTGCTGTCCATGCCTTTTAGATAATCTCCAATTTAGGTTTTGGCAATCCCTCTTTTCTGGCTTCCTCTGGTGACATACTCAGCTTTATACGGCTGGTCATTTTCAGCGCTCATTGCTGTATCAGCTCCCATGTGTCACTTTCTACATGTGGCTGCACCCCAGCACTCTGTCCTGGGCCTCTTTTATTCTCTATATTATCTCCATTGGTGATATCAACCCTCTATTGATCTAACAATGATCTTGACATAAATGACTCCCAGATTAACATATCCATTTCTAAATTCTTTTCTGAACTCTGGTCCTACAAGACTACGCTAATGGGAAATATCCAACTAGATCTCCCATAAAGACCTACAAATAATAGCTACAGTACTGAACTCATCGTCCTTTTCTCAAGACTTCCTTCCCTTGTGAATGTAATGGAATACTATTGTACTACTATCGAACAGGAAGACTTCAGAGAGGCCTGGAAAGACTCCTATGAACTGACGCTGAGTGAAAGGAGCAGAACTGGGAGAACTTTGTACACAGCAACAACCACAGTGTGTGAGGGATTTTTCTGGTAGACTTAGTACTTCATTACAATACATGGAGTTAAAAAATTTCCAATGGACTCGAGGCAAAACATCTTTCACATTCAGAGCAAGAACTACAGAATTGGATTCGCAGATAAAAGCAGACCATTTTCTTCTGTATTATGTTTGGTTTTATGGTTTCTCCCATTCATTTTAATTCTTCTATTCAACATGACTAAGGTGAAACTGTATTTAATAGGAATGTGTGTGTAGAACCTATATAAGATTGCATGCCATCTCGGGGAGGGAGTGGGAAGGGAAGGGGGAAGGGGTGGGAGGAAGGGAAAAAAATCCAAGAGATATGGAAGTGATTGTAGAACACTGAAAACAAAATGATCTTAAAAATTTAATATAAATAAATAAAAAGACCTCCCCTTTTTCCTCATTTTCATATTTACAAGCATCACTATTCTTCCAATCATGCAAGTTGAAAACCTTAAAGTTATGCCTAACTTTTACTCTACCTCGCTCCATGGTCAGTTGCTAACTGTTGTAAATTCTGCCTCTACAGTATCTCACTTCATCCCCTTCTCTCTACTCATATAGATACTACTCTAGATCAGGTCCTCATCACTTTTCACCTAGAAAATTGCAATCGCCTTCTTCCTCGTCTCCCTGCTTCCAGTCTCTGCTCTTTCTAATCAATTCTCCACATAGCTGCCAAGTTGATATTTCAAAAGCAAGTCATAACCATGCCACTTTGCTGCTTAAGATACTTTAGCAGTTCTCACATGCGTCTAAGAAAAAAATTTAAAATGCTTCTTTTTAACCTTTAAAGCTCTTCCTAATTTGGCTTTATCCTACCTTTCCAGGCTTGTTCCAGCTTAACTTCCTTCATATCCATTACATTCTCATCAGATTGGTTTCCTTGCTATTCACCACACATGACATTTCATCTTCCTTCTCCATCTCTTTGCACAGGCTGCTCTGCAGTACACAGCCCTCTCCCCTCTGCCTCACAGAATCTTTACTGTCATTTAAAGCTCAATGTGGCATTTCCTACACAAAATCTATCCAAACCTCAGTCCTCCTCTCTCCCAAATACTTTACATCTATTTTATGTCTAATTTCTACCAACTCTTCTGTGGAGACATTGCATCCCCCAATAGAATGTAAGATTCTTTAGGACAGGCACTTTTATTTTTGTTTCTGTATACCTACTGCCTACTTTAGTGCCTGGTAAATAATAGCTACTTAATAAATGCACAGAAAATGCCTCTCAAGATATATGAAAGAGGCAAAGATCATATATTATTAGAAAAATTAATATATAATTAATTATTAATTAAATTTTTAATTAATTAAAATAAATATATAATAAAAATTTATATCTATAACCTAAAGAACAAAAAGGTGATTCAGAATTGCCAACATACTTATTCTTCCATCTTTACAAAAGTCTTTATGAATACAATCTACATGTGCATCAAGCACATACTTGATGAAAAATGAGGTCTTTTTCAAATAATCTTCCACAGTAAACCACACATTTACATTCACAAAGCTGACAACAGTTTAGAGACTAAAATATCCCTCAGTATTTATCGTTTATTAAGTATGACAACACATCTGATTTCATAGAGGAAAAAAATGAAGCTTTAAAGGTTCTTCTCAAATATGTCTCCTATGCATGTGTTGAGATTATACAGGATTTTTTGAGAAATATAGTAAAGATAATTTTCCTCAATAGTCCTTGGCCCAATTATTAAGATGAAGTAAACATAAGGAAGGAGAGAGAGATGGTCTCACCAAAGATGGAAAAGGTACAGCAGAGTTCAAATGGAAGAGAAATTCCCTATATATGATTATGTTCTCCAGATGCTGTTTACAAATAACATTATGCTGACTGCAGTTAAGTTCTTCTGAATGAGATTCCCAACCACTAAAAAAGTTCAAGCTAAACTAACAGGAAAAACAAGAGATTGAAAAAGTACCTATTATCCATATCATGATATTCATGAGCAATATCCATGCTCCAGTGAGGTGGAACATTAATACATGTATTTCAGGCAATGACTGCAAAAAGGACAATGATATGGGCCCAGAATTCAAGAGGAGAAAGAGAACAAGCTGATTTGCATTTAGGAAATTGGGCAGCCCTTTCAAAAATACACGCTTCTCCTTGAAACAAAAACTCATCTTTTAAAACCAATATTCTTTTGGTGAAGCTATGAAACCATGAAATTTCGCCTAGACACAAGCTCTAAAGAATATTTATTATTATTAGGGGTCATCAAGAAGTCACTGTAGAGAAATGTAGTGAACATTTTATCCAATGGTGTTTTACATGCAGGGAGCCACATAAATGGGATGAATGACCATAATATAAGACGGGACAATGCTGTGGTAAGACCAAAGGGTACTCCACTACTCCAATGATATGCATGTGATATTAAAGAACCAGGATGATGGCCTCCAGCATATTGGGTTGACCCCCAATGGAAGGTTTATTGAAAAACATTGGTAAAGGCTTCCCAGAATAAGATATGTATAGATTGTGGGTATGTAGCACAACTGGAAAAAGCACCCACATCAATGAGAACACAAATCATTTGAAGTAAGAAATAGTCATTCATTTTAATAAACTTGTCACTTCTTTACCCAGAGTTGAAAGTCATTCTTAACTGCTCCCTTATCCCCTATCCAATCAACCATCAAACCCTAATAAATCTACTCACAAGATATCTCACATCATTTCTATCTTTTACATTCCCATCAATATCACCTTAAGATTATATGAGTTAGTACTAGATAGAAATCCTGTGCCTTCTTTTACAAATAAAGATGAAGTCCTAAGTCACACAGCTAGTTCTAAGATTTAAACCCAGATTCCCTACCTCAAAATGTTGCGTATAGGACCTAACAGTTTCTAGTAGGCACGAATACAATGGTTTTCTAACTAGCCACCCAAATTCCAGTTTCTCTTTTCTCTAATCTATTTGATATTGCAGTCTTCTTAATCTCCCTAAAGCCATAACTAGAACTATATAATTCTTCAGTTCAAAAATCCTTAATCAGTTTCCTACTTCCCATTCTACTTTATATTGCTATCTATATACATATCTTTTTGAGAAGAAAAGGCATATCTTATTAATTCTAGGCAGGAACTTAGTATCAAATTAAAATATTCTTTTTTTGGGGGGCGGAGCCAAGATGGCGGAGTAGAAGGACGCAAATTTACAAGCTCCAACCCACAGCCCATAGAATTAATGTAAAAAGAGATCCGCATAAATTCTGGACCACTGAAAGGTGTGCAGAACCAGAGTGGAAGAGATTTCCGTGCCAGAGAGCCCTGGAGACCCGTCCCCAGGGTCTGTCGCGCCCCGGAAAGCAGACCCCACCCCCAGCGCTGCCCTGGCTGTGGCCCCAGAGAAGCTGACCCGAGCAGGATTCAGGGACGAAAGTTCCAGCAGCCGGGAAAGTCCCTCCGCCCACAGAAGCTACAGGTCAGTGAGAGAGACGGCTGGCTAGAGGTGGGGAGCGGAGTGTCTCCGTGACTCGGGCCCCCTCGGGAGGAAGCGGCAGCGGCAGAGACGGGGGCAGGAAGCGGTGGAGGCAGAGGCGTGGGCGGCAGCGGAGGCAGCAGCGGCTGCAGCCGCCTGGCACTCCCCCAGCAGCAGGCAGGATCTTCATTACTGAAGGTCTCTGCATAAACAACCTGAGGGAGCTGAGCCTGCAAGACGGCCCTGCCCAACCCTGCTCCACTGCTGAAAGCCTCTGCATAAAGCCCCTGAGGGAGCTGAGCCTGGGAGGCGCCCCCCCCACCCGCTCCATTCCTGAAGGTCTCTGCATAAAGCCCCTGAGGAGGCCGAGCCTGGGAGGCGGCCCTGCCCCCACCCCAGCACCAGAACTAAAGCTTGCTGCAGAAAGCCCATTTGAACCTCAGACCCCAAGCACTAGCTGGGCGGATCTAGGCGGGGGTGGACAGGAATCTCAGAAGTCAAGTAACTGGCTGGGAAAATGCCTAGAAAAGGGAAGAAAAATAAGACTATAGAGAGTTTTTTCCAACAAATGCAAATGATCCCAACATTGGGATCTGATGACGAGGACGTATTCTCGCCATCGGGGAAAGATGTGGAGGGCGGGGCCTCAGTACCCCAGACACCCCAGGGGGATGTCAGATGGGCTCAGGCCTTGGAAGAGCTCAAAAAGGATTTTGAAAAGCAAGTTAGACAGGTGGATGAAAAGCTGGGAAGAGAAATGAGAGACATGCAAGAAAAGTATGAAAAACGGGTCAATACCTTGGTTAAGGAGACCCGAAAAAATGCTGAAGAAAATAACACCTTGAAGACTAGGCTCACTCAACTGGCAAAAGAGGTTCAAAAAGCCAATGAGGAGAAAAATGCTTTCAAAAGCAGAATTAGCCAAATGGAAAAAGAGGTTCAAAAGCTCACTGAATTTAATAGTTCTCTCAAAATTAGAATGGAACAGATGGAGTCTAATGACTTTACGAGAAACCAAGAAATCACCAAACAAAACCAAAAGAATGAAAAAATGGAAGAGAATGTGAAATATCTCATGGGAAAAACAACTGACCTGGAAAATAGATCCAGGAGAGACAATTTAAAAATTATGGGACTACCTGAAAGTCATGATTAAAAAAAGAGCCTAGACATCATCTTCCATGAAATTATCAAGGAAAACTGCCCTGACATTCTACAACCAGAGGGCAAAATAAGTATTGAAAGAATCCATCGATCACCACCTGAAAGAGATCCAAAAAGAGAAACTCCTAGGAACATTGTGGCCAAATTCCAGAACTCCCAGCTCAAGGAGAAAATCTTGCAAGCAGCTAGAAAGAAACCATTTCAGTACTGTGGAAATACAATCAGGATAACTCAAGAGCTAGCAGCTTCTACATTAAGAGATCGAAGGGCATGGAATAGGATATTCCAGAAGTCAAAGGAACTAGGACTCAAACCAAGAATCACCTACCCAGCTAAACTGAGTATAATACTTCAGGGGAAAATATGGTCTTTCAATGAAACAGAGGACTTTCAATCATTCTTGATGAAAAGACCAGAGCTGAAAAGAAAATTTGACTTCCAAACACAAGAATGAGAAGAAGCATGAAAAAGTAAACAGCAAAGAGAAGTCTTAAGGGACTTACCAGAAGTGAACTGTTTACATTTCTACATGGAAAGACAATATTTGTAACTCTTAAAACTTTTCAGTATCTGGGTAGTTGGTGGGACCACACACACACATGTACACGCATGCATGCACACACACATACACACATGCACACACACACAAAGACAGAGAGCACAGAGTGAATTGAATAGGATGGGACCATAGCTTAAAAGAAATTAAGGTAAATGGTGAGAGAGAAATGTACTGGGAGGAAAGAGGGTGAAATGGAATGGGGTAATTATATGTCATTTAAGAGGTAAGTAGGAGACTTTTTAATGGAGGAATAAAGAGGACAGCTGAGAAAAAAAAAAAAAACCAAGAAGTTTACCCTCATCACATTTGACTAAAGGAAGGAATAAAATGCACACTCATTTTGGTATGAAAACCTATCTTACAGTATAGGAAAGTGGGGGAGAAGGAGATAAGCAAGGGGGAGGATGATGGAAGGGAGGGCAAAGGGGGAGGGAGCAATTTGAAGTCAACACTTGGGGAGGGACAGGATCAAAAGACAGAAGAGAAACAATGAGGGGCAGAACAGGATGGAGGGTAATTCAGTTAGTCTTACACAACACAACTATCAGGGAAGTCATTTGCAAAACTACACAGATATGGCCTATATTGAATTGCCTGCCTTCCCAAAGGGAATGGGTGGGGAGGAAGGGATGGGGAGAATTTGGAACTCAAAGTTTTAGAAACAACTGTCTAGTATTGCTGTTGCTACTAGGAAAGAAGACATACAGTTAATGAGGAATAGAAAGTCATCTGGTCCTACAGGAGAAAAGAGAAGATGGAGACAAGAGAAGGGAGGGATGACAGAAGAGAGGGCAGATTGGAGATAGGGAAAATTAGATTGCTTGGGGTATTGGGGTGGGGGGAGGGGATAAAAGGGGAGAAAATTTGGAACCCAAAATTTTGTGAAAATGAATGTAAAAAGTTAAATAAATATAAAAAAAAGGAAGAGGAAAAAAAAATATTCTTTTTTTCTGAGTGATATGGTAAAGTAGCAAAAGAAATCATATGTTATAAATCTATTTTTTTCCCCTTCACATTTTGATTTAAGGAGGGGTAGTTTCTACATGGTCTATATTTTCACTCATTAAAGGCAGTAGTCACTTAGCAATAGGAGTACCAATGAAATAACAAAAACCCTACCAGAAATTAGAAAGAAACATGATTGGTCAGGAATTTCTCATTTATCTTTATCTTGTGACCAATACATGATAAGTCCCAAGTTCCAAAGTATATTGATTGAATAATTATTGTTGGCTAGAGTAGCTGCATGATGGAAAAAAAAACAGTGGGTTAGGTAAATATTGAAACTTGGCTCTAACACAATCTTACTGTAATATGGGCAACATTTTTAATTTCTCTAATCCTCCATTTTCACAATGTAAAATGAGTCTTAAAAACATGTACCATTTACCTCACTAGATGTTTTGGGGCAAGTACTGTATTTCATGAGCATTAAAGCACTATGTAAATTCTATTTTATTACTAATAATTAGTATTAAGACACAACAGCATGAACAGTAGTCGGCTACATTATAATATACCGATGAGACTGCAACATATTAAGGAGACACCTTCTGAACATATATTATTATTATTAAGCATAATAATTATGATCACTAATGGAAATAAGATTTGTCATTATTATTTTTATTCATTATGACTATAGTGCATAAGCCTTCTCTCAGGGGGATATTTAAACTGTATAAGGCTCTAATGTACATGAGTTCAGGCTTATTCACTCCACTGTCTGTCCCTCACTTAGTTTCCAAAGCCAGATTGCACTGAGTGACCCTTTATCAGTCGTTTTCTAGCCTGACTAGGCAATGCCTTCCTTCAGGGATATTCCATTCACTATGGAAAATAAACCAGGTCCTATCTACCATCTAGACCTCAGAACCCTATATTTTCAACTCTAAGTAGCATCCCTCTTTTCTTTAATTAGGGTACCATCACTATTGCAACCTTCATAATTTGCTATGTCATGATGGCTGCGTTATGATTTTGCTATGTGATATGTTCTCCTCTAGTAAGGATTTGCCACCTACTAAAACAATATCATTTTACTTTTAGATAGAGAGCTAGAACACTCAGTATGTTACTAGATACACAGTAGGTACAGTATTCAATAAACTTGGTGATTTGTGACACAAAATCAACTGTCAAACTGTCTGAAAATCACAGAGTACCTCAGGAAAAAAATGTCAGAATTGATACCAATAATGCTGAGAACAGTTCACATTACTGTGTCTGAGAACAATGCATTGGTTCATGACAAACGTCAGGTTAAAAAAAGATATGCTCAGCAGAGTGGAGTAGAAGAGAGAGTAACGATTGGTAGACATGATCTCTATTTGAATCCCAACTTGCTATGTACCACCTATATATGTAGCCTGAAGTAAGTCACTTAACTTGTAAGGGCCTCATTTTCCTCAAATATAAAGGAAACAGTTTCAGCTAGATATTATCAGATAATAATAATAATGTCTTTTCCATCTTTATATCCTGTGTATAATAAAGAGTGACATGACATTAAAACCATGAGATTGTTTTGAACAATACCATTTCATGATAAAAGTAGCATTATCTAGATTCACTAATTCTAGAAAGAGAGACTGCAATAAATGTACTGACCTCTGTTATATGTGGGGGACTGAACCCACACAGGCTACAGACAGTTGTTTGACACTGAGTGCAAGTATTATAATTGGCCTTTTCTGGAGTGTGTAGCAGAAGTTCCGTGGTAGTACAAAGAGGACAAAAGGTTTTTGGGGGGCCCTGTGCTGATGTCAGTGTTGTAGATGGAGATGAAGTTGATGGTGGTTGCAAAGGTTTTCCAGGCTCTGCTTGTTGGCTTGATGGTTTTGTAGTCTGCTGAACAAGGGGTTTTGTTGGTCCTGGCTGTTGAGAGGGGGGTTTTATGGGCCCTAACTGTTGGGCAGGAGGTTTCATGGTCCCTGGCTGCTGGGTGGGGGTCTTTGAAGGCCCAGGCTGCTGGGTAGATGGTTTTGTGGTCCCTGGCTGCTGGGTAAGGGTCTTTGAAGCCCCAGTGGGTAGTTTTGTGGATCCTGACTGAGTGGGAGGTTTTGTTGGCCCAGGCTGCTGAGTGGGAGGTTTTGTTGGCCCAGGCTGCTGAGTGGGAGGTTTTGTGGGGCCTGGCTGCTGAACAGGTGGTTTTGTGGTATCTAACTGTTGGGCAGGTGGTTTTGTAGGCCCTGGTTGCTGGGAAAGTATTTTGGATGGGCCTTGTGATACTGATTTTGCATGGTCTGACTGAGATTTGGTTGGACCTCGTTGTTGAAGTGGTGCTTTTGCCTGTTCTGATCGTGTAGCTTCTTCTTCTGTAGGCCCTGAAGGCTGAGTTGGCTTTCCTGTTCCAAGAGACTGAGGCTTAGTTTTTCCAGGTTGTTGAGGAGGTATTGATTTGGTAGTACCAACAGGCTGAGATGTAGCTTTGGGAGGCCCTTGCGACTTTGTCACTGGTTTAGGGGACTGCTGTTGAGGTGCGGGCTTTGTGATTCCCTCAGGTTTCCCCTGTTCCTTCTGAGCAACCTTCTGTTTCCTAGCGGCTTCTTCCTGGGATACATCAGAGTCTGATATCAAATCAAAAGGGTTAAATTTATTTACAACAGATGAGACAGCACTTAATGGGTTGGAATCTGTGAGAAAGCTAGGCATGATGCTTGACTTTTGTTCTTCTTTAAAATCTGTTCGAGACTTTGATTCTCTCAGGCTAGTAGTAGAAGGGCTCCTTCCAGGGGATTTCTGCTCAGTTCTCAAAGTGTCTGTTGTTCTACTTTTACTGAGGGTGGGTTGTCCAGGACGCCCAGGATCTGGAGGTTTCCCTGGTTGCTTTGGATGATGACTAGTATCAAACTCTGATTTCCTGAGATAATAAAGAAGAAAAAGAAATGAAAATAATGGAATTTACCAATCAAATAATCAACATACATTGCTTGCTCACCTACTATGTGCCAGGCACTGTCCTTGTCACTGGGCATACAAATACAAAGAGTATATTTGTAAACATTGTAAATTTGCATTAGTAAACTTAGAAAAATTCCTTATTCTGAGGAAGCTTATATTCCTATGGGATTCTAAGCAACATAAACAATTCTAATATTAAGCATATTGATGGAGTAGACATTCCTAAAATTGGTTTGACTATATTTACAATGTAGAAATAATCTAATAAGTAAATTGAAATAACTGGATTATATTTAAATAACTGGATTATATTTAAAATTTTATTTGTAGCTGACACTATACTTCCTCCAATTCACTGCATATCAATGACTAGATTATCAAATACTTTGAAGTCATGCCCTTACTTTGAAGTTTCCTCATCTACAAAATGAGGTCATTGGACTAGATGATCTCTAACGTCCCTTCCAGCTGTAAAATCCTAGGATTCCTATGAAATGCAGAAAAGAGGTAGTTAAGTGTCTACAAGGCCTAGAGCCATTTTCAAAATAGCTGCAGAGAAAAGGAGGGATAGTAATTCCCATGCATAAAATTGTGAGGTATTAATAAATGAATGTGTAATATATTTAGTAAAAATAAAATGGGGGTTACATATGTGTACTACAAAGTCTGCAAACATGTACATATGTGCATGAACATATGTATAGTGCTCTGTTGCTCTTATACAGTATTTCCATGTATAGTATATCCACTTGATATAGTTATCAAAACTTAATGCTTGGAATTCTGAGGTAAAAAAATCCCACCATTTTGTGCTGAAATTATCTCCAGATAACACTTAGAAGCTATTTCACAATTAAGCTTTCTTAGAAATACTTATTTTACCCATGACAATGGCAGAAATTGATGAGGATTTCTACAAAGTTGTTCCTATATAAGTTATGAGCATTAAACAACCTTAGAGATGTCTTCTGGAGTCTAGGTAATACATAAGAATGAGGTTAAGCAATCTATTCCTTAAAAAGTCTTGATGAATTGCTTGGAATCAGAAACTTCTATATGGACCACTTTCCTATATGCTTACAGTATGATTTATATTTGTTGCTTGCTGCTACTAAAGGATGATAAGCAATTTCCTAGTGAATTACCTTTTATTTCTTCTTTCCCTCTTATTTACAACATTTCTTCCCAGGGCATAGAAAGATACAAAAGATAGATTTTACTTGACTGTTTTGATGGCATGATGCCTTTTCAAACATCTATAATTATATATTTCAAATGGCTGATCTTTTTTCCTAATACATTTGGTATCTACAGGGATGCATGACATTAACTTTTATAATAACGGATATTCTACTGGTGAAGGTGCTACTAGAACATGTTGTACTGAAAACCATTCATTCTCACGGAATAAATCAGATTGTAAATATGCACTTTGTAAATGAGTAGCCTTTTAATTTCAGTGAATAACTATTCTCTTTAATTAAAAAAGCTTAACGAAAAAATGAACCAAAGCAATTTAGAATCAAAGAATATTTTGGAATCAAAGAATAAATATGAAACTGTAAGAAAATCACTTAGTATTTTAGAGTCTCAGTTTTCTTCTTAAATGGGAATAAAAGCTTTTGTTGTAAGCTGTAACATGTTATATAATTATAAACTATTATTTTTATTATTTGTCATTATATATAGATTTCAAGAAATGAGAATATAAGTCCAAATTGGATATATTTTTCAAAAGATATATAATTCATAATATAAGGTTGGAATGCCAGGGAGGATGTTTTACCACTTTATGAACACAAAATCAATCACAGAGGTTCTAAAGCTTTTAGGAAGAAAAAAAATCTGGATTTTTAATTTACCTTAATCATTGAATTTATGATAGGTAAATCATTCACTTCAAGACAGACTAACCCTCCTTATTCAATTCGATTAACATTGCCTTGTTAACAACTGCATCCTATTTCCCTAGTACTTAAATACTTGTTCTCCAAATATTTCAGAGATAACATCCTAATTAAGCAAGAAAAAGTTGAAAGAATGTTATAGAAATTGTTGAAAACAATTAAGAGGAAAACTAATAGGTCACTAAACTGCTTTAGTATTTCAAAACTTAAGTGTTCAGATTTTACACAGGCCACCATGTAAAAATTTTGTTAGTGGATATAATACAATACATATTCAGCTCAGAGTATAAGTTATGGGTAACTGACCTTTTTTGGAGTATTTGGCAAGGAATGTAATTTCCTAGAGCAAATTATTATACAATTACTGAATTGAAATTCTCAACACTAAGGTATTTTCAAATAGCAATTTCTCTGTGTTAATACAGATAACATTTCAGACTGCTCTGCTCTGAGGGAAAGAAAACACAGATAAAAGGTATTCGTTCAGAATATTTTGGAGCCTTCATGGTGTCCTCAGGACTCATACCCTGGGATTGCATCATAGTTGATAACAATTTAATACAAATTATTTTAGTAATTCAGTAAATAAAATTTCTTGGACAGAATCCATGACAAACCATCATTACACTGAATCATATTCTGATAGAAAAGAGTTTTATAATGAAGTTTCCCAAGTGAACCTTTACTTTCTTATGGTTAGGTTATTTTATTTTATAACATTCAACTTGTATGTGAGTTACCTAGAAAGTATGCAAATAGCCATGCTGAAATTCTGACTTGTTTTTAACAGTAACTATTACTGTTCCTCAAAGTTACTTTTACTAGCAATTATAGCTGCACTGATTAGAAAGAAACACTAATTATGCGAAATTGAAGACTCTTCATTGTTAGAAAACATATACACCACTATATTGACCTCACTACTAGAAGTGTTTACTATTAATTGTTATAATTATGAATAGCAAAAGAACCAGAGAGATTAATACCTAATATTAGTCAAAAGTGATATTACTGAAGTGCAAATAAGGGGGAAATGAAATGGAGATATAATTATTTTGACCAGAAAAGAACCTTTAAGATATATTTCTCAACCAATCATAGTTTGGCGGTTAATAATCTCTTAATATAGCATCTGTGCAATTAAATAACAGGCAAAAAGACAACTTATTGAATTAGAAATGATATGCTGTGTTACAACCTTTCCCCAACTACTGTGACCAAAACTTAATCGCATAGTTCCACTTTCAAACTGCTAAAATAAAAATAAGTACATCCTATACTCCCCTTAAAACCTGGACAACATCTCACTCTAGGAGAAAGTAAGTTGTAGCCATTGCCTAGGAGAGGCTGACAGAAATGATCAACAGGATATCAAAGGAGCATAGCGTCAGTGAAAACCTCAGATTTCTAACACAATATCCTACTAATTAGAAGTGACTCTCAGCAAAGTACTTTGGAGCTGACCCATCTTTAGCTGAAGACAATATTAAGAAGGAAAGGTAACATAATTGAGTTTTTTTATGATTATACAAGGGATCAAAATAACCATGAACACTTCCTTTGTCAACTCTAATCTTCTACCCTGCTATCTAACTCCCTATGCTTGGCCTTTCTTTTGATTTCGATGCCATTTTATCATGAGATTTGAATTAACTTCCCCTGACAGGGGAAAATATCCCATAATGACTTTAATAAATGTACATTTTTGATTAGTATATTAAACAGCAGGCATAATAGTAGTTGCATTAAGCTAGAGAAATATAAAAGAACCATCAGAAACATCCAATAACATTTACAGATTTCCAGCTTGACTTAGCAGAGTGCTGAGGTACATAAAATTGGAGAACTGAAGGTGATCTTTAAAGATCATCAAACTGAGGGAACTGAAGTCCCAAAAGAATAAATATTTTTTCCCAAAGTTCTCAACAGCTAGTTAATAGCAGTCAGCACTAGAAGTTAAGTCTCTCCAATCTAACTCCAGATGTCATTCCATGGCATCATGATGCTTATTCATAAGTCAATGAATATGTGCCTTTCACATAAGATAAAACATATGGATAGGACAAAACAAACCACTACAATAATGAAAAACTGAATCAAAGAAAAGGTTTAAAGTATTAAATCCAAAAAATGAAACATAATCATATCTGATTGCAACATAACTAATATCACTTAATAATAATATAATGCCTTAACTTTCTCAAAATACTTTTACAGATGTTATTATCATTTACTTTCACAAAATAATCATTTATGGTTGATATTATCAAACATATTTAATAGATGAAGATGCTCTGGCACTGGCACATTAGGTGATTTTTCTAATATATTATGGTCAATTTAGGACAGTCAATCTGGAACCCAGAGGTGTGAATAAGTGTGAGTCTGTGCACACAGACATGCACATCTGCACTTGTTTCCTTTCTTTTATCATTATTGAGAAGAACTGTATGCTCTAATTATAATACCCTCCTAAAAAAGAGATAGAAATTGAAGCCATTCACAGAGGCCTATGTCTTTGAAAAATGGAATGTAATGCAGTTATCAGAAAGCTTGTGTATTTCTTTTCTTGTGGATTCTATCTGACACTAATATCTTGGGATGGAAAAGCATACTGGTCATAGGAATTTTTGCAGAAGCAATAATTATTTGAATGTAGCTAAGGAAAAGAAAAGCATTATTACATGTAGATTCATAGACCAACATGTTGTTATTTAAGCTGCCCTATGGGCAGAAGTTAGAAACAAAAATAAAAATCACAGTTAGTATTACCAATTAATTTTGAAAGACAGATGGGCCTCAGTTTCCTCATCTGTAAAATCATGAAACTGGATGTGAATTATTAAGAAGCTCCTTTCCAGTTCTATGATCCTAAAAAGCTGTAGCATTTAAGATTAGTCTAAGAAATAATATTGAATCCTAATTCATAATTTCTAATAATTTGGGTTTTCAATAAACATAAGTGACAAAGAAATACTGGAATGATTTTTAAAAACTATTTCTTAATATTCTAAAATATTGCTGAAAATCACATATTTTTCAAAGTTAGAGGAGTCACAAGTTAATAATGGGAATAGTAGTTTTCTTGGTACATTAAGGTTTTTTAATCAAAAGGAATCTTCTCAGTAGATTTTGAAAGGAAGTGTTCAATATTAAAATAATAATACTTTCATAAAATATTTTTCCACATTTCTCCTAAACACATATATTAATAAACCCATATTATCTCAAGTAAATTAAAATATTATTTATTTCTTATAAATAAATAAGAACTTATGCCCTGGTTTCTACTTTTCTTTTCCTTCAAATTTAGCCACCTCCCCTACAGGAAAAAAGAACACTCATGTTTTCCCTCTTAGATTGTGATAACAGAGGAAGACTCATTTCAGGACCATGGATAGGGAATTGGTTCTTTTTCTCTTCTCAGAGGTGGTGAGCCTGTTTACAATGATGAGGGGTGGCCAAGCATGCTGTATATGATTGTGCGCACTTCTTCCTGTTACTAATTAAGAAAAAAAAAAATAATGTATTGGTGGTAGGAAGGAAGAAAGTGGATAGAACATTAGCAGGTTACTATTAATCGTCTAACTCTTACATTTGCTAAGGAAGGTAACTAAGGAGTTTGTAACCTTTTTGTAAACATGTATCTGTTACAAAATGTATATACATTATATCTAATTTAATGAAAGTTACTACATGTTCTTCTATAAAATAAAGTGATACTTTGGTATATACAAGGGGTAGATTCATAAGATTTAAAATTATACTAATAGACATATCAGAAAAATACTAACCTACTGATTGGTATTTGCTATAGGATGCTTCATTATTCTCATAAAATAGTTATGTACGAGCTACAGCTTTTCTTTAAGAGTGAAAAAAACAACCACCAGGAAAACGGAAGGTATTATTAAAGATATCATTAACTGTCATAATGGGAAGAAATTTCTGATATTCCCAAATATAACATACAGGCAAAAATACTACTCTAGCTCACAACATATCCCGTGTTGTTTTAATGGAATACTTCTAGATTAATACATTAGAAACATCCCTGGATGACATCGGATAAGAAGAATCTGAAAGCTCAGAATTACAACTTACAACCAAACCCCCATAATAATGTAATTAATGCTCGGCTATTTCAGAGAAACTCTACTACAAATCCTTTTCTTCCCTCACCCATCCAGATGGCATATGATCGCTGTATCCCCACCCCATTAGTGAGAATAAAATAAAGGGAGGTTACATCTATGCACCACTCTACTTACACATACGTGCTCACACATATGTGCCTACGGAGCTATAACACGTATGCATAGACATATATCTATATGGATACATAGAATTCTGTGCATGCCTTTGCATAGAAGGTGATTCCGCTGCGGCGGGGGGGACGCTTCCTTTGGCCAGCCCCTGCGCCCTTGACATGACAGCAGCGATCTGTCTCCTCTCCTCCTCGCTCAGCTGGCTCAGATCCGCCTCCATGCCGGCCGGGATCATGGTGTGTAAGGTGCTCCCCGCCCCGCCGTCCCCTCCTCCGGCCGCCGCCGCAGCTGTTAGCCCTTCAGGGAGACCTTCCCCTTCCAAGCTCGCTTCGTTGCCCATGGCTCAGGGAGGCTCCTCAGAGGCGAGCTCCCCACCCTCCGCTGCCTCTTAGCCTGGATGCGGGCAGCCAGAAGGGGAAAACAAGCCCCTGCTCCCGCTGTCGGGCGTGTAGACCGACAGATGTGACTCCACGGGTGAAGGATCAGGCTTCCCTCCCTTCTTCTAGTACACAGCTGGATGGCCGGAGCGGAAGCCAGGGGATTAGTCCTGTTCGCAGGTAACTACAGCTATTGCTTCCTCCATGTTGGCCGGTAGCAAACAAGGTTTGCTGGAGATTCCTCCTGGCTGCTGCGGCTCCTGCTTCCCCAGCTAGAGAAGAGGCAGATCTGAGCAGTGCCAGGCTGAGTCCGTCCCCTCCCTCCCTTTCTCCTCTACCTCCTCCTCTCCCTCCCTCTTCAGTGAGCATGCTCCTCTCAGAACAGGTGATTTCTCCACCTACCCCCCCACCCCCCAGCCACTCCCACTCTGATTTTCCTTTTTTCTTAAGCCAACTCACACTAATGGTTTTAAAGGTATAGGAAGTTAACAGAGAAGCAGCCCGGAGGGTAAAGTCCAGTGAGTTTTTTCAGGCATTACTCTAGTTGCCTTAATCTGGATTTCAGCCTACTGGAAGAAGTATAGGGGCTTTATGGGCTGCTTTGGCTCATGGGATTTGTAGTTTATATTTCCTAGGAAGGATTCAGTCTGAGACCCTTGAAAAGGGTTCAGGTAATTGTAGTCTTATTAGCTAAGAGGCTAGTAGAGAGATATTAGCACCTCTTAGGGATTATGTTTCTAAATATTATGCAAACTAGTTCATTTAACTCGAGATCCTTAGCACACTAATCAAGAGCTCCTTTAAATGGAGTACTTTCAGTAAACCAGACAAGATTGAATATTTATAAATACTTTTATTTCCCAGGTCTGTGGATTCTCCCATTTGTAGAGAATTATGGGAATCGTAGTTCCAAATGTGATACTAGCACAGTGCAGGAACAGACTTTGATGATCTGTCTTTATATTGCTGACTGCTCAAATAGAAGTCATGCCTAACCTATTTTCCTTTGGTGCTGGGTGTTATCCAGTCTGCTGTCTCTGTTCTGCCCCTAGCTATTCTCCTTGCCAAGTGAGTCCATGGTCAAGACACTACGGAGAAGAAAAGTCTGACAACAATCACAGGAATACAAATGACAATTAAAATATGTGTTATTCAAATAGTTCCTTAGAAGATTGCTACAATATTTTATTAGATACAAGCAACACCTAGAAAGGTGTTGTGACTTAATGAACCTGTAGTTTTAAAAATAATTTTAATTCCTCCTCTCTCAAATGGTTCCAAAATGGTTTCATCATTTGTGCTCTGCCTGCCTGCTTTTTAAAAAACCACTTTGACACAGTTTGTCATGGTGTCCATGTTCTCAAACACATTCATGCTGAATTTCTGCGGGGGGAATTTTTTTTACAGTTTAAAAATCAAATCACAACATAAACCATGTCCTAGGGATCAGGTGTCTAGGAGCGCAGCCATTTTTAACTAAGAGCACATCAAGTTACCAAGGGTTACATCGGATCCACTTCGCAGTGCATCTACATTTCAAGCAAAATAATCTTCTAAAGGTACAATCATTGCACTACTTAAAAAAAAAAATTTGATGATTAACAATATAAAATCACTTCTTTAAAAATTTTGTACTTTTTTCATATCAACAAAGCAGAACAAGAGGACCACATTTAGTTACTATTGCATAATATATTCCTAATTATAATTATAATTTCATAATTATAAGGATAAAAATTATCGATTAAGTCAGAAACAAATAGAATTGTAAATCCTTCGACTAAACAAACCAAGTAACTCAGCTGCCTTTTGACCACAGTCATAAGAAAATACTACAATTCCTTTTTTGTTTCTAGAAAATGTTTAGCTCTGGTTTAGGATTCTGTGAAGACAAATACAGGTAAATATGGACACACTTTCAGGTCCTTGGGACACTCTGTAATTGATCCATAGTCAACATTTCCAGAATTTAATATATATGTCAAAGTGAAGAGAATGGGAATCAAGAAGGGAGAAGAGGGAGCAAAAAATGAAAGAATTATATTGTTTCCCATCTCCACATCAATCAAATCCAGTCTCCAAAATTATATAGCAAGGCTGAAAGATCATTGCATCATGAGCTCTACCTTACTTAACATCTTCTTTCCTTTCCCAAATATTGTCAAAAGTACTTTCAAAACTGCAAATACTCTCAGGATGCTGGCCTCCAAATCTCAGCTGTTTCTTTCTCATTTTTCAGAGTTAATCAGTATCCATGAAATTTGGATTAAAACCAGGACTTCTTGGTGTTCTGGTCATTTCCTAAGCATTGGAATGACCAAAAAAAAATACTTATTTTTAGTCTCACCTTGTCTTATTCACCATCTTCCTTTCCCAATAATGTAGAGACCTACATCTCTAGATAACCTGATATTCAAATTCTCTGTTTACTTACTCCAGTGATCTGATTCAGCTTCATTACTCTCTATTTTCCCCTTCCCTAGCTATGGTTTCTACTTCAGAAGACAATAATAAAATTAATATTTATTAGCATGGACACAGTGTTTAGAGGTTGCTTCCATAGAGTAATCCAGTCTGATAGTATCTTTACAAATCATCCAAATAAGGATTAAACCTCAGGACTAGTTAGTACCTAAGAAAAATGGTTAAAAAGCAAAAGTGAAAAAAAAAAAACAACAGCTTCCTTCCCTTAGAGGGGAGATCTCAACATTAGAAACAGGCAAAAATGAGGTGATCATTCTTTGAGAAAATACTTCTTTTACTAAAAAAAATAAAAACATAACTTGCTTCTCTGTACTTTATAATTGTTCTTTTAGAATGTTGATAATGGATACAAACTTTTTTTGAAGGAGTAAGGGGGACATCTGGGTTTATAATTACATCAGAGAAGAAAACTTCATGTGTGAACAGTCCTTCCACTATGCAGATTGGCAACTCATTTACAGTTTATAATCTTAAAGAGGTACCAGTTCCCAATATCATATATCACACTGCTTTTTCAGAGCATTGATTATGTTGATTTTACTCTGTATGTATGTACATGTAAGGCATTTGCATTTGTATTCAGACTAAGTTATAGTTTTTTATTCAGTCTAAGTTGAAACAGTTTAGAATTTATCTATCTGATCAGGATCCTGCTGTAACAAGTATCAAGACATCTTTTTAAAATTTTCTTTTAAAATGATTGCACTGCTTTTGAATTGCTCCTTTCAACCATTTCTCTTAGTTCTGTTTTCAGGGTGTAAAAATGGGATTCACAGCTATGGTGGAAGGAATTCAAGTGAGATCACAGTTGATTGTGAACAGGCCTCTCAACTCATGAATCACATGGAAAAGGTGTTAAAGAAAAATTATGTCTATTTAAAGGTTGATAGAATTTATTTTTGACTCCTTACATCTTAAACATCAGGTGACATCTTTCCCTTCATAACTATCAAAAAAATAGATTTGTCATTTAACATCCAAGGTATTGCACTACAATTACTACAAGTTTCTTTTGACACATGAAATTTGTGATGTTAAGATAGAGAAATGATTTATAAATCATATCACTAGAAAGCACATTTCAGCTGGGGCACTGATAACTGTTAAATGATAAAATATTAATTTGTACAATAATAATTTATTCTAATTTTGTAATTAGGGATACTGAGATAGAAAAAAAAAGCTTACACAATTACAACATAGTTTACCAAAAGGAATCTTTCTAACTTTCTATACTGTTTTCAGATGGGTAAGAAGCCCTTTCCAGGGCAAGGGCAAGGAATTTGTCTGCCCTAAGCAAAGGTAGAGAGTTACTTCTCTAATATATATTACTATTGGAGTCAATATATGCGCTTTGGTTTAAACATTTATGTGCCAGTCAGAGTGGAAATTTCTAGTATTTCTATTAAAATGATCATTAAAAAATAACATTACAAAGTATCCCTTGTTGTATCCTACTCCCACCCAGTGCATTACCCCTAGGTGGATGGATGCCTAGCTTATATACCTATGGTCAGGCTCTGCTGCTTCCGTTCCTTTTAAAAGAATGTAACATGCAGTAAACAAGTATTTAGGCATCAATAAATCTCAGAAAATCCATTAAGGTTTTGGCTTAAAAATGGGAAGCATGGAAAAAAGATTTGTTTACATTTAATTTAGCATTTAATGCTAAGAATCTCTCTTAATTTAAAAGTATCTTAATGTTCAAAGTGATTTCAGAGGTAATATGTACAGATTCTGATTGACACAATTTAAGAACACCTTCAACAACATCTCTGAGAACTGTTCATCCAGTCTCTGATTGAAAATTTTGATGATGGAGAACTTAATATTTCATAAAGTAGCTTATTTCATTTTTAACAGCTCAGATGCTTAGGAAGTTCTTCCTTTCATTATATCAAAATATAGCTGCCACTAACTTCTACTTATTGATCTTATTTTTGTTATCTAGAGCAGTAATTTTCAAAGTTTTGGGTCATCTAGATGGTTGTGACATGATATGAGTGGGGGTCAAGTTATGATATTACCCCAAGGGGTACATAATTAACTCATGGGATGGTGGGTATGTATTCCAGCTTCCTCTTGTTAATATCCTGGGACTGCTCTCAAACATGACTACAGTTACTCTTCACTCACAATCCCCCTATATTCCTTCAATTTATCTCATTTCAACTACCCCCTTCTACAATAGGTATATATCCCTCAGGATAGTTAAAACCTCACCTTGACCAGGACACTCAAAGGAGAACTAGGTGCAATGACATTTCTAAGTATCTTCCTCATCCCAAGTATAGTCACTCAGACCCCCAGGTAATCTTTTTGGTGGATATCCATGAAAGTTGGCCAAAAAACCACCCATTTTCTGAGCTTTTTAAATCAAAGGCATCACCATTCTTCCAGTCATGAAGTTTTCCTTTTCAGCTCTCCCACATATCCTAATCAACTGTCAAATCTCATCCCATGTCTCTACAATTCTCTGCTATGTCCAGGCAGTCAGTCATTTATTAAGCATCTACATATGCCAGCCTCTGGGCTAAATGCTGGAGAAATAGTAAAAGGCCAAAGGAAGTCTCTGTTCTCAAAGGAGTTTGCAGTCTACTTGGAGATCCATCACATTAATAATTATGTATGAAAAAAATCTAACAGGGAATTAAGGCAGAAATGGAAAGGAGTCTTGTGGAAGTGAGACTTTAGCTAGATACTGAAGAAAGTCAGTAAAGCATGGAAAAGAGATGAAAAAAGAAAAGATTCAAAGTATGGAGGATAGGCAGTGAAAATGCATAGAGTAAGGAGATAGAATGCCCTGTGCAAGGAGCAGCAAGGAAGATCAGAGTATGTGTGGTGTTAGAAGGTATGAGACTGAAAAAGGAGGACATATTATGAAAGAGCTTTGAGTGCCAAAGGTTTTTATATTTGATTTTGGAGGTGATAGGGAACCACTAGCATGAGAAGAATTTTAGCAAAATCATTTTGGCAGCTGAGTGGAGGATGTATTTGAGTAAGCAGACACTTAAGGGGAGCAGACCAACCTATATTCTACTGAAATAGCCCAGTGTGATGTTAATGAGATTTATATTAATGAAAGATCTCCACCCATTAACTGGCCTCAGATTAGGCGAGGCTTGTTTTCTCAGGAATGCCCACACCTTTTGTTAATTGCTAATGAGGCACTGGGTCTAAAGGTCATGCCCTCTGGCTCTGAAAAGTGTTTATATATTCTAAGGTGAGGTTTTGCTTTGGAGGCTTTTTTGGAAGAAGGTTCCTTTGCCAGATGAGACTCTGGGTAGCTGTGCCCTCCCCGCCTTTGAAAACCCAGATGTTGGTGCTTCTTTCTGTGGTTACTATGTATGCATGTAATGGTCAGACAGTTAGATCTGTCTGTTGATCTGTGATTGTATGTATTGCTTATGGTCAGACAGTTAAAAGTCCTGTGTTAGTCTTTATTTCTCTACTTGTATTTTCTGTTGGTGAATGTAAAGAAGATTGTTGACCCCTCAAAAGTCGCTTTCCTTTTAGAAAAGTAGATCTAAGAACCTGTTCAGCAGGCCCTCCTGTGTATGCTGGAGTGCTTGCTGCTGCATCCAGGCATGAGGGGATGAGGGACTTAACCAGGAAGGTGGCAGTATCAGAAGAGGAAATGGGCCATTTCTGAGAGATGTTAAGAAAGTAACATTGCTGGAAACAGATTAGATATGTGGGGTGGGGGTGAGAAAAGGAGGAACTGAAGAATTGAAGATGACCTGTAGGTTGTGACTAGGAGGACTGTGGTCTTCTCACAATACTGGGGAAGTTAGGGCGAGAGGATGGTTTGGAAGGGAAAGCTAATGAATCCAATTTGGGGCATGTCAAGTTTAAGATGTCTATGAAACATCAAGGTTGAGCAGTGTGAAAGGCATTTGGAGATATGAGCCTAAAGATCAACAGAGATGTTGAAGCTTAATAATTAGAGAGTCATCAGCATAGAGATAGTATGATAGAGATGAATCCATAGGAGCTGATGAGAGAACCAACCATATGTCCCATTTCTTCACTTGCACAGTCACCATCCTAAACTCAATCCCTTTTCATCTCTTTCCTGAACTATTACTTAACCTCAGTTGCTTCATCCTGGGTCATCTCCAGTCATCCTGATGAATATCAGGTCACTGGATTCCAATGGCTCTGGAGAAGAAGTGAGGCTGGTGACCTGCACAGCCCTCCCTCACTCAAAACAAAGTCAAGTGCAAGTCAAGTCCTTATTTCTCTGATGGCATGGTCTTCTTTGGCAAGGAACACACACAACATATTCCTTAATTGGTCTCCTTATGTCAAGTATCTCTCTATTCCTATCCATCCTCCACACACTGCCTACATGGTTTTCCTAAAGCACAAATCTGGTCATCTCAACCCTTTGCTCAGTTAACTCCAGTGGCTCTATATTAATTCCAGGATCAATTATAAACTTCTCCATTTGATGTTCAAATATCTTACAACCTGTCCCCAACCGTTTTAATCTTATACACTATTTCTCATTCTACATACAATGATCAAATTTGATGCTTTCACAATTGCTCACACTTCTACATAAAAACACAACTGAAATATAGAGACATAACTAGGAAAATGAGGATTGAAACAATTAATTAACCAGGACCATAGAAAGAGCAAGGGATTCATCGAAAACTTTCTGCTGAGTTGGAATCAGAAACAATTCACTTTTCCTTATACTGTGTGTGAGTAATTTCTACACAAAGAGAACAGAGAATTCTGGTGAAAAATCTATTATGTTCACTGTTATGACCCATTATATGATTTCTGCATTGTGTATGTTTTAATAAAGTATATTTTGAACAATATAAATTTACACATTTGGATAGCTATGTTGATAAAATAAACTGAATATTTTATTACTAACAATTATTATTTATAGACCAATCCAATCCCTCAGGACATAAACAGGGATTTATCTGAAGTAATGAAGCATATTCAATAACATTGCTCTAACTAAAAATATTATTATTAACATTATTATTAATATTTTAGAGCAAAAGGGCATTTGTATCATTGATAAAACAAATATTTTTAACATTTATTTCATCTTTGTCTCATGCTTTTAAAATTTATATGTCAATGTAAAACTATTATAATTTATGTAATATATTAGTATATGTCTAAGGGGAAAAGACTGATGCAAAACCCATTTGGGGTAGTATGGTGATCTGGTGGTCCTGCTTCAGGAAAGGTATAAGAGCATTCAATGGAAATGTGCTTATTGTCAATTTGGAATACATGCATGTGCTTTGTATCTGGTTGTGTTCTGCTTAACATATGATGAAAGGATGGAGTATTGATTGGGTGCAGAGCTACAACTGGGGTGCATTCAAAAGGCAACAGTTAGAACCAAGGTCTTGACACTGGTATTTTCCTGTCTCTCATGTTCCACTGAAACAAATCTCAACTTCAGAGCTGTATCAACCCAACACAGCCAAATCAATATGGCCTATGAACACATAGTACTATCATGGCTTCTGTTACTATTATGTCAATTTTTTCCCATTTGGGGTACAGGAAATTGGAGATAGAAATAACCTTATGAAATCTGAAAGGTCAAGAAAGCAAAACACCAGAAGTCCAGGTGTTAGAGTCCATACTAGGATTTACAAGAAACAAGTCAGTGAGGAGTAAAATCCCAAGGGGCCTACCTGGCCTTGTGTAGCAGAAGTACAATTGGAGACTCATCCATTCATCAGCCACGTTTGCCATATTTGAAAACATAGTTAATGGGAAGAACACTATATAAAAACTGCATTGAAGCTGAACGTATTTTCCTCAGGGATCAAGGTAGTACAGGAGAATGTGTGCCCTGAGATTAGGGGAGAAGGGGAGAGAAAAGATATTTGTACTTCTTTTCTTGATATATCTTCAATGTAAACATCCCCTTGTAAAAACTAAATGATATTAATTCGTGACATGGAAGTGGGGTACTATGCTAACAATGAGAGAACACATTATGGAGAATTGAGTTGATAGCTACTCTCACAACCCGTAAGGGTTTACTCCTGTATTCCTAAGGATGTCGTATAGCCATCCTTGCTTGAGGAGAGTGAACTTACAGTCTCTCTATTTCTCTATCTCTGTCTCTCTGGGTCTGTCCCTGTCTGTTTGACTCTCTCTTTTTTTCATATATGTATATAAATATATACATTCATATATATATGTGTGTGTGTATGTGTATAATAGATGTTCAGATACACATATGTATATGATTATATTGCAATATATAATTATATATTTAAGACACATAAATAGGAATGCAGTGTGCATGTATATATGGGTATATAATTTTAAATAAGTGTATGTATATAAGGAGATTTTTATTGACAATAATGAATGGTAAAAATTTTGGAACTATGACTCTAAAGCACACAGATGGAAGCCTAGTCTCTTTTCCACTTAAATAGCAGTTATTTGTCTAAAGGATAAGATTCACTATAACTTCTAATCACTTCATCATTATTGTTAGGGGAAGGGTGACCCTACACTCTCTATTTAAGGCTTGACTCCTTTCCCATTAAATACCAGTTCCAAAGAACATATAGCACACACAAAGAAACACATTTTTCCAAATCACAGCAAAATAGAAATCAGAGAAGCTAAACATAAGAAAATATATATCAAATATTACAAAATTACGATGGAATCCTAATAAATTTGCCCCAGCCCCAATATTCTAACTTCCTTATAGACCCCACAGAACAGCAGGCCCACTGTCCCTACCTAGCCATCCCCCACCCCAACTCAATATCCTAAGTTCTTCATATATACCTCACTGCTCACTGGAACAACAGGTGTGCCCATGAACTCATATTTCTCCCAGAAACAGCTATGTCGATGGGATGAGATCCCAGCCACTACCTCTAGCTAGCCACTGGCCCCAGACCCATTCCTAATATTTCCCACAGAAACAGCAGGTGTGTCCATGCACTCAACCACAACCACATCCATCTAGTCTCAGACAGGACCACAACACTCAGCCAATCAGAAGGCAGCACCATCAAGATGCCCAAGCAGGATGTGGACCCCAAAACAACAGAAGGGACTTTCTCTAAGTAGGCACCTGCACAGTAATAGTAAAAGTTGTCCTTTAGGTAAGCTTGTGACATAGAAAGGTTTATTATAATGTCATTACTATACAAACATATCCTCCAATGGGTTTTTTGTATGCATTGTGAGTACCTGCATTTTCCTTTTTTTATTTTTTTTTAATGTTCTACAATCACTTCCTTAAAATTAAGATTTTATCCCCCCCAAACCTTCCCCGCACTACCCCTGCCGTCCCCACAACAGCATGCAATTCTGTATAGGTTCTACATATACTTTCCTACTGAGTACGTTTTCACTATAGTCATGCTATGTAGTCGCACTAAAATAAATGGAAGAAATCATATAACATCAAAACATAATACACTAAACCCGCCCCCCCACACACACACACAAACATGATCTGCTACATTCTGCGAATGACTTCCATATTTCTTTCTCTGAGTGTGGAAGGCATTTTGCCTTAGAAAACCACCACGGGGATTTTTTTTTTTAGTTAAGTTCTTGCATTATTACAAAATTCCAAGTCTACCAGAAAAAACTCTTGCACACTGTGGTTGTTGCTGTGCACAAAAGTTCTCCTGGTTCTACTCCTTTCGCTCAGCATCAGATCATATAAGTCCTTCCAGGCCTCCCTGAAGTCTTCTTGTTCATCATTTCTTATGGTGCAATAGTACTCCATTACATTCATATACCATAATTTATTCAGCCATTCCCCAATTGATGAGCATCCCCTTGTTTTCCAGTTTTTGGCAACTATGAAGAGTGCTGCTATAAATATTTTTGTACATGTGGGACCCTTTCCCATTTTTATAATCTCTTGGAGATACAGTCCTGGTAGCGATATTGCTGGGTCAAAGGGTATGCACATTTTTGTAGCCCTTTGGGCATAGTTCCAAACCATTCTCCAGAAGGGTTGGATGATCTCACAGCTCCACCAACAATGAATTAGTGTTCCAACTCTCCCACATCCTCTCCAGCATTTATCATTTTCTTGTTCTGTCATGTTTGCCAACCTTATAGGTGTGATGTGGTACCTCAGAGTTGTTTTGATTTGCATCTCTCTAATCAGTAGTGAGTAAGAGCACTTTTTCATATGATTATAGATATCTTTAGTTTCTTCCTCTGAAAATTACCTGTTCATATCCTTTGACCATTTATCAACTGGGGAATGACTTGTATGGTTATACATTTGAGTCAGTTCTCTATATATTCTAGAAATGAGGCCTGGGTAACTGCATTTTCCACAGCCAAATTCCACTGTGGCTAGGACCCCTCCCTCATTATTCAATCCCTTAACAAACCCCTCCTTCCTTTTCAATATTCGTAATTTTTGTTATGTGATTGCATCTTTACCCAATAAAAATCTATCATGCTTTCTCTGAAGTTTCTGGTTCCTCTTCATGAGAGGTGTCAATCTCAATATATGCCTATGATTGGAGTAGAGGTGGTCTGACTGTGAATTCTTTGTGAAGATTTCACCACAATACATCATGAAACTGTATCACTCCCTTTTGGAGTGAGATATCTCAGCTCAACCAAGAGAAAGATTCCAGTTCTCAGCCACAGGGAAATTCCTAAAGTCTCTAGAGTAGCAAGTTGGAGATAAAAATATGATGGAGACTTCCAGCTCAACTCATGTCTTTCTATATAGTCTTTTCCTTTAGCATCCTAAAGTAGGGTTGGCCTTTTCCTGCCTTCCTTCTTAAAGCTGGAAGCCAGAAGTACTCAGAGGGACTTGAAGCTCAAAAAGTCCGAAAGGCAACTTGAAACTTGAAGAGTCTGATGGTACTCTTCTGCTCTCACCAATTTTACTCTGCCCCTAATATAGGATAAAACATTCATCTTCACCAATGAGGAGAGATTCTCATACCAATAGGCTTTGGGGAAAGGGTTAAATACTGTTACTGGAACTTCCCCAAAAAAAGTGGATTTGGTCCTAGTTGCTTATTCTCCAAGGGAACTTCCGGATGGTCAGAGGAAAAAGACACAAATAGTGGTGGTTGGTGACTTCCTGCTGAGGGGCACAAAGATTAATATTTCTGGGCAGGTTAACAATATTATATAGATTTGGCATCTCCCTGAAGCATGCATCCAGATTGTTAAAGAAAGCCTCTAAGATTTTTCAAACTTGGTGAAGTCATTCAATATTTCTCTGTATTTCTGCTAATTTGTATGAATACAAATGACACCACTGAAAAAAACATAGAAAACACAACTAAAATGTGTGACATCTTAGGGGGAGAAAAGGCAGTAGGGACACTGAAGGAGTGTTTGGATTATTTTTCAGTATCATTTCTGCTGACAAAAGAGAAAGGTAGATTTGGAAAGTGAACATCTGCTTAGGAAGATGGTGTCAAAGAAAAAGATTTATATTTCTGGACAAAGACTTAAAATGTAGGGATAATGGACTCCTGGACATGGATGCAGTATAACTAACAAAGTCTAGTAAGGATATATTGGTCTCCCACTTTCCAAATTTAATCAAAAATGTTTTAAAAAGTGAAGAAAAGAAAACCGCTTTTTCCTGCCCTCCAAGTTAGATATCCAAAAAAGTAGCTAAAATGTAAGCAGGAGAAAAACTGATATAAACTAAAATTCATGCTCACATAAAATCAGAAGAGGAGACATTAATAAAATCCATGACTCAGATGTCTATACTTAATGCCAGAAAATATAGATAATAAAAAGAACTAAAGATCCTAACCCACAGTAGCAGAACTGATCTCATGTATCTTGATGAAACTTGGTGTGATGGGAACTAAGACTAGAATGTAGTTGTGGAAGAACCTAAATAGTTCAAAAGAAACTTAATGGTCAAGATAAATATGGTTTAGAAATGTATAAAAAGATCATTGTGAGGAAATATAGGAACCAAAGGGTTGAAATAAGATGGGAAACTTTAAATAAATATTAACGGAGAAATAGGAAAAACATTTTTTAGAAGCTAAGTAGCACAGTGCATGTGAGACTTGGAGTCAGGAACACCTGAGTTCATATCCTGTTCAGGTTCACCATTCCCCTAACTATGTGACCCAGGGAAAGTTATCTCTCTCTCTCTCTCTCTCTGATTTCTCAAATGTAAAGGTGAGTAGCACTTACATTACAGGGTTATTGTCAGGATAAAATGAGAATATATAAAAATATATATTGGCTATTATTTAACATTGTTAACATACATATGGTCTATTATTTAACATTATTTAATTCTCATGAATATTAGTGGTGATGATGATTGAGATCTCTTAGACGTAAAACAGACCTAGAAAATCAACAGACTTCTGATCATTAAACAAGTACAAAAGAAAATATTTTCAAAATTAGGATGAAATGAAGTTAAAACAAAATAACCATTTAAGTGAAAAAACAATTTTTAAAATCTATGTTTTATAAATGAGCAATAAAATTGATAAAAATTTAGCTAATAATACAAGAAAGAAACAAAAAACAAATTGCTAAAATAATATATGGACAAAATAAATCAAGAAGAAATAGAGAGGTAAAAAGGAAAATTGTCAGAAACCACCATGAAAAGCAATATGCCAGCTAAACAGGATTTAAAGAAATTCATAATTATATACAGAAACATAAAGTATTTAAATTATAAAAAGGAAACAAACAACTCAATAACATAAACAGAAAGAAACAACTACATAAATGAACTTCCAAAGAATATAATCTACTAGGACAAATGGATTTAAAGTGAATTCTCTCAAGTATTTAAAAAGCTATTAATTTTTATGCTAAAAAAGAAAAGATAAGATGCTTTACTAAAATCCTTTTATGAGACAAATATTTCATGAAGAGTTAAACCAGAAAAGGAAAAAATAAAGCAGTTACTCTAATGAATACAGATAGAAAAATGAAATTTTAGGAATAAGAAACATATAAAATCATTCACTGTGAATAAGTTAAATGTATACCAAGGATACAAAAATGCATATTTAAGGACATGAATAATAAAAGCCTTAAGAAAAAGTTTCTAATAGTATGCAACATTCTTTTATGATAAATATACTAGCTATATAGGGATAAAATTGCCTTTTCTTAATAGGATCAAAAACACTGATCTAAAACTAAAAATTAACAATATTTGTAAGAAAGAAACTCTTGAACCTTTTGCAAAATATGTATTGAATACAGAAAAAGACATCTTCTCTTTTTATTAATATTTAATATAATATTAAAAGTAATAAAAACAATACTATAGCATTAAGACAGAAAATAAGCTAAATGAATACAAAAAGAAGGAAAAAGTATTCCCATTTGAGGATGATGTTGCTTAACTTAGAAAACCCTAGAAAACTGAAAAAGAGTATATTTGGGATGATTATTAGATTAAGTGTAGGGCAGTTAGATGGTGTAATGGACTGAGTACCAAGCCTGGAATCAAAAAGACTTCATGAGTTCAAATCCAATCTCAGACATTTAATGGCTGGGACCTTGAGCAAATTGCTTACCCCTGTCTGCCTCCATTTCCTCATCTGTAATGAACTAGAGAAGGATATAGTAAACCACTTAAAATATCTTTGCGAAGAAAATCCCAAATGGGATCATAAAGAGTTGGACACAACTGAAATTACACAACAAAAGCAACAATAGATACAGCAAAGTTATGGTTTAAAAAAGATTAATGTACAAGTGTCATTAATGTTCCTTTATGTTACCCAGAAAAACAATATGTTAATTAATCAGAGATTTGACAGTATTCCTATCATACTACCTAGAGATTATTTTATAGAACCAGAAAAAATAACAAAATCCATCTGAAATGACAAAAATTCAAGAAATTTAAAGGAAAAGTAACAACTACAAAAATGCATTGGAGTATCTGTCTCAAATTATACTAAAAAAAAAACCAACCAAATAATCAAGATGATTAGATATTGGTTAAAAATATGAAAATAGATTCATGGACTTATATGGATAAGGAAGACCTAAAAAACAAACAGATGCAACACTCTAGCATTTGATTATCCCAAGAATGTGAACTATTAGGAAAGGGACTCTGTTTCAAAAGAACTGCTAGAAAAGTCTGAACACTGAGGAGCTGGGACCAATCAGGCTATGTAGGAGAAGGAAGTCAAGGAAGCCAGGGAAATTAGGATAGCAGCATCAGGAAAATTTTGGTTCTATCCTGATATTGTGGGTTTGAGAGACTGAAAGGATAGTGTTGTCTTACACATTAATAGGAAATTTCGAAAGAAGGAATGTTTGGGAAGAAAGATAGTGAGTTCAGTTTTGGATATATTGAGGTTAAGATGCTCACAGGACATCCAGTTTGAAATATCTAAGAGACAGACTCATGATTATATCTCAGCTCAGGATGAAGACTGGTCCTTTCTTCCAACTCTTTATCTGAAAGAGAACACATTCCCCAACTCCTTTTTCATTTAAAGTTTTTGGTAGGAAAATAATTTAGAAGTAATATATTCCTTTAAAGAGTTCCTTATTCAATTACACTGGTTCATTTAGGCAGCAAGATAGTATATTACAATGAGTCAAATTTCTACTGTCAGTGGACTCAGGTGAAATCAAGAAATTCATTTACCACTATGCATTCAAAGATCAGCAGATCATTCCCCCCAACCACACCCACTGTTGTTCATGCCTGTGTACCCTCAAGTACATAGGTTTCCTCTCCCTGGCATTGGAAGTGATTTCAAAAAGCATGTCCCATGAGGAGGGGCAGAGTCAAGATGGCAGAGGAACAGCACACTGTTTCAGAGTGACAATGCTAGCACTCTTCCCCCAAACCCAGTCAAATACCTGTAAAAAATGACTCTAAACAAATTCTGGAGCTGCAGAACCCACAGAATGACAGAGTGAAGCAAATCTCTTCCCCAAGACAGCCTGGAAGGTTGCCCAGAAGTGTCTAGCACGCCATGGTGGGAGCAGAGCATAGTCAGGTGTGGGACACCCTGGGACAAATGGGACTTAAACAGGCCTAGGGGAACTGAATCTTGGGCATATGTGGTGGTGCCCAGACTTCATGACCTCAAAACACTGGAGACAAGCTGGAAGGCCAGTAGAAAAACCTTGTGGGACCTATGTGAGAGAGGCTGTGTGGTTGGGCCCCAGCCCCAGATGGCAGAGTGGGTAGAGGAGCCCACAGTAGCCCTAGTAGCAGGAGCAGAGGCAGCAGCTGTTTCTGGAGTTCTAGACCCACAGATTGTGGAGGGATCCAGAGGCTGATAGTATAATGCCACCCCCACTGGAAGCAGAGAATTACCTTGACAAAGAGCTCAAAAGTCAAATAAATAACTGGGAAAATGAGCAAAAATTGGAAAAAAAGAATCAGACTATAGAATCTTACTTTCATAACGAGGAAGACCAAAATATGCAATCAGAAGACAACAAGGTCAGAGTTCCCACATTCCAAGCCTCCAAGAAAAATATGAATTTGTTTCAGGCCATGGAAGAGTACAAAAAGGATTTTGAAAATCAAGTAAGAGAAGTAGAGTAAAAATTAGGACAAAATATGAGAGTGATACAAGAAAATAAGGAAAAACAAGTCCACTGTTTGCTACAGGAAACTCCCAAAATGCAGAAGACAATAATACTAAAAAATAGACTAACCAAGAGACCCCCCAAAAAGCTAATGAGAAGCAGAATGTCCTAAAAAGCAGAATAGGTCAGATGGAAAAGGAGATCTAAAAGCTCACTGAAGAAAATAAATTCTTAAAGATTAGAATGGAGTAGATGGAAGTTAATAACTTTATGAAAAATCAAGAAATTATACAATAAAACAAAAGGAATGAAAAAATAGATAATGTGAAATATCTCATTGGAAAAGCAACTGACCTGGAAAATAGATCCAGGAGAGATAATTTAAAAATTGTTGGTCTATCTAAAAGCCATGATCAAAAAAAGAGCCTAGACATCATCTTTCAGGAAATTATCAAGGAAAACTGCCCTGATATTCTAGAACCAGAGGGCAAAATAAGTATTGAAGGAATCCATCAATCACCGCCTGAAAGAGATCCAAAAAGAGAAACTCCTAGGAACATTGTGGCCAAATTCCAGAATTCCCAGGACAAGGAGAAAATATTGCAAGCAGCTAGAAAGAAACAATTGAGTATTGTGGAAATACAATCAGGATAACCCAAGATCTAGCAGCTTCTACATTAAGGGATTGAAGGGCTTGAAATATGATACTTTAGAGTTCAAAGGAGCTAGGATTAAAACCAAGAATCACCTACCCAGCAAAACTGAATATAATACTTCAGGGAGAAAAAATGATCATTCAATGAAATGTACTTTCAAGCATTCTTATTGAAATGACCAGAGCTGAATAGAAAATTTGACCTTCAAACACAAGAATCAAGAGAAGCATAAAAAGGTAAATAGGAAAGAGAAATCATAAGGGATTTACTAAAGTTTAACTGTTTATATTCCTACATAAAAAGATCATATTTGTAACTCTTGAGACTTTTCTCAGTGTTAGGGTAGTTGCAAGGATTATATACATATGGATAGAGGGCACAGGGTGAGTTGAATAGGAAGGAATGATATCTAAAGAAGTAAAATTAAGAGGGGAGAGAGGAATATACTGGGAGGAGAAAGAGAAAAATAGAATGGGGCAAATTATCTCACATAAAAGGAACAAGAAAAAGCTTTTTCAATGGAAGGGAAGAGAAGGGAGGTGAGAGAGAAAAAGTGAACCTTACTCTCATCACATTTGACTT
The DNA here is from genome assembly GCA_023548195.1 of Bettongia penicillata ogilbyi. Classification (NCBI taxonomy): domain Eukaryota; kingdom Metazoa; phylum Chordata; class Mammalia; order Diprotodontia; family Potoroidae; genus Bettongia; species Bettongia penicillata. The sequence continues at coordinate 2,959,318 of JAJHZJ010000049.1, read as the reverse complement.
AAGGAGGGAATAACACACACCCAATTTGGTATGAAAATCTATCTTACACTACAGGAAAGTAGGGATGGGATAAGAGGGTGGGGGGATGACAGAAGGGAGGGTGAATGGGAGGAGGGGGTAATTAGAAGTAAACACTTTTGAAGCAGGACAAGGTCAAAAGAGAGAATAGACTAAATGGGGGACAGGATAAGATGGAGAGAAATATAGTCTTTCACAATATGACTGTTATGAAACTGTTTTGCATAACTACACATGTGTAACGTATATTGAATTGTTTGTCTTCTCAGTGGGGATGGGTGGGGAGGGAGGAAGGGAGAGAAATTGGAACTCAAAGCTTTAAAATTAAATGTTAAAAATTGTTTTTTTACATGCAACTAGAAAATAAGACATACAGGCAATGGGGTATAGAAATCTATCTTGACCCACAAGAAAACAGAGAGGAAGGGGATAAGAGAAGGGAAGGGTGTGATAGAAGGGAGAGCATATTGGGGGAAGGAGTGATTGGAATTCAGGTTGTCTTGGGGTGGGGAAGGGGAGAGATGGGGAGAAAATTTTACGGAAGTGAATGTTGAAAACTAAAAACAAGTAAATGATTTTTTTTTAAAAAAATAGGTCCCCTTTCCAGTGAGGCAAGTACCTCTGAAATACCAATTAATTAGAAATAAACCTAATCTCACCAGCTGCCCTACCCCTCCTCCCACCACAGTCAATAAATATGGCATAATCCCCCCCAATAAACACATACATGCATAAAGTATTCCCTCTCTATGGGCATCAAAGGGAGTGGATTTCCATTCCCTCCATCTCAGGTGTCATTTTTTGAAGCTCATTCTATGGTTTACAATTATCTTTTTTAACAGAAAGTGTCAAAAAAACTGGAAAGAAGTTTGGTAGAAAATATTTAGATCAGTAATTCATATGCCACAATGAGCTCTAAGCAGAAAAACACTAAATAACAAAGATTACATTAAAAAATGGGAAGTTGTGTCTTTCACAAATATCATTGAAGAATTCATAACTATATGAAGGATTGAGGGTATGATGAAAATCAAAATAGATAATTTTATTTTTTAAACTTTAAATGTCTTTCAGAAGCAAAATTAATTCATCTAGAATTAAGAAGAGTACCTATGAAATAGCAGATACATTTGTATTAAGCACTTTTGGTAGAAGCCTGTTTTAAAAATATAAAGGTAATTAAAGGTAATTCATATAAATTTTGGCAGCTTTAGCCTTAGACTCATTCTCCAACTGAATAAAAATTTGAGAAACTTGTTTTCCTAGCATTTAATAGGGCATAAAACATAGTAGACATGATAAATATTTTTCATTTATTTGAATAGTTTCTTTGTACAAGACACAGGTTCATTCCAGGCTCCATGTTAGATGCTTTACAGCAGAGGTGTCAAACATGAGGCCTTCTAGCAGCAACACTCTCCAGTGAAGCTGAACTAGATGAAAATGTAATTGAGTAAATATTTAACAAAATTAATAAAAGTGCATTGAAACAGAGATAATGCTAATATGCTGCTTTCTAAGTCAACATATGTCTTGCAGAATATGTAGAGTTTTTATTTGAATCTGACAGTAATAATCCAAGAAAGAACAGAAAACTAAATTTCCAAAATAACATGTGTGCAAAGTAAATTAAAAAGAAAAAAAGAGACAACAAAGAGAGAGAATGGTAAGAAACCTTCCTGCTCTCAAAAACCTTCACGCATAGATGCGGAGAATCCCTAGATATCCTAATTAGAGAGAACATATTGAACTCACAGGACCATGGTTCTGATCTCTTATGGAAGTAGTGCTACACTAGTATGTAAATGGATACAGTGTTTTCATGGATAAAATAATGCTTATCCAAAAATCCAAATAGAACTTTAATAAGTCAATCAGTATTTCATTTGATAAAATGGAGCATTTAAGATTTTAAAAGGTCTTTATGAGAAAAATTCTGAATGTACATAGAGAGTTAAGGATTAGACTATAATTTCACTGGTACAGGGAATTTTAGGATGAAGAGATTTCCTCTTCAAATGTGCAATCAGCTTCTTTGCAGTTGAAAGAGTTGCCTGAGGCACCAGAAGCTTGAGGGACTTGCTCAGGTCTATTCAGTCATATGTGTCAGAGATAGGACTTGAACTAAGACCTTCCTTACTTCAAAACCAATTTTCAAATCCATCACTATGCCATGATTTCTCTCATGGGAAAGGAGCTGTGGGGGTGGGGGGGAGAGGAGAACAATTCAGTAAGAAATCTACAAAGGTCAAGAGAAGCCCTTTTGGATTTGCTTATTCAGTTTTCATACAGTGCTTGCATTTAGGCTCGGTTTCTCTTTTCCTCTTACAATACGGAAAGAGCATCATATTATACTATCATGAATGCTATTTGAGGAATATTTAATTTTATTCCAAACAAGTTATGAATATGACTGATTAATTATTGATGAGTAATCTGAAGACAGAGGATTTTAGATATTTCTGCCTTGGACTTCTTAAGTCTCACAGTAGACTTACTATTCACATAAAAACATCATTGCTGACTGTTAGCAGATGGCTTATAACTTGCCTATAATTGTAATGCTTCACCTTCTATAGCAGTCTTTCTTGAAAGGAGCTCAAACTTTTGAAAACTAAGTCAACTATAAGACATTTCTGCAACTGCCACAAAAATACTCTCTTTCTGTTGGAATAAATCAATGAGAAAATGTAAGTACAGTAATTATTGAATCCTTTGCTTTGGTTAAAGCAAGACTTAAATTCTTCACAAATCTTATACTCATCCTCATTTTCATTTTCTTAGCTCACAAAATACTTACTGATTTCAGACATAATATCTGACCTCCTGAAAAGAAAATAGTCTTGTCAATCAAATATATAACATTGTGGGGAGGGTGATATTTTATTGTTTTTCTTAACATTTCTGGAAATGGAATGTCTATGTATATTTTTAATCTTACAAAGGGGAGTTGTTTAGGGATTTTTTCATCAGGCCAATTGCTCTTCTTTCAAAGAAAAACTGTGTGTATGTTTATGAATGTATATATACCCAACTCTTATCCAACCAGGCAAGGATGCATCAACATCATGCAGTAATATATGTATGAGAGAGAGAAAGAGAGAGAGAGAGAGAGAGAGAGAGAGAGAGAGAGAGAGAGAGAGAGAGAGAGAGAGAGAGAGAGAGAGAGAGAGAGAGAGAGAGAGGGAGAGAGAGGGAGAGAGAGAGAGAGAGAGAGGATTGCTTTATCTATTCCCTATGTTCAATTTCTAAGACATTCACTTGGCAAAAAAATAAAATTTGGCCTAGACCCCTGGTCTTTATTTGTAACTAAGAAAGTTGTTTCATGTGTCTAACAAGCTCTCAGGAGATCTCTCTCCATTGCAATTGTCTCCCCTTCCTGACCTCAACCAATATTTCAAGATCTCACAAGTAGAGCATTAAATATCTCTGCCAAGAATATATAACCCTTGTCTTTACCTGCTCAGTTTCAACACATAACACACACACACACACACACACACACACTACTAGCAATAATTGATACTCAAAGCATCTAATAGTTCAATGGGTTTTTTTGAAGTTTTTAATGAGTTTTGTATACATTTGTAACATATTAAGAGACTACCAGAGGGTACTTTCTCCTTTGCATCTCTTCTAAGTGATACCATTGACTTCCTTCTAAATATTTAAGTTCAGCAAAACTAGTTTATAAAGTTGGAAACTGAATTATATCTGCACTTGGATGTGTCAGAGTTGTAAATAAAAATCATTATATAAAATAATTGAAATGTTAAAAACAAAATAGTCTTGAATTTATGTTTGGAGTTCGAGGTTGGATAACTTGCCTTAGTTTCCGAATTAGCTTAGTTCTTCACATTTAAATATTTCCAAAATAATTCCTAATAAATGCAATGAAAATCTCACACACAAATATAACAATTATATTATCTTCCTTTGTATTCTTCCACTTCTGTGATATATAATCTCACTGTCACTTTTATTTTTGGAGGAGAATAGCAATATTTTAAATCCCTTAAAAAACTAAACCCAAATGCTATTAACATGCATTAAGACACTAAAATTTATCTCTAATTATTTCAAACTAAGTTCCTCAAATAACCACATTTAATTTTCTGTGCTCATTATAGGCTTTAAATTTATTAAGTAATGTTTTTACTTAAACTCATTAAGCTGTGCAATTCACAAGTTTTGATTCCAAACAATCTTTCCAGCTTTCTCTCCTGCTATGCCCTAATACTTTTATCCAACTAGGCAAGGATGCTCAACATCTTCCAAATATACCTGGCATTTTTCTACTTCTATACTGTTTGTTTTACATATCTTTCCCTATAACTGGAATGTTCTTCAATGTTCTTCCTCCTTTCCATCTATCTATATCTACCTATTCACAATACTTTAGGGCCTATCTCATATCCAGGTTCCTAGATGAAGCCTTACCTCACCATCACAGGTCAAATTCATCTCTCCCTTTGTAGTAAAGTAGCTCTTGCCCTTTGACCCAGCAATACCACTACTCAGTCTGTATGCCAAAGAGATCAAAGAAAAAGGAAAAGTACCTATATATACAAAAATATTTACAGCAGCTTTTTTTTGAAGTGGCAAAGAACTAAAAATTGAAGGGAAGCCCATCAATTGGGAATGGCTGAACAAATTCTAATATATGATTATGATGGAATACTGTTGTGCTATAAGAAATGACAAGCAGAATGCTTCCTGAAAAACTTATAAAAACCTACATAAACTGATGCAAAGTGAAATGAGCAGGACCAGAACAGTGTATATATTAACAACAATGTTGTAATAATGATAAAGTGTGAATGATTTAACTATTCATATATTGATCCATGACAATTCCAAAGGACTTATGATGAAAAAAAAAACTATCCACCTCTTGAGAAAGACCTTGATGGAGTCTGAATGCAGAATGAAAAATACTTTTTTATTTAAACTTTCTTTGTTATACTTAGGGGTTTTTTGTCTGCATTTTCTTTTGCAATGTGGCTAATATGAAATGTTATGCATAATTGAACATGTACAATCTATATCAAAGTGCTTGCTATCTCAAGGAGCGGGGAAGAAAGGGTCAGGGAGGGAAAGAATTTGGAATTCAAAATTTTAAATAAAGAATGTTAAAAAAGTATTCACATGTAATCAAGAAAAAATAAAATTAAAAGTAAAAATTAATACATTATCTCTTATTGTTAATATCATTTATATTCTCCTTATTATATATAGTTTTGTATGATTGATAGCCTTTTCATGGATATATATTTTGTGTTTCCAATTAGATTCTAAGTTCTTCCAGGACAGAGATTATTTTATGTTTCTTTGTGTTCTCCACAAAGCCCTTCATCATACGAAAGAATCAAAAAAATACTGACTAATTGATTGTGGGATTTATCAACACACACTAAATACTTATTCTAATAATGGCCATTCTATGGGGCAACCTTATAGGTTATATCGGATCATAGGAGTTAAACCAAAAAGGTAAATTCAAACTTTTATGTTTTATTGATAATGTAGTGTGGATAGAATACAAAAATCTATTATTGAGAAGAAATTGATTCAATTTCCACTTCAGACATTTACTTGTGGTCTGTACCTCTACTTCCTTATCTGTAAACTAGGGATCATAAAAATAGCCTCTCTTTGCTTGTTTTTGTTTTTTCAGGAAAGACTCAGTTTCTCTTTAATATCTCCTCTCCTGGTACTTTCTCCATACTAGTCACACCAAAGATCAACCATGCCTTATGGGAATATCTACACTAGCGCCCTGCTTTGTTTATTGGTGATTGGTTCTTTGAGAACCCAATTTTAGGAAAGCCCCATAAATACTTCACTTTACTTCCTCCTTTTCAGTCACTCCTCCATAGCCTCCAGCTCTGGAAGCATAAAATGTGATTAGATCAATTCTACCGCTGTTCCCAAAGGGAGAGATTGTTTCAACCTACCTCACTAAGACCATCTCCCCCACCCCCATCACTATAACTTTCTAGACCAAGACACCCCTTCCCTGACCAATACTCCACTTATGTGTGTTGTCTCTTCCATTAACATGGACGTTCCTTGAGAATTTGAACTATTTTTGCCTTTATATTTGTACTCCCATTGCTTGACACATTTTAAGCACTCAATAAATGCTTTTTCATTCATTCACTCGTTTATTCATCCATATTTCATAAGGGTAATATGACATAATGTATGTATACTACCTTGCAATCTGTGAAGCACTACACAAATATCTGCTACTATTGTTCTTATTCATTTTATCATCTATTTAGTTATCCTTATTGTTAGCTTATCCTTCTCATCTTGCTTGATGGAGGTCAGATAGTCTTGACACCTTGCTATAACTTTTTTCATGTTTAATGTTCTATGGACAGTCTCACAGATCGATGAAATGACTGCTTTTTGTAATTAAATAAAAGCATTGGGAATAAATTAATCTTTAATAGGCTCACTTAATCATCTTTAGTGAAAGTAATATATATATATATATATGTCATCTTATTCATAGCTTAGTTTCTTCTCCCAAAATTCTACATTTGAAAGTTTTTTTATTTCACATAATTTTGAGATTATGAGTATTTAGTGTAATGACATATTTAAAAACTTTTGTTTTTATATATTTACAGATCAGTACTAAGTCCAGTTTCTTGGGGTATGTAGAATCAGTGTTGCATTGATTATGTTTTGGCATCACTTACAATATACTTATTCATAACTAAGAAATAATTTGAAGTCTATATTTGTAGTATAGTAATTTAAAATCTAATTTGTAAAGGATGGCAAGCTTCTTTTTATAGTTCAGACCAATTAATAGTGTCCTTCTAGGTATTTGTTAGGTGCCAAATATTTACAACCTGCAGTGATATGTTATATAATCTCTGTTATTTCCTTGCAGAATCTGCATCAATCAATAAATTGATTTGGATCCTAGTAAATATCTTTCAATAATTTCTGGTGGCAAAGACCTGATCCTGAATCATTATCATAAATCCCTCTCAGTTAAAAAAAATTTTAATCGCTCAACTATATGATCAACATTTCTTTGTTAATATGTGTATATAATGTGGATGAGTATTGTTATTTTCATCATAAAATTATCTCAAGATAACATAGGTTATATAGGGTACAAGCAGCAAAATTAGGATTAGAACCTTACTCAAACTTCAGTGAAATAAGATCTTTATCATATATGCTGATAAACCTCTTGAGACAGGCTTCAATAAGTAATTATTTTATATTGATCCCTATATTACATCAGTTAAATGACAATGTACTTTGCACAATAGATTCTTCATTATTAGTGCATTAGAAAGATGATAAAATAGGAATTGAGACTGTAATTCTAAGTTCTGACTCTGTAATGGAACTGACTTGAACAAGTTGTTTAGTCTCTCTGGGACTACATTGCCTTGTTTGTAAAATTAGGGAATTCAACCAGTTCACAAGGGGAACTTTTAGTTCTAAATTCCAAATGTTCCATGTTATATATCCTGAAAGGAAAAAGTAAAGAATGGCTGTGACAGACTCAGGTGCTACTTAAAGACTTATAAAGAACATGGGAGATTATATGGTTCAACTCTTTCTTTACCCAGATGAAGAAATTGAGTCCCAAAGAAGTAAAACAACTTGCCTAAGGTCCCCAAAGTGTGGGGATGTAATCTCAACTGTAGGCTCACTGAAGCATTTGTAGACCAATTTTAGCAAGAGAAATGATTATAGGAGATCTTTGGATAAGATCTAAATCTAAACAACTGGCTTTTTGACTTTTAAGTTGAGGGTTCTTCATTGAAAAAATCAGAAATTCTACTGAAATATCAATTTTTCCCCTCTCCCACAAAAAGCATTTTGGTCCTTTCTGAGAATCAAAGTCATCAGGAGGCACAAAAGCTCTCACAAAGCCTTTCTTATAGTATGAGTCAGGAGGCTATAAAACAGATTAGACGTTCTCAAGGCATGAAATATTTACCCTTTTGTTTGGACCTGGGAGAGAAACATTCTCCTTATGTACCTCTGTTTTCTTCATTAAATAATTTACAGTAAGTAATGACACTGATGGACATGAGTGGGGGTCTGCATGAAACAAATAAGGCAGGGGTCTTGGAGACTAAATCTTTTAGTGAGTTACTAGAGTATAGAAAATAGGAGAGAAAATGATGCTAAGCTCAATCACTGATGTCCTGGTCAAAATTTATATGTGAATTACCAAGTTTCCACTTCAATTAATGTTATAAATATTCCAACTAAATGTTGTAAGATATTTAAATTCATTATTATCAAAGCTCCTGGAGGTTTCTCCTCTGGGGATTTTTTAGTAAGGGTATAAAGAGCCACATTTGTGGAATGCTTAAAAAAAATTAGAGACCTTTAGAAAAACTCTCATGCCAAAATGGGCATAACAAAAAAGGGAAAGATTTAACAGAAGCAGAAGAGATTAAGAAGAGGCAGAAACAATACACAAAAGAATAAAAAAGACAAATCTTAACATCACCAATAATGACAACAGTGAGCTTGCTGATCTAAGGCCACACATCCTAAGAAATGAAGTCACAAGGGCCTTAGGAAACACTGCTAACAATAAGGCTAGTGAAGATAATAGAATTCCAATTGAACTATTTAAAACCTTAAAAGATGCTGCTGCTAGAGTATTGCTTTTACTACGTCAACAAATTTGGAAAATTACAGTGGCCCCGGGATTGGAAAAAGATCATTTTATGTCCCAATAATAAAGAAAGACAATGCTAAGGAATATTCAAATTACTAAATAATTGCACCCATTTCACAGGCCAACAAAGTTATGAATAAGATTCTGCAAGCTAGGATTCATCAATATGTGAATGGAGAATTACCAGAAGCGCAGACTGGTTTTCAAAAAGGCAGAGGAACTAAGGATCAAACTGCCAACATTTGCTAGATTAGATTATGGAGAAAGTGAGGAAATTCCAGAAAAACATCTACTTCTGCTTCATTGACTACACTAAAGTATTTGACTATATAAATCACAGCAAAATGTGACAAGTCCTCAAAAGGATGGGAATGCCAAATTATCTTACTTGTCTCCTGAGGAACTTGTATATGAGCCAAAAAGCAATAGTTAGAATCAAACATAGAACAATTGATTGGTTTAAGATTGGAAAAGGAGTATGACAAAGCTGTATATTGTCACTTTATTTATTTGACTTTCTTCAGAGTACAAAATGTAAAATATCAGGCTGAATGAATCAAAAGCTGGAATTAAGGTTGCTGGGAGAAATAGCAACAATCTCACATGTGCAGATAATATCATTCTGATGGCAGAAAATGAAGAGGAATTAAGAAGCCTCTTAAAGAGGGTAAAAGAGGAGAGTTTAAAAGATGACTTAAGCTTAACATAAAAAATAAATAAGATTTTGGCAACTGGTCCTATCACTTTTTGGTGAATAGAGGGAGAAAAAGTGGAAGCAATGCCAGATTCTACATTGCTGGGCTCAAAAATTACTGCAGATGTTGTTCAGTTTTAAAATTAAAAGATGCATGCTCCTTAGAAGGAAAGCTATGACAAATGTGGACAACATACTAAAAAGGAGAGACATCACCTTGTCCACAACGGTCCATGTAGGAAAAACTCAGGTCTTTAATAAAGAAAAAAAAAAGATGACCAAATTTAATTTAATAAAAGTGTCAATAAATTTTTATTCCCTGCCTAGGAGTATGACAGCACACAAAGAATGATTACACCTTTTGTTAGCCCAAGGTTGACTAAAATATAAATTATTAAATTACATAGAATATTTTGAAACAAAATCATGTTTACTTGGTTCAACATTATCAAATACATAACTATAAGTCTTTTGCAATTGCTTAAGTCAAAACTCTAATAGCCACATCTTAAAAATATCTCATTCATAGATTTTTTATAACTCCTTATAGACATAAAATAATATTTTGATTGTTGAAATATGCAAAAATTACAGTAACTTTTCATCTGTATTACTAAAACTCTTTGGCAATGCCTATCTCCTGTATAGTAGAAATAACACAGTAAAATAAAGTGTTCCTCCTTCCATCTTCTCTTTCTCCTTTTCCCTCATCTCTTCTCTCTATCTCTTTCTCCCTCCATCCCTCTCTACCACTGTCTTTCTCCATCTGTGTCTCTCTCTCTCTGTCTCTGGTTCTCTGTCTCTCAACTTGCATGCTCTAGAAACTTTGTTGCCTATGGAATTAGAGTAAACCTGACTTAGCAATGGACACTGGAAAATACAAATTATAACCTTATGTTTCCCATTTTTTTCTGTGTGAGTCTATAAGATATTGTATCCTTTTTTTAGACTGCTACCAAGATTATAAAATGATTTTTAATCTTTAGAAAAATGATGTTTGCAGAAATAAAAGTTAAAAACTTCAGATTTTAAAGAGTATAAATTATTTCATATAACCCACATTGAAATAATAAAGAAGCAGAAACAGAAATAAGGAATGTAACACAGGTGTGTGTGTTTCTGAGAGAGAGACAGAGAGACAGAGACAGAGACAGAGAGAGACAGACAGAGAGAGAGAGAGACAGAGACAGAGAGACAGAGAGACAGAAAGAGAGAGACAGAGAGAGACAGAGAGAGAGACAGAGAGAGACAGAAAGACAGAGAAGAACGTGCAAAGAGTAATCTCATTCACTTGAGGACCCAAATTGTAATCAAGTTTACACAACATTCTCAGGTGCCTACTTTCTGTATCATTTGGATCAAAACAAAATTATCTTTTGCACTTTGAGAAATGGACATATTCAATTATTTGTATGCCCTAAAATCTTATCAGAAGATAAGACAACTACTTTCTGCTAGAACCCACCCCTAGAACCCATCCCTAGAGCAGGAACTCACAAAGTTTTAGCTTCTACCTACAATGTCTCCTCACCCTCTCCCGACCCTTCAAAAACTGGCAGATACTGATTCAATTTAGCCAGAGATGAAAAGAAAAACCAAGGGAGGAACCCGGAACAGAAAGACAGCTTGTATGACTGCTTTAGGCCTGAAATAAAAGTGATTGAAACACAGATGGGGACAGTCTTGTTCCCCAAAGGATTCCTCACAACAGAGACCCAGTTTCCCCCCAAAATGAAGTGACTGAGGTAGTTTTGTATCCCAGTCTTGGGGAAGGGTACAGATTAGCAAATGGAGAAGAGTCATAAAGTGAGAGATAGAGGAATGTAAGGGGAAATGTCTGAAACACTAAAGATTAAAGAGGAAGAAACATTAATAAAAGGATAAGGAAAGGATAAGGAAATAGGCAATTTTCAGAAAGAGATTACTGGGGTCTCTACACATAGGATAGGGTGTCACTTGGCACTCTGTTGTTCATAATTGCTTCCCAGTTCCATAATTATAGTTCCAGGGTTAAAAGAAGTGGTTTTTAGGTTTTTCGTTTGCTTGTCGTTTTTGGTTTGTTTGTTTTATCACAAGGGTGCAAGGGCAATGAGGAGAATAGGGCTTTCATTCACAAGTGTAAGGAAGGAGCATAAGATACGACAGGAGAGCACTGAACACACCTCCTCCTGGCTCCCACCTCACTGGAACTAAAAATTTCTAAAGCCCCAGAACCAGCACTGAAAACAACAGTGTAAACAAGCCTGAAGCTTGGGACAGTGTTTTCACACACACCCTCACTCTCACTCTGGATGAAATGAATTCAACTTAAATGTAAAATTAAGAAATTGTCTGGAAAAAAAAAAACAATTATCAAAGAAAAAAGTGGAAAAATTAAATGAGTTAGAAGAAATTGTAAAACTATACTTGTGGGGGACCTCAATTTTCATTTTTTAGAGTTAGATATATCAAAGGATAAAATAAGTAAGAAAGAAGTTAAAGAGATGAATAGAATTTTAGAAAATTTGGATAAAACAGACCTCTATAGAAAGCTAACTGGGAAATAGAAAGGAGTAGACCTTTTTCTCAGATGCACATGACATTTTCACAAAAAGCATCTCTATATATAGGGCATAAAAGCCTCATGAATGCAGAAAAGTGGAAATATTAAGTGAACCCTGTTTGGACCATAATGCAATAGAAATTACATTCAATAAAGAGTCATGGAAGCATAAATTAAAAATTAATTTTAAGCTAAATAATCTAATTCTAAAGAATGAATAACTCAAAGAACAAATCATATAAATAATGAACAGTTTTGCTAAACAGAATAAAAACAACTAGACTACACTCCAAAATTTGAGGGATGCAGTCAAAGCAGCACTTAGGGGAAATTTTATATCTCTTAATGTGTTCATTAATAAAAAAAAGAGAAAGAGCAGATCAATGAATTAGGCATGCAACTAAAAAATAGAAAAAACAAATTAAAAATCATCAATTAACATTAAAATGGAAATTCTGAAAATCAAAAGATAGACATATAAAACTGAAAGTTTAAAAAATTGAATTAATAAATAAAACTAGGACCTGATTTTATGGGGAAAAAGATGAGATACTGGTTATTTTGATTTAAAATAAGAAGAAAACCAAATTATCAGTAACAAAAGGAAAAATGTGAATGCACCACCAATGAAGATGCAATTAAAGCATTATTTGGAGTCATTTTGACCAATTATATAGCAGTAAAACTGACAATCCAAGGGAAATGATTGAATATTTTCAAAATAATTGTTCAGATTAACTGAAGAAATAGAATACTTAAATAACCTTATTTTAGATAAATAAATTGTACAAGTCATAAATGAGATCTCTAAGAAAAATCCCCAGGACCAGGTGGATTTATAAGTGAATTCTATGAAACATTTTAAGAACAACTAATTCCAATATTATATAAACTTTAAAAAAATAGGCACTTTACCCAAAGAATTGGCAATTCAACTATAATTACAGTCTTACAGTCCTTATGGTACCTTTTCTAAAAACAAATGTTCTACTAATGCATTGTTGGTGGAGTTGTGCACTCATCCAACCATTCTGGAGAGCATTTTGGAACTATGCCCAAAGGACTATAAAACTGTGCACATAGCTTTTGATCCAGCAAAATTGCTAATAGGTATGTATCCCAAAGAGATCATAAGAAATGAAAAAGGACCCACATGTGCAAAAATATTTATAGGAGCTCCTTTTTTTGTGGTGGTGGCAAACAATTGGACATCAAAGGGGATGCCTATCACTTGGGGAATGGCTGAACAAGTTGTGGCATATAAATGTGAAGGAATACTATTTTTCCATAAAAACTGGTGATCATGCAGATTTCAGAACAACCTGGAAAGACTTACATAAATTGACACTGAGTTAAATGAGAACTAGGAGAACATTGTACACAGTAACAGCAACACTGGTGATGGTCAACTATGACAGACTTCGCTCTTCTCAGCAACACAATAAAACAATTTCAAAAGACTTGTGGTGGAAAATGCTATCCACATCCAGGGAAAGAACTATGGAGTCTAAATACAGATCAAAGCATTTTATTTATTTTTTTTTCTCGTGGTTTTTTCCTTTCATTCTGATTCTTCTTTCATAACATGACCAATGTGGAAATACATTTAACTTAACTGTATATGCATAACCTGTATCAGATTGCTTCCTGTCTTATGGAAGGGGAGGTAAGACAGAGAGAGGGGACAATTTGGACCTCAAAGTCTTTCAAAAAGGAGGTTGCTTTGATAGACTTAGAACATCACAGCAATACAAGGACCTAAAACATATCCAAAGGACTCGATGCAAAATACCATCCACATCCAGAGAAAGAACCATGGAGTCAGAATGCAGAATGAAGCAGATTGTTTTCTCCTTTGTTATGTTTTGTTTTTCTCATGATTTCTCCCATTCGTCAATCCTTCTATGCAACATGACTAATATGAAAATTTGTTTAATAGCAATGCATATATAGAAGCCATATAGGACTGCATGCTGTCTTAGGGAGGGAGGAAGGAAAGAGGGGGAGAAAATTTGGAACTTATGGAAGTGATTGTTGAAAATTGAAAACAAATGAAATTAATGCATTTGAGAAAAAAGTGCTTAACCCAAAAGGAAAAATGAATGTTGAAAACTATGTTTATATGTAATTGGGAAAAAATAAAATACTATTAGTACAAAAAAAAATAAGTAAAGAAGTCTTACCAACTTTCCTTCATGACACAAATACAGTTCTTTACTTTTTTATTTTGAGTGTATTATTTATTTTTAACATTAATTTTATTTAAATTAAGTTCTACATTCCTTCCCTCCATCTGTTCCCCATCCATTATGAAGGCAAGAAATGTGATATCAATTATACATGTGAAATCATACAAAACATTTCCATATTAGTCATGTTGCAAAAAAAGTACAAAAAATCATGAATATAAAACTTTATAGCCCATGATAAAATAGTAATCAATATATAGAATACCAGCAAAAAATACAGATCTATATGTAGAATTAATAATGAAGTCCTAAATAGTAAGTGGTTCAGAGGATATATCATAAAAACAATAGCTATTTGAATGATCATGATAACAGTGATACAACACACCAAAATTTCTAAAATGCAACTGAAGTAATCATCAGAGGAAAATATAAACCCCTAAATCAGACCTTAACACAATAAGATGAGATTAATTAACAATGTACAATTATAAATTCTACAACCAACCAAATGAGGAAATAAAAATAAAAACAAAAAAGGAAATCTTGTAAATTAGAGATGAAATGCAAAAAAGTGACATTTACAAAATGATAAAACTAACCAAAATTAATATTTTTAAAAATAGCAATAAAATTACTAATCCTTTTTAAAATCCAGTAAAAAAATAGGAAGAAATGAAATATTGCCAAATAAAAATGAAATCACAATGAATAGAAATGACAAAAGAATTATGAGAACCTATTATGCTTTGTTCTACTAGAAAGTTAAGAATGTAAAAGAGAGTTATGTAAACAAAATATTAAATACTGAAATTAACAAACATAAATCTTAAACTTCACAAAAGTATTTGAACTATTTGTTTAAAAAAATTACCAAAAAGTGAAAAGAAGCCCTAGTCCAGAAGACTTTCTATGTCAATTCTGTTATACTTCAAAAGAATAACTAATACCAAAATGATATGAATTATTCTCAAATTTCAGAAAGCAAGTACTCTGTCAAATTCATTTTATTTGACCAATATAGCCTTAATGCATAAATTTAAACATTTAAAAGCAGCTAAATGGCATAGTGGATAGACTTGGTTAAAAAGGCCAGAGTTCAAATTCCGCTTCAAACACTGATTATGTGATGCTGGGGAACTCATTTAATCACTGCTTGACTCAGTTTCCTTATCTGTAAAATGAGGATTACAATAGTACTTACCTCACAGTTTTGTTGTGATAATAAAATGACATTAATAAAGGAGAAGCACTTTGTAAACACTAAAGTACTATGTAAATTCTAGTTACAATTAAATCACTGAGGAATAGTAATATTAACTATTATTATTGAACATAAAGTGAAAAATTGTACATTTCTGGAAAAAAATAGTATTGTAATTTATGAAAAAACGTCACCATGATTAAGTTGGATTTATATGAGGCATTCAGGATGGATCCACATTAGGAAAACAACATAATTAATCATGTTAAAAACAAAAATTTTCATAAATGCATGATTATATCAACAGATGGAAGGGGAAGCATTTGAAAAAGTAAAACAAACATTTATGCCAAAAATTTAAGAAAAAGTTTAGAAATATTTTATCTAAAACAATAAACTTCTATCCAAATGGATTTACTTATTCAGTGTCTTACCAATCAAAATACCAAAAATTATTTTATAAATCTAGAAACAATAATATCAAAGTTCATCTGGAAGAATATCAAAGGAATTAATAAAAGAAATGCTAGGGAAGGTAGCCTAGCCACACCAAATCTTTAATTGTATTATAAAGCAATAATCATCAAAACCACTTGACACTGGCTAAGAAATAGAGGGGTGAATCAGTGAAATAAGTTGAGTACACATGACACAGCAGTCAATAACTATAGCAGTCTACTGTTTGATAAACCCAGAGACCTCAGCTTCTGTCATAAGAACTCACCGTTTGATAAAAACTACTGGAAAAACTCTAAAAAGTGTGGCAGGAACTGGCTATAAATCAATGCCTTACACCACATACTAGAATAAAGTCCAAATGGATACATGATCTAGGTAAAAAAGATAATCCTATAGACAAATTAGGGGAGCAAGGAATAGTTTATTTGCCAGATTTATGGAGAATGGAGGAATGTATGACCAAACAAGAGATAGGGAACATTATGAAATGCAAAATAGAAAATTTTGATTACATTAAATTGAAAAGTTTTTGCACAAACAAATCCAATGCAGTCAAGATTGAGAGGGAAGCAGAAAACTGGGAAAGAATTTTTTACAACTAGTGTCTGTGATCAAGGCCTCATTTCTAATATATATAGAGAACTGAGTCAAATTTACAAGAATACCAATCATTCCGCAATTGATAAATGATCAAAAGATATGAACAAGCAATTTTCAGAGGAAGAAATTAAAGCTATGTATAGTCATATGAAAAAAATGCTCTAAATCTCTATAGATTAGAGATTTGCAAATCCAAACAACTCTGGGCTAACATGACAAAACAAGAAGATCATCAATATTGGAGAAGATGTGGGGGAGCTGAAACACTAATTCATTGTTGGTAGATCTGTGAGCTGATATAACCATTCTGGAGAGCAATTTGGAACTATGCCCAAAGGGCTATAAACATGCACATACCCTTTGACCCAGCAATATCATTTCTAGGGCTGTATCCCAAAGAGATCATAAAATGGGAAAGAACCCACATGTATAAAAATATTCATAGCAGCTCTTTTTTGTGGTGGCTAAGAACTGGAAATCAAAGGAATGTCCATTAATTAGGGAATGACTGAATAAATTGTGATATGAGTGTAGTGGAATACTATTGTGCTATAAGAAATGATGAACAGGCAGACTTCAGGAAAACCTGGAAAGACTTATATGAACTGATGCTGAGTGAAGTGAGCAGAACCAGGAGAACATTATATACTGTAACAGCCACAATATGTGAAGACAGTTTTTGCAATGTAAGAACCTAAAACATTTCCAAAGGACTCATGATGCAAAATGCCATCTACATCTAGAGAAAGAACTATAGAGATGGAATGCAGAATGAAGCAGATTGTTTTCTTTTTTATTATGTTTGGTTTTGTGTAGTTTTACTCATGTTTTCTCCCATTCATTTTAATTCTTCCGTGCAACATGACTAATATAAAATGTGTAGAGCCATATGAGATTGCATGCTGTCTTAGGGAGGGAGGTTGGAGTGAGGGGGAGAAAATTTAAAATTTATGGAAGTGATTGTTGAAAATTGAAAACAAATAAATAAATTTGGAGGAAAAAATTTAAAAAATGTAAAAAAATAAATAAAATAAGCTTCCAGTCAGTGAGGAATTGGTAACTCAGTTTCAATACTGAAACAAAGTGACACACTTAAAGATCTGGTGCTTAATAAAAGTAGATGTACTTAGTCATAGCTAAGAGATATAAATCTAAGACATCACATTAATTCCTGTAAATGAAACTGCCCTTCTTTTGAGTTGCCCATATTGATCACCTGTGTAAATATCAGGAAGTACATGGAGATCATCATCACTTTTTTGTTACTAGGTGGCTATGTCAAGGACCTGAGTCTTAAAACCATTGCCAATTAAATCTTTAGGACAGTAAATATACTCAAATAATTAATGGCCAACCTTTGAAATATTGTTCATATCACGTGAAAACAAAACAAAGCAAAACAAATAAAATAAAACTTTTGGCAATCCAAATAAATACAACAGTAAATCAAAAATGTCCCATTTCCACAGTGTTATTTGATGTAGTTCTAGAAATTATACAAATAGCAATAAAGAAAAATAAATAATGACAATTTATAGGTTAAGAAAAGATATACAGATACCTTTATTTTCTAATTTCATGATGATGTCCTTAGAAAAACTTAAAGAGCTAACACAGTTGTGCACATGTGCAATCCTTGCTACTGGTTAAGCTGAGGCTGTTTGGGAACATTTGAAGTTAGGATTTCTGAAGCAGATGGGATACCCACACAAAATTCAAGCAATATAGTGAAGCTCTGAGAACAGAGAGGTTGCTTCAGGAGGGGGCAAATGGATCTATGTTGGAAATAAAGAAGGTTGAAGCGCCGGTGCTGACTGCTGGTAATGTTGAGTCTATGAGTGAATGGTACATACTCTTGGGAAGATAAGGAGATGTGATTATAAAAAAGAAAAAAGAAAAAACAACATAAGGAATCAACCCGGGAATTAATTGAGATGATTAATAGCTTCATTGAAGCTTGAGGCTAAAAAACGCAAAAAAATCCAAAACAAAACAAGAATTACATATGTGTGTGTGTGTGTGTGTGTGTGTGTGTGTGAAACAAGAAGGCAAAAATAAAAAGATATTTAAATTAACTACAAAATGTATAAAATATCTGAGAGTAAGCCTATCAAAGCACATTCAATAGCTATATAGAAATAATTACAGAATACTTCTTAAAGAAATATAGAATCTTACTACTGGAATTAAAATACTGGAAGAATCATCAGTGCTCTTGGCAGAACCATGACAATATAATAAAATACTACTGAACTTAGTTTACACTGTGAGTACTATATATATTTTGCAGAGGGATACTTTACAAACTTTGATCAAATGCAACAAAATTGATTTGGATGAAAAAGATCTAGTAAAGCAATAGGTAAACTGTGGGAGAAAAAAAGTACAAATGAAAGAAGAATACTACTTCCAAATCTCAAATTACATAATAAACCAGTAAACATGAAAACCATTTGGTACTAGTTTAAAAAGAAAAACAATTCACTGGTACAGACAGGACAAAGACATAAAGCGTACTCAATAATCTAGAATTTTAGATATCCCCATACATAAATAAATTACTTAGGGGATTCACACACACACACACACACACACAGAGTTTGCAGTTGGATAAAAACTACTGGGAAAACCGGAAAGAACTCTGTCAGAAACTGAGTGTAGAGCAACATCTTATACCATAAATCTGAAATGGGAAGATAAATCATCTGAATATTGAAACTTATACAATAAACCAAAATTTACAAGAGAAGCAGATAATATATCTTCCATAGTTATGGCTAAGGGGTAAATTCTTACAGAAGTAAGGGAAAGAAGTGATCACAAAAAGACAAATAAGAAAACTTTAATTACATTAAAATGAAAAGTTTTTGCATGACCAAAATTAAAGTAACTAGTATAAGAAGGAAAAGACGTTGCCTGAAGGGAGAAAAATGTATCAAATATCTCTGGCAAGAGCCTGATATGCAAGTTTTATAGGCAACTAGCAGAAATATATAGCCAAAACCCATTCCTCTGTGGATGCTTTTAACCAAGAACCCAAAAGAATTTTATTAGGATATTTGGCAAAGGAAAGAACCAGAAAAAGACTAATGAGTCTTTGTGACTTTTTATCACATAGAGTAAAGACAAGGGCATAAGGACATTTTCTTGATTGTCCACACAAAGGCATTCCAGAGATGTTCAGTTTGAGAAGTATATGAGCAGGTAAATATAAGGATTTAGCCTAATTTGCAAGAACCCAAAACACAAGCTTTGGGTGGAATCTGAACTAAAAGCTCTCGGTAAACCAAAAACAAGAACTGAGTGAGGTCTAAGTATTCCTTACAGGATTTAGTCTTCCCTGAAGTTCCTCTGAGGCCAGTCTGACTAATACAGCAAGCTTTTGGGTTAGACAATTTCTGGCCACATAAATTAGGTTTCAAAATAATTAATAATTAGTAAGGTTTTCTGAAAAATAAAATGTTTTTAATAATATATGATCAAAGAATATTAATGTACAGTTTTATGCTTAATTTACAAACTATTGAGAATCATATAAAAGAATATTCTATATAACTAGTAATAAAAGAAATGTACATCAAAACAATCTTGAGGTTCTATCTCACATCCTACAAATTAGCAAGCATAACACAGTATAGGGAAAGTCATTGTTAGAGAGATTTTAGAAATATGGACACAAAAATATATTGAAGGCAGAACTGTGAACTTTTCCTAACATTCTGGAAAGCTATTCAGAATTACTCATATTATCTGTAGAATTATCCATACCCATTGACAGAGAGGCACATCAATGCCTACACTCCAAGAAAGAGTCCCACATACACTGAAATATATGGTGACACTTATGTAAAAAGAAAAAACTACAAAATAGATGTTACTTCAAGGAATGGCTAAAGCAATTGAGATAACTGGTTGTTAGTAAATACTACTATTCTAAAAGAAACAATTAATATGATGAGCACAGAGAATTCTGGTAAAACAAACTAATACAAAGAAAAATAAAGCCAGAAAAACAATTTATTCGTTGGCTAGAGTAATGGAAGGGATGACAACAAAAAAAATTCTGAACTAAATGTGAAATTATAATGACCAAACGATCCGAAAAAAGACATCAGCCCCCCAAATTTTGCTTACAGTAGAGATCATGGCTTTAGAAAACTGTATATAATGTTAGGATTTTTTCCTTTCTTTTAAGGGTTTATTTCTTTTCTTTTAAAAAATTACTTTGATTTATCTCATTAAATATTTTTCAATAACATGCAAAAATATTGTCATTAAAAAATTTTGAGTTCCCAATTTTTTCTCTACCCTTTCCTGCCCCATCTTTCAGAAAGTAAAACATTGATATCAATTACACATGTGAATTAATGCAAAGGATATATACATATTAGCCAAGTTTTGAAAGATAAACAAATAAAAATAAAGTCTTAAAAAGCATGCTTTACTCTCCAATGGAGTTCATCAGTTCTCTATCTAAGTTGTATAACATGTTTTATCATAGGACCTTTGGAATGCTTGGAGCATTAACTTAATCAGAGTAGCCAACTCTTTCACAGTTGATCATCCTTAAAATATTGCTGTCACCATGTACAATGTTCTCATGGTTCTGCTCACTTCACTTTGCAAACGTTTGTGCAAGCATGCTTAGGTCTTTCTTAAACCATCCTGCTTGTCACTTTTTATAGCACATATATGATATTCCATCACAATCATATACCACAACTTCTTTAGCCATTCCCCAATTGGTGGGCAGGCCCTCAAATTCCAATTCTTTGTCAGTAGAAAAAGAGCTACTATAAAAATTTTTGTACAAACAGGTTCTTTCCCCTTTTATTTGATCTCTCTGTGAAACAGATCAAGTAGTGGTATTGGTGAATCAAAGGATTTATACAATTTTATAGCCCTTTAGCATAGTTCAAAATTGCTATCCAGAATGGTGGGACTAGTTCACAGCTTTTACAATTTTTCCCAATTTTTCCACATCCTGTCCAGCATTTGTCCTTTTCAATTGTGTTACTCAATCTGATAGGTATGAGGTTATATTTCAGAGCTATTTAAATTTTCATTTCCCTAATCAGTAGTTATTTAGAGCATTTCTTCATGTGATTATTAATAGTTTTGATTTCTTCTTCTAAAAACTACCTGTCCATATCCTTTGAACATTTATCAACAGAAGAATGACTCTAATTTTTTATAAATTTGGCACCATTTCCTATATATTTGAGAATCGTGGCCTTTATCAGAAACACTTGCTATAAAATTTCTCCCCCCATTACTGTTTTCCTGTTAATGTTGGGTGCCTTCATTTTATTTGTGAAAAGATTCTTAATTTCATGTAATTTATTTTACTTCTAGCAATGCTCTCCATCTCTTGTTTGGTCATAAACTTTTCCCATATTCATAGATCTAACAAGTATATTTCCATGTTCTCCTAATTCACTAACAATATCACAGTTTGTATCTAAATTACTTATTCATTTGTAGCATCAATGCGATATTCACAGCACCTATAGCAGCCATGAATATCCCAGTGCAGTTCTGAGTCGCAAAATACCACAGACTATCCCCATGGAAGACAAAACCAAAACATTTACCCAGATACCAGAAAGTCAAATCCATCATAGTAACAAAAAACTGTACACAATAACAATGCAGAGGACAACACCATCCCCAAGCCTTCCCTTAGCCAGGTTTCCCACAAACCAGCTCCCTTATACAAAATCACAAACAAGCTATCTCACTGACTCTAGCCAGCTGCTTACTTGCCTATATCTTTCCTAGCTCTGACCACTCTCAAGACCAGCTTCTTCTAAGCTCAGTTTTAGCTCTACCTCTTCCTGTTCCACTCATTCAGCAAACTCCTCCCACCATAGGCTCCATCTGACTCAGACTCATATGACTCAGGATTCCATGTGACCCAGGCAGTTCACATGCACCTATTTTGGGGGGGAGGGGGAGAGGATTTTATTTTATTTTTTAATATTTTATAAATTGTTTTCAGTTTTCAGCAATCACTTCCATAAGTCTTAAATTCTTAAATTTCTCCCCCTTTTTCCTCCCTCCCTCCTGGAAAAGGCATATAATCTTATATAAGTTCTACACATAAGATCTTATTCAACACATTTTCACATGAGTTATGTTGCATAGAAGAATTAAAATGAATGGGAGAAACCATGAGAAAAACAAAACATAATAACAAGAAAAAATAGTCTACTTCATTCTGTGATCCAGTTCCATAGTTCTTTCTGTGGATGTAGAAGGCATTTTGCCTCAAGAGTCCTCTGAAAATATTTTAGGTCCTTGCATTGCTGTGAATGGATGCTGCAACTTTGCCAGTTGTTTATTATTTCAAGTAGTTTTTTATTTGACTTTCTAGCATTCTCTAAGTATATCATCATATCATCTGCAAAGATTGATAGCTTAGTTTCTTCTTTGCCTGTTCTAATTCTTTCAATTTCTTTTTCTTCTCTTACTGCTGAAGCTAGCATTTCTAGTATTGAGTAACAGTGGTGATAATGGACATCCTTAATTTCACCTCTGATTTTATTGAAAATCATCTAGCTTAACCCTTTTGCATATAATGCTAATAGTTTTAGGTAGATACTGCTTATTATTTTAAGGAAGGATCCATTTAGTCCTATGTTCTCCAGTGTTTTCAATACAAATGGGTGTTGTATTTTGTCAAAAGCCTTTTCTGTATCTATTGAGATAATCATATGTTTTTTGTTAGTTTTGTTTTTGATATAATCAATAATGCTGATAGTTTTCCTAATATTGAATCAACCCTGCATTTCTGGTATAAATCCTACCTGATATAATGTGTTATCCTCTTGATAATTTGCTGTATTTTTCTTGCTAATAACTTATTTAAATTTTGGCATCTATATTCATTAGAGAAGTTGGTCTATAATTTTCTTTCTCTGTTTTGGCTCTTCCTGGTTTAAGTATCAGAACCATATCTGAATCATAAAAAGAATTTGGTATGATTCCTTTGCCAATTTTCCCAAATAGTCTATATAGTATTGGAATTAACTGCTCTTTAAATGTTTGATAGAATTCATGCCTGGGGACCTGGTGTTGTCACTTAAAGCTTCCACTCCCCAGAGGCTGAGGATCTCCTCCTGGTTTATGAGGTGGGGCTGTCTGGGACAGCTCTGGTCCTGCACTGGTTCCCTTCAACCACAGAAGGAGGGACTGCCCTTGATGATTTTCCTAGCCTCTTCAACTGAGATACTGTTTACCTTTTAGGCTGATCCCACTATTCCAAGATTATTCCTGGGAAATATTCTCTGGGTTTTTCAAGGTCAACAAGGGGAGGGTATGAGCACTTACAGAACACTCCAGCATTTTGACTCCTGAAAGTTCAAGTAGATGATGTACAAACATTTAATC
This sequence comes from Bettongia penicillata ogilbyi, assembly GCA_023548195.1. Lineage (NCBI taxonomy): Eukaryota > Metazoa > Chordata > Mammalia > Diprotodontia > Potoroidae > Bettongia > Bettongia penicillata. Next base: position 2,935,543 of record JAJHZJ010000049.1, on the reverse strand, counting down.
TGTGGACTGATAGTCTAAGGAGCAGCTGCTGCTGTTACTGAGGGTTCTATGCTTCTCCCTCACTCAGTTCCTCCAGACTCCCATCCTGTGCTGATAAGTTTGAGAATCCGCACTGTTCCTGCTCAGCTTTGCTATGGTGGGGTCTGCACTGGTACAGCCTGTGTGCTCTGTGCTTCCCCAGTCCCATGTAACAGATCTTTCCTGTTAAGCTTCCAGACTGTCCTGGGCTGGAAATCTGCCACACTCTGTCTCCTAGTGGCTTCTGCCACTCTAAAATTTGTTCAGATTTTCTTTTTTAGAGGTATCTGAAGGAATTTGTGGTAGAGCTTAGGTGAGTCTGTGATCTCACTCTGCCATCTTGGCTCCACCCCACATGAACCTATTAATGGATGGAAAATATCTTCCCATCAAGAAGCAAGACTGCATTAACAATATGCAAAATTACATGATCAATATACCATTTTGATCTCATGTTGGTGTATAGCATGAATGTTGGGCTATGCCTATTTTTTGCCAAATTGCTTCCCAGTTTTTCAGAAAATTTTGTTAAATAGTGAGTTCTAACCCTCTAAGTTTAGATATTTGAATTTATCAAGCAATAGATTACCATGGTCATTTACTACTGTGTATTACATACCTAATCTATTCCATTTACAGTCAGTGCAAGATTATTTTGATAATTGTCATGTCCAATTCTCTATGATCTTACTTGGAGTTTTCTTGGTAAAGACACTGGAGTGCTTTGCCATTTCCTTCACCAGTTCATTTTACAGATAAGAAAACTGAGGAAAACAGTTAAGTGATCTGATCAGAGTCACAAAGGTAGCAACAGTGTCAGACATTGTTCCTTAAATGTTTCGTAGAATTCACTTACAAATCCAACTAGTATTGGGGATTTTTTAGGCACCTCATTTATGGCTTATTCAAATTATTTTTCTAATTTAGGTTTATTTAAATATTCTATTTCCTTTTCTGTTAATCTGGGAATTTTACATTTTAAATATTCAACTGGATTGTCATTTTTACTGACATATATTAGGATAAAATAACACCTAATAATTTGGTGGTGCATTCAAATTTTTCTTTCTTATTGTAGTAATTTGATTTTTTTAAGTCAAATTAACCAATGGTTTATCTGTTTATTGTTTTCCCCATATAACCAACTCCTAGTTTTATTTATTCAAATATATTGTTATTTAATTCAATGGTTTTCTAGTGTTTAATTTTATTATCTCCTTTGATTTTCAGGATTTCCATTTAGTTGTTTAATAAGGAATTTTTAATTTGTTTTTTCTATCTTTTTAGTTGACTACTCAATTCACTGATCTGCGCTTTTCCTCCTTTAATGATATTCACATTAAGAGATATAAATTTCCCCAAAAATATTCCTTTGACTGAATCCTACAGATTTTGGAATGTTGTCTCATTGTTTTCATTATCTTCAAAGAAGTTACTGATTATATTTATTTGTTCTTTGACCTACTAATTTTTTAGAATTGGATTATTTAGTTTAAAATTATTTAATTTATGCTTCCAAGGCCTTTTATTAAATACAATTTTGTTGAATTGTGGTCTGGAAATATTTCTGCTTTTCTGTATTTGGTTATGAGATTTTTATGCCTTAAAATGATTAATTTTTGTAAAGATTCCACATATTGCTAAGAAAAAGGTACACTTTTTTCTATTCCCATTCAGTTTTTTTCCAGAGGTTTATCATATCAACTTTTCTAAAATTCTGTTCCTCATCTTGACTTATTTCTTATCTATAGTTAAGTTTTTCTAACTCTTAAAAAGGAAAGTTGAGGTTTCTCATTATGACAGTTTTACTGTGCATTTTCTCCTGAAATGCATTTAACTTCTCCATTAAAAATTTGGATACTGTGCCATTTGGTATATATATGTTTAGTACTGATATCACATCATTCCTTATGGTTCCTTTTTAGCAAGATGTGGTTTTTATTTTTGTTTTAATAATATATTATTTTTCTCTAATTACATGTAAAAGCTATATTTAACACTTATTTTTAAGTTTTCAGTTCCAAATCTATGCCTCTCTCTCTCTCTACTCCTTCCCTCCTTGAGTTGGCAAACAATCTGATATAAGTTATGCATGTGCAATCATGTAAAATATTTCCATATTAGTCATTTTATGCAAGAAGACTTGAACAAAAAAAGGGAAGAAAGGAAAGAAGAAAGGAAGGAAGCAATGAAGGGAGAAAAAAAGAGAAAAAGAAAGAAAAGAGAAAGAAATGCTTTGGTGTATATTCAAACATCAGTTTCTTCTCTGGAGGCAGATATAGCATTTTTCATGAGTCCTTTGGGATTGTCTGGGATTATTGTATTGCTGAGTCATTTACAATTCTTTATAGTATAATATTGCTGCCACTGTGTACAATGTTCCCCTGGTTCTGTTTATTTCACTTTTCATTCGTTCATGTAAATCTTTCTAAGTTTTTCTGAAATCATCTTGCTTGCCATTTCTTTTAATACAATGGTAGTCCATCACAATTATATACTAAAACTTGTTCAGCCATTCCCCAATTGATGGGCATCCTTTGAATTTCCAATTCTTCATCACCACAAAAAGAGCAGCTATATTTTTGTACAAATAGATTATTTTCCTTTTTTTTATCTCTTTGGGATAGAGACCCCGCAGTAGTATTGCTGGATCAAAAGGTATGCACAGTTTTATAGCTCTTAGGGCACAGTTCCAAATTGTTCTCTAGAATGGTTGAATCAGTTCACAATTCTACCAACAGTATATACATGTACACATTTTTCCACATCCCCTTCAACATTTATCATTTTTCATCTTATTAGCCAATCTCATAGATGTAAGGTGGTATCTCAGAGTTGCTTTAATTTGAATTTCTTTAATCAATAATGATTTGGAGCATTTTTTTCATATGACAGTAGATAGCTTTGATTTGTCTGAAAACTGCCTCTTCATAGTCTTTGACCATTTATCAAATCGGGAACGAAGTGTGTTACTATAAATTTGACTCAGTTTCCTATAAATTTGTGAAAAGAAGTCTTTATCAGAAACGTTTGCTGTAAATATATTTCCTAGCTTTCTACTTTCATTCTTATCTTGATTGCATTGATTTTGTTTCTGCAAAAAAAAATTTTTAAACTTTGCAACTACAAGTCTTAAGGATTTACGAGGAGTTCTAGCAGTTCAGTTGACTGCCCAGAGTTATATAGTAAGTGTCAGAAGAGTGACTTGAATCCAGGTAATAGTTTCAAGGCCATTTCTCTATATATTATTCCACCTTAAGTCCTGAAAGTATAGGTTACCATAGCTATTCAAACACAGAAAAAATTAGCAACATTATCCAAGTTTCAGGAAACAAAAAAAACCCACATAAATCATCAGCATTTCTATATATTATGAATAACGTCCAGAAGCAGGAAAGAGAAGAGAAATTCCATTTAAAATAACTGCTGATGAAATAAAATGCTTGGAAGTATACTTGCCAAGACAAACCCAGGAACTTTATGAACACAACTATAGAACATTTTTCACAGAAATAGTCAGATCTAAATATTTGGAAAATATTCATTGCTCACAGTAGGCCAAAACAAAGGAATAAATATGATAATTTTACTAAATTAATCTGCTTACTCAGTGCCATACCAATCAAACCACCAAAAATTTATAGAGGTAGAAAAAATAATAACAAAGTTCATCTGGAGAACAAAAGGTCAAGAATATCAAGGAATCAATGGGAAAATGTGAAGGAAGTTGACCTATTTGTAACAGATTTCAAACTGTATTTTAAAGTGGTAATTAGCAAAACAATATTGTACTAAGAGAGAGTGGGGAATCAGTGGAATACATTAGGTACACAATATATTGTAGTAAATGATCAGAGTCATCTAGTGTTTGAAAAACCCAAAGGTACCAGCTTTGGGGACAAAAACTCACTATCTGACAAAAAAACTGCTAGGAAAACTGGAAAACAGTAAGGTAGAAACTAGGTAGAGATCAATATCTCATGCTATATAACAAGACAAATTTGCATAATTTACACATAAAGTACCTTAAGCAAAATAGGAGATCTTGGAATAGTTTATCTTTCAGATCTATGGATAAGGGAAAAATTTGGGACCAAACAAAGTATAGAAAGCATTATAAAATATAAAATAAATAATTTCATTATTTTATATAATTCATTATATAATATAATATATATAATAATATATTATATTATTAAATTATATATAATATAATTCATTATTTTATATAATTTCATTATATAAAATTTAGAAAGTTTTGCACAAACAAAACCAATGCAATTAAAATTAAAAGAAAAGCAAAAACTTTTAGGGGGAGGAGAACTTACAGCAAGCATCTCTTAGAAAAGCCTCATTTCTCAAAAATATGACCGTGTTGTAGTTTCCCTGCTTTAAAATAGGTCTAGTTTTACTTTTGCTTTGTCTCTGATTATGATTACTATCTTTGCTTTATTTTTTTACTTCAGTTGATGGAGTTTCTTATTTTAACTCTCTGTCTCTTTGCTTCAAATATGTTTCTTATAAACAACATATTGTTATTTTCTTGTTCCTATTCCATTCTGCAATTCATTTGCATTTTATGAGTGAGTTCCTCCAAATCACATTCACATTTATGATTACTGTGTATTTTTACTATCCCTTTTTTTCTGTTTATTCTCTCATTATTTTTCCTATACCTCATCTAAAATCTGTTTGACTTTACTGAATCTCTTATGATTTCTCTTTCATTTTTTACCTTTTTATGCTTCTCTGGGGTCTTGTATTTCAAAGTTAAATGTTCTATTCAATTCTATTTTTTTCATCAGCAATGCTTAAAAGCCCTTTATTTCATTAAATAACCAAAGTTTTGCTTTGTAAGTAATTCTCAATTGTAATATCAGCTCCTTTACCTTCCAGATATCATATTATAAGCTCTCTGCTCCTTCCTGATAGCAGCTGTTAAATCTTGTGTGCTCCTGAATATGGCACCACAATATTTGAATGGTTTCTTCCTGGGTGCTGGAAGTATCTTTTCTTGAACTTTAGCTACTGTGTTTTTCATTATGAGATCCCTTCAGGTGTTCACTGGAATTTTTCAATTCCTATTTTGCCTTAAAATTCAAAGATATCTGCACAATTTTCCTTGATAATTTCTTGAAATATAATATCAGAATCTTTCTTTAATCATGGCTTTCAGTAGTTCAATAACTTAAATTATCTCTCATATCTTTTTTCCAGGTCAGTATTTTTCTTATACTTTCCATTTTCTCCTTTGTTAACTTTTTTGTTTATTTGTTTTTTCTTGGTATCTCAGGTAGTTATTAACTTCTACTTACCCAATTGTAATTTTTAAGGAATTAGTTTCTTCAGTGTTTTTTTTTTTACCTTTTGTTCCAAATGGAAGATATGGACAATTCTGTTTTTTAATGAATTATTTTCTTCAATATTTTGACCTCTTTTCCCAAGTCATTGTTTGTTCATAACTTTCCTTGTTTCCTTTCATTTCTTTGCATAATTGTTCCTCAACAACTCTTATCTGATTTTGAACACCATTTATAGCTCTTCATGAAATTCTTATGTTTGTTTCTAATTCACATTGCTTTCTGAGGCTTAGCTTGTAGCTTTTTTGCCTTCATTGTCTTCTGAATCTGTCTTGACCTTTTCTGTCACCATAGTAGTTTTTCTGGTCAGATTCTTTTTCTGTTGTTTTTACACGCGCACACACACACATATACACACACATATGTAATTTCCCATCATATATATTGATTTGGAACTTGATGTTAATGTTGGGCCTTGTACCCATTGTGGGGGGGGGGGGTGGATGGATACTATCTCAAGCTTTAGGTCTTTTTTTTTTTACTTATTTGTGTGTTTTGTTTTGTTTGCACTGATGATTTCAAAACTAGTTCTGGGGGATTGGAAGTTTTCAGAGCTTGCAATGTGATATGATTTGAATCGCTGCTATCTTAGTCTACTCTCTGGTCCCAACCCAGTCAGGACCCCTAATATCTTGGGATTTCAATCAATACTGCTCCTCTGGGTCACTAATTCCTTTAGACTGGAAATGCTAATGCCCTTCTGGGCTTCCACTTCTTCTTGACCAAAAGTATTCCACTCTTCCTTTGAATTATGACCCAGAAGTGGTTATAGGCAATGGAGATGCTAAACAACACCTGGCCCTATGTCTTTGTTAGCACACGGGTCTCATTACCTTTTTTTGAACAGTTGCCAGGGCCTCTTATCTCTCTGCTTGAAAGCCACAAAAGCTGCTGCTACTTCTCAAATAACAATCACTCCCACTTCTGATGTTTCATCCATGTGGGCTCTGGGCCACCTTTCACACCTCTCGTCACAGATCTCTCTTTCTGACTTCCTATATTGTCTTGGGCTGGAAGAATGTCTCCCTCTCATTTTTCATTCACTCAGCCGCTCTAGAATTCCATTTGAAGTATTATTTTAACGTTTTTGGAAGGGAATGTTGGGAAAGTTCAGCTGAGTGCTCTCTCTCATCCACCATCTTGGCTCCATCCCCTGGAAGTCCTAGGCCTTTTTTCCAAAGTATTTTTTTTTTTAATATTCACTTAGTTTTACTGAACTCTTTTCTATCTGGGAGAGGTACAATGAGAAATTATGTGATATAAAATGAAACGATATTGATATAAAAGTATTTTATAACAGTGCCATATTTACTAATTTAAGGTCCTAGCAAGAATGTGTTAATTTAGTGTTAGAGCAGATGTGGGAGAGTTGGAACACTAAGTTGTTGTTGGTGGAGCTGTGAGCTGATTCAACCATTCTGGAGAGCAATTTGGAATCAAAGGGCTATAAAAATGTGCATACCCTTTGACCTAGCAATACTGCTTCTAGGGTTGTATCCCAAAGAGATTATAAAAATGAGAAAAGGAACCATATGTACAAAAATAGAGCAGCCCTTTTCGTGGTGGCCAAGATCTGGAAATTGAGGAAATACCTATCATTTAGGGAATGATTGAGCGAGTTGTGATATGTGAATGTAATTGAATACCACTGTGCTATAAGAAATGATGAACAGGCAGACTTCAGAAATACCTGGGTAAACTTACATGAACTGAGTCTGAGTGAAGTCAGCAGAACCAGGTGAGCATTATACACAATAACAGCCACAGTATGCAAGGACTGTTTTTGATAGACTTAGTCCTTCACAGCAGTGCAAGGACCTAAAACACTTACAAAGGACACATGAGGCAGAACGCCATCCACGTCCAAAGAAACTCTGGAGTCAGAATGCAGAATGAAGCAGACTATTTTCTCTTTTGTTATGTTTGGTTTTGTTTACTTGTACTCATGTTTTTTCCCATTAATTTTAATTCTTCTATGTAATATGACTAATATAAAAATGTGTTTAATAAGAATGTATGTGTACAGCCCATATAAGATTGCCTGCCATACTGGTAAGGGAAGGCAGAGGGAGAAAATTTAAAACAGGTAGTAATTGTTGAAAACTGAAAACAAATAAATTTGGAGGAAAAAAACACAAAATAAAAACCATGTTAATTTAGGCTAAGGAATTATCACTAAGGAATATTATTAAGGAATTAAGAAACAATAATAGGAACAACAGTTTATATATATATATCTCCTTCTTGGAACAAGTGAGTATATTGTCCAATTCTTAATGTTGAATATAGATTGTGTCATAAGTAATTTCACAGGGTCACATATATAGTATATGTAAAAGAACTACTTTGGAATACATCATTTTCCATTAAGAAATAATTGTGTCACATAATTATTTATGAAATGGCTATGATTTTAACTCTTTCAACAAATAGAAAATTTGTCTACTGATAATTATGACAGAAAACTGACTATTAAATTTTCAAACATAGTATCATGCTTTCCTATTTTTACTCAACAATTGAAAATAAATTGCTGGAAACATACTCAGGGTCAGAAAACAATGTATTAGAAATGCCACTTGAACTCAGATCTTTCTAACGCTTAGGCTGGTTCTCTACATAATATGCAACATGAAACATTTTTGCTTGTTTGGTTTTAGAATGTTCTTTTGTTGAGGAGGAATGAAAGTACTTGTGAGAAGGTAGTAAATAAATTAATGACATTAATTTCAAGTAATTTTGTAATTTTAACCTTAACTTCTTAGCTTCTTTCAAGTATGACTAAAAATGAACACAGCACATTTTACACTGTGATTTTGGAGTTGTCCACATTATGACTGATTTTATTCTGTTTACCTCAGTGCTATCTTAGAGGAATTGTCATTCTTTTATAATAAATAATGATTATATGGTGTCACACAGAGTAGAAATAAACCTATTTCCATTGCTATAAGAGCAGAGAGCTATACATTTAAAGGAAAGAGCTCTTTTTAGGTTTAGTGAGCAGTGGAAAACATACTCCTTACTGAAAGAGAACAACATTTATTAAGTGCCAACTCTGTGCTAGTCAATGAGTTAAGTGTTTTATAAATATGATCTACTTGGAACATCATAACAACTCTGTGAAGTAGGAGCTATTATTACCCCCATTTTATAATTAAGGAAATCAAAGCAGGCTGAGATTAAGTGACTTGCCCAGGGTTGTAGAACTAGTAAATATCTGAGGTGGGACTTGAATTCAGGTCTTCTTGATTATAAGCCAGGTACTCCCTCCATCCATTGAACCAACTAGCTGCCAAGTGTAATTGATCCTCTACTCAGATCCTCCACTCAAACATTTCTAGGGACATGGAGGCTTGTCTGGGATCATGACCTGGAAAGATCAAAGGGCAGGAAAAATAGAATACTATTTGCTGATTATATAGCACTGGTAGGCTTGACAAGCACTTTACATGTATTATTTCATTCAGTCCTCTGGATGAGAATGTTTTAGTACTATTCTCATTTTTACAGAAAATCAAACTACACCTTAAAGAAATGAAATTACTTGAGTTAGCTGGTGTCAGAAGTGAGATTCAAATGCAGGTCTTCCTGATATGTGGTCCAGTTCTCTTTCTGCTCTCGCATATTGCTTCCAAATTTGTTTCTACCAGCCGAAGAGGATCTATGGTACTTACACTGGTGTGATAGAATTTTGAAAATGTTCTTCCTAGCATGATTAATGTAGACATGTAAATTAGGTAACTCAGGCAAAAAACAAAACTGTGAGTCAAGCATTGTGCTAAGTGCTAGGAATACAAGTAAAGAAAAAGGCAGTTTTTGCTTTCAAGGAGCCTACGTTCTAAAAGAAGACAATACACAAAAGGAAGTTTCAGGGGGAGGTGAGGAAAAAGTACCTGGCTAAAGGAAACAAGAAGAAGTGAACTGCCTCACCTGAAAAATGAGTGAGTTTGAATCAGTGGTAGCTTAGACTTTTTCATGCTCAGGTTCAATGATTCTAATATTTGCTGAACATCAGTGCTCCAAAATGGCATAACTTGTGAAATCATTCATTGTATTTGCCCATATTTAGTTCAATGTTCATTCTTATACAGATGTTTTTCACCTTGATGTGTGAGATTGCTCTCACTCATTCCAATTCATCTTTGGATGTGTCACAGTTAAATCTCCAGAGACTCCTATTGCATCCAATCTGAGCTCAGTTTCATAATGTAACCTGAACTTTCTTTTATGAACATCCACAGAGATGCTGTTGCATGCTCACTCTTCAGGGAAAGTGTACTATTTTAAGCTGCTCAAGTTCAATAAGAATGTGCTCACTGTCTTAGCCAGAGAAAACAGGGTACTTCAAAAAAGCCATTATTATTCCTTCCTTTCAGAAATTACTTGAAGCAACACTTAATGGACTAGGAAAACAATACCAATTATAAACCATCCCAATATACCTATAATTTAAACGAACGTGATGTTTTTTGGTCTGGAACTGGGATTGTAGATTATCAGCTTTTCTGAATTTGGAGTTTAAGACAGTAACTCAAGGCAGGGAGAGGGTAAATGGCTTAACTGGCTAAAAATCCTTAGTTTATGTCAGTGAACGGATTTGAACTCAAGTCTTCCTGAGTCCAAGGCCAATTCGTATGATATTGACTATGACACATTGTATAATACACATAAAAAATTAACATGGATTAACATTTTCCACATACTTTGGGAAAAACGTTTCCCAGCTCACCAATAAGTAATTTAATTATACCCATTATATGTAATGTATATTATATATTACACTATATCATATAACTATATAATTCTATATTACAATATTATATATAAGTATATATAATATAATAGTCGATTCATAATTAAAATGCTTGTGTCTACTATGTAGAAATAAGTATTTGTTATGTAACAGAGACTGCTTGACACTGGATTTACAAAGACAAAAACACTAGTTTATTTCAAATGGACGTTGGGGGAGGGCTACCATGTAGATACATAAATAATATGAAGTAAATACCAAGTTATTTGAGGGAGAGGTAAAAAGATGCACTAATCACTGGGGTAGGGGAAATCAAGAAATGCCTGCTGTAGAAAATGGACCTACCAGTCTAGTATAAGGCAGCAATTCCAGGAGCCAGAAGTAAGGAGAGATTTTCAGATATGAGACATGCTATTATATAATCAATCCCATTATGTGAAATACTTCTATATCTATATCTAATTTATTTTCCATCTATCTATATGCTCAGATGTATTTTTATATACATATATATCTGTGTTTATATATTAAACATATATAAATATATATATACAGATATACATATCTGTATATACACGTGTTTCTACTGAACCTACTTCTGAATACTTTTTAACTCATTAAAACAAAATTAAAATGCAGTATTAATAATTTAGATCATGATTTGCTTAATCTTTTGCTATCTCAAAACATTTTGAAATACTAAAAATAAAGTGAACTTTGAAATGAAAAGGGCTTTTTCAGGTCTGCACTCTGACAATTATTAATTGTGTGACAACCTTTCTCAGCTTCAGCTTTTCTCATTTGTAAAATGGGGACAATGTTAGATGTACTATCTCACAGGATTATTATTGGCTTTGCTAACCTTTACACAGTAGATAAACATGAACTGTGATTCTTTAGTAATTAATATGAAGTAACTTTCTTCAGGCAACTCCTGTTACTCATGGTCATCATAGCTGGCACAACATACACCAATGAAAATTGACTAACCTGATCAGTGCTTAAACAGTATTGCTCTAAGTGGAGGGGAAAAGTAATTGGAAGAAGAATTGGGAGAACAGCTGTGACCGGCCTAGAGCAACCAAAGGGTCTGGGACACTTTTAGAAGGGGAGATACCATTGAGTTAGTTTTCATTTGTGAAAGAAAATAAATAAGCGAAGACCTTTAGAACACTAAAGAAATGAAATTCCTATTACTTTTGGTATCTATACAGTCAAATAAGGTTACATTGTTTTACCCTTATTTAGGATAATTGATCACCTGCTAGAAATTTTTTCCTCTTAAATTGCAGATTCATCCTGAGTAAATAAAATTAGCATTTGCTCAGTCCCTTCTCATTTTTGTTCTTTTGAATGGAGAGCCCAGCTGTTACTTGTTTTTAGGACAATGCCATCACCTGTAATGTGCTGATATATGCTAGATAAACAACACAAGTTGCTGATTGAGGCATATAAGACTCCCAAGCAAAATAATTAGCTTCAATTGTAATGGAAATATAATGAAAATAAACCACAAATCTCTTTAGCACACGTTTGTCATCAGGGAACCCAATACTGCAACTACCTTCAAATTCTAGCCCTGTAACTTACCTAGATTGACTTGATCCTCTGAGCCTCAGTTTTCTCTTCTGTAAAATGAAGGGACTAGATTAAATGCTTTTAACATTTTCTTCTAGCTCTAAAACTTTGATCCCACGATTATTTTATATTTACCTGCTGGCATTAGGGTCCTCTGAACTGGTGCCTCAGGTGGCTTTGTTTCCTGATAATAAAACCATCACAACCTTCAGGAATTTACTATTGAATCTTTCACTGGAGAAACCAGCCATAAAATTGCTCTTTTTCTTACTCTCAGGTAACAAACAGCATTGATTTACAATGATGGCTAACTTCCACTGGAGATAATTCCCTAGAAATAAACACATTGTGGTCACATTTATACTGGCTAAATCAAATTAAAAGTACAAAGTAAGGCAAAAATCAATTTCATTTTGTAATGTCCTAATAGTTTATTTTATTTGAAAATACTTTTGATAATAACTTTTTGCCCCCAAACACAAATTGCTTTTGGAGAAGGAAGAATGAACACTACACATACCTGCATACACACATACACATACACATACACACACAATTTTACAGATTACTTTTAGTAGTTCATGCACCAACTGGCAAGAAGTTTATAAAATTGTTTCTGTAACTGCCAAATAGCTCAGACTTTTTTTTTTAAGTCTGTGTTGAAGGGAACTTCTCCCTCTACCTTTCTAAGGAATTCCAAGTATGCAATCACTTTTGAAAAGCATTTCCTCTTTTCAGATACATTTATTCCTTTGCTCAGGAGTTTCTCTAACAAACACTAGCACATCCAGACAAAACGTGAAATATTTAATTCGATTGATTTTTTCTGAACAATTTCAAATACCCAGATAATTAAATAATGACCAGTTTCCAGTTATTAGAAATCTTACAGGGGAGGCTGAATGATTACCCCAATAGAATACATTATGATTCAAGTTCCAGAAACAGAGGACTCCAGTTCAAATTCCACTATCTCTGTGACTTTGGGGAAGTCATTCAAGCTCCATTGGCCTCAGTTCCTTTACATGCAAAATGACCAATGACCTCTGTGGTCCTTTTTAGCTCCAGATCTATTATCACAATGATGTAGGATGGCTTGTCAGGGCTACACTGGAAATAGGATTCATGCTTTGGGCAGGGATTGACAATGACCTCTGAGGTTCAAAGCAATTCCGACAGTATATTTCCCATTAAGGTCTTTGGCTCTTCTCACACATATGTCTTAAATACCCTTTGTAATTAAGAAAAAAAATAACTTAATGGAGTAATATGCAATCACTAGTGTACCTTTAACCAAATGTAGTCCTGCAGCAGCAGAACGCAACAATATGGATTGAGAATACAGGTTCAAAGTCTGCCTCTCTGGCTCACTATCTATGTAATCTTGAGTCAGGTTACTTAACCTTCATCAGTAAAATGAAGCCTGAGCTCCCCACTAGATCCATTATCCTAATTTGCAGTAATCAACTTCAGCATTTTACTTAGCAGTGAGAATCATATCTCAGTTTTCACCTAGATGATAGGAGATGATGATGATAATGAAAACCAATTCATATAGTAATTAAATTTTCAAGGCATTTCCTTAAAAGAAAAACTCTATAAAGCAGGTACTGTTATTATCTTCATTTTACAGAGGAAGAAACTGAGGCAGACATAGGTTAAGTGACTTACTTGCCCATAGTTATGCAGCTAGAATCTGAGACAGGAGCTGGAATCAGGTCTTAATTGCAGCACTTTATCCACTTCAGCAGCTTTGTTCCTTAGTCATAGATATTAGGTTCCACCAAAGGCATTACTAGCATGTAACAAATATTAAGAAAGTCCCTGGAAGATGGAAGGGTAAACCTTGCCCAGGACAGGCTAAGGACAGACTTGGGATTTAAGAGGAGCAGATGAATGCTGGGGGTTAGTAGAGGGAAGTCAACGCACCAATATCCAAAGTTGTGAGGAGAAAGGGAAATGGAATGGGTCAAAAAATGCAAGGCTGAGATGGATTCTGCCAAGGTTTAGGGAACGGATGTATGGAGAGTACAAGAACACGACCAATCCTCAGCAAGTGCTCATAGCACTTTCTGATCCCAGGAGGACCTTGGTGTTTTCCACTCGCTCAACTACTCTTGCTATGCCAAAGGCTCAAGAGAAAAGAGTAAAGAACAGACAATCCTATCACACCCTGTTGAGCTACCGGGATTCCAAACATTTTCAATCATATCTAAGGCAATGAGAGGAGGAAGAGCAGAGGTCTTGCAGGGATGAATCAAGAATGAAATCTACAGCACCAAGTTAGAGATAAAGACACTCAGGAGCACATAATTCTACATATCTGCCCTTTCTACAGGAGGGAATTCCCACCATGTATTTCCTTCTCTTTCTATTGTGCACTATTTGGCTCTATCAAGGAAGTTTTATAATAGCTAGAATTCACACACCAGCAATGGAAACCCCGCTTTTCCTTATTTAAATGTTTTGGCTAAAAACATTTCCAACATAGACACATGGATGATAGATTCATCAGGGCTATTCAACACATCTGATTACTATCCCTCTTCCCACCCAATACCAGCTTATTCCACCTTCCCATTTTCATCTGCTTTCCATCTCTGTTGCTTTCTGAGTCTATCATTCTTCTTCCCCTGATTCTACCACTACAGCTTATAATATGACATAAGCTGGTAGTCTATTTAATTAAGATAAAACTTCTATATAAAAGTCTACAAAAATAGCAGGGTAGACTCCACAGCAAAAACCATTCAAGAAGTATCTTATGAACCGATACTCCATGCTGAGTGATAGTGAGAACTATTCCATTTTTGGAGAAAGGGATCCAGTTAATATAAAAGCATTTTATATAATAATAATATAACAAAAACAACAGAAATTATGTGGATATGATACTCTATATCTAATCATATACATATAACAATTTCTGTATTTGGTATATATTCTATGTATATATGTGCATATATATTATTTATATGTGTCTGTATAAAGATATTTCACAAGTATTTAAAATACATATATGGTTGCATATACTCATATATGTACTATGTGTATATATGTATGTATGTATACTCATTAAATTAGAAAAGGCCCAAGAGATTATCTAGTGTATGTAGTGGTTCCTAAATTGTGATCCACAGACCATTCCCAAGATCCTTTAAGACAGCCAGAAAGGATAAAACTATCTTTATAACAATACTAAAATATTACTTGCCCTTCATACTCCTCTCTCTTCAAACTACGTAAGTCTGTGAAGTTGGATTTTCATCATTTACTTCAATCAAGACAATGCAGAACACAAACTGAATGCAGAAGCAGACATCTAGTTGTTTCTATTAAGTCAGACATTGAAGTGATTTGCAAAAATATGTAAAACAATGCCAGTCTTCTCATTATTATTTTTTGTTCTGGAAAATATATTAACTTTCATAAATCTATGCCATTTATATTAACATGTAATGGGTTTATTTTAATTTTAATGAATCCAATGGTTTAAAAATTTATCAGTTTTCATTTCTATTATGGTAAATATTGACAGATATACCTCACATAAACAAAAGTTCATTGAGGTCCTCAATAATTTTAAGGGTGTAAAGGGATCTTGAAACCAAAAAGTTTCAGAGCTGTTTATCTAGCAAATCCTCTACAATATTTCAGCAAGTTGAAATCCTACTTTTGATGGACATCTGCCTGCCCTTGTAAGGCAGCTCATTCTACTCTGGGGCAGCTCTAATTGCATGGAGATTTTTTTCCTTAAATTGAACCTAACTCTGACCTTTTGTAGCCACTTGTAGCCACTGCTCCTGGTACTACCCTCTAGTGTCAAACAGAACATGTCCAACTCTTCTTTGTATGAACATTTCAGACCCTTAAAGACAGCTAGTATTCCTGCCACCTACCATTTTCAAGTCTTTTCTTTTCTATGCTAAATATCCCCAATTCCTTCAGCAATTTTTGTGCAGCAATCTGTGGTGTGCTGGTGCCAACTCATACTGACACAGGAGAGCTGACTGCTAAAGTTTTGATGTGAGCATTTACAACTCAGAAAAAAATCCATACACACTGTGGACTGGGGCTTGATTTACTATTTTGTTTATTCCTTAGACTTTAGAAGAATGTTAGTGGAAGTGTTAATAATTCATATGGAACAAAAAGTATGTGCTAAGAGAGCCAGTTGTTAAACATTTACTGGCACACTCCTAAATGTTCCCTATATTTAACTTTGGCTCCTGAGAAAATAATTGAATGAATCATCAAATAGATGATAAATGAATCTATAGGAAAGGAAATAGTGATTAGCAAGAGCCATCAGGTATTCCTGAAAGAAAAGTTATACCAGACTAACTTTATCCCCCGCTTTTTTTTTTTTTTCCAGGACTATTAAACTAGTAGTTCAGGAAAAGACATAAGGTTTTCCTAAATTTAGTAATGCATTTGATAATGCTATTTTTATGGAACTAAAAGCAACTGATAGCAATTAGGACTGGATGGAATACAGTTAGATGAATTTGGAATAGATTAGATTGCCTCCATCACAGTAATTATTAATGGTTCCTTCATTGTGGGTCATCTCTAGTCATCCTGTTAAATATCTGGTCACTGGATTCAGATGACTCTAGAGGAGAAGTGAGGCTGGTGACCTTGCACAGTCCTCCCTCACTCAAAACAAAGTCAAGTGCAAGTCATGCCATCATTTCTCTGATGGCATGGTCTTCTTCAGCAATGAAGGATGAAAACAATACAATATTAATGGTTCAATATTAATTTGTTAAGAGTGTGTAGGGTAGTGTAGTGCATCTTGTGCAAAGTCTTCTGCTTGTGTAATGTATCTGTGCAAGGTCTTATGCTATTTAACCTTGAAAAGGTTAATTAATAACCTTTATTTTTTATATTTTTATATACAATTTCTATTTTATATATTATATAATTTATATTATATAATTATATATACATTATATATACATATATAAAATAATAATATTTTTATTAATTAATAACTTGGGTAAAGTTGTGGAAGGTATTCAAATTTGAGCTCCAGACTAACATTTCTAGCTTCATATAGAGCATCTTTACAAAGTACCTCAAACTTAATATGCCCCAAAACAAGAATGTTATGTTTCGTCCCTAGATCTGCTTCTCCTTCTGATTTCAGCAGGTGTAGGAGTAGCAGCTTCAATAACAGTAGTAGTAGTAGTAGTAGTAGTAGTAGTAGTAGTAGCAGTAGTAGTGGCACCACCATTCAGCATGCCTCCTATCCTTAAACTTTTAATGTCATTGTTCACACCTCTCTCAACTCTCACAAGTAATTAGATGTGGAGTTGTATCAGTTCTACTTCTGGATTATCACCCAGTCTACTCTGTCTTCACTGTCATCACCTTTGTATGCCTTTCATTACCACCTGTGTTCAGTAGATTCCTTAAAGGCCTTTGTGTCTCTATGCTTTCCTCTCCAATCCACCCTTCCTATTGTTGCCAGGTTATTTCACATCCATGATCAAAAAAATATGTAATGATTCCCATGGCTTTCTGGGTAAAATTCAGACTCCTTTCCCTAGCACTAAAAACCTGCTATGTCATGTTATGACCCTCCATTTCAAGTCTTATTTTTCTCTGTTATACACCCTCTGTGTAAATAAACTGTGTGACTATTTGTCCTCCAGAATACAGCCTACACTGTCCTCAAAGCTTTTGTTGTGTCCTTGTTTCTCAATGGGGAACACTCTTCTCCCTTCCTCTTTACCTTCTGAATTCTTACCTACTCTTTAATAACTATTTCAGACTGTATTTTCTCCTTACAACCTTGTCTGATTCTTTCTGATGGTTTATATTATATCTCTCTAATGTGTTTTTAATATATCATGTCTTTTATTTTGCTATTGGACTTCAGCTTCATGAGTGAATGAATAAGTGGATGAATGAAAAACAAATTATTACTCACTCACTATGGACCAATCCCTATAATAAGTCCCAGGAGCACAAATCTAAAAGCATGGCAGTCCCTACTCTCAAAGATTTCACATTCTAGTAGAACAGATAACTCATACAGTAGGATTCAGCTGTAGGCCCAATACAGTAATCCTCAATAGTGCAGAAACAAGATGCATGATAATTCACCTTCTTACCTTCATTTCCATTTGTGATGTAGTGCTGGTGCACGTGAAGAGAGCTTTGGTTAGCCAGTACTCTTTTATCTCAGTGTTATTAGGTAGTCATTTCTGGATGGCATTCACTGAGAGACCATGATATAAGGGGGAGAGGCATTAGACTCTTCTTTGAGGTCTTGTGTCCGGAAACATGGGCGTGGTTCTTGACCTCCAAATTTATTCTTTTTCATTCTAGGTGAAGGGAACAGGGTAACTATGACCTTGGCATTTTCTAAAGGTCTTAAGGGTGTTTAACATGCTGAAATTGGAGGAGGGTGGAAATGGGGCCTTTGATAACCCAACATTTCAGACTGGGTTTTGTGGCCAGCCCAGTATTCATGCTCTGAGGCAACTTCTGGTTGAAACTGAGAAAAAGATTCATCTGGGAGTCATGCCTGATCTTAATATGAACTTTGTAGAACCAATGCCATGAAGAAACTGAGTGAAACTGGGTCTACTAGACTCTAGGGTTTGGGGTAATAGAGGAGAAAGTGTGCCCTAATCATGCTGAATGAAACTTTAAAAAATTTTTTTCATTCTATGTATTTGAAGTTAATATCCCTTTGTGAAAACCAAATGATTTTAAACAGAATTGGGATGCTAGTCACTGGTCCTTAACATAGGGACACAATCAGTGGGGGCTTGAGCCAATGACAATACAGAAAAGATGCTCCACAAATACCTCAGGATACCTTAAAACCCTGAGGGAGCTGACATAGCAGCCTAACTCTAGAACAGTGGGCCAAAGTATACTGTTATATAAAATGACATGTATTTCTTCCTTCACACCATTTGACAATATGGAGGATTTAGATGTTAAAAGCTTTCCTTTCTGGATCTATAGTAGCTATGGCTGCTGAGAAAGTAGGGGCTGCAGCACCTACAGAGACAATTGCCAGATGGTATTGCTATCAAAATGGTTTCCCTAGAAGATGGCTATGAGGGTCATGAAAGCAAGGATCATGTTGCTAATGCAGTTTTTCAGGGCAACTCTACCCTTAGAACAATCTGTCTCTCTCCTAGCAAGGCTTGGCTCTTGAAATGGTTTATATTTCTTTAAGGGAATGTCTTTGATTTTCTTGGGAAGTAGTGTCAAATCCTTCTGATGAATATAAAGTGTTTACCAGGGCTGACCCAGAGGTGATGCTCTTCTTTCAGGAATATTACTGTCTATTTTACCTCCTAGCAGTTTGGTTTGGAAATCTCATACTAAAGTATTTGTCTAGGTCTCTAATATTTATTTGATGGGCATATCATCTTATTTTTGTATCAGATAAAGTATATTTTCAATATTATTGACATAATATTATCTTAGAAACTTATCATCTTCCCCTTCATACCTCAAACCCTTCATCCTCATAATGTTTGCCAATTGACCAGGAAGATTCGTGCAATTGATGTTATTAATTGAACTGGTTGCAAACCCTCTAGTCCACACTTTTATTGTTTTTTTAAAAAAATCACAAACAAAAGATATCATGATATACTGAATAGACAACTGACCTCAAAGTCAGAAAAATCCTTAACCTCTAAATAAGTCTCTTAAACATAAGTTGCAGAGAAAAGGGCTGAACTACATTAGTAGAGAAAATGTCATTACTTAGGAATTCCCTTTTTCTGAAATGAAATGGAAATTTTTGGTATTACTGAAAGTAATGAAATCAGAAGTCCTAGTTCTATTCCCTAGCCCTTTCATTTGTAAGCATATCTCTCTCCTTCCCTGTTCCAGGGAGGGAGCTATACGATACACGAAATAACTTCTTAAAAAGAGAAAGAAAAACCTAATTCATCAAAACTGATGGACATGTTAACCAAGTTTGACAACACATAAAATAGTATATATATCTATAGTTCACCACTTTAGCAAAAATGGCATGGAGGTACAATCTCGTACCTTTTCTTCTGGACCAAACTCGGTCATTTGAAATATGTAACATTTGGTTTTGAAATTTTCAGTGTGTTAATTCCATGTATGCTATTATATACATCATATATATTGTTTTTCTGGTTCTGTTTATTACACTTTACATTAGTTCATTTTCCCCATATTTGTCTATGTGTTCCATATTTATCATTTCTGTACATTTTTTTTAAAATAAAAGACCCACCCTTTCTTCTTTCCCACCTCTCCTCCCACCCTGACAGCAAGCAAAATAAAACCTCTGTTATAAACATGTATACGCAAGCAAACCAAATTTTTTCATTGATCATATCTAGAAAAAATAATGTCTTAATTCGAACTTTATCTTCCATCACTTCTCTATAAGAATTCATGTTTCATCATTAATCTTCTGTAATTGAGGTTTATCATTGTGTTATATTCAACATTTATTATAGTGTTATTACTATTCCATTATGTTAACATGTCAGAATTGGTTTCATCATTCCTATCCAGTGGACATCTATTTTGTTTATGATCTTCTGATACCAGAAAAAAAGTGGTATAAATATTTTAGTATATATTAGACTATTCTTACATGTTTGACCTCCTTGGGGTATATGCCAAATAAGGATCCTTCGATCAAGGGCATTTTAGTCACTTTCTTAACATAATTCCAAATTGCTTTCCATAATAGCTGAATCAATCCATGGAACAATGTATTAGCATGCTTATTTTCCATCAATCACTTCTACATTGTTTATTCTCATCTCTCCTCATCTTTGCCAGTTTGGTGAATGAATTCAACTCTTTCCTAAACACTTTACTTATTAAAAAAAAAGAGACACTGCAGGTAAGAAACTCATTGGAAAAGAGAATTAATCAATTCTATATGCTATATAGGGACGCAAACACAAAAGTGAGATATTGCTGTCCTCAAGGGGCTTACATTTTACATGGGAATATAAATACACTTCGCAAGAATAAAGATGTTTGTGGTGAAATAATATTATTGCAATCACTATTTCCAGCTATTTAGCCTTGTCAGTATTCTTAATACATCCAAATTACATTGCTGATAGACAAATAAATAATATTGTCCTAGAACATCCCTAGAACACTGACACATTTTGCCAAATACTATACAATAGTCTTGTGCATTTATTTAAATTAATTTCTCTTCCGAGATATATCATAAGAATGATATAAAAAGAGAGAAAGGGGAACCAACAATGCATAAAATGAAGTAGTTGTTATCCTTTTTAAAAAATTAAATTTGGTTCCTTCTTCCAAACCTAATAAATTATTCATTTTTGTTCTCCCCTTGAAGCCCAGAAAAGAGCTAACAGGAAATACAGTGCCTTACCTATCCTTATCCCCTCTCTTCCTTCTCCTTGTTGTATATATTTATGACAGGAATGCCTATAAAACTTTGTAGGCTCTCTAAACAGGTAGTTCATGATAAATTTCAGTGACCACAATTTTCCACCTAGAGAAGAATAAAATTCAAGCAGAAGTGACCAATTAAATGGTTGTCTTTCTTCTCAAAGTGATAGATCAAAGAGTTCTCTGTTAAAATATAATGTCTTAAGCATTTCAAATATTGTAACATAAGACTTTCTAAGGAACACAAATTTCTAAGGATAGACTGAGGATTGATTTCAACCCTTAAATGTGTATTGTGAAGGCCTGAACTAAAATATTATGGGAAGGGTCTGAATTCATACTTCTGAAAAGTGAGAAAGAAGTGGAAAACAAGTGCCCTGATGATTGAATGGAAAAAGCTTTTTATTAAGTATTTACTATATGTTAGATATCGTGTTAAGTGCTAGGGATACAAATGCAACCAGGAAGACAATCCTTGTGAACAAAGAACAACTTATTCTACTAAGGGAAGACAATACAAACAGGGAAGCAGTAGAAGAGAAAGGTTTTGGTCTAGATGGTGAGTGGAGCCATTTTGCATCGACATATCCTTTCCAGGAAGGGGCCTTGATTTCTGTTCCCTAAGTGGAAAGGTGGGATGGGACTAAGTCCATGAAGATGAAAATAGAACAATATGTGAGACATAGGACAAGCTTGATGTAAAGGACTCTCAGTGCCCAGAGGTTCAGAACACCTGGGTGGGGGCTAGAGTGCTGGTTCATGATGATTTTTTTTTGTCCTCCATTTTTTTTTTATGATTTAAATTTATTTTCAATTTTCAACATTCACTTCCACATAATTCTGAATTTCATATTTTCTTCCCATGTCCCTCCCTTCCTCCCATGACAACTTGTATTCTGATTGCCCTTTCCTCCAATCTGCCCTCTCTTCTATCACCATCCCCCCCATTCACTTGCTTTCTATTTTAATATAGGGCAAGATAGATTTCTATATCCCATTGTCTATATATCTTATTTGCTAGTTGCATGCCAAAACAATTTGGTGTATAACAGAGAAAAATAAGACTTGAAATGGAGGGTCATAACATGACATAGCAGGTTTTTAGTGCTAGGGAAAGGAGTCTGCATTTTACCCAGAAAGCCATGGGAATCATTACATATTTTTTTGATCATGGATGTGAAATAACCTGGCAACAATAGGAAGGGTGGATTGGAGAGGAAAGCATAGAGACACAAAGGCCTTTAAGGAATCTACTGAACACAGGTGGTAATGAAAGGCATACAAAGGTGATGACAGTGAAGACAGAGTAGACTGGGTGATAATCCAGAAGTAGAACTGATATAACTCCACATCTAATTACTTGTGAGAGTTGAGAGAGGTGTGAACAATGACATTAAAAGTTTAAGGATAGGAGGCATGCTGAATGGTGGTGCCACTACTACTGCTACTGCTACTGCTACTACTACTACTACTACTACTACTACTACTACTACTGCTGCTGCTGCTGCTGCTGCTGCTACTGCTGCTACTGCTGCTGCTGCTGCTGCTGCTACTGCTGCTACTGCTACTACTACTACTATATATACTACTACTATAGAAATATTGTCTATATATCTTATTTGCTAGTTGCATGCCAAAACAATTTTTAACATTCATTTTTAAAGCTTTGAGTTGTACATTCTCTCCCTTCCCCCCACCCTACCCACCCTCATTGAGAAGGCAAGTGATTTGATATAGTTTATACATGTGTAGTCATACAAAACACTTCCATAATAGTCATGTTGTGAAAGACTAACTATATTTCCTCTATCCTGTTCCAACTTTCATTTATGCTCTTCTCTCCTTTGACCTGCTCCTCTACCAAAGTGTTTGTTTCCTATTACCCCTTCCCCCAATCTGATGTTCCTTCTATTATCCCCCCTCTTTTATCCTCTCCCCGCCACTTTCTTGAAGGGGAAGGTAAATTTCCATATCCAATTGAGTATGTATGTTATTCCCTCCTGAAGCCAAATCCAATGAAAGGAAGGCTAACTCATTCCCTCTCACGTCTTCTTCTTCCCCTCCATTGTTAAAAGCTCTTTTTTGCCTCATTTATGTGAGATGATTTCCTGCATTTTATCTCTCCCTTTATCCTTCTCCCAGTACATTCCTCACAACCCTTAATTTTCAATTTTAGATATCATCCCTTCATATTCAATTCACCTTGTGCCCTCTGTCTCTCTCTATACATATATGAAATATATATGTACACATATATATACATTTATGTGCACATAACCCCCCCCCACACACACACATACATATTCCCTGCAATTATCCTAATACTGAGAAAGGTCTCATGAGTGATAAATATCATTTTTCCATGTAGGAATGTAAACAGTTCAACTTTAATAAGTCCCTTCTTAAATAATTATTAATATAAAATATATTATTTTTATATAATTATATAAAATTTATTATATATAGTTATTATATTATTTATATATATATAAATTATATATAATATATGTATTTTATTATTATATATAAAATTATATATAATTTATATAATTATATAAAATAAAAATTAGTAAGTCTCTTTCCTGTTTACCTTTTCATGCCTCTCTTGATTCTTGTATTTGAAAGTCAAATTTTCTATTCATCTCTGGTCTTTTCAACAAGAATGCTTGGACGTCCTCTATTTGAAGTTCTGTTTTCCCCCTGAATTATTATACTGAGTTTTGCTGGATAGATGATCCTTGGTTTTAATCTTAGTTCCTTTAACCTTTGGAATATCATATTCCAAGCCCTCCAGTCCCTTAATGTAGAAGCTACTAGATCTTGTGCTATCCTATTTGTGTTTCCACAATACTTGAATTATTTCTTTCTGGCTGCTTATAATATTTTGTCCCTGACCTCTGAACTCTGGAATTTGGCTACAATATTCCTAGGAGTTTTCCTTTTGGGATCTCTTTCAGGAGATGATCGGTACATTCTTTGCATTTCTATTTTACTCTCTGATTCTAGAATATCAGGCCAGTTTTCCTTGATAATTTCTTGAAATATGATATCTAGGATCTTTTTTTTGATCATGCATTTCAGGTAGTTCAATAATTTTCAAATTATCTCACTTGCATCAGTTTTCCAGGTCAGTTGTTTTTCCAATAAGATACTTAATTTTTCTTCTATTTTTTGAGTGTTGATTTCTACATTCTCTTCTTTCCCCCCTTACATTTTTTCAATCTTTTGGTTTTGTTTTACAATTTCTTGATTTCTCATAAAGTCATTAGATTCCATTTGCTGCATTCCAATCTTTAAGAAATTATTTTCTTCAGTGAGCTTTTGGACCTCTTTTTCCATTTGACCCATTATGCTTTTTAAAACCTTCTTCTCATTTGCTTTTTGTAACTCTTTTGCCATTTGGGTTAGTCTAATTTTAAAGATATTATTTTCTTCAATGTTTTTTGGACTTACTTTATCAAGCTGTGGACTAAAGTTGTGATTTTCCTGTATCACTCATTTCTCTTCCCAATTTTTCCTCTACTTCTCTTACTTGATTTTCAAAATCTTTTTTTTGAGCTCTTCCATGGATTATGACCAATTCACATTTTTTGAGAAGCTTTAGATGCAGGAGCTTTGACTTTGTTGTGTTTTTCTAGTTGTATGCTTTGATCTTGTTTGTCACCAAAGATGTAAGAAAATACCACTTCTCCAATAGTCTGTTTCTTTTCTCCACATTTGCTCATTTTTCTAATCAATTACTTGACTTGAGCTCTTTGTTAAGTGAGGTGCTCCAAAAACAACTTCTGATCTGAAGTTTCAAAAATTATTTCATCATGAATAATGATGAGTTTTTTGAGATTATGAAATCTAGGAGGTCAGCAGGTAGGGGAGGGGGAATAATGAGATAACTTCCTTGGGTGCCTTCCTCAAACAAAGGGTCTGTAAGAAGCTCCTACATTCTACCTCCCATTCTCTCCAACCAGACACAGGAAGGGATGCCAAGGGCAGGGGCTGCTGAGGAAGTATTTTCTGAGTTGATTTCATCTTATAAAATGGTAAATTTGGGTGATTATGAGATCAAGGAGATCAGTCAGTGAGAAATGAAGGTTCCCACAATGGAGTCTTTGCCTTGTCTAACCTCTGCTTCAGTATTTCCTTGTCCTCTTTAGGACCAAGTTTTCTTCAGTGTTGGCACAATTTCATTGTAGGTGGTATATGCTGTACATAGCGAGATTCCATAGGCACCCCATAAAGGTGGACTTCTGGGAACAGAACATATTATATTATTCTTTTCAAATTCTTCCATTGATAGGAACCAGTTTTATTCCAATTCAAACTATGTGGTGTATCCATGTAGAAAATATTTGAACACAACATATGTACATTGGCTTTTGTGTGGTCATGTCAAGTAAAGCAATGGTTGAAGTCTTCTCCCAATTTAGCAAAAAACACTCAGAATTCTGAGATAACCTATATCAGAAAACCATGCAGGTGAATGACCTATTGAAAGTACCACACTAGGAGTGGATAGTAGCTTGGGATACTAGATCAAGTTAATGGTAAATTTACCGAGTGGCATGAAGAGAGCCATGTTCCTCCAAAAAAGGCAACATATTAGTTGTCAAATTAGAATGACCTAATATCATAGTCAAGGAGCTATTACCATGATCTCTTTGTGAGTTGGCACTGGTAACAGCCCTATGGACAATGGTGGATGTCCAATGCCCCATCACACCACTAATTATTTAGATAGATTAAATCTTTGGCTATGATTCGTTCTAGATATCTATCTTATAGGGTATCATAGTGAATCTACAAGAAGACATCTAATCTACAGGGCAATAAAACTATGAATTGCTCCTGGGAGAACTACTAGGACATCTCTTTTTCTATCATATTTCATATATCATGTGGATGAATATCGTGCACAAAGGGGCAGATAATTATTTTTATTACCATGGTAATTCAGAGAACATGTCTATTTGGGGTATAAATGTGAAAGATTGGATACATCTTCCAAGTTTGTGGCAATCCATGCTAATAAACCAACAGATTCAATTTCCAAGTACTACAGAATGAATCTGAATATCTACTATCTAAAGACAAAGAAACTAGGCATTCCAGGACAATCAAAGTTCTAAACTTTTAGAGAGTTTGTTAGCTGAGATATTTCTGTAGGATGTGAAATTTCTTTAAGCAAATTACTTGTTAGGGTAAAAGAAAAAGTTTTATATAATAATGCCCATTAGGCATGATGTCCCCATAACATCCTTGAAATCAACTAAGTCCTCATGATCCATTAATTTGGAATAAATTGCTTAGTTCCCTTATAAGTGGTGTCTCTAGTATAAGTGGTGACTCTAAGTCTCCAGGGCACTCTTGACAGCTAACTGTTCCATATCATATCTGGTCCATCTTTATTTCCAACATTAATGGGCAGGTATGATATACAGCTGAGAAACAAATTGTTTAGGATTTTGATTTGTCTCCTTTTCAACAATATTTAATCAGAACTTCTTCAGTAACTACCCCTGAGTAATCTAATACTACCAAAAAAAAGTTAAATATAATTTTGGATGTCCACTAAGTAGAAAACTACCTAAGTACTGAAGTGTCTAAGAAATGCTTGTTGACAGAGCATGACTCCAAGGACTCTCTTCAGCACCAAGAAAGCACCCTTTCTTCTTGATACTTCTATAATATTACTATCATTATTTCACTAGTTATCAGTATCCTGGAACAAATTGTCTAAAAATGTTCACTGCCTCTAAGAAAAGTTTCAGGATCTCAATACCTTTCAGCAGAACCTAGTCTGAAAAAATATGTTACCTGGATTTTTGAAAGATATATTGCTGAGTCTTACAGTAGAATCCATAAGAAGAAATACTTCTTAAACCCAAGTTATCTGAATAACATTCTGTTTTTTTTTTCCATGTTATGAACAGCAGTATGTCATAACAGGAAGAGAAAGAAAGAAATCAAGGCATTTTCATGATTTGATCATATATCCTTTATGTGCCTGACTAAAGTTGGATATATGTTATATCCTTTAAGAATTCAGTTAGAATGTCCCTGGGATTGCTCTTTGGAATTTTCTTCCTCTCTTTCCTCTCTGTAGTTCAGGTACTTAAGTTCCACTTCTAAGTTATTGCCTAGATCCTTAGACTACTGTTTTGCTGCATCCCATATATTCTTTATCCTTAATCCTACATGTATGGTCAATACCACAGCTAGGATAAGAAACAGATCTTATAGTTTTAAATTTGTATCCACACTAAGAAGAAAAAAAATCAGAATTGTGTCCAAATAGGATGTGATATAGCAATCAAGGAGATAGTCAAAATTTCTTTAATCAAATGTCAAAATTTTGGGACACATCAGCTAACTCGAAAGGCACAATGTAGTCATAATTCTTAATGCATAAAACATGTCCAAAAAGCTGTCTTTCACTTATCTCAAGCCCTAATCCAGACAAAGTATTATACTTCTCAGAAATCCAGTTTGACAAAAATCAGAACTCCCTGAGGTATAGCCAAAATACAAATGGTAGATATTATGTATCATCATTTCATTTAACCATAGGCACTTGATTCAAGAACCCAACTCTCCTTCCTTTTGGAAGACTTAAAAAAAGTCTATGTTTTATATATTGATTTAGTGACCAGTGGGTACCTATGGATACCTTCTAAATACTTACTTGAATGTATTCCAAGGTTTTCTCACAGACTTCCTTCTCATTAAGCCCTTTCTCTTGGTAATCTCATTATATGCTACATGGTATGATTCTCACAACTATCTGATATCTCCCAGGTTTGAATAACCAACTGTCTGCTCAATATTTTTTTTCTTGGATGGGGCAAAAACATATTAAGGTACTGTATTTAGTGCTGGGAATGTGAATAAAAAGGTAAGACAGACTTTATCCTCAAGGACCTAACTTTGTAAAAGGTGAGACAGCATATATAGAGAAATGGTCACCAGGGAAGGGAGTCTGGAAAATCACAAAGATGATGAATAGCCCAATTAAATACTTGTTGAACAGAACTGAATTAATTTGAAGTGAATTTTTAAGGCCTGTATATTTCATTCATTTGAAATATATATTCTTCCACATACCAAATATAGCAGTCTGTGAAACGATTATAGGTAGTAAAAAGAGGCAATTGCTCAGGACTTTAAAAAAGAGTCAACATGAGAAGAGTTAGCAGTCTCTATCATGTCTCCTCTTCCAGCTTGCTAGACCAGAATCTTCAAAGAACTTCCTCTTAGATAAGATCTAGGATTCTCTTGGTTGAGCTGAGTTACCTTGCTCCCCGTGGGAGAGCTCCTTCACTTTCTATTGTCTGGTAAATATTCTCTCATGTATACCTTCTTTGATTTCTGTTTTGCTGCTGATTTAGACAAAAGGATTTCTTGGTTAAGTGCTATGTGTGTTCAATGTGAAACTGGTATTTGGCAGGTATGGAGTCAAGCCTTGAATACAAAACTAGATTCTTGCTTTCCCTACTAAGAAACAGCAACCAGAAGTTTAGATTGAACTTTAAAACAGCCTCTAGACTAACATTACTTAAGGGAGCAGAGAGATAGAGTTCTAACACAGTGACCTCTCTCTCTGAGGAGAGCAGAGCAGTCCCCAACCTCTCAGCTCCCCTCTGGGCAAAAATTACAAAAATAAAAAATTTAAGCTTCTGCATTGGAGAAGCATGGGAGAGAAGAGACTGGAAATGTCTTTTCTCCCTCTCTTCTAGCCACACAATGATATCCTCATGATACATGTGAGAGGACAGTCCTTATTATATAACCATGTGTGGCTATCTAAGTCAATATGGAGCCCATAGGGATCCTTTCGTATGGTTTAGTGGCCTCTGTTTTTATCTCAGTTTCACACTACTGTGTTATGTCACTAGATAATTTATTCATCTATTCCCCAACTGTTGGGCACATTTGTCTCCTGCTTTTTATTTTAAGAAAATGTGCTTCTACAAATGTTTGGTATATACAAACTTTTTCTTCCTGCCCTTAAATTTCTTGGGTTATAATTTCATAAGTGAAATATCTGTGTTAAAGGATATGAGTAAGGTAATACCTTTTCTTGTATACCTGAGACGGTGGGATTTTAAAAAAATCTACTTTCAAAATGTCATTCAATTTCACCTCCAACCTCTACCTTAACATCCCATTTTATGGAATAGAGGGGATATTTCAAGGTATGAAAGAAATGTAAGTAGTGTTATTTGTTGCTTCTCTGTTTCTTTGTCTGAAGAAACATGAATGAACTTAGATGGGCATAGCATTTGCTGCAACAGAGAGGCAGTAAAGGTAACAAGAATGACTTGTTGAAGGTTTCTGTGAATCTGAACTTCTTTTTGCATTGAATTGAACATTCCAAAAGGCTTCACAGTGGTGGGCTGCCTATCCACCCCATAGTTGATATTGCTTTTCCTTCCTGGCACAGTAGAGGGTATTGGCTCCAGTCAGAGGACCTCTGTTCAAATACTGCCTCTGATACTACCTATGTGACCATAGACAAGTCACCTCTGCACCTCAGATTTCTCATCTCTAAATTCAGAAATAGGGAGATGTACTGAATGACCTCTGAGGTCCCTTTTAGCTAGTTTCTCAGGATATCCACCTCCAAATATATATATATAAAGGCTGTGAAATATAATATAGAAAAGCTGCATCTAGTGTCATTACCTCACATCAAAAACACTAAAAAAACTAGCCTCCATCAGCAATTCTTTTGTAGTCATGGTCAAATCATAAGGAAAGAAAACAAATGGCGGTTGTGTTATGTATGGAGAGGTGTAAGGAAAAGAGAGAAAGAGGAAGGGAGAGAGGAAGTCTTCCTGTTCTACTCTGAGTTAGTGAGGAGGATGACTGTATAGGCAGTTCCAGTCAGAAGACCAAAGGTACCCAATCAAAACGGCTTCTTAACCCTCCTGAAACTTAAGAGTTTAGTAAAAATGGTGCTTCTTGCAGCTGAAGGTAGAAAGTACCAGTACCAGCATGAAGTAACAATGTAAAGAAACTCAGAGACCAGAACTAGAAAAACTTTTTTATATAGATAATTCATTCAACAAGAATTTATTAAATCCTATTATATGCCAGGCATTATTAGTTGTCTCAAGGAGATTACAAAGAAAAATGGAAACAAAATATAAGCAAGGTAGATACAAGTGAGTATATTTTTGGGAGAAGAGGTCCAGAAGCAGTACGATTCAAGACAGGCCTCCTGAAGGAGTGCAGAATGATGAAAAGAACACCTAGACATCATTATTTAATTATTTAAACTTGTATCAGATTAAATAAAGTCATCATTATCATAATAAAAATAAAAACATAATACCTAGCATTCAAAGGCTTGTAAAGTCTTTACAAATATTATCTGATTCTCTCAATAACTCTGGAAGGTAGGGTACCATTATTATCCCCATTTTACAGATGAGGAAACTAAGGCAAATAGAGGTTTCAGTTGTCTGGAGTCCCAGAACTAGCAGCTAAGGCTGTGTTGGAACTGAAGTCTTGCTGAATCTAAGTCCAAGTCTCTTTCTACTGCTCTGATTGGCTGCCATGGCACTATACTTATGGTTTACCTCAATTGGAAACAGGTGGCAATCTCAAATTTCCTTACACTTAAAAAGCACCCTGACTTACTCAGGGGGGCCTGCTCTACAGATTCTTAGATCTGCATTTTTAAAAGGAAAGCAACTTTAGGGAGGTCAACAATCTACTTTAATCAAGCACATTTATATTATTCACTTAGTTCAGGGGAAAAGTCAGCCCACCGAGCTTTAGAGAAAATACAGAGAAATCAAAATCAACAGACATGCTTCCAACTGTCTGAAATGAGCAATGCATATATCATAGATCAGCAGACAGATCCTACTGTCTGACTACACATACATAATATCCACAAAGAGAAGCACCAACATCTGGGTTTTCAAAGCCAGGGAGATGCTTAGTGGCTTCCCAGAATCTCATCTGGCACCCCAAGCTTCTTCCAAAAACTAAGTCCCAAAGTCAGATCTTAACCTTAGTGTCTTTATAAACTTTTTAGAATTATCTCACTCTTGTCTCATTCCTGGAGAGTTGCACTGAAGTAGAAGGAGTGAGTAAATGGATTCTCTTAACAATAGTTGCTCTTCATTACTCCATTTCAGTATTGAATTGACTATGGAGTTCATGTACGTGTAGAAAAAAAGTTGTTTTTCCTATATGCCTTCTTGCTAAACCCTACCTCCTTTCTTATAGCATCTTAGGAAAAAAAGTGTATAGCTGACAGTCACATAATATAGGCTTAATCTTCCTGATTTGTTTTTTATTACATAAGTATGTTACATAAAATTCATTATGTAAAGGCTAAAAATAAGTAACATACAAAATAAGTAGTATAAAATAAATTAATTAAATTTATTGGTATTCAATAAACTTCAAACTTTTTGCATTTATATAGATCTTTTTCTAGTATGTATTGTGCGTTAGTTTTGCTATAATCACCTGTTTTACTTTATGTGGTAATAAGCTCATATAGTTTTTCTAGGAAGACTTTAATTCTTTATCATCAAACTACACTTCAAGCATTCCTTTAATGAACAGTTCATTTTCCCCATGTCAAGCTTTAATATTTTTTCAATAGGATTTAAATCAGTCAAGTTCCTAGGTCAATACATGTTGTTTATCTGTATCTCTTCAAAACATTCTTGACCTTTCATGACATAGCGCAAGATCCATTTGGGAATTTAGGTAAATACAAAACAATTCTACTCCTTAGCATTTTAATATATTCATTAGTATCCAACTTTCTCTCAGTGGTTATCATCGTTCTATGACCTCAGGGCAGGGCCTAGAACTTGACTCATAGGAAATGATTCAAAAATGCATGTTGATTTGTTGACATAGAGGCATTTAGTAACTTTGTTCTTAAGGTAGTACAGCTGAGAGAGTGCTGGATCTAGAATCAAGAAAATCTGAGTTCAAATTCCACATCTGGTATTTAATACAGTGTGACTTTTAATTCATTTAACCTCTGCTTCCCTCAGTTTCCTCATCTATAAAATGACCACAATAATACCTTCCTCCCAGGACTTTGAATCCTTAAAGTTCTATAAAAATGATTATTATTATTGCTACTGCTATTGCTACTACTACCACTACCACTACCACCACTACCACTACCACCACCACCACCACTACCACTACCACTACCACTACTACCACTTCTATTACTACTATTACTACTAATACCACCACCACCACTACTACTACTACTACTGCCACTACCACTACTACTACTACCACTACCACCACCACCACCACCACCACCACTACTACT
This sequence comes from Bettongia penicillata ogilbyi, assembly GCA_023548195.1. Classification (NCBI taxonomy): domain Eukaryota; kingdom Metazoa; phylum Chordata; class Mammalia; order Diprotodontia; family Potoroidae; genus Bettongia; species Bettongia penicillata. Next base: position 2,903,106 of record JAJHZJ010000049.1, on the reverse strand, counting down.
ACTACTACTACTACAACTTGAAAAAAGTCTACACTAAACTGTAGAAGAATAACTAACAACCCTTCCAGGTGCCTGGTTGTTCTTTGCTCTAGAGGTCTTTGCTTAATTTCTGAGGACTAATTATGCTGTGTTATAGCAATAATTCATCAGTTCTTACCTTTGCTTTTCATCTTCAATGATATGTTCAATTGTGCTTTGGTATAACTGATCCAATTTCAAGATGAGTTTAAATGGTGCCTGGAATACTTGAATTATCAATACCAACAACTGTTAACAGTATCTCCAGCAGTAATATAAGACGTGTTTTTTAAGAGTTACAACATTTTAATGTCACAGAAAAGGAAAATGACAAATGTTGGAGGAGATATGGGAAAATTAAAACACTAATATACTATAATGACATTGTATATTGATTCAACCATTCTGGAGAGCAATTTGGAACTATGTCCAAAGGGCTATAAAATCATGCACACTCTTTGACCAAGTAATGCCTTTATTATATCTGTATCTCAAAGAGATAAAAAAGAAAAGAAAAGGACTTATATGTACAAAAATATTTATAGAAGCTCTTTTAGTGGTGGCAAAGAATTGGAAATTGAGAAGATGTCTATCAACGGGGGAATGGATGAACAAGTTATTGAATATGATTGTGATGCAATACTATTATGCTTTAAGAAACAATGAGCAGGATGTTCTCAGAAAAACATGGACATACAGAAAGTGATGCAAAGTGAATTGAGCAGAAGCAGGAAAACATGTACCCAATAACAGCAATATTGTATGCTGATCTACTATGAATAACTTAGCTATTCTCAACAATAGAATGATCCAAAACAATTCTGTAGGACTTTCAATGAAAGATGCTGTCCATCTCCAGAGAAAGAACTGGTAGGACCTGAATGCAAATCAAAGATACTTTTCTTTACTTTTTTTTATTTTCCTTGTTTTTTTTTTTTGTCTGTGCTTTCTTTCACAGAATGACTTACATAGAAATGTGTTTTGTATGACTATACATGTATAGCTTTTGTCAAATGGCTTACTTTCTCAATTAGGGAAGGGTAGGAAGAGAATTTGCAACACAATTTTTTAAAAAAGAATGTTAAAATTGATTTTGTGTTTCAATTGGAAAAAAATAAAACATTAAATAACATCTTTAAAAAGTCAGAACATTTTAATTTTTATTACAGTAATATCCATCCTTAAGAACCACATGACAAAAGAGAGCAATGAAACATGTTTGTATGTGGATGAAATCCAGCACTAAACTACAATAATGAGAATGAGAATAACACCAGCAACATAATGTCCTAGGTACACACTACTGCCTAAATCTCTTTGAGGTCTCCAAACCTAGAGAGGTTTATATTCTATCAGAACTCATTCCTCAATGTAACAAAATTCTACTTTCTCATGCTCTCCATATTCCAATGATTCTGTCATTACTCAGACCCTATTGTCTATTTTCCATTGCTGACTCCCTTAACCCCAATCTCTTTTTCCAAATCATCCAATATTCCATTCTAAAGCTCTTTGAAATGCCAGAAATCTTGCTTTCATTTTAAACCTTGTTGCTTCCTCCTTTCATAATATTGCACTCACCAAAACCTGCTTTTCTCCCAGTGATAGCTTCCCTGACCATTCTTTCAAACACTGATTGCAAGTACTGGGGAGGGAGTTGGAATAGTTCTTGCTTCTCATTGATATTTCTAGATGGAGGGAAACTACCTCCCCTCACTTGATAATCTCTCCTCCTTTGAGATTATTTCTATCCATATTTACAACCCAATTCATAATCATGGCATCTTCAAGAAAACCCTACCAGTCCATGAAAAACTCTCCTTTCATTTTTCAATTAGCTCAGAGCCTGGCTCATAGTCTTTATTTCCTCCCCAACTCCTCTCATACTAGGAGACTTTAACACACACGCACACACACACACACACACACACACACGTGTGTGTGTAAATATATATATATATATATATATATATATATATATATATATATACACTCTCTCTCTCCCCAAACATCCTAACCTCTCAGTTCCTCAATTTAATAATGTCTCAGGATTTATAATTCCACCCCACCTCACCCACATACAAGGACAGTCATGCCATTGATCTTGCCATCATCAACAAATGTTTAATTTTCACTTTCATGTAACTTGAAATTCCTTTATCTGATAACAATCTATTGTAAGCCCAAGTCTCCCTCTTCCTTGAAACCCTCCTCCCAAATCTATTCACCCCCAATAACAGTTCTTCCCCAGGCCATCACCCTTGCACTGGTTTAATTCCATCATCTCCACCTTGACTTTCACTAAAGTAGTTTGACTCCTCCCTTCCTTCTTCTCTAAGGTCCCTTACTCCCTTATCCCAACACTGTTTTTGCCCTGTCAAGTTCCACCCTTGTATCACTCACACCATCTTCTATTTGTTGCTGAAGAAATAGGAGAAAAATCACAAAAACAAATTGATGTTACATTATCTTTAGTGGACCCTGCGACCAAGCCATATTTTTATACTTCTCTAATTGTTACACTATCCTGCTCAACAGGGCAATTTTTCCATTTTTTTTCATCCTTACTCAAATTCTCATGGCCCTCCCTTTCCCCCATCCTCTTAGATGAGAATCTTGCCTTATATTTCACTGAAAAACTGAAAGTATTAGCTGAGAGGTCCCTCATCCTCTCTTCCTCATCACATAGTCTCCGATGTCTTCTCTACTATTTCCTAACTTTATTCCTATATCAAATATAAAGGTGGAACCTCACCTTACTAGAGCTCATTTTTCTATATTCATAAATAATCTTATTCTATCTGATTGCCCCATCCTCCCTTTTCTCTCATTAATCTTTCTTTTCTCCCTGTCTACTGTTAATTTCTCTATGTTCAATATATTTGTCTCTTCTATCCTCAAAACCTTCTTACTTTATCTTATACTTACTGATATTTTGGTAACCTTTCTTCATGTCCTCAGAACCTACCCAGTCCCTGGTACATATGCACATGTCCCCGGAACACAGTGTATGCTTAATAAATTCTTGTTGACTGATGATAGTAGCAATATAAAGTTTATGAAGCACTTTACTAATATTACCTCATTTTATTCTCACAACATTGAGAGGTAAGTGTTGTCATTACCCTCATTTTTATAGAAAAGAAAACTGAAACTAGTAAAAGTTGTGACTTTCTCAAGATCACACAGCTATTAAGTTTGAGTTGAGCTCTTACTCCAGTTGGAGAGCACTTACACCCTTCTCTATATGGAAACTGAAAGAAAAATGTGGAAAAATCAGTTCAATTTCATTGATCTATTCAAGATCTGACTTCCAAGTTGGACTTTTGTCAGTAGACACAGGAGAATGATTATTTTCAAATAAAACTATATCAAAATTACTTCATATATAAGACAGTTTTTACTTCCCCAACTCATTTCACAGACAATATTAATTTAATAACAACCCATGAAACACTTTTCAAAATGAGGAAATAGATTAAGATAATATTAAATATAGGTACTTGCTCACCTAAATATCAGATTATTCAGGCAAATATTTAAACCAATAATAATTTCATTTATTTTACTTTGTAGAGTAACTAAAAAGTATTGCTTGGACAGGGTTAAATGGAATGCAGGACTTCTAGAACTCAGGAAGAGCTTAAAGGTCAACAGACCCAATGTCTTTATTTTATATATAAGAAAAATGAGGACAGGAAGACAGAGGAGGAAAGTAAAATCTAGAGAAGAAAAAAATACCTGCCAAAAGTCACACAGCTTTTTTACTATGTTCAAATTAATAAATATAGCATATGCTGACCATTGCAGAGTTGGGAGTAACAACCTAGTCTTCTTCTTAGACCAGTGTTGTTTTTTTCATTTTACCAGGTAAATTTACATTTACTTCTTTTTATAGCCACTAGGTTATTATTCTTCTTTAATGATACGAAAGTAGGGGCAAAGCATGACTTGTTTAATGGAAGAGAGCAATTGATATGTTAGAAGTATGATATTAGCATATTACTTTTTTCTGGTCAGTTATATAAGTTGTTTTTCAGTTATGTTTAACTCTCTGTGAACCCATTTGGGATTTTCTTGGCAAATACTGCAGTGTTTTGCAATTTTACAGTTCATTTTACAGATCTGCATACTGAGGCAAACAAAGTGTAATGATTTGCCCAGGTTAACACAGCTAAGGAAGTGTCTAAGGTCAGATTTAATCCAGGAAGATGAATCTCCTTTCCACTGCACCATCTAGATGCCCCTGTGCCTATATAAAAGCAATTATCTGGATCCTGGCATAGCAGATAAGGTATTATGAGTTACTTTAATAGCCAAAGTAGATGGTCACATGATTGACATGCATGACCACTTACAGTGATGGATGAAATCAATTTATCAATATGCTGTTGCTGATGATTCATTCAGTCAGTATATGAATGTAAAGGATCATGTAGGATTTAGAGCTATAACAGTACCTTAGAAATTAGAATTCAGCTCTCTCATTTTGTGCACAGAAAATTGAGGATAAGAGAGGATCAGTGATTTACACAAGGCCACTGCAATCAACAACCCAACCTGTCTGTTACAGAGATGTAACTAGAACCTAGATTCATTTCTTATATAAGCGCTTTCACTCTTATATTGGATTGCCTGCCTAACAGCACTTGAGTTTACATAGACCCTGTTCACTCTCTTTTCCATTGAAATAAAGGTGTTCTATGTTTGAATGTGTATTTATTTATTTAGTTTACTGGGATAAACTTTGTAACTTTGTCCTTATAAATATGTATAACATCAGTTTATGAATCATCTGCCGACCATGGATCATGTCTCTGCTTTCTTCTATTATTTCCCAGAAGAATTATAACACCCAAGAGTATTGTGTCATTGTACCTTTTTAAAAGTTCAATATTTTCACGCAGTTTTTTCCAAAATGTCAGCATTGACCTATAATATATCTAACAAAAGACTCCCTGTTTTTTTCTCTGGGGTAAAAATCAAATCTTTCCAAAGTTATTTAAATAGATATTTCAACCTTCACAGCCTTCTCCGCTAAGGTCTATCAAGATTTTTTATTGTCCTTGGTTGAGAACTCTCACCACAATAAATCCTTTTGTAATATATTCTCCTTTTAACATAAAATTGAAGTCTCCATAACAACCTGTGGCTAGTATACTCAATAGAACTTCATGTATATTCCTTTATAGAGGACACCTTGTCAGCTAAGCAGTCCAAAATAATCGTAGGTCAAAATGTATTGGGGAGTAACAAATTTAGAATCATCTCTTTGGGTGCGTGGGTAGAGATATCCACATACCCAAATGGGCCTGTGATCTCACGGACTCAATATTTTCATTCAATGACATATCCCTTCCCCTGCCTCAACCCCACCTTTCCTATATGGCTTTCTTTGATGTTCTCCTCAAAGTTCAACACAAAGGGTCCATCCAATCTCCTGGAGGCCTTCTTTGCTTTCACCCAACTTTGTGGGTTAAAGCTTTACTAAACGTTTTCATTGCTGCTGTGTTCCATGAGAGAGTCTACTGACCTTTCCTATTTCCTTGCCATAGACACAGCTGGGAAAGTAAACAGGGTAAGCATTTCAACATGAGACATTTCTCCCCAGGGGACAGAAAGTGGTGGGTTGGGGATGGGGGACCTGCTGCAGGATAATGCATTTAGAAACACCTTGCTGGAGCTGCTAAGTTGGCAGACACTACAAGCAAAGGATCAGTATAATCTGACAGAGGCTAGGATGGCAGAAACCTTGCTGCCTTTCAATCTTTGTAGAAAACAGATTCACCCTAGACTATGGTGTGTGTAAGCATGGAATAGGAAAAAGAAAGAAGGTGTCAATGCCTCAAAAAACCCCAGGCAGATTTGTCTACTGTTAGTGGTGCAGTAGACAGAGTGTTGGAGCTGAAGTCTGAAAGGCCTGAGTTCAGATCTGGCTTCAGACACATACTAGCTATGTGACCCTGGGCAAGTCACTTGACCCTGTTGACTTCAGTTTCCTCATCTGTAAAATGAGCTGGAGAAGGAAATAGTGACTCACTCCATGGGATTGTGAAGTCAGATACAACTTAACAACAACAGTGCTACTACAGTAAAGAGAAAGAGGCAATTGAAAAGAGAAAGTGTTAGACATACTATATGAGATTTTGAGAAAATCTGAGAAAAGACATTGGAAGAAAAAAAGTAATATTGAGAGATATGGAGAGAAATAGATGGAATCAACAAATACTTATTTTAATGCAATTAGAACTTTCTCATTTTTACAAATCCCAGCTTTCCCTATTACCACCAATAATCCCTTATTTATGGTTCCTGACAATAAGGATTTATTATTTCAATGGCATTAAATATATTTATTAAGTTCCTAGTATGCAAATTAGACTGTGATATGCTTTGGGCAAATGTAGAATATAGATGAGACAAGATCTCTGCTGTCTGGGATCATATAACTCAGGATAGTGACAATAATTCATTTTTTTAAAGTACTTTAAGATTTACAAATACTTTCCCAAAAAGCGAGGGAGTGTGAATTTTAAATTCTATTTTTAAGATCAGAAAACCAAGATTCAGTCACACATCTCATGAAAGTCAGAGTCACCAACTAGACCTAAGTCTCCAGACTGCAAGTGCGTATTAATTTATTGATAAATGGGAGATTTTATTTAAGTGACACAGAAATATAGAACATGCACAGAATCATTTAGGCAAAAGGGTAGTTAACACAAACAACAAAACACTAAAATATGTTTTCTTTCCTTTTCTCTCTTATCTTCCCATTTCTTTCTCCTTTCCCTGTTGTTTTCTAAAAGGCAATATGTAGTGGATCTAAATTCTCATTTCACAATTAGGCAACAGGTGAATGATGAAAGAATATAACTTGTGTTCCCATATATGATGCTATTTCATATATAACATGATAAAATCAATACGCATACATATATGTAGTTTCTTACATGCTATAAAGATTATGATCACTAATTATCTTCCTGAAATGCACTACTGAAAAAGACATAATAGCCATGTCAGGATGCAACAATAATGAAAGTCCAATGATAGATCTTCTAATAAAAGAATATCACTCTGAAATATAAACCTACCTCTGCACCCAGTTTTCACGTGACAATGCTTTCATTAAAATTATTTATATAGTTTGCTTGGATGCAATGGCAAAACTCAAAGACTTTTATCAAGTACTTTGCCCACAAACAACATAGCAGAAAAGCATAATACTGACAGCAATGATGGATAGTATGCAGCTTTTTAAGTTAATTAACAGAAAGGAAGAAAATGTTCTTTAATTTTGCTAGTATTGTGCTGACATTGTTAAATTGTTGCCTTCATATTATCTATCTTTGCATTATTCTTGTCATTATTTACATTATTTTTTCAACTTACTTCATCATGAATCACTTCCCACAAGTTTTTTATAACTGTGAATTCTTCAGATTTTGACTTATTCATATTTCTCAATAGCATCAATATACCACAGTTTCTTTGGCCATTTGTCACTCATTAGACTCACATTTTATCTCCAGCTTTTGTTTAAAATATTTTGTCATAACAATGCTAACTTGCTAAATCTTAATCCCTCATGTGACTGGACAAAACTCTGGGAAGTTATGTGCCAGAAAGTATATATTAATGAAATTAGCTCTTATGAATGAAAGCATCTAGTTTATTCACTTTATAGTCATCACTTTAGAAAAAAAAAATCTTTTGAATTAGGATCTCCCATTAAAGACTTTGGCCGTGTCTTCTTTGTTGACATAGAAATGACGTCTTTTATTTTTTTCCAATTCGTTTTGCTCCGTATTTATAATTGAGTCATGTGGAAGACTGAACAAGAGCAAAAAAATATATAAATCATTTAAAAGAGAGTAGTAAATAACACTCTTGCCAATTTGCCTTCTGAAAAAATGACATTTTTTATGATACTAATATTAATAACTAGTAGTATAGCGCCTATGTATTTTAAAAGATTTCATTGATCTAGATACCTATCCATTGATGCACCTTCTTCAGTCAAAGAGTGCAAGTAGGTTGGCCATGCTATTCAAATGCCCAAATGTATGTTTGTCTAAAACATCATTTTTATGGAGAACTCACACAACTCAAGTGCTCACACAAAAGTCAGATAAAGCAATACAAGGATATTTTCAAGGTCTCTCTGAAGAACTTTGGAATTGATTATGAAACATGAGAGACAGTGGTATTGGACTGCCCAACATGGCATGCTTGTACCAAAGACAATATTCTTGTCTATGAGAAAAACAGAATTCCAGTAGCTCAAAATAAATGTGTGATACACAAATTTAGAGATGTCTCCACTCCAAAGATTTGTATGGACAATTTGTGCCCGACCTATAGTAGAGCCTTCTAGGCCCACATTGATCTGATCAGACACAGACATACCATACCTTAACCCCAACACAGTGATGTAATTTTTGTCCTCTTTTGCCACAAATGACAGCAAGCAACCAACAAATTCATCTTTGATGATTATAATTCAGGTTTCCCCATAAATCTACCATCAAAAATTTGTTGTTGTGGTTTGTCCTTAATTTTTGAGGAGAACTAGTGACATCACAGGGTAATGTCTTGGCTTGCCCATGAATTGCATTGAAGTGAGGCAAAGCTGCACAAGGTCATCAGCCTCACTTTCTTCTAGAGTCATCTAAGTTCAGTGGCAAGAAAAAACGTCAAGACAAGATGATACTCAGTGGTCCTGGATGCAGGAAATGACTTTGGCGTCTAAGAACTCCACAGCCCCTGCTTCTGGTCCCTTAGTGGCCACTGAAACAAATTGTTCTCATCCAACCATTCTGTTGGGGAAAGTCTTCACGTACTTAATGTAGACACCTTGTTAACTCACTGATAAGTCTGAGGCCTAGTGGTTCACCTCAACCTGGTTTAGCCCCTTTACTGATACATTTTATTGAGGTGTGGCTACTATGCATGCTACAACATCTTGGAGCCCCAGGTGAGAGTTGAGTGCCAGGCAGACACCAAAGATGAATGAGCAGCGCTGAAAAGGGCTGAGCCAGCTCTCACACCAGAGGTGCTAGTTCTTCTGAATACCCCATGAAGGGTGGCAAGGGTGGTACTGTAAAGGGAAAATTGGCTTTGGAACTAGAAGATCTGGTTTCAAATTCGGCATTTGACACTTATCAAAGATTTACCCAATATTCTGAAGCCTTTTTAATTGTTATCTTAATACTGTGAGGGAAGGAGGAGCCTTGAGAAACAAATTACAGAAAAATAAAGTAATTATATTAAAGATAATGATAATCATGATGAACTATAGAAAAAGCTTGTGGGATAAAGCTAAAGCAGTCCTCAGGGGAAAAAATCTGTATATTTGAAAACTTATATTAACAAAATAGAAAGAGAAAAGATCTATGAACTGAAAATGCAATTAGAAAGACTAAGATATAAAAAAATTTGCAACTCTAAAACAAATACAAAAGAAGAAATGTGGAAATTAAAGATGATATAGGGAAAATTGATAATAAAAAGATGATAGAATTGCTGAAACTAAGAGATAATATCTTTTAAGATATTTTAAAAGGTCCTTAGCTAATCTAATGAAGAAAAGTGATAGGGAAATTAAATTACTGAAATAAAAAATGAATAAGATTAAATCACAACAGATAGGAAGTAAAAAGAATTATCAGAAATTACAAATGCAAAATTTTAAACCAGTATAACTCAGAATACTAAGGAAGCCAAGTTGTGTTTGTATATATATATATATATATATATATATATATATATATATATATATATAATATATATGTGTGTATGTATGCATATGAATATGTATACATACAGTGATACACATATGTTATATATGGGTAACCACATAAAATATATCTCCATGTATATGTCATATCACTTTCATGTATAGAAATTCACATATGCTCGCTATATGTCTCCTATTTAATTATAAATTCTTTGATGTTAAGTAGTATACATTAATCATCTTTTAATCCACAAAGAACTTTACTCAATGCCTTGCCCATAGTAGCGACTTGGTAAATGGAAGCAAGGAAAGAAGGAAGGGAAAGAGGGAGGGAGGTGAGGGGAACCACAAATGGTTGAAGGAAAGAGAAGAAAAAATTGATTTTTTCACAACCAGGAAGCTAATGGTTACAGACATGGTTATTTCAGAAACTGCTATGCATATGTTGAACAAAATAATTTCTCACTTAAAGAAAAGATAACTAATCAGAAGATATTACTTGCAATTAAAGCTGCCCAAACCAAACCTGTTAAAACTTTAAAAACTGAGAGATGGAGAAATAAAATTGACATTAATTCTATTAGTGCTAACTAGGAAAGGTTAAATGATTGTAAGACATCAGAATGAGAAGACTCAAAGAATCATGAAAACACATAATCAGTAAACAAAATTCCTGTGCTAAGGGGACTTGCATAGTAGCCAATAACAGCATCTGTTTAAAGTACAAAATCTTATGTAAAATACTGCAGAAGAGGGGAAAGATAGAAAATTCTAAAAAGTGCCTCTTTACAAAACAGTAAAAAAAAAAAAATAGTTGATAGAAAAACACAGCTCTGAAAAAATCATGGTGCGTAAGCTAGCTAAGTCAGATTATCCTTAGAGATTTTTAGATGAAACCTGAAGGATGCCAACAGACAAATGTGAAACTAAATAGATTTTCTAGCATTTTTATAAATCATCTATCTTTTCTCATTGCTGTTTCATTTCTGCATTTCAATAAAGATTTATTAAGCACTGAACACGTGTTAAATGTTAGGTATATAAGGAGAGACAAAAGACCACAATACTAATGAGAATAATATTTGTATCTCCATATTCAGACCCTATCATTATTTTTCCAGATATATTAATAACTACTAGCATGTCAATGGAATTTTAGGCTTTGAAACAAGCTTTAAGCTATTATTTCATTTGATTTTTACAACAGCCTCAAGAGACAGGACTTATTATCCTTATGTTTAATAGGGAAACTGAGGCAGATATAGGTTAAGTGATTGGTCCAGGGTCATACAACTAGTAAGTGTCTAAGGCAAGATTTGAGTTCAGGTCTTCTCCAATACAGTTCCAGAGTCTATCCACTGCACCACTAACTGCCTAGTATTATATAAAGATGTGGCAATAGTACTCAAGTTGAATTCAAGTTGAATATATGCAAAAGAAATCTTTGACATGTCATAGACATTTTAAGGTGCTTGAAAGGTTTTGTCAAGCTTATAATTATCCCTGCCTCCCCTCATCCCATTAAAGAAGCCTGTTTTCAAGTGACTCATATATGTAAGATGTTATATTAGCTGCTGGGGATACAAAGAAAAAATAAAATAGTTATTGCCCTCAATGAGTTTTCGTTCTATTGCAATGAATCCCAAGGTTGGTGGGACTTATTAAAGCCAGAATAATCCTCAGACAAAATATAGGCCAAGTTTTCTCCTATACCATTTTCTGTTTCTTCCTCTTGATTTCTTCTACTGGAAATTCCTTCTTCTGAAATGTTTCATTTATACCTTAGTAATGATGCATTTAATAAAATATAATCACTTCTTCAGAGATATTAAATGTCCAAGCTTCTCACTCGTTGTTGCGTAAAATAATTTCCATCATAAAAAGAATTTAAGAAACGAGTAAGGGAATGAAGTTAGTATCCTGGTATCCCAGAAAAGACTTGCTTGATTATAAAATACAGGAAGGAAGGAAGGAAGGAAGGAAGGAAGGAAGGAAGGAAGGAAGGAAGGAAGGAAGGAAGGAAGGAAAGGAGGAAGAAAACAAAGAAAAGAGGGAGGGAGGAAGGGAGGAAGAGATGAAAGAGGAGGAGGAGGAGGAGAAGAAGAAGAAGAAGAAGAAAAAGAGGAAGAGGAAGAGGAGGAAGAAAGTGGATGCTGAAAGACTATTAGCCTAATAGGTCTGGAGCCATCATAAGCTACATTTATCTCTCCCAATGTTTAAAAATTTTACAGCTAGTTTCAGCAAATTTAAGATATCTCTTTATATTTAGGACTTGTATCACATACATTATTCAGCTGAAGGAAGTTGCCTCATGTGCAAAGATAAATTTGATCTCACCATCAACATTCTATGCCTCACTAATTCATGGGCAAACTCTACTTGTCCACTGAAAACTAAGGGGAAAGTGAAAAGTTTTTTTTTTAATCAGATTCACATGTGACCGTCTTATCTACATCGACAGAGAGAAGGTTTGCTATGAGAAGATAAACAATTTATTCTTACAAAACAGGTCATTAACTATATTTATAAGGAAAATCCTGACAGTTCAGTAGGTCAAAGGCAAAACACTCCACCTTCTCTTTTTAAGTGTCATGGTGCTATTTAGGATGATGCATTGTCCTGATCAACTATACAAGGTGATAGATCAAAATACTTATAAGCAGAAGAGAAATTTCAGGAATAAAACTCTTGGATTACTGGAAATAATCGTAAAAATGGACACCAGAATATGCTGCACTTCAGGGAAAAGAGTGAGGATGAATTCAGTTTTAGATACAAATAAACACATACAGACTCACATCCACACACAATGGGATATATGGATGATGAACACAGATCTTAGAGTAAGAAAAAAATGAGAGGTCTTCTATTATTTACTCCATATATGCATATATATTGATGATGATGATAACTGATGCCTATAAGATACTTTTAAGGTTGGCAAAACATTTTATTTCATATGAGCCTCAAGGACAGTTATGGATGGCACATGCCACAAGTTATTCCCCATCCACAAGTTATCTCATCCCCATTATGTAGTTGAGGAAACTTCAGCAGAGAGGTCAGGTGATTTGCCAATAGTCACATTTGCTAAATTCAAATTCAGATAGTCTTATTCTCACTTAAGCTATGCCAGTTTATATACAGGCTTACATGTAAGTATGCATACACTTCTGAGGCAACTAGATAAAGTAGAGATAAGGAGCTGGATTCAAGTCTTACATCACTCATCCTGCCTAGGTGACTGTGGGCAAGTCATTTAAACTTTTAGCACTCTAGAAAACTCTCTAAGACTGTAAGTTGTAGAGAAGGTACTTATTGTATGGTTAGGTTCAGGGAGTTTCCTCACTTGGAAGCACCCAATATCAAGGAGATAAAGTTCAGTTGTTATCTCTGTAAATGATCGTATATGTGCATGCATATGTATTGCATTTATACATAAATACATCTCTAGATGAGCACCTAGGTTGCTCAATGGATAAAGTACAGGCCTGATGTCAGGGTCAAATCTGGGCTCAGATACTTACTATGTGACTCTAGGCAAATTACTTAAACTTCTCTGCCTCAGTTTTCTCATCTATAAAATGAGTTGGAGAAGGAAATGGCAAACCACTCCAGTATCTCTGCCAAGAAAACACCTAAAGGAGTGATGAAGAGTCAGACATGACTGAAATGACTAAACCACGACATACTTAACTTTCTATCTATCCATCTGTATTTCTGTCAGTCTCTCTGTCTCTGTGTCTCTGTCTCTGTGTCTCTGTCTCTGTCTCTCTCCCTCTCTCTGTCTGTCTCTGTCTCTGTCTCTCTCTCTCTGCTTCTCACTGATTCGGCTTATCATACCTCTCTTCTCCAAAGATATCCATTCTGGAAACACAGAATTCTCTTTGTGTACATGAATCATTTCTGTGACATGTTGCTGTTCATCCTTCATAGTCAAAGAGAACCAATGACATCATGATGTTGAGGTCAAGGTATACAGTGCGTTCAACTGTAGCTGATCAACCCAACATGAGCTCAGAAGGCTCTACCATAGGTTGGGCACACATAATCCATCTGAACATTTGGGATGGAAATATCTCTGTATTTGTGCATCTCACATTTCCTTTGTGCTACTACAATTCTGCTTTGCTCAAAGAGTACAGTACCTTCTTTGATGCTGAGACACCATGCTGGGCAGTCCTGTTCCAGTGTCTCCCATGTATCACAAGAGATTTCAAAGTTCTTTAGAGAGAGAGTCTCCTTGTATCACTTCTTCTCACCCCACTCTGAGCACTTACTTACCTTGTGGGATTTCTCAGTAAAATAGCCTTTTAGGCAAACATATGTTTGGCTTTCAAGTGACATGGCCAGCCCTCTGGAGTTGCTTTCTCTGCAGTAGAGTTTGAGTGCCCGGCAGTTCAGACCCTCTGTGTCTGGTGTCTTATCTTGCTAGGGGATCTTCAGGATCTTCCTAATTCAAGTGGAAGTGATTCGGTTTGCTGCCATAGTGCTGGAAAACTGTCCAGCTTTCACAGGCAATGAAGATAACACAAGGGCTCTGTAGACCTTCAGTGTTATAGACAATCTTCTCTCCCACAATCTCTTTTAGAGCTTTCCAAATGCTGAGCTGGCTCTGCCAATGCTGGTGTCAACTTCATGCATACATTCCTGGAAAGTATACTGTCAAGGTAAGTAAATTTATCCACAGCATTCAAAATTTCTCCATTTGCTGTAATCAATGGATGGTACGGTTGCTGGCTGGTGAAAAGCCTCTAGTGTTGATTTTCAAGCCAAAATTAGAATAAGTGGCAGAAAATCAATCCATATTTTGCTATATCTTAGCCTCAGAGGCTTAATTGAGTGCACAATAATATGGGAACAAAAACTTATGCACCTACTCTCTCTGCTTTAATCTTGACTTGCAGGCTTGTCAAGTTAAATAGTTCACCATCAGTTCAGTAGCTAATCTTGATGCCATTTTCATCCTCATTGAAGGTTTCTGACAACATGGATGAAAATATGATACTAAAAAGCATGGACACAAGCAAGTAATCCTGCTTCACTCCACTGGTGACTAGGAAAGTGTGAGAACATCATCCTTTATCCAGAACCCAAGAAAGCATGCCATCACAAAACTGAAGTATAATATAGATATTGAATGAAATCTTCTGAATAATATGGCAAGAAGTCATCGCAGGAGATCAAGGTTGTCTCCAATGTCCAACTTTATAAAGGTAAAAGAAATAGGCTGTTCTGTGGCAATCAAAGTGGGGACTCTCTTTTAGGCATTGCTGGCAAGATTTTTGCAGAATACTCCTTAACAGGTTGATCCTTCTGAAAGATGGTCATATATCTGAGAGCCAGTGTATCTTCAAAAAGGGCTGAGGAAGGACTGACACAGTGCTTGCTGCCAAACAATGCCAGGAGAAATTCCTGGAGCAGAATAGAAGTCTGTACACAATGTTTGTTGACCTGACCAAGGTCTCTGATACTGTCGGTCGTGAGGATTTGTGGAAGATCATGGGGAAGTTCTAAAACATACTCATCAGTGATCATTCTGTCACTGCTTTTACATTTCAGTTCATGGAAACCCCTCCTTTTGGAAAAAAATCCTCTTCCACTTTTGGATAGATGGAAATGTTAGGAAGTTTTTTCTTATACAGTATATGCATATGCCTTGAAATTTCTACACACTTTCTTAATTTCTGCCCTAGGGGACCCTATGAAATAATTAATTCTTCTTCCCACAACATCAAATGCTAGATGAACCATTATGCTCTCCAGTCTTTTCTTCCCTAGGTCAAAAATATCAATTTCTTTCAATCCATTCTCATGGGGCATGGAATTGAGGCTCTTTACAATTGAGTTTGCTCTTGTCTGGATGCATACTGTCCTACCAAAAATTTGGTACCCATAAATAAAAACAATATTCCATAGTGTTCTAGCCAAGAAAGATTAGGTTGGAGTTATTATCTTTAAAATTCTGAATAGTGTCCACTTAATGCACCCAAAGACAACGTGAGCAAGAACTCTGTTGCTTCTTTGAACCACCTGTTTTTTATCAAAATAGGTTTGATTGCCTTTTTGAAGCCATCATTTTGTTACCTTCATTGCTCCTTGCCAGGCTCAGACAATTATACATCTTAGGACAACTAAAATAATTCTTACCAAAATGATCCAGACCTCTTCTCTTGTCTATACAATTACTCTGTATGATAAATTCTTCCATTGTGATGTATCCTGTGTTTATTCTTTCTTTTCCATTTTCATTATCACAACACTGACTTGGGCCCTAATAAATCCATGCCCAGACCATTTTAATTTCTTTCTAATTGGTCTTTGCAATTCTCCTATTTTTCCTTTCCTACACATTTGTGCCAGGATAATTTTTTATTTTATCTCTTTATTACATAAACCTTTATAAGTTTTCACTGCCTACCAAAAAGGTCATAACTTTTTAGCTTGACTTTCAAGGTCCCCCAATTAACCCTAATCTGGACTTACCTCTAAATACAACCACTCATCAAACTTTCATTCCATTTTGGGGTTCAAGACCAATCAACTTGCTGCCCCCCAATTATACCTTATGTTTTCTTGAGTCTACATAATTTCTCATGCCATACTCCTTGTTTCCCCTGGCTTCTTGCCATTTCTACCTATTGGAATTATATCATCAATCAACACAATCGTTACCTCTTCTATATCACCTCAGGGAAAATGATTTATTTTTTTCTTGTATGCTTTATAAAGACTTATTCTTTGGATCTTTCATTAAATAATAATTCACTGTCTGGTTTGGCAATTATGAGCCTGACTTGCCTCCATGTCTAGAATATAAATTCCAAAGGAGATTGCAACTTTTATTTCTTTATATCTTAAATAACCTATAGGTAGTAAGCTGAATTCTCCTTATGTCAGTTTAGATCAATGAGGAAACTCTTACTAACTAACTACTGGGTAAGGAACTGGGATAAGCATAGAGGACACAAAGATGATTAATATAATTCCTTGATGAATTTACAATGTAATAGGGAAGATGTTAAAAATGCATAAATAAGTATGATAGAAAATAAGGGCAAAAGACATATCTAGGCAAGATATATTAGGAAGGTTTGAGGAAGGAAATGTCACTTTCAGATGAAGGGATCATAAAAACCTTTCTAATGGAGATGGCCCTTGAGTTGGTTTTGAAAGAAGAGAAGGCAAAGAAGAGCCAGTTATGTAATCCAGGCAAAGGTGATGACATATACAACTGCATGGAAACAGGTTAACAAAATGAGATAAAAAAAAACCCAGTAATCCTATTGACTGGAACTTAGGGTGCACAGAAGAGATCAATGTGAAAACAACTGAAACTATTGATTTGGATTAGATTTTGGAAGGCTTCAACTACCAGGCTGGGTTTATAGTTTATGCTATAGGCCTGACGGAGCCACAGAAGGTTGCTGAGCAGCAAAGTGGCAAAATCAGGACTGTGCATTAGGGAGTCTGGCTTATCAGCTAAGTGAAGATGCTCTAGAAAGGGGAGAGACTAAAGGCAAAGATGTAAGTTTGGGAGTTATTATAATACTAGTTACATGCTGCTGTATTTTTAGAAGTGTTAAAATGTATTTGGAGGCATTTTCAGACAAATTGAGCCACCTACCACTGACTATTAATAGTGTCTAATCAGAAATTTACATTTTGTGAAGATCAAAGCTAATATAGCCTACCTCAAATAAAATAAATGAAGCTTATAGATGGGTATATATTCAGATACGAATATAGGAAAACTGTAAAACAAAATGTGTAATGAGAAGAACATTATACTGCACATAGACAGACCTGAATTATTATCTTGCTTCATGTGACCTTGGTTGAAGCATTACTTCTTTAGACCTTAGGAAGTTATGCTGGCTGATCTCATCTAGATTTGACATTTATATAATTGTATGGTTGATAATCTATAGTTAAGACTGATACCTATATGAAAGCTTCATTCCTGATAGTCTATAAAATGATCTTTCCTCATTTGGGGTGGGAGGGATTGAAAACTTTCCTTTTGCTTTTTATTCATTAAATTATCTCTGTGTTCTTTAGATTATTTACATTCAAGTTTTTTATTAGACCACAACTTGATGGTATATATAGAAGAACTTGGTTTTGACTGAAAGACCTAGGTTCAAACCCTGATTCTGTCACTTAATAGCCATTTCATTACATGTCATTTTAGTAACATGATCCTCAGTTTCTTTTCACCTGCAAACTGAGAATAATATTAGTATTTCAATAAAAATATGAATAAAATTATTATTAAAGTTATATAAAATTGAGCAATTGTTATAGGCAAAACACATGTTTATGAAGTAATCACCACACAGAAGCAGAAGGGGCAGGGGAGGAGGAAGGGATATCAAGAAGGGGACTCAAGCTTTGAAGAGCATGACGATATGTAATCTATTTTAAAATTTTTATTGATGATTTTTTTAACATTACAAACATTTACAAACTACCCTTACTCTGTGAAAAATCTCTCATACAAAGCCAAAGAGTTTAATACAACTAATAATATAGTAACCTCATCTGAAAGTGCATGCAACATTTCACATCTGTAGCTCTCTTCCACTTCTCTATTTTAAAAAAAAAAAGAATCCTCCCCATTGCAAAAAGAAAAGAAAAACATATTTCTTCAAAAAATATTTTCTCAATGGCTGTTAATATACATGTACTTGTGTGTATACATATATATCACACATATAAATAAATGTGTTTTAGTATGTCTGTATATATGTGTGTATGGATATATGCAGATTTCTCATTCTGCAACCTAAATCTGTCACATCTCTGTAGTGGGTAGCATGTTTCGTTGGCCTTCAGAAGTCATAAATGGTCATTGTTTTGATCATACTTCTTACAGTTTTCAAAGTTCTTTTACATTTTGCATTTCTAGCATTTACCACCAGCACTCCTCTAAACATCATATTTCTGCACTGGGTACCCTGCTCCCTTTTCTACTTCCTTCCATGTGTTGCTGTTCAAAGGTAGAGACTGTCTTTTGGTCTTTCTTTGTATCCCTAGCACTTAGCATAATTCCTGGCACAGAACAGGTCCTTAATAAGTGTTTACTGACTGACTTGCTACACTATGGTTATTACTGTATAAATTCTTTTCCTAGCTCTGCTCATTTCATTCATCAGTCTTCAAAAATCTTCATTTTTTTTTGTCTCAGACTGATGTTACAGTATAAAATGTCTTTCTGATTCTGTTGACTTCAGTCTAAATCAGTTTGTAAAAATCTGCATCTTTTCTGAGATCACACATTTCTTTATTATTTACAGCATAATTTATTTGTAAGAATACACTTGAAATACATGTGAGATGTTGGTCTATACCTAGTTTCTACCAAACTGCTTTCCACTTTTCCCAGCAATTTTGGTCACATAGTGAGTTGCTGTCCCAAACTCTTGTATCTTTGGATTTATCAAACACTAGGTTACTGTAGTCATCTCTTACTGAATACTGTGTACCTAACTTATTCCACTGATCCACCATTCTGTTTCTTAACCAGTATTTTATTGCTTTTAATGATTACAAGTTTGTAATACAGTTTGAAATGTGGTACAACTAAGCTACCTTCCTTCATATTAAAAAAAAAAATCCCCTTGATTGTTTTGACATTTTTTTCTTCCAGAAGAATTTTGCTACTTTCAAGCTCTGTAAAACAATTCTTAGATTATTTGATTGGAATGATACTGAATAAGTAAATTAATTTAGGTAGAATTGCTATTTTTATTATATTGTCTTGACATACCCATGAGCAATTAAACATTTCTCCAATTGACTGGATCTGTCTTTATTTGTGCAAAAAGTGTTTTGTAATTGTGTTCATACGGTTACTGGGTTTGTCTCGGAAGATGGAGTCCCAAGAATTTTATATTGTCTAACAATTATTTTATGTTGAATTTTTTTTTCTAT
This sequence comes from Bettongia penicillata ogilbyi, assembly GCA_023548195.1. Classification (NCBI taxonomy): domain Eukaryota; kingdom Metazoa; phylum Chordata; class Mammalia; order Diprotodontia; family Potoroidae; genus Bettongia; species Bettongia penicillata. The sequence continues at coordinate 2,883,410 of JAJHZJ010000049.1, read as the reverse complement.
CTCTTCTTGGTAGACCTTATCGGTATTATAATGAAATGCTGATGATTTCTGTGGTTTTATCTTATAGTCTTAAACTTCGCAGAAGTTAATTATTTCAACTGGTTTTTAAGTTGATTCTCTAGGATTCTCTAAGTATAGTATCATATTATCTGCAAAGAGCAATAGTCTTGCTATTTATGATTTTATGTTACATATATATTTATATACTACTATAAATGAGGGTATTATCTATTCTAATTCTTTCCATTTCTTTTTTTTTAAATTGATATAGCTAGTACTTCTAGTATATGGTGGTGATGAACATTCTTGCTTCACCCAGGACCATTTTAGTAAGAATTATTTTAGTTGTCCTAAGATGTATAAGCATCTGACTGTGGCAAGGAACAATGATGAAAACAAAATGATGGCTTAAAAAAAGCAATCAAATCTATAAAAAAAACAAAACAAAACAAAACAGTTGAGTCAAAGAAGCAACAGAATTCTTGCTCAAGTCATCTTTTAAGTGGACATTATTCAGAATTATGGAGATAACTGCAATTTAATCTTCCTTGGCCATTTCCTGACCAAACTGACTCATTTTCTTATTTTCCTCATAAGACAGGATCAGTTTACAGCCCTTAAAATTAGGGAACCTAAAGTTTTACAAACTCTACTGCTGAGGCCCATACAAGTGAATCCAAATATGATCCATAGATGTTAATTACCATAATTAACTAAATCTCTTAACTATCGATCAATAATCTAAATTTCTATAAACAAATCCAAAGTTGATGTTGTCATTCTATACCTGTAGTTGGTGGGAACTTTGAAACAGTTTATTACTTTTCACTTTTTACTCCCCAAACTATATGGGTATTGGAAAATGCTTCCCATGCTGCTAGACAGAGACACTCCTATTTTTGTATTTGCTGCATACATATATGAGAAAATGTCAGTAATCAAAAAAGTTGCTGATTTATCTCTCATAAAAACTATCATGAAATCAGATTAGATTAATAAATCATTTAATTTTGTTTTATTTTTTAATGGAATAGCTTTCAAAGATATCTTATTGATTATGGCAATCAATTACTATATGAAAAGAACAGCTTGTGTTCATAAAATGTATGAATATAGAAATATATGTTAGCTGATATTATTCTTTCTATATACACACACACATGTGTTTACTGGTCTTTTAATACCATTCATAAACATTTTGATGTATTACTTATCCTTTTGGGGAGATTTTTGAATACATATATTGATTTTCCTTGATTGAATTTTAAAACATACTTGTTAGTGTATCTTTTTATGTGCCAGATCATTTTGGATAGCTCCCTACCTAAGGAAAACGAGTCAAAACTCAGAATAATGCATTGGTAGAGGACTGATGAAGAGGCATAACATTCCCCTTAGTGGTGGACTTCATGTGTGTGATGGGGCACATGCCATCAGACATGTTCGTTGTGTTAATGTTTTATTTAATCATCTTCCTTATTTTTAAAGGGGAGATTCTGAGTGTAGTATTAGGAAACAGTAACAACATCAATAATTTTTAAGTGAGTCGGATTTTACAATGTCATTTTGACTTTATATGTCAGTTATGCATTGACTGTCTTTGATGTATCCATGTAGAACACAGGATAACATGCTCCTCTGCATGATTATGATAAAAATAACAATGTCATTTGGCTTTAAGGTGAAATGCAAAACAACTGACAATATTTACCACCAGAAAAATTTCAGTTCTATATGTCCCTAAACATTCAGATGAGAACTGAAAAATTCACATACTTGGAAGCATTTAGCACTTAGATTATTGTCATTTCTTTCTCCAGCTCATTTTATAGATGAGGAACTGAGGAAAATAGAGTTAAGTGACTTACCCAAGGTTACATAGCTAGTAAATGTCTGAGGCCAGATTTGAACTCAGGAAGATGAATCTTTCTGACTCCTGGACTGATATTCTATCCACTCTACCATTTAGCTGCCCAGTTGCTCTAAATCCCACTCAAAGAATTTTTGAACCAAGGCAGAACTCACCTATCTTAGAAATATATTATGAGGTGCAACGTGATAAAAACAAGTAAATAAATAAGAATTAAGTACTATGAGCAGATTAGAAGTTGACCTCTGAATGTGAAGCCTTCAAAACCATAACTAGCAATGCTTTGTTTACTCATGAAAACATAGATTAGCTTTGACTTAGTCTTTCTTTTTTCCAGTCTGTTCTCCAAAAGATGCATAATTGGTGGTTCATTTGGAAATAGAATGTTGAATGAGACACGAAATTGCTACACTGTTGGAAATACACAGGCACACGCATATATATATGTACACATGCACATACACACAAAATCACAGAACCAATAGACAAAGCTTAACAAGCTGATTCATGCTTCATTTTCTAATTCAGCTCTTGGAAAATAGACCTATAAATTATTTCTAGAAATGAATTTAGAGAGCACATGGCAGAAATTTGGGGTTTTTGCTCTCATAATTATGTTCAAAACCCTCCACCACAAAATAACCACCAAATAAAACCACACTGTTGATTTTTCAATCCTATGCTCATGGAAATATCTCATGTTCTAGAAGTAGAATTATTTTACAAAATCTACATTTATTTCTTACTCCACAGGGAGATATATTTTGGGAGTTCAGAATGGGACCATGTGGAGTAGCAATGATCATAAATGATACTGACAAATATTTGTCAATTAGCCTTCAAAAAGGCATGCACAATACACTTTAAATTTTAATTTGCATTATTAATATTATTTTAATCACTTTCTTAAGCCTAGAAAATTGCAATAAATTAAGCCCTCATTTGTAGCATTTGCCAGCTTCCTAGATGTAAATGCTCAAATTTGAGAGGTATGAATGACTAGGTTTCAGGATACGTCTGTGCAAAAGATACTGAGTTTATGCTAATCACTTTGGAACGTGGGAGTAAGTGTGAGGTAGACTATTACAAAATAAGTATGTTGCTAAGAATTCTCCATATTACACCAGAATCAAGTGGAGGAAGTTTTGGGTAGATATACAGAAGTTTATTGTAGCCTGCTTATTATCTAATCAGTATGATATTTTATAATTATGAAGGAATAACAATGGATAAAAGAAAAGCTCATGTTGATGTTTGGTATGTGATTACTTATGGTCATTTTTATTAATATTATTTAAATGATTATGTTAATTTTCAGGTAATAATTGAGTGTCTTCTGTAAGGAAATCCCTCAAACATTCTGGTAAACTGGAGGGGGTGGGGAGGGAGAGAAAGCATAGGTCCTTCTTAAAGAATTGGGAATATTTGAGTTCTCTCCAGCTGAGAGAGAAGAGTAAGAGTAAACTTGAGCAAAAAAAGTCAAACTACTTGGAAACCATTCTCTAATACCACAAAAGAGGGTTTTATTTAAAAAGGAACCAAGGTGTAGTAGATAGGGCACTAAGTTAATAGTCAAAAAGGCCAGGGTTCCCATCCCTCCTGAGACACCTACTACCTGGGTGACTGTGGGCAAGTTATTTAGTTGGTAGAGGCCTCCATTTCAAAACTTATCTCTAAAATAGAGGGAGATTTGGCTTGACTCCTTCCCTCTATGACATTCCTGTTTATGACAGTCTAGATAAAAATAGTGATTTTCAAGTTTATGTGCATCAATTATCTCCAAAAGTTAAAGACAAATACAGGACTAAGCACAGAAAAGACAAGAAACCATGCTGGGTTTTTGGACCCTTTGTTGCTATTGAAAATATTTCTTCTATTAAGCTTGGTCAAGTTGCTGAACATGGCAATTTCCTTAATTTTTGAAGAATAATCTATGACTCGAGTATCTATCTGAGATTTGACAGAAACAATTTATCATCATGTTACTTTTATCTATCAAAGAACCTATTGGTCACTCCATTATTAAATTCTGATATTTAGGCTCTTTTGTCAACTGGATGTCCTACTCTTAAGAGCATTAGATTTGTTATAAGAAGGCTGAAATTTACATACTTGCTTTATCATTCACTAGATGTATGACCAGAAATATGTAAGTTTACCTCCCTCAGCTTCAGTTTTCTAATCCGTAAAATTAGGATAATAACATTACTTTCCTTATTGATATTTATTGGTTATTGCCTGCAGCCAAACTTTAGGAGAATAGCAGTACTATTGAAAGCCATTTCTTACCTGTATTTATCCTACTTCCAGTTTTAAGTAAAATTTCCTTAGAGTTTATGAGTAGGAAAACTAATGAGAGAAAGGAATTAGTGGCTAGTCCATAAACTGGAAAGCTTTGGCAACATTGGCTAACTCTGATAGGAAACGTTAGTGCTCCCAATGAGATTAGCGAGGTATCATCATTATCATTATCCTCATCAAAACTTGCATTCATAGAATGCATTAAGGTTTCCAAAGCACTTATACTGTCTCATTTGATCCTCATAACATTGTGATGTACATACTATTATTATCATTTTATAGAAGAAAAGACAAGCTGAGAGAGATTTCCTCAGGGCCACACAGCTGGTAGTTGTGTCAGAGGGCTTCCTGACTGGCACTGTTATACCTCCTAGTTTCCTAAAGAACTAAAAATTATGTCTTTCCTAAAACTCTTGGGTTTGGAAAGTAACTATAGATTGCTACAGATAGCCTGGGGCTGGCAGAGGCCATGGGTGCAGCTATGTGGAGAATGGCCTCCTTACCAAGTCAAAAAAAAAATCATTTTGGGAGGGGAAGACCTTTGGGGTTTCTAGACAAAATAGAAACAATTCCTATTTCCATTCACTGTAAGTCAAACAGGGCCCAAATAAGAACCAAGCAGAGCTTAGCCCGGGACTGATTGTTGGCCAAAAGAACACCGAAAGTGATTTCTGTTTAAGGCTTGGTCCTTGTAATAGCAAGCAAAATAGGATATTTTGCTATTTTTGTTTTAGTATACACAAGTGCCTCTGATTGAATCTTGCCTTTATCAACCAAAAATCTTTACTGGGAGTAAAGAACAAAAAAGAAACAAGAGTTTCCTTAACTTCAAGGAGTATATGTATTTGTATTGTTAATTATTTTAATATGATTAAAGAAGATCTTCCCCACCCATTAATGGGTCTGCCCATTAAGGGGAGTTTGATTAAGGAAGATTTGTAGGAACCTTTTGTTAAGTTTCTAATGAGGCACTAGTTCTCTAAGGCTGAGATGCCCTCTGCCTGTAAAAAAAAATGTATAAATACTCTGAGGGTGAGGTTTTACTTTGGGGCTTAGTTTTTGGAAGATGGTTTATATGCCAGATGTGACTCTGGGAAGCCATTAAGTTGTTCTCCCCTCCCCCCCCAGGCTTTGAAAATCCAGATGTTGGTGCTTCCCTGTTTGGTGACTATGGTCAGACAGTTGGACCTGTCTGTTGATTTATACATGTATTGCTTATGGTTAGACAGTTGGAAGCCTGTATATTGATCTTTATTTCTCTTACTGTATTTTTCTCTATTGGTGAATGATCTATGTGCTTGATTACAGTGATTGTTGACCCCTCAAAAGTTACCTTTCCTTTAAGAAAAGCAGATCAAAGGACCTATGATAACAGGTCTGCCTGTGTATGTTGGGGTGCTTGCTTTTATAGTCCTTAAGAAAGAAAAGGTTTAGAAAGAAGGAAGAAAGGAAGGAGGGAAGGAAGGAGCTGTGTTGTTGCTATTTCTATTCTCAGTGATGACCATGACATCAGATTTAATTCAATGATGTTGAATGAGCTAACATGAGTTTAACTTTTAGGTGCTCTAACAGTTAATTGAATCATAGATTTGGAGATAGAAAATATCTTAGGTTATTTAATTCAACCCCACTATTTGAAGATAAGGAAACTGAGACTCAGAGAGGTTAAGAAACTTGCCAAAGATCACACTGATAATAGTTGGCATAGCTGAAATTAGAACTCAGGTCCAGAGATCCCAAATTCAGCACTCTTTCCACTGTACCATGGTATAGTGTATAATCAGTCAGAACAGTTTTTTATAGGGAAATTGGAAGAGATTCCAATAACTTGCCATGTTAACTTTATTTTCTCTGATCTTGCTCCTTCCTTCTCCTGTGGTCTCATTTCTGTCTTATTTGTATGTGAGTGCTGTATAAAGCACAACAGGACACATTGTGGCTGGCCCGAAGAAAATATTTGATGGTTAGAGATATGCAATGACTTTGGAGTCAGAGGAGCTAGGTAGAAATCCTGCCTCTGATACTTCTTCTCTGTGGCAGATAAACTAAAACCTCAGAGAGCCTCAGTTCCATAGTTGGTAAAATAAGGAATTTGGACTATAAGACTTCTAAGGTTGTTTGGTTGAATGTTTCAGTCATTTTCAACTCTTCATGACCCCATCTGGGATTTTCTTTGCAAAGATACTTGAATCATTTGCCATTCCCTTCTCCAGCTCATTTTACAGATGAGAAACTGAGGCAACAGGGTTAAGTGACTTGCCCAGAGTTACATAGCTAACAAGTGACTGTGACCAGATTTAATCTCTGGTCTTCCTGACTCCAGGTATAGTGCTCTATCCACTGGACCACCCACCTGCCCTCAAAGATCTTTTTCTGCTCTTAATTACAATCATACGAAATTTAAAATTCTGTTTATGGCATATATGTTTGAGTGTGGATGATTACATTTTACTATATGATGTGAAAAAGGTACGCTGAGATGTAATATATCTACAAAGGTAGACAGAGTTTCCCTGGTGGATTAGGGCTCACAAACTATTCTGCATATTCTCATTAGATAGATGTACACTGACTGCACCAATCAGAATTACAGTTAGAGTGCTGATACCCAAAGAAAGGCAGATCTGAAAATTAGTGCATACCCACTTTCTGAAAACAATAGAAAACTTAAAGCTTCATTGAAGAATTTTCTTTATTTTTTGTGGAATGTAACTCAGCATGAGACTTTATAGCATCTACATAAAGAGCCAAAACATCACTTGCTGCTTAAATACAAATGCAAGAGAATATTATTATTGTAGTTAATATTTTTTCAACATCAATTATCCATTTTTATGAAATGCAAATTTCCCCATAAGTTCTGTGATGCCTTATCATAGAGAAGTGATGTTAGATCATACCTCCACAACCTGTCACCCACTGAAGGATTTCAGGTAGCCTGCAAAAAATGTAGAGGAAAACTTTGATTTTTCAGGAGCCACCCAAAATCTTTTAGCATACCACAAGCAACCAGCAGGACAAAGGTTGTTCAGGCCTGCCTTAGATTCTAAAAGGTTATGCCAGTGGATCAGAATTTTGGGAGGAACTACACTAGAAAGGATCTGAATATGGTCCTTATTATTGGCCATATGTGTTCTGTGTATAGGGATCAGGGTACCCCAAAGTAGCCTATAACTAGCTTGGTGATAATTATTTAGAATGCAACCACTTTCAAAGACTTGCAGAGTTGTGGTCTGCATCGGAAGAGAGAGAACTCAGCTCAATTAAATCAGAGATCGTGGAAATATTGAAGCATTTCCACTTATCACTGTATATAGATTATAACTGTCTTTGCAATTTTCATAAATTGCTTATACAGAGCCACTATATAAGGGCCACTTATGCGGGGTCCAAGAAAAAAGAAATAACAAACCAAAAGAAAGTACTTCATTATTAAGGTTGAAGAAAAGTGAGTTCTAGAAAAATAGAAGAATATTGCAAGAAATAGATTGAAATATTGAAAAGGAAACTAAATATTAGGAAAACATTATGACATTTAGCATTGAATTATGAAATAACATTCCAAGGAAAAAAGCAAGAAAGAATGACAGATTTAATTCAAGTAGTTTTTTTCTTTTAAAATAACTATGAGAAAAATTTTCACTGTAATTGGTGGAATAAATTACAGTGGAAAAGATGCTTAATTGCAATGATGAGAAATACTCAGTAAGGATTCAAGATAAACGTTTTATTGAAGAAGCCAATGTTCCAGGGAGACTGGATTGCTAGATTGAGAAGGGAACTGCATGTTCTGGGGAAAATGATGACAAACCAAAAAAAAAAAAAACCCAAACCCAAAAAAACAAATCCCCAAAACCATTAAACCAGCATCCTATTATGTGAACAGGTTGATTAAAAAGATCTGATTCTTGAAACTCTTCTAGAAAGGTTCATACTAAGCCCAAGTCACAGATTATTTTATATAGTTTCTATTTTTACACTTACTGGTTTAACATAAAATTAAGAAGTATGTTAAGAAAAAGCATTTTCAACACCCAACCTAAAAATTACTCTGATCATAAAAAACACAAACTATGAAGAATTCAGAGAAAATTGTAATATCATTTTAATGCAGAAAAAAATGAAAGCAAAACCAGAGCACTAATTCACATAACCATAACCATTATAATGTAAAGAAAAACAACACTAAAAGACTTCATAACTGGTGAGTGTGGTAACCAGTTGTGACTTCAAAGGACTGTTGATGAAGCAATCATTTCCCACCTCTCAGCAGAGAGGGAATAGACTGTGAGGACTGAAATACGCGATGCCAAATTTAGCCAATGCATAGATTTGTTTTGCTTGGCTATGTTGATTAATTACAAGAGGGGGATGTGGGAGCTGCCTAGGAAGTGATAATGATATTTTTAAGAGAAAAGAATATGTTATCTATTGAAAAAATCTGTTCTCTTTTTTTTTTTTTTTTTTTTTACTATAGATGGGTCCTGGCCATAGTCTACATGTTCCATCTGTACACCCAATGGAGCCAGAAAAAAAAAAGGCAAAAAAAGTCTCTGGTACATTGGGTAGAGTCCTTGTGGTGAATTCATTGGAATACATAGATGAAATTGGCACAAGATGAACAGGCATGGATGGATTGTGATGGATTCATACTATTATAGTAGCATGAAAACAACTGTTCTTTTTATTTCTCCCCATGAAAAATTATCATTCTAGACCCCAACAGTTGATATAACAGCCTAATGAATAAAACAAGATATGTCTTGACCTAACTTTACTAATGAATCATTGTATGATCTCATATATATTTTAACCTGTGACTTGATCTCTTCTAGGGAATAATTATGACAACCCTCGTTTTTAACTCATAGGAGAGATTTCTCATTGTATGCATAAATTAGTTGACTTTATGAGTTCATGAACTTCCAGGTAAATGATGAATAAAAATGTCATTTATTTTACATGTCATTTTCTCATTTGTCAGTGACATTAGGACCCTTATAAAATCACAATATTCTTGGGGCAGAGAAAATTTCTGTTGGGTCAAATTTGTGCTAATTTAATATATTCAGTTAAAAAATGATCAAGTTATAATTTAACTTAAGCCCTAATAATGTACAACTATGGTGGCAAATTAAGTCCCCTCACTGTAGAATTTGAAATGAAGTTCCCCCTCCCCCCATATTTGAAAATTTTTGGTGGCATAGTAGTTCCAAAGATAACTTCGCAGCATTTAAAAATGAAAAGATTAGACTAGTTTCTCCTACCCATGCCAATTCCTTCATTTGAAGGAAAATACCTCTACAAATGAGTGATTATACAATAAGCCTGCTTCTACAATACAAGAGGGAAATGGAAGCCCACACACAAGACTTAACATGTCCAAAGAGATTTATTCAAAAATGAAGCCTTTCCAATTCACTGGCAATAGTATTAAAATGATCTGTATGTTTAACTGAATACTGATTGAGGTAATAGCTTCCTAAACCAGGATGGTGGTATGGTAGCTCCAGTGATAGCTTCCCAGTTTTCCCTTTTTGCAGTAGAAAAGTTCCATCACTAATACACTACAGAAAATAATGGTAGTCATATGGCAGGGGAGGGGATGAGAGGAGTGGTCATGGATGTTGGTTGGTAAAGATAAAGTTTTATCAGCCCTCTCCATTTTTAGATTTACTCTTGGGGATCTTTGAGCATAATACTTGATTGGCAGGGGTGAAATTGTGGCACTAGAATGTTTCACCAATTTACCAAATGTCAGCTAACAAGGTACACATAGACGGTCTTATCTATACTAGGGGCCATGTGAACCCAGATGGAAACTTATCTATAAAGTTGCTTAGGAAAAGAGTGGGGAGTTCATGGTTTATTTTAGGTATAAAAGCAAAAGGCAAGGTAAAATAACATAAGATACATGCCAAGTGATATGGGCAAGAATCTTTCCAAAGAGTTCTGTCTCTTGGATGACCTGACAAATACTCACACAGATACTTATGTTATTTGATTTTGTTTTTGATGATTTAGTTTGGTTTGGTTTTACTTGGGAAAATACCTGTTAATGGTACAGACTATATGAGGGAGTAGGAATAAACTTCTAATACATAAAGATCCCAACAAACTCTTGTTTATTAATTAAATTATGTGTGTATGTGCACATATATATTTTGCAGCAAACAACCTTGATTAATGTATATTCCTCAAAGTGAAGAATGATAGCACTTTCAGTTGCAAAATATTAGGGCATAAAACCATATCCTTAAACCACATGATAAGGATTACAGAACTGCAGAGACCAGGCATCATGAAAAGCATTGCAACAGTGAAATTTTTCTTGGTCCTACCAAAAGTAGTCAGGGTAAGATTTGGAATCATGGGGCCACCTCAGGATCAGAACAGAAATTAGAAGTTATTCCAATTGAACTGAAGTTCTTACAGATCCACTCAAGTGATAAATACTCAGTGCCTTCTGGAATTTTAAGTTATTTTTTTTTTGTGGGTATATACTTTTATGAGAGAACATTAATGGACAATGACATCTAGTAACTTTGCCTAATGGCTCAGGTTTAAGGAATCCCAATCTACTTTAAAAAAGGGGCCCAGACCTTGCCCATATTGCTAGAGCACATACACATTGGCATGCCTGGTTTTGCACCTAGAATAGCTCAAGGGACATTTAAAAATCTGTTGTCTCTGATTATAACTTATATCTAAACTGGAAAATCCTGATAAACTCAGCTGAACACTATATGTACAAACATTAAAGAAATTACATTCCAATATGATATAGTATTCAAGATTTGTATGCTGCCCTGTGAAAACTCTTGTTAGTTATACCTACACTTTACAATTAAAGTATAACACAATATATCTCGTAACCCAATGACTATTGCAAGAAAATATATGTCATGGGGTGAAATCCAGTGATCCAAGATAATTATGATAATTTTTTAAATACATGTAATAATCACAAAACTCCAAGGGATGGAGCCAAGATGGCAGAGTAAAAGCAGGGACTTCCCTAAGTTCTCCCCTAAAACCCTCTAAATACCTATAAAATGACATTAAACAAATTCTAGAGCTACACAACCCACAAAATGACAGAGTGAAACAAATCCCCAAACCAAGACAACATGGAAGGTCAATAGAAAGGGTCTTTCACACAAGGCAGAGAGCAGAACACAGTCCAGCATGGCCTGCACCAGCACAGATGGGCCTGGGCAGACCTCAGGGGAATAAATCATTGGCAGCTGTTCCAGTTTACAGACTTCTCAACCCACAAACACCAAAAAGGTCAGTGGGACCTTTTTTGTGGGACCTGGATGAAAGAAGATTTCCCTGTCTGACCAGGTCTGGTCCCAGCCCCAGGGTAGTGGGGGTGGTGGGTGGTGGCAGCAGCAGCAGCCGTGGCAGAGGCTGCTCCTGTAGTTCTGGCCCCACAGATGATGGGGAATCCAGAGGCTGATACAAAATCCCTAAAGTGTGGAACAGTACACCCACCACCACCACTAGAAGCAGAGTTCTACCTTGACAGTTATTAGGTTAAGAAGATGAGTAAACATTGTAAAAGAACTCAAACTATAAAATCATACTTTGGTGACAAGAAGATCAGGGCATACAATGAGAGTAGGATAGCAGAGTCCTATATCAAAATCCTTCAAGAGGAATATGAATTGTCTCAGGCCATGGAAGAGCTCCAAAATGAGGTCAAAAAGGAAAAGCAAACAAGAGAAGTACAGGGAAAATTTGGAAGAGAAATGAGAGTGATGCAAGGAAATCATGAAAATCAAGTCAACGGTTTGTTAAAGGAGATCCAAAAAAAATGCTGAAGAAACTAACACCTTAAAAAATGAACTAAGACACATGCCAAAAGAAGTCCAAAAAGTCAATGAGGAGAAGAATGCCTTATAAAGCAGAACTGGCCAAATGGAAAAGGAGGTCCGAAAGCTCATTGAAGAAAATAATTCCTTCAAAATTGGAATGGAGCAAATGGAAGCGAATGACTTTATGAGAAATCAAGAAATTATAAAATGGAACCAAAAGAATGAAAAAATAGAAGACAACATGAAATATCTCATTGGAAAAACCACCGACCTGAAAAATAGATCCAGGAGAGACAATTTAAAAATTATTGGACTACCTGAAAGCCATCATGAAAGAAAGACATCATCTTTCAAGAAATTATCAATGAAAATTGCCTTGATATTCTAGTACCAAAGGGTAAAATAGAAATTGAAAGAATCCACCAATTACCTCTGGAAAGTGATCCTAAAAGTAAAACTCCTAGGAATATTGTAGCCAAATTCCAGAGTTCCCAGGACAAGGAGAAAATACTGCAAGCAAGCATAAAGGAACAATTCGAGTATTGTGGAAATACAATGAGAATAACACAAGATCTAGAAGCTTCCACATTAAGGGACTAAGGGGTTTGGAATATGATATTCTGAAGGTCAGAGGAGCTAGTATTAAAACCAAGAATCACCTACTCAGCAAAACTGAGTATAATCCTTCAGGAGGAAAAATGGATATTCAATGAAATAGAGAACTTTCAAGCATTCTTGATAAAAAGACCAGAGCTGAATAGAAAAATCTGACTTTCAAATACAAGAATCAAGAGAAGCATGAAAAGGTAAACAGGAAGGAGAAATCATGAGATTTATTAAAGTTGAACTGCTTACATTCCTATATGGAAAGATAATATTTGTAACTCATGAGACCTTTCTCGAGTAATAGGGTAGTTGAAAGGGGAGAGGGAGAGAGACAGAGAGAGAGAGAGAGAGAGAGAGAGAGAGAGAGAGAGAGAGAGAGAATATAACATACACACTCAATTGGGTATCTTACTGTACAAAAAGTAGAGGGGAAGGAGATAAGAGAGGGGATGATAAAAGGGAGGGCAGATTGGGGGAGGGTCAGTCAGAAGCAAAAATCTTTCAAAAGGGACAGAATCAAAGGAGAAAATATAAAAATTGGAGGGCAGGATAGGATGAAGGGAAATATAGTCAGTCTTTCACAACATGACTGTTATGGAGGTGTTTTGAGGTGTATAATCTATATTGAATTGCATGTCTTCTCATTAGGGATGGATGGGGAGAGAAAAAAGAGAATTTGGAACTCAACACTTTAAAAGCAAATGTTAAAAAGTTGTTTTTTCATGCAGCTGGGAAATCAAATATACAGGCAATGGGGTAAAGGAATCTATGTTGCCCTACAAGAAAGTAAAGGGGAAGGGGTTGAGGGGGGTTGATAAAAGGGAGGGAAGACTTGAGGAAGGAGTTATCAGAAGGAATGCCATCTTGGAGTGGAGGAAGCAGAAAGATGGGAAGAAAATTTGGAATTCAGAATTTTGTGGAAATAAAAATTGAAAACTAAAAATAAATAAATTTAAATCTTAAAAAAAACCCTTAAAATCCCAACTCTGTCTAATAAGTTTCAAGTTAATAACTAATGTTTGGAAAGCAAATGTATTAAAAAGCATGGAAAACCCATGCCAATTACTTCCCTACAGACTGAATTTGTTGTACTGCACCCTGTCAAGACACTGACAAAAGAATGGAGCAAAATTCTGTAGCTGTAGTTTAGTTAAATTATAGAGCCATATTGATTTATACTTCTGTCTAGAATCCTTGGCACCCTCCAAACCCTCTTCTGAAAGCTCAGCTGTACAGAATATATTAGTTGGCAGAGAAAAGTCAAATGTTGCACTTATTTGGGAGATCTAAGTGAATTAGAAAATTTAAAAGGTTATACTAGTTACTTTAATACCAACTGAAAATACAGTGAGGTTGAATTTTGTAGACAGATTTAACTGTTGCCAGGAGGTTTTTCAAGAGCCATGGCGGGGCATATAGTCATCTATATGCCAAACAGAACCAAACAAAGCCAAGACTTAATGGCCAAGTATGTCCCTATGAGACAGTTGGTACAATTCCTTAACCTGGCACTGTTACTGTTTATCAATCTTTTACGTTCCCCATTTAAAGATGAAAATGAATCGCTTGCTTTTACATAAGGGACTATGTTTTCTAAACATGCCTATATGAAATCTTTATTTCTACCTTATTCTAACACTAAAACAGGGGTTCTTGACCTTTTTAGTGTCATAGAGCACACCTAGTTCTATGAAGGAAACCAATTATGCTGAAATAAAGTTATCAAAACATTAGAAGAAAAAAACAAGTTCACAGATCCCAAGTTAACAACCCCTTTCATAAACACTCAAAATTATTTTAAAAAATAATGATTATTGAATAAATTAGCATTATTTCAGGCAAACAATTATTTATTTAGACAATACTCAGATTTAATTAATGGTATCTTAAAACAGAAATCTGTTGCATAAGAGGTCTTTCTGTGCCTCTTAGGCTGGCCTACTGTAATGGTGCTTTGCTGGTCTAATGCGTTCAATTAAACCAAAAATCCTTAAGAACAGATGTGTTCCTGAGTCCTTGTCCATGTAACAGTTAATCTATGTAAGAAAAATGCTGTTGTTTTGGCTTAATGTCTATGCTTCTGGATGTAAATGCATTTGTGCACCGAGGTCTCAGTGGGAGTACAGAGAGGAGTGCTAAGCAGAAAGGCCAGTTAGCATAGCCAGACAGATGGAGGCAGGGGGATGAGGAAGAAATCCTTTCTTTACGCCAAATCGTTAAATACCCTCTGTGCACTAAAGCAACGACTCTCCACAGCTTTTATTTCCTTTGCTTCTTTACCCCCCCCCATAACATGACATGCTCACACCGCTCTTTTGAAACTAGTCCCTTGAAAGTTCTCCTTCTTGCCAAACGTAACTGAGGTGTTTGACAGTGATTCCATTAAAACGTGAACTCTTTGAGAGCAGGGATCATGTTTGCCTTTCTTTTCCACAGCACTTAACATCTAATATATACTTGTAAACTGACTGAGTGACCATAATCTTTGAAACTCTTGCCTTGGCTTATGACTATTAATTTACACTATTTTTACATTATTTCTTTGACCAGTCTATTTCCTTCTGACTCATTTACTTTGTCCTCCCCAACTATACAATTTAGGCTTGCATCCTTGGCCTTGCTCTCTCTCTTCAAAAATCTATTTCTTCAGCATATTAACTCTATATTGATATATGCCTAATGCATGCTTAATCTATAGCTTCAATACTATAATATCAATACTTAATCTATATTTTCAATCTCTTACCCTAGCTCCAGTTACATTGTAAAAAATAAAAGAAAACGAAACTAAATTCCCCCATTATTTTCTCCTTAAATTTTAATGACTCTAATTCTCCATTTTCCATAATTGAGATCTTAGAGTCATCTCTGTCAATCTAAGATTATTTCTAGCTGTAAATCTGGATCTGGAGTTAGAGGAATACATTCAGCCTCTGATAATTGCTCCCTATATGACCTCCGTCAAGTCATTGAGTCTTACAGGGCTTCAGTTTCCCCATTTATAACATGAGAGTTTAACTAGATAGTTGAGATCTCTCCCATCTCTGGATCTAATTCAACTAACCTGTATATCTAGTTATGTAAAATATTCCTTTGAAATATCTCCCATATTCATTCATTTCACTGTACTCCCAGTGGTTCAGCCCTATCTCTAGGACTCTACTGTAATGGCTTCCTTCCTGGTCCAAGGTTCAGAAAATTCATGTCCAATATCCCATATACCGACATCTAACTGACAGATCTCCCTTTAATATGGACTTTCTGATTTCATCATGATTCTGTGAAAAATAAGAAGTCACTGAAGACATCTGAGCAGAAGAGTGACCTCATTTTGCTTGTCATCCTCTTGCTCAAATGTCCTCAAAGGCTCTCTTTAACTCAGCATCAAATCCTTTGCTCACCTTGCAAGGTCTTACCTAACATAGCCCACCTTATTTTTCACTATGACCTCTGTCCTCTGCTCTAGCAAAACCAGCTTCCCCATTATTTAATAAACACACACACACACACACACACACACACACACACACACACACACACACCATTCTCATTTTTGCCTTTGTGCTTATGCTTTTTCTGTTTAACTTGTTTGAGACTTTCTTCCTTCCCTTCAACTTATTCAAATAGTACCTATACTTTAAAGTCCAGCTGAAGTCTCACCTCATCCTGTATGAAACCTTTCCTAATGAATCCTGGTCTTATTGATCTCCTTTGCACTAAATACCTGCAGGACTTGGAGTCTCTCTCACCCCATTCACCACTTCATGACATACAGTCATGCTTTTGATTGTTTCGTGTTTGTGAATTTTCTCTTTCTGAAGACACTGAAGCATGCTGAGATCAGGGATTATACTCCTGTGACTCTCCTCCTCCACCCCCACATTCCCAAACTGAGAATATGGTAGGCAATCAAAATAATATTCCACTTAAATGAGACTCATTTAAAAAACAAATGGTGTTTCAACAGTTTGATTAAAATAGGACTTTATCTTTACCAGAATAATGTTAATGATAAAAGCAGCAACCTACAAAATAATCTATTTCACTATTACCATATGTCTGTCTGAGAAATGTACAATCATGACTTGTATAAATGTGTCTATGTTGTGACTCAACTCAAGCATCAATTCTTTTTACATAAAGCCTTTCCTGCTCTCCCCAGCTGCTGCTTCTCTACCTCCCCAAACTACCTTCCATGTATTTTGTATATATTCTCTACATATTTGCCCAGGTAAATATCGCCTGTTGAAGGGGGGAGACAAAAACACCCAAAAAAACCATAAGCCCCTCATGGTCAGGGAATGTTCATTTTGTCTTTGTATACCTGTCATCTAGAACAGCATCTGCTGGCACATAGAAGGTACTTAATAAATGCTGATGATTGATTGCTTCTGGAATGACCATATACATACGTCTGGAAGGAGATCAGCAGAAAACTAAGATAGAGAGTCTGGCAGCACAGCATTACTGAAGTCAACTGATATGTTATTTTATACTATTTGCAGTTTTATAAAGGACCATAGCTCTAGAATTGTAAAGGACCTCAGATACATTTCACAAATGATGACCTGAGGCCAAATTCAGTGACTTATTCAGGATCACAGAACTAATTTGCATCCAAAGTAGGATATGAATTCAGATCCTTCTGACTCCAAGTACCATCATACTCCTTCTCTAATTATATACATATAAAGAGGAGACAGGAAGGAAGAGCACTGAATTTGACATCAGAAGGTTGAATTTCAAATCTGAGCCCCACTCATTTTGCTTAGGTGATTTAGAGAAAGTCACTTAACCTCATTTAAGCCAAAATTTCCTTACCTGTAAAAAAGTCTCTGGACTAGATGATCTCAAAGTTGCCTAAAAGATTTAAGTCCATGAAAAACCTCTCTTATTTCTTCTTCACTTCTTTCACATCTGAGTTATTTTTATGTTTCAGATTTCTCTTTTCAAAATTACTTTTATTCCACAATGTCCAAAGCAAACAATTCTTCCTCCTCCTCCTTCCTTAAGCAAGGACATAAGTAAAATTCAATATGACCAAGAGGTGTGCTATCTTAGCTATAGTATCACTAGGAGATCTCTACCGGAGAAAGCCATGGTATATTCAAAAGCTTGTGCTGTTGATATTTGTTAGAAAAAAATACAAACCTTAGGATAATATGTTCTTTATTGCTGTTTGCATGCTTATTTTTGGCTTTGTTTTTAAGAAACAAGCAGTACACAGAACATTGCATTTGGAGTCAAAAAGAGATGAATTAAAATCTTGCTATAGACAATTATTAGTTATGTGACCCTGGACACACCATTTCACAATTGCCACCAGCAGACTCAAGTTCCTCATGAGTACAATGGGAATAATACATACTTCACAGAGTTGATATGAGGATTAAATGAGTTAATATATGTAAAAATACTTTTTGCATCTTAAAGTAATATATGTAAAGTGTAAAGTAATATATAAATGATTTATTGTTATTACTACTACTATGGAAAGACTAAGGTTCTCAAGCCTAAGCAAGTATAGAAGGAAGCAATGTTCTTCAATACAAAGCATATCAATGGCAGCAGATAGCCAAAAGACTATCAAAAAAATAATATCAAAAGATATCATTGTTTATTTAGTAACAGAATTTTATAGAAGTTTAATCTTAAAGAAAAGACAGTGTTCCCTATTTATCTGAAAATTCATTTTGGCAAAAAAAAATAATGACCTTAAGGAAAACAGATTATGACCAAATACTCAATAAAGAAGATGACATAATAGGGAGAGGAGATGAGGCTACTTGTATAAGTCCTATAACATGGCATAGTGAGTTTTAGGACCTGCCACAAAAGACAATTTGTATGACCAAAGGTGTATAAAAGCGCTAGAGGTTAATTATGTAGGTACAAAAAAGATAAGATGTGTCCCCAGGGGTCTGGGTATGATTGGAGGAGAGGATGAGCATGGTGGGAGGTGTTGCTCAATGATGTAGATTTCTTTTCAAGCAAACATAGGATTGAATTGGGTGTAGCAGCATGAACTTATGATTATCTTTATACACCGTGTAGCAAATAAAGCTATATCAAATGCTGTCCAAATTACTTTCCGGTTGAACTCGTGATCAGGTTGCAGTAAAATCTAAAACCATTTTATAAGATGAAGTATCTTAGTGTTATCCTAGGATAGCTTTCAAGAACCTACCTAACCATTGTATTACTACACTCTAGATTACACTGTTTTGTGTCCCGTGGTATCCTTATTCCCAACAAACATTTTAGTCATAAAGCTTCAACAGTCCTAAAATTACTAATGTTAATGGAGAATATTTTCCTTCTGCAGTCATTCATATCCTTTGGGATTTTCATGGAAATGTATTCTAATTAGAGTGGAAACTGCATGAACATGTGAGACACACTGATATCTCACCATCAGACCATCTGCTATTGACTGAAATTCAGTATAATATAGACTATTTTGGATTTCATCCAAGGAGACTTTTGTGTTTGTTTATTTTTACCAGAAATACCAAAAAACTCCACAAAAGTTTTATACTAATGTCAAATTGTATCATGAAAGTAACCATGGGTTCTTAGTGAAGTGAAAGTCCTGATGGGTTCTACCAAGTTGAACAGACTTCAAGAATAGCCCCAAATAAAGATTGAGTCTGCTCTGCACTCACACTCACTACACATATCCAGTCCGTGGTTAAGACTTTTCATTCCTTATCTGCACATGTCTTTTATATATTTCCTCTTTTTTCCATTTATACAGTCACCATCCCAGTGTAGGCACTCATCACCTCACATCTGCACTTATAATTGATTTCCCTGCCACAATTCTCTCCCCACTCCAATCTCCACTTGATTGCTAAAGTGAATTTCCTAAAGCATGAGTCTGATAATATCATCACTACCAATATTTCAATAAAACTCCAGTGGCTCCCTGTTAACTCCAGGATGAAAAATATAGTCTTCTGTTTGACTTTTAAAATCCTTCACAACTTGACTCCTTCCTACCTTTCCAGTCTTCTCACACTTTACTCCCTTCCATATGCTCTATGATTCCCTGACATTGGCCGTCTTATCTTTCCTAGCACAAGACAATCCATCTATTGACCTTGTACCTTTTCACTGGCTGGCCCCTAGGTCTGCAATGCTCTTTCCCTTCACTTCTACCTCCTGAATTCCATTGTCTCATTCAAGACTCAGCTCAAATCCCACTTTCAACAGAACTTTTCTTACTTGTCTCACATTCCACTGCATCCAACCTTCCTAATGATGATGATGATGATGACGGTGATAATGATGGCAATTGTAAGAGACAACATTTATATAGACCATACTATGGGCCAGGCACTGTGGAGTGGCTTTGTAAATATCATCTTATTTGATTCCTCACAACACTGAGAGATAAATATCATTATTCCTGTTTTACAGTTGAAGAAATTGAGGCAGACAGAAGTTAAATGATTTGCCCAAGTTTGTCACATGTCTAGTGAGTGTCTGATGCTGAATCTGACTGCTGAATTTGAGCACAGGTTTTCTTGAGCTTTCTGATTCCAGGCCCTGTAATATTCTTTATACATTTTTCATGTACAATATTGTTCTATCTGTACTATTAGAATGTAACCTCTGAGGGGACAGAGACCTTTTGTCTCTATTGCCTTTGTTTGTGTTCCTAAAACACCTAAATGTTTAATATAGTGCCTGGTCCACAATAAATGTTTAATAGATGTTCACTGACCAATTTTTTGACTAAACTACTGGAGAGGAGGCAGTTGACCATGGCAATATGTGAAATAAGAAATGTACAAAATGGTTCTTGACAACCTCATTCTGCTTTTATTTTTTAAAATTTTTATTTCATTTCATTTTTGTGTTTTCATTTTAGTTCATCATTGACTTTGCTTGTCAATCAGCTGATTAATCAATTGATAATGTTTACTAAACAGTGCATGGGGTTCAGTCCTATGACAATGATATGTAGTAGAAAGTATTTAACACAGTCCCTATCCTCAAGTACCTTAAAATTGTAAATATAAGACCGACATAGTGGAAACACTCAGAGGACAGCACATGCAGGGAAATACTTTTGAGGCACAGATAGGATTCTTAAATTGCTGTAGTGCCAGTCCTGCCCACTTTCCCCATTCCTAGACTGTTCCTGCTGTTTCTATGATGAGTAGGGATGAAAAGGGACCTCAGAGGCCATCTAATACAACTCCTTTCTTTTACAGATGAGGAAAGTCAAGCCTCAGAATTTTTATTTTTTGTATTTATTTATTTATTGGCATTGACATTAATTTCCACAAAATTTTGAGTTCCAATTTTTCTCCCCATCGCTCCCTTCCCCCCACCCCATAATACCTTGCATTCTGATTATCCCTTCCCTCAATGTACCCTCCCTTCTATCTCACCCCACCCTTCTCTTATTCCCATATTCCCTCTTTTGCTGTAGGCAAGATTAATTTCTAAACCCCATTACCTGTGTTTCTTATTTCCAAGTTATATGCAATAAAAATTCTCAACATTTGTTTCTGATACTTTGAATTCCAACTTCTTTCCCTCATTCCCTCCCTACCCATTCCCACTGAGAAGGCAAGCAATTCAATACAGGCTATATACGTGTTGTTTTGCAAAAGACTTCCATAATAATCATGTTGTGTAATATCAACTATATTGCCCTCTATCCTACCCTGTTCCCCCTCTTTTTTATTCTCTCATGTAACCTTGTCTCTTCCCAAAAGTCTTTACTTCTAGATACTCCTTTCTCCCGTTTGTCCTCCCTTCTATCATCCCCCTTACCCCACTGGTCCCCTTTTCCCCTACTTTCTGGTAGTGTAAGACAGATTTTCATACCAAATTTAGTGAGCATGTTCTTCCCTCCTTAAGTCATATGTGAAGAGGGTAAGCTTCACTTTTCCTCTCTCACCTCCTCTCTTTTCTCCTCCATTGAATAAGACTTTTCCTATCTCTTTTATGAGTTAAAGTCTGCCCCATTCCATTTCTCCCTTTCTCCTCCCAGTATTTTCCTCCCTTACCCCTTGATTTTTCTTTTCTTTTCTTTTTTATGGATACCATCTCTTCTGCTTCAATTCAACCTGTACTCTCTGTCTATATGTGTATGTGTGTATGTGTGTGTGTTTATAATCCCTAAAACTATCCAAATACTGAGAAAAGTCTCAGGAGTTATAAATATTATCTTTCCATGTAGAAATGTAAACAGTTCAGCTTTAGAAAGTCCTTTATGATTTCTCTTTCATGTTTATCTTTTCATGCTTCTCTTGATTCTTCTGTTTGAAAGTCAAATTTTCTCTTCAGTTCTGGTCTTTTCATTAAGAATGCTTGAAAGTCCTCTATATCGTTGAAGGACCATTTATTCCCTTGAACTATTATACTCAGTTATTCTGGGTAGGTGATTCTTGGTTTTCATCCTAGTTCCTTTAACTTCTGGAATATCCTATTCTAAGCCCTTTGATCCCTTAATGTAGAAGTTGCCAGATCCTGTGTTATCCTGATTGTATTTCCACAACACTTGAATTGTTTCTTTCTAGCTACTTGCAATATTTTCTCCTTGACCTAAGAGCTCTGAAATTTGGCCACAATTTTCCTAGGAGTTTCTCTTTTTGGGTCTCTTTTAGGAAGTTATTGGTGGATTCTTTCAATATTTATTTTGCCCTCTGGTTCTAGAATCTCAGGGCAGTTTTCCTTAATAATTTCATGAAAGATAATGTCTAGGCTCTTTTTTTGATCATGGCTTTCAGGTAGTCCCATAATTTTTAATTGTCTCTCCTGGATCTATTTTCCAGGTCAGTTGTCTTTCCAATGAGATGTTTCACATTATCTTCTATTTTTTCAGTCTTTTGGTTTTGTTTTTTAATTTCTTGGTTTATCTCATAGTCATTAGGTTCCCTGAGCTTGACTTTCTCTTTTAAAGAAGTATTTTGTTCAGTGAGCTTTTGAACCTTCTCTTTCATTTGGTTAACTTTGCTTTTTAAAGTAACCTTCTCCTCATTGGTTTTTTGGACCTCTTTTTCATTTGAGTTAGCCTCTTTTTTAAAGGTTTTATTTTCCTCAGCATTTTTTTGGTTCTCCTTTAGCAAGTGACTGACATGCTTCTCAAGCTCTTCAATGTCCTGAGCCCATTTCATATTCATTTTGGAGGCACTGGAGGCAGAGGCCTTGACTTCCTCTGACAGTATTGCCTTGTTCTTCCTCATCTGAAAGGATGGAAGGACACATCTGTCCACCAAGAAAATAACCTTCTATGGTCTTATTTTTCCTTTTCTGGGGGCATTTTCTCTGCCAGTTACTTGACTTCTGAATCCTTTGTCAAGAGGAAGGTCCTACTGCTCCTCCTTTCCCTGGTATTGTACTCAAGACTGAGATTGAGATCAGCTGCTCAAGTCCCCCAAGAGCTTTGGGTGGAAGTGGAGTCACCACTGAGGGCTGAGGTTCAGATCAGCAGCTCAATTCCACCAGAGGCTTTAAGCTGAGCTGCCTGGACAATGGACCCAGGCTGCTTGTGCGCAGCAGCCTGCCACTTGCTGCTGCTGCTGCCACTTCCTGAAGCCAATTCTGGGGGAACCCTGTTCCCCTCTTGCCCAGCTGGGAAAGCCCTCCTACAATGACCTTTGGAGCTTCTTTGGTCATTTGGGGGTTGAAGTATCTAGGATACTCCCTGTTGTGAATTCTGCCATGTGGCCAGGGCTGGGCTCCACTCCTCTCAGCATCCCATGAGATAGACCTTTCCTGTTGGCCTTCCAGGTTACCTTTGTCTGGAAATCTCTTTAAATCTGTTGTTCTGTGGCTTCTGCTGCTCTAGAATTTGTTGAGAGTCATTTTTTACAGGTATTTTGTGGGCTGTGGGGGAAGCAGCAGAGTATATGTATCTTTCTCCTCTGCCATCTTGGCTCTCCCCCAAGCCCCCTCATTTTGCTTTTAAAGAGATGATGGCAGAACTATAAAAAAAGAGATGATGGCAGAACTGTAAAAAAAAGGAAAGATTCCTGGGGGCTGGGGGTACATAGATTTTAAATTTTCTATTTGTCTTATTGTTTAAAAACTGTAACAGTGAAATTATAGTCAAATTACTGATCACTGTAAAGTGATTAAATCAATATATTATTGGAAAATATATGTCAGTTTTGATGTACTTGCTATTGTGGAAACCATAAGACATATGGAAGTTACAACTAAGCAAAAAGATATTAAAGTTTTAGAAATTAAAATGAGTTGGTATAAACTGTGAAACCCTAAAGCAATGAAAAACTAAATTTCTTGGTACCCTTGAACATTTCTCCATTTTTATGATGTTGTTATTTGGTTGTTTTGGTTTTGTCTGACTCTTTGTGACTCCATTTGGGGTTTTCTTGGCAAAGATATTAGAGTCCTTTGTCATGCCCTCTCCAGAGCATTCTGCAGATAAGGAACTGAGAGGTAATTTGCCCAGGGTCACACAGCCAATAACTATTTGATGCCATATTTGAACTCAGAAAGATGAGTCTTCCTAGCTTTAGGTACAACAGTCTATGCATTGTACCATCTAGCTTACAATGATCATAGAATAAAAATCATTACTAATTAATCAAAAAAAATTTACTGAGCATCTACTATGAGTGAGAATTTTAATGTATCAAGTGTAGAAAACAAAAGTGAAAGTCCATCCTCTCCAAAAGCTTATATTCATATGGGAGAAATGACAACTATTTAAATATATACAAAACACATACAATTTAGATAAAATTTAACTTTAAGGGGAAGATGATAATTATAGGAGGTATTTTGAAAGGTCTCCCATAGAAGACAATACGAGACAAGTCTTTAAGGAAATCAGGGATTCCAAGAAATAGATGTGAGAAAAGAAAGAATTTCAAGAATGTGGGATAAATACAGTAGCAATGAGGGATGAAATGTGTGTTTGTCCTTCGTTGCCCAAGAAGACCATGCCATCAATAATGACATGACTTGCACTTGACTTTGTTTTGAGTGAGGGAGGGCTGTGCACGTCACCAGCCTCACTTGTACTCCAGAGTCATCTGAATCCAGTGACCAGATATTCATCAGGATGACTGGAGATGACCCAGAATGAGGAAATTGGGATTAAGTGACTTGTCCAAGGTCACACAGCTAGTGAGTGTCAAGTGTCTGAGGTGAGATTTGAACTCAGATCCTCTTGACTTTTGCACTGGTGCTCTATCCACTGCACCACTTAGCTGCCCTGGGGGGAGGGGATGAAATGACATTTCAGAGGAATAGGAAGAAGACCATTATGACTAGATTGTAAAACCTTCCTTTTATGAAAAATACTTTTTTAGCAATATGGTAGATATATCAGATTGTTTCAGGCAGGAAGACCAATTAGGAAACAGGAAGAACAATCAGGAGACAATTATAGTTGCTCAAGTGAGAAGGAATGAGGAACTGAACTAGGATGGTGTTTGTGTGAATTGAGAGGAGACAGAAATGACAGCATATGGAAACTGATGTGGACTGAGTGAGGGCAATGATTCAACGATGACATGAAAATTGCAAACCTAGGTAACTGGAAAAATGGTGGAGTCTTCAAAAGAAGCAGTGTTTTGGAAAATAAGTGAATTTAGAGGAAAAGAAAATGAATTAGTTTTAATATGTTGCATTTGAAATGGTATGGTACATGAAGAAAGATGTGAGCTTTGTGCCAAAATATATCTTAAAAGATAAATAGATAAATTCTATGATGAAAGAGATAAGAACTCTGTCATGAATTACTTTATATGAATAGGGCAACAGTTGGAGACTTTCTTATATGTGGTCAACCCTGCAGATAACTGTGTGTGTAGATTATTATGTTGGTTTAGTTAAGCCCAGGGTAATTCTTGGCAACTGCAAAGAACTATTTATGATTACTCAAAAGATATCTATTCAAAATCATTCCAAAGTAAAACATATTTAATACACTTTGTTTAGAATATGACATTTAACCAGATGAAAGAATAAAATTCCAGTTGACCTAAACAGCTATAACAAGATGAATGGTGGTCACAGATAGTATATAACATATTACAATGGCATTTTTAAAGGTGGAAGTAAAGATCTCATGTAAATTGTGATTTGAGGAGGAGGTGGTCCATTCATGAAGCAACAATAAGCTGAAGAAGATGAATAGGTTGAGTGCTGCATTGCTGCTCACAAATTATCATAAGAACTTGAATTCCTCTAGTATGATCAGTAGAAGCTCACTAGAGAATTTATGGGAGGGAATGGATAACAATATTACAGAATAAGAAAGGGTGAATGGCTGGCAATTTTGAATATAAGAAACTGTATTCTCATTAGTGAGATCACAAGTCAATTAGAGAACTGCAGAAGAAATTATCATATGGTCTTAACTGTAATGTGTTCGCATAAATGAATCAATGAAAAAGCATTTATTAAATGTTTCCAGGAACTGTACTTTTTGCTGTGGATACAAATACAAAAGAAGATAGTGCTTGCTCTTAAGAAACCTGTATGCTTTTGTAGGAGAAAATGCATATAGGGGAGTGATAGCCAAGAAGAGTTTTGGACTGGAAAATCACAAGAAAAGTGAGCTGAATGATAGGGCACTTAATTGAAGTGCTTGTTCCAGAAACAATGGTGTGGTGGAGTCAATTTGGTCAGTGTGTGTGTGTGTGTGTGTGTGTGTGTGTGTGTGTGTGTGTGTAATTTTTGAAGCTCAGATTAGAACTAACAGTGATGTATAAAAATATAGCGTTCAACTTAAACAATTTAGCAACCAAAATGGTTTGATGAAATAATCCTGCATTTCTGTTGTCACAAATCACAATAGCCAGGAAACAAAATGGTTGAGTCATAAAAGAGTAACTAGCTTCCAGCCTGATGTTTGATTTTTTTCCCAGACTGGAAGTGATCAAAATCTGTTCCCAAATAATGGCCATTATGTACAGTAATTGAATGGGTACTTGGGTATGAATGTTCACATTAAATTAGTCATTCATTGGTCCTTGTCTACAAAAATTCTGACCACTGAAAGAAGCAGCTTCCTCATCACTTGAAATAGCTTTCTTATGTTAAAGACTGAGATAAAGTAGAAAGTAACTTGTGGGTCAAGTTCCTTTATTGTTGGAAGAGGAACTGTGCAGAGTTCAATCTAGTAACTTTCTGTGAGTGTAGCTATTTTGCACATTTCAATATTTTAATTTATTTATTAGTATATTAGTATTTTAATTAGTATATTTTTTTATTATTTTATTAGTATAAAGAACTTCTGGTATAGAAACTATACCCCCTCATGCAAACTGAGGAACTTAGAGTCTTGAAATTTGCCTAGGATGGTGGTCTTGAAGTGTTTTTGATCGAGCATCTTTAATTTTTTCCCCTGGTGGTATGCTGAGAAGGCACATGGTAGACTTTCCCAAGATACCTGCACAGCTGCTACTTTGGGTGCTTGGATTTGGCTGTACTACCCAGAGGACGCTAACAGTTCTCTCATAAAAGGGAAAGGTTAGAAGCTTGCGAAACACTGGGCAAGGACTGTGGGTAAAGGGTGTTGGGAATTAGTAGAGTAAGGGTAGACACAGTTATGTTAAAGACAAACTGTAACACTGGCTACTGTAGAGAGAGTGAGTTAATGTCCAAATCTTCCCAGCCTCTAATTAGTTGCAATGTAATGGTGAGCGATGTAGACTCTTTTGCTGTTTGTTTTAGTTTAATCAAGTGTCTCTGATTGAATCTTGCCTTTATCAATCAATAAATACTAGGAATAAAGTACAGAAACAAGAGTTTCTTTAACTAGAAACAGTATATGTATTGGTATTTTTAATTATTTTAATGTGAAAAGATCTTCCCCACCCATGAATGGGCCTGCCCCTTAAGGGGAGTTTGATTAGGGTTTGTGTGTGTGTGTGTGTGTGTGTGTGTGTGTGTGTGTGTTTTCCTCCTTCTTCTCCGAAGAAGACCATGACATCAGAGAAATGAGCATGTAAATACATTTACGAAATTGTAAAGTATACATATGATGAAAAAGCAATAAACTTTCCAGCAGCAGACTTGCTAAGAGTCATTGAAAAACTGATAATTTACTCGAGTTTTATGGTATCATTTTTTTCTTAATTAGGTTCATTTTTATTATGGATCTTCATATACAAAACTTAGCAATGATCTTTTAATGAAGATTAATGTTCTTAGGGTAAAATTAATGTTTCCCCTAGTTGTAGGCCTCCCATTTGTACAAAAAAACTGGATTTTGACTTATATGAATTATATGGCACTTTGTGGTATTCTTTTTACAACTGCTCACAATCTATTTATTTATCAACTATATTCTGTAATTGAGGACAGTGACATAGAAAGTTATATAAAATAAAACCTAAAACAAAAATATCCTAACTCTAACAGAGCAAGAAATTAAACAAAATTAATAATTAATTTGGTACCTATCTACCAACATGAACCTGAGCTGAGATTAGAATTATTAATGCTTCCTGAAGTTGAAAAACATTTAAATTTATCCACATTTATAGTTATTGTCATCAACATCAAAAAATATTTACTAGAGAAGTCACAAAAGACATGTAATGATTCACAATCTCTTCCTCCCCTCCATCCCCTTCCTAAGTACCTAACCACTGAAATCTAAACATACAGTCACAGATTTCAATTTAGACAATACACACAAAGCTTTTTGTAAATTATTAAAGGCTATGTAAGGGCAGTTAGGTAGTATAGTGGATAGACTGCAAGGCCTGGAGTCACAAAGACTCATCTTTCTGAATTCAAATCTGGTCTCGGACACTTACTACCTGTTTGAGCCCTGGGCAAATTACTTAACCCTGTTTGCCCTCGTTCCTTATCTGTAATGAGCTGGAGAAGGAAAGGGCAAACCACCCCAGCACCTTTGCCAAGAAAACCCCAAATGGGGTCATGAAGAGTTGGACGTGACTGAATAATAAACATAAATGTCAGCTATTGTTATTATGATTTTGATTTACACATGATGACTTTTTGTCAGATAGAGTTGAAAAATATTTTGTTCCCAATTTTCCAGACTTTTTCAATAATTAATAGTTGGGGAAAAGAAATCTAAGATGACAGCATAAAGATAAAAACATCTCTATCTCATTTGAAATGAACACAATGGTTCTGCCCAGTCACCAAGTCACTACCAAATGAACTAGTCTTCATATTGGTTGAGATTTATTACATCCCCTCCTACCTAAAGTCCCTCTTTGTGTCACTAGGGAAGGAGAAGCTTCAATTCAGGCTTGTGGTTAACCCTAAGGTTATGTGTCTAGAAATTCTTATTTTTTTTCTATTTATAGTGGACTATACTCATTTAGAGCAAACAGTAACCCAGAATACAATAAGAATCTTATATATATATATATATATATATATATATATATATATATATATATATATATACATATATATATATATGTATGTATGTACGTATGTATGTATGTATGTAGTGACTTAAAGGTAAGTAACATCAGTGAGATAGGCAGAGTGAATCAGGGTAGGGGAAAAAGCAGAGGGTGTAAATTCACCATGTCCCAATAGCTGATAAATAGTATGTCCTGGTAGATTGTATCTTAAGTGAGTCAATGAGCTAGACAAGGCTCCTACAGCTCAAGGTTATATTCAGCACTGGTTAGGGGATTCTTTCACTGGCAATGACCTGGTTGTTGATAGATTATGTATCTGTTGCATGGCTCCCTCCCCTTCCTGAAGCCCCAAGTTTGGAGGCTTCTCATCATCCTTCAGTCCGTTCTTCCATGAGAGTGTTTCATTATAGTACACATTCTTATTATAGCCTTACTAAATTATAAAACTGGTTTCTTGTAGGATAGGCTATTGTGAAATATGGTGATCTCCCTCTCCCCCTCCGTAGAGGTCTTCAAACAGAGCTGGATGACTAATAATGAGGATTCTTTTAATGTAGAGTTGGACCAGATGGCTGCTGATGTAATTTCAACTTTCAAATACTGTTATTCTATCATGTCTTTTCTGACCTCTTCTTTCTAATTCATTCATTGCACTGCTGCCAGACTTGTTACCTATGTGACCCTAGATTATTTAACCTCTCTGGGCTTCAGTTTCTTCTTCTGTAAAATGAGAAAATTGGATGAGATGACATCTAAGGTGTCCCTTTTAGTCTTCTAAGTATATAATCTGTTCATATCACAAGCTCAGTTATGTAATACAATTTATATGACTAGAGATTCAGAACTGGATGGTTTCAAAGAGGATTTCTTGTCTAATATTTACCCCCCCCCATTTTAATATTGAGGAAACTGAGGTCCAGGGATATTAAATGAGTTGTCCTGTCACACAACATCAGAAATGGATTTTTAACCCAGATCCTTTGCCTTTGGAACCACTGCTCTTTCTACCATAACATGACACCTTTCAAATAAACTATATGATTTGGAATCGAATTATTGCTTAAACTACACTAGTATTTACTGGAGAGAGAGAGAGAGAGAGAGAGAGAGAGAGAGAGAGAGAGAGAGAGAGAGAGAGAGAATCAAATGGAACAACCAAAATTTGCTAAGCACCCAATATATGCCTGGTACTCTGCTAAGCACTGGGAATACACAGACACAAAAAGAAAACAAGTCCTACCCTTGGGGTGCTTACATTTTAATGCAAGAATTTAAGCTTCAAATCGCTAATCTAGTCAAAGTCTATTGAAAGTGTCCCCCCCCACCCCTGTTACCACAGGAAGATTCAAGGCAGATGGGACAGCACAGATGGGGTCCCCAGGCCTTTCCAGTGCCTCTATATTTACTCACTGTTCTCAGGACAGTCCGCATAGCTCCCACACCATTGACTTTCCACAGCAAAGACCAGATTCCATTCACTAGCAATATGCCTACTTCCTAATTTAGGGAATTGGATCTCATTACTTTCATTTCCAACAATTCCTATAACGAATAGGACATGGAAGAAATTTCTTCATGTGAAAGTATCTGCACCTCCCTCACTCCTTTGTGATGACCCACTCTCCTGAGAACTCCTTTAGTCAAAAGTTTTTAAATACTTTCCCAATGCCTACCAAATAAAATCCCAAATCCTTTCTGTAGCATTCAAGGCCTTCAACAATCTGGTGTTACCTTATGTTTTAAGAGCCCTGCTACACCATCTACATTCCAGAACTTTGAACTTTCTATGAGGAACAATTCATATTTTCACCTCAGTACAAATGTCTTCCCATTCTCCTGTTGAATGTTTACATCACCCTTCTATACCCATCCTTTAAGGATCTTTACAAATGCTTCTTTCATTAAGCATTCCTTGATCCCCTCCAATCAATAATAACCTTTCCCTTCATTGATCTCACTTTTTGACTTTTTGCCTCTTTAGTGAACTTATGATATATAGGTTCATATATAATGTAAAATATTATATATAATAGGTGATGTATAATATATAATGTATCATATAAATATATTATATACAATATATAACTTATTATATATAGACCAACTGTACAATGGCTTATCTATTATTTGTACCTTCCCCAGAACCCATAGCAATGCTCTGTACCAAGTAGGCACTTATTAAGTGTTTCTTTGATTGAATTCAATGGAAGCTGGACAGAAGGGTATTCTAAGCATCTACAAAAATGCATAGATATGAGACAGGGCAAAATCAGGGGAAAAAAAAGCAATGGCTGGACACAACAACAAGTGAAAAAAAAAGAGTGGAATATAATAAGCCTGAAAAGTTAGGTTGGTTGAATGTAGATAGCATAATAGGTGAAGTTAAGGAGTTTTGTTTGATCTTATGGACCATAGATCTTTTTCAGTTGTACCCTCCCCATGCTACTCCCTTGTCGTTAAAACCTTTCTGTCTAAGGTTACATTCCAGCTATTCTGTATTGATTGGACATGCACCTCTAAGTTTTCTCTCCAATTACAACATAAGCTCTTATAATGCACAGCATGTTTTTTCTTTCTTGTATGCTCAGTACTAGACGTAGTAACTGGCATATAATAAAAGGTTGATAAATATTTTTGATTGACTAAATGATGCTGAGAATGTAAAGAAAAAAAAAAGGAAGAGATGGTGGATTTTTTTCAGAAGATAGAAGCCGTGTGGATATTGGAAGGGTATATAAACGCTTTATATGATTAGAGATAGGGAAAAGCAGAAAAGGCCTCCTTGAGAGATAATTGGTATTCCGTCTTTGGAGGCCTTCAAGCTAAGACTGGATCATCACTTGGGGCACTTGTGGAGAGGACTCTTATTCGTATAGAGGTTGGCTGATATGACCTGGAACATCTTTTCCACTTCTGAGATTCTGTGACTCAATGGTATCTGAAATCTGATCAGTGAAGAGAAAAGAAAGAGTGGAAAGTGACTGATATTTGAATTTATGAATAAAAGTCTTCATTCAACAGCTGAAACCAGCTTCTCTTAGCGTTAGGCTTTTGGCAAGAAGCAGGTAATTGTTGCTGTTATGATTGTTGCCTTGCTTTTGGTCTCTGGAAGAGAGTGAGGCCAACGACTTTGTGCACCTCTGCCTCACTTAATCCAATTCACACGCCAGTTAAGAGATCACCCTATGAAGTCACTAGCCCTCTTAAAAAATGCAGAACAGATGAGGGCAACATAAAATCTTGCAGACAATGCTTGAGGTGAGCTTCTGTTAGCACTAGGTCTTTGACAAAAAGTAGTTGTGAATCAAATAAAGCTGAGTAAGCCACGTAGCCAGATATCAGAAGACAGGCAAGTCTCCCCATAGTAGCTATTCCAAACTTTCTTATCTCTCATCAAGTCCCCTAATTTGCCCTTTACCTTTTATTTTACTGAGGACATTTAGGAGCCCCCAAAATGAGCATAAGGTAATGTAGCATACCAGACTGGAAGATTGTCAACACTTAATCTAATCAATATAACGATCCAAGACAATTCCAGAAAACTCACAAATAAAAATGCTATCTACATCCAGGAGATAACTAAGTCAAAAAGTCTGAGTGCATATTGAATGAAGCATGTTTTTTCACTAATCTTGCTTTTTTTTTTTTTACAACAACTAATATGGAAATGCTTTGCATGACTTCATATGTATAATTGATATATTATTTGCCTTCTCCATTGATGAGAGAGGGGCAGAAGGGAAAGAGAGAATTGATAGGGATGTTGGTGATTTGTGTGGATTTACAACAACATATCATCCAACTTTGTAGCAATTACTAATTATTTCACTTAATTTTAGTTTATTTTTATTATTATAAAACTATTATAATAATATAACTTATCATTATCATATCTTTAACATAATGATTTGGTTTTTTCTTTTACTATATTTATTGTTCAATCATTCAGTCATGTCTTAATCTTCATGGCCCCATGGACCAGAGCCATGCCCTTTTTCTTATGTTACTGCCATGATGATCACTTCCAATACTATGTTAAATAGTACTGGTGATAATGGGAGTTCTTGCTTTATTCCTGATCTTTATGGAAATACTTCCAATATTTCTCCCTTACATATAATATTTGGTTTTTTTGATTTAGATAAATATTATGTACTATATAAAGGAAAGGTCTATTTATTCTTATGCGTTTTAGAGTTTTTAATAGAGATGAATGTTGGATTTTGTCAAAAGGATTTTTAGCATCTTTTACACATTATGTTGTTATTATTATTTACCTTATAAACATTGTTTCTTATATTTATATTCTTTCTTATGTTGAATCTAACTTGCATTCCTAAAAATTCAACCTGGTCATAGAGTATCACCTTTCTAATATGGTTCTGTAACCTACTTGCTAACAATTTATTTAAATTTTTGCATACATTTTCATTAGGGATATTGGTAGGTTTATTCTATTCTTTGTCTATCTGTGGTGGAAGTATGAAGACTATATTTCTATCCTGAAAGAGATTGGAAGGGTGCCTTATTTTCTTATTAATACAAACATTTTATGTAGTAATGGAATTGATTATTCTTTGAAAGTTTGACAGATTCACACTTGAATCCATCTGGTGGTAGCTTTGTTTTGTTTTCCATTTCAGAGTTCATTTATGGGTTATTCAGTTTCTTTTTCTGGTACTGCTTTATTTTTCTTTTGCTAATCTACTTGTAAATATTCTCTCTTTCCTCTAAGTTATTAGTTTTGTTAGCCCATAAGTAGCAAGATCATTTCTTAAAATTTCCTGTTTCCTCTCTAGCTATTATTTCTCCTTTTTTAGTTAGGTACAATTTGTTTTCTTCTCCATTTGCAAATGAGGTTAAAAAACTTTATTATATTAGCTTTTTGAAACTAGTTCCTACTTTTATTTATCAGTTCAATCAGATTTCAAATTTATTACTAACCCCTTTAAACTATTTAATAATTATTTATTAATTACATTAATATTAATTATAATTAGTAAGTAATAATTATATTACATATAATTATAATAGGAAAATTAATAATTATTTATAAATAATAAAATAATTTAAATTTTTTATTTAGTTTGAGATTTCTATTTGTTTTTACAAATTTTTAATTTCATTTATTTTCTTAGTTTCATATCTTTCTATCTTTCTCCCCCCTCCCTTTCATTCTCTCTTACTCTTTCTTGTTATTAAAGTGTTTCAGTATGTAAACTTCTACCAAGAATTGCCTTAGTTGAAAATGCCATGTTTTGATATATTGTTTCATTAATTTTATGTATTTTTTTCTGCTTCTAAATTTGTTCTTTAATTCAATAATTCTCTAGAATTATGTTTTTTGGTCTTGATTTACTTTTCTTGGATTTCCCTTTAAGGACCCTTCATTTAATAAAATGTTGATAGCATTATGAACAATAAATGATGAGTTTAATAATTATGTTCTTCTACATTTTGGGGGAAGTCTTTATGCCCCAATTCATGATCAATTTTTAAGGTGAACATGTTAGCTAAGAAATATGTAAATTACTTTGTATTCCAATTTAATAATCTCCAGAGATGTATCATATTCAGCTTTTAAAAATTTCTGTTCAAAACTTTAATTTCTTCTTTATTTAGGTCTTGGCTAGACTTCTGTGGTTCAGAAAGTATACATCAAAGTGTCCCACTGTTATAATTTTATAATCAATAGAAAATGATAGTTATTAATATATTAATATGTAATAAATAGTAAAATTTAGTATCAACAGAGATTAATTGATACTTCTCCATCTAATTCAAGCAAATTTTCCTTGAAGGAGTCAATGATTTTGTTACTAGGTCCATTATTTATGTTTTGCTATTTTATTCATTATCTATGATGATGCCTTTGAAAATAATATAAATAATCTCTGCTTATATCTTTTTACCTTTTCTTTATTTCTACACCTTTATCTATAACGTTTGCTGTTGTCCTTTGTCTTCAAAGAGAACCAAAATGACATCATCATAATAAAGTGAAATTTCAATGTGTCTGACTGTCACTGATCAGACAAATACAAGCTTGGAATGCTGTACTATAGGTTGGGCACAGATAGTCCACGTGAATATGTAGTGTGGATATTTCAAATTTGGCATCCTGAATTTAATTTGTGCTGTCTCAATTCTGCTTTGCTCAAAGAGCACAGCACCTTTTTTGATGTGGGCATGCCATGCTGAGCAGTCCTGTCTGTCCCAGTGTCTCTCATGTTGCACAGTCAAATCCAAAGTTATTGAGAGAGACCTTGAGAGTATCCCTGTATCACTTCTTCTGTCCACCATGTTATTGCCTGCCCCATGCAACGTTCTCCATAAGATAGCCTTTTTGGCAAGCATACATTTTGCATTTGCACATTTGCACATAAGAATGTGGCCAGCCCATCGGAGTTGCTCTCTCTGAAGCATAGTTTTAATGCTTGGCAGTTCAGCTCAAGCAAGGACTTCAGTGTCTGGTACCTTATCCTGCCAGGTGATCCTCAGAATTTTCCTAAGACGGTTCAAATGGAATCAATTTTTTTCTTGGCATAATGCTGCTAGACTGTCCATGTTTCATAAGCATATAACAATGAGGTCAGTACAATGGCTCTGTAGACCTTCAGTTTGGTAGTCAGTCTAATAACTCTTCTCTCCCAAACTTTTCTTCGGAGCCTCCCAAACACTGAACTAGCAGTGCATGCATCAACCTCATTGTCAATGTGTATATCCCTGGAAAGCATACTACCAAGGTAAGGAAACTTATCTACAGCATTCAAAACTTCTCCATTTGTTGTAACATAAGGTTCTATGTATGGATGGTGAGGTGGTGGCTGATGGAGTATCTATGTTTCTTTAGTGTTAATTATTAAGCCAGAATTAACACAGGCAGTGAGAATTGATCCATACTTCGTTGCATAACCTCAGCTTTAGAGGTTACATTGAGTGCATAATCATCTGCAAACAGAAAATCATGCACCAACACTCCATCCACTTTGGTCTTGGCTTGTAGCCTTTTCAAATTGAAGAATTTACCATCAGTATGGTAGTTGACCTTGATGATGTGTTCATCCTCATTGAAAGCATTTGTCAACATGACTGAAAACATCATGCTAAAAACCATGGGAGCAAGCACACAGCCCTGTTTCACTCCACTGGTGACTGGGAAAGCATGAGAGCCCAGATCCCAGGCAAACATGCCATCATGAAACTGATGTACAATATTGATAAACTTCTCTAGGTAACCAAATTTTGACATAACCTTCCGTAAGCCCTCGTGACTAACATTGTCAAAGGCCTTAGTCTGATCTACAATCATTGTGTACAGACCTCTGTTCTGCTCCTGGCACTTCTTCTGGAGTTGTCGGGCAGCAAACACCATATCTACTGTTCCTTGGCCCTTTCTGAAGCCACACTGGCTCTCAGGTATATGACCATCTTCCAGGTGAAGGATCAGCCTATTAAGGAGGACTCTAGCAAGAATTTTTCCAGCAGTGACTAAGAGAGAAATCCCCCTGTGATAGAAATAATCTATTTCCTTTGCCTTTATAGAGATGGACAATGGAGGCATCCTTGAACTCCTGGGAGATAACCTCCTCTTGTCATATAACCTGGAAAATTTCAGTCAGCTTTTGTATGAGAAATAGTCCTTCCACCTTATAAATCTCAGCTGGAATAGAATCAGCACCAGGTGCTTTGCCACAGGAAAGGAGCCTAATGACCCTGAAACCTCTTCTTTACTTCTAAGTACAGCTAAGAAGGGATTGTTGTCAACCTGAGGTAAATGGTCAATGGCCTCAGCATTGATTGATGATGGTCTGTTGAGAACACTATGGAAGTGTTCAGTCTATTTCTCTAGGATCATGTCTTTATCACTAATCAGTGTGACTCCATCAGCACTGAGTAGCTGTGATGCACCATAGATTTTTGGTCCATAAATAGCTTTCAGGGAATCAGAAAAATGCTTTGGATTGTTACTATCAGCATAAAACTAAATTTCATCTGTCTTCTTACTGAACCAGGAATCCTGCATCTTTCTAAGCTTTGCTTGTACTTTGCTTTGATGGAATTAAATGGTACCTTCTTAGAGGTGAATGAACTATCCTACTGGTAAATCCTGTGGAGTTCTTGTTTTTTATTTAGCAGCTTCTGAATTTCCCCATTATTTTCATCAAATCAGTCTTGGTGTCTGCAAGTGTTCTGACCCTGATGAGCAAATTCAGTGCTATACACCAGATCTCTGAAAGCTGCCCACTTCTTTTCTGCTCCACTGTTGTCAACTGTGTTTTGGCTCAACTTTCCCTCCAAGTTAGCAACAAACTGCTCATGCTCAGAGAATAGCTCTAATTTGTTGATATTAATTCTTCTGGTAGTCATTTTGCCTTAGAGGCAGCGCTTTTGATGAATAAGAATATTTGACTTGGAAAGAATAAGTCTATGATCAGTCCAGCACTCTGCATCACACATTGCCTTTGTCACTCTCACATCTTGTCTGTCTCTTCTCCTTATAACCACATAGTCTTTTAGATGCCAGTGTTTTCTGTGAGGGTGCATCCATGAAGTTTTATTGCATTTAAGTAAATGGAAGACAGTGTTGGTGAAGAGAAGATCATGTGACACACAAATCTTCAGCAGTAAATAACCATTGCTTTTGCTCTTTCCAACTTCATTCCTTCTTAGGACTCCCTGCCATGTCTGGTAGTCTGGGCCTACTCTAGTGTTAAAGTTACCCAGAATTATAAGCTTGTCTTCTTTTGGAACATTGCTGATAAGGGTCTCTAGGCCTTCCTAAATTTTTTCTTTGACATCATCAGGATTTGTCATGATGTGAGCATAGGCACTGATGATAGTGGCATGGTGAACCCACGCCAACTTCTTGGAACTCCCCTTCACTGTGCCCACTCCAGAAAAAGTTGTATCCATCTCCAACTTCAGTAAGCTGTCCTTCATTTTCCAACTTTGTTTCACACAGGGCTGCTATTTGGATGCAACACCTGTTGAGTTCTCTTACAAAAAGAGCAATTCTTTTTGGTTTACTGGATTCTGTGTTGTCTATTAGTGTGCGCACATTCCATGTGTCAATGGTGAATAGAATCATCTTTGTAGATGTTTTGTACATTTTGTACATTTTTTTGTGTGTGTTTCAATCACATAGTGGGATTCCCCACCTGCTGCAGTAATCAAACCAGAGTTGGGTAAGCAGATAATGTTTAGGGCACCTTTTCTAGCCCCTTTCCTCAAACCAGGAGGTGAGCAATGAGATCCTTAAAAGTCTGCTCAGACACCCATGGGGCTGCCAAGTCCCACTGCTGCTTCCAATGAGAAACAACCTTATGGCCTGCACCACATATGTGCAGGGTTGTGACTATAACTCCCAGTGTATCCACTCCTGCTGCTTCATCACTTGTCTGTCACCACAGGACTTTGAGACATAATACTGAAATTGTATGTGTGTTGTCTTTTGATTTGTGCATAAATTGGATTTAAGTGAGGCAGAGTTGCAAGAAGTCATCATCCTCACTCTCTCTCCAGAGTCATCATATTCCAGTGGCAGGACAGAGTCAAGATGACTGGTGATGGCTCAGGATGCAGTGGATGATCTTGGCGTCTTCCGTATCCAACCAAGCTCTTAAGGGCTTCACATCGTCTGCTTCATCTGCCTTCATGTCATTGGAAAAAATTGTTCTCATCCGCCCATTCCATCAAAGGAAGTCTTAACATGCTTGGGGTAGACACCCTCCATCACTCACCAATGGGTTTGAGAACCTTTGGTTACCCACAACCTGGTTTGGTCCATCTGCCCAAACGATTTACTGGGGTGTGACCACTACATGTTGCAGCTTCTCGGAGCCACAGGTGAGAGTTAGGTGAAACAGGTGCACACCAAAGGTGGAGAGAGCCCCCAAAAGGGCTCAGCAGCCATCACAACAAAGGTACTGGCCCTCCCTGAACCCACTCTATACTCCCTTTATCTGTATACATATTACTGGATCTCCATATTTCACAGTCTATGAATGCAGTAGCCACTCCCCAATCTCACCCTGTTACTGACTGGCACAGAAGCTTTAACCTGCTTCACTTCCAACCTAGTCCTTTGTACCTTTCCTGAGGCAGCCAGGTGCTCCCCTCTCCCAATAGCCTCATTATATTGGCACTGACCCTAGGATGGACACCTTATTTATGTTAACCTTACTAAGGCTTGGAACTTCTGAGCTCTTTCAGGTGTACATCACCATACCTGGCAATTCCTTACTATTATTTTTTTCCTCCAAATTTTTCTTTCTTTCAATTTTCAACAATCACTTCCATAAGTTTTAAATTTTCTCCCCCTCCCTTCTTCCTCCTTCCCCAAGACAGCATGCAATTTTATATGGGTTCTACACATACATTCTTATTAAACACGTTTTCACATTAGTCATGCTGCATAGAAGAATTAAAATGAATGGGAGAAATCATGAGTGAAAGTAAACAAAACCAAACATAACAAAAAAGAAAATAGTGTTTCATTCTGCATTCCAACTCCATAGTTCTTTCTCTAGATGTGGATGGCATTTTGCATCATGAGTCATTTGGAAATGTTTTAGATTCTTGCATTACTGTGAAGGGCTAAGTCTCAAAAAAAGTGCTCACATACTGTGGCTGTTACTATGTATAATGTTCTCCTGGTTCTGCTCACTTCACTCAATATCCTACAAGTCTATCCAGGTATTTCTGAAACAGGTCTATTCATCATTTATAGCACAATAGTATTCCATTACATTCATATGCTACAACTTGATCAGCCATTCCCCAACTGATGGGCATTCCCCCAATTTCCAGTTCTTGGCCACCACAAAAAGAGCTGCTATAAATATTTTTGTACATGTGGGTCCTTTTCTCATTTTTATAGTCTTTTTGGGACACAACCCTATAAGTAGTATTGCCAGATCAAAGGGTATAAACACTTTTATAGCCCTTAGGGTTTTGTTCCAAATTGTTTTCCAGAAAGGTTAGATCAGCTCATAGCTCCACCAACAATGAATTAGTGTTCCAACTCTTCCACATCTTCTCCAAAATTTATCATTTTCCTATCCCTTATTATTATTATTATTTCTGAAGCATAATAAAACATAAAATTAGACATTTAGGTGGCATAGTGGATAGAACACTGTCCTTGGAATCAGGAAGACTTACCTTTCTGAGTTCAAATCTGGACTCAGACACTTACTAGCTATATGACTCTGGGCAAGCCCCTTATCTCTGCTTGCCTCAGCTTCCTCATCTGTAAAATAAGCTGGGAGAAGAAAATGGCAAACACCTCTAGTATCTTTGCAAAGAAAATCCAAAAATGGGTCATGAAGAGTCACACATAACTATAAAAAGAAACAGCAAAAAAGGAATAGATTATGCACCAGACCCTCATTTTAAGTCTATGAAAATATTTGTTTTCAATGTGTTTCTTATAAATAACATATGATCAAATTCTACTTCCCACTCCCATCTGTTGTATTACATATGAAGGAGTGAATAAATCACCTTCATACTCATAATTGTGATTCTTAGTTGTGTATTTTTTTTTGTATATTGTATATTTCCCCAATCCTGTCCTTTGGTGATTTTCCCCATCATTATTCCCCTTTTCTTCTTCCCAAAGAAGGTAGAAGAGATAGAATTAATCTAGGAGGTGATTTTTTAAATTTTTATTTATTTATTTAACTTTTTTACATTCATTTTCATAAAATTTTGGGTTCCAAGTTTTCTCCCCATTTGTCCCCTCCCCCAACACCAATACACTGAGAGCTCTAATTTTCCCTATCACCAATCTGCCCTCTCTTCTATCATCCCTCCCTTCCCTTGTCCCCATCTTCTCTTTTGTCCTGTAGGACAAAATGTAGGACTATTCCCCATTACCTGTATTTCTTATTTCCTAGTAGCAAGAAAAATACTCAACAGTTGTTCCTAAAACTTTGACTTCCAACTTCTCCCCATCCCTCTCTCCCCACCCATTCCCTTTGGGAAGGCAGGCAATCCAATATAGGCCATACCTGGGTATTTGCAAATGACTTTCATAATAGTTGTG
Source organism: Bettongia penicillata ogilbyi (assembly GCA_023548195.1). Lineage (NCBI taxonomy): Eukaryota > Metazoa > Chordata > Mammalia > Diprotodontia > Potoroidae > Bettongia > Bettongia penicillata. The sequence goes on along the minus strand of JAJHZJ010000049.1, from coordinate 2,842,409 downwards.
TTGTATAGGACTAACTATATTTCCCTCCATCCTATTCTGCCCCTCATTGCTTCTATTCTCTCTTCTGATCCTGCCCCTCCCCAAGAGTGTTGATTTCAAATTGCCCCCTACTCCCATAGCCCTCCCATCCATCATCCCCCCCACCCTGATTATCCCCTTCTCCCCCACTTTCCTATATTGTAAAACAGGTTTTTCATACCAAAATGAGTGTGCATTTTATTCCTTCCTTTAGTCAACTGTGATGAGAGTAAACTTCATGTTTTTCTCTCACCTCCCCTCTTTTTCCCTCCACTAAAAAGTCTCCTACCTGCCTCTTCTATGAGAGATAATTTTCCCCATTCCATTTCTCCCTCTGTCCTCCCAATACATTTTTCTCTCATCGCTTGACTTCATTTTTTAAAGATATGATCCCATCCTATTCAATTCACTCTGTGCTCTCTCTCTTTCTGTCTCTGTGTCTGTGTGTGTGTGTGTGTGTGTGTGTGTGTGTGTGTGTGTGTAATCCCACCAACTACCCAGACACTGAAAAGTTTTAAGAGTTACAAATATGTCTTTCCATGTGGGAATGTAAACAGTTCAACTTAGTAAGTCCCTTATCTTTGCTGTTTATCTTTTTCATGCTTCTCTTCATTCTTGTGTTTGAAAGTCAAATTTTCTTTTCAGCTCTGGTCTTTTCATCAAGAATGCTTGAAAGTCCTCTATTTCATTGAAAAGCCACTTTTTCCCCTGAAGTATTATACTCAGTTTTGCTGGGTAGGTGATTCTTGGTTTGAGTCCTAGTTCCTTTGACTTCTGGAATATCCTATTCCATGCCCTTCGATCCCTTAATGTAGAAGCTGCTAGATCTTGTGTTATCCTGATTGTATTTCCACAATACTGGAATTGTTTCTTTCTAGCTGCTTGCAATATTTTCTCCTTGACCAGGGAGTTCTGGAATTTGGCCACAATGTTCCTAGGAGTTTCTCTTTTTGGATCTCTTTCAGGCGGTGATTGGTGGATTCCTTGAATACTTATTTTTCCCTCTGGTTCTAGAATGTCAGGGCTGTTTTCCTTGATAATTTCATGAAAGATGATGTCTAGGCTCTTTTTTTGATCATGGCTTTCAGGGAATCCCATAATTTTTAAATTGTCTCTCCTGGATCTATTTTCCAGGTCAGTTGTTTTTCCAATGAGATATTTCACATTATGTTCCATTTTTTCATTATTTTGTTTTTGTTTTGTGATTTCTTGGGTTCTCAGAAAGTCATTAGCCTCCATCTGTTCCATTCTAATTTTGAAAGAGCTATTTTCTTCATTGGGCTTTTGAACCTCTTTTTCCATTTGGCTAATTCTCCTTTTGAAAGCATTCTTCTCATTGGTTTTTTGAACCTCTTTTGCCAATTGAGTTAGCCTATTTTTCAAGGTATTATTGTCTTCAGCTTTTTTTGGGGTCTCATTCAGCAAGGTGTTGACCTGCTTTTCATGCTTTTCTTGCATCTCTCTCATTTCTCTTCCCAGTTTTTCCTCTGTCTCTCTAACTTGATTTTCAAAATCCTTTTGAGCTCTTCCATGGCCTGAGCCCATTGAATATTCATTTTGGATGTTTGGGATACAGAAACCTTAACTTCTATGTCTTTCCCTGATGGTAAGCATTGTTCTTCCTCATTGGAAAGGATGGGAGGAGATATCTGTTCACCAAGAAAGTAACCTTCTATGGTCTTATTTTTTTTCCCTTTTCTGGGCATTTTCCCAGCTAGTTAGTTGACTTCTGAGTGTCCTCTCTACACCCACCTCGCCTCCTGTTCTGACCAGCTAGTGCTTGGGGACTGAGATTCAAATGCCTCTTTCCAGCCTCAGAGTTTTCAGTGGTGGTGGGGCTGCTCTTCAGTGTGAGCTTAAGTTCAGGCGCTCAGGTGGGGACAGGGTCTCCACATGGGGCTTAGTTCCCTCAGGGGGTTTATGTAGAGATCTTCAACAATGGATCTGAGCTCCTTTCTGCTTTGGGAGCCTCTGTCTGCTGCTGCCTCCACTGCTGCCTCCCCAGGGGGCTTGAGTTATGGAGAACCCCTCTCCCTTCTTGGCCAGCCAAAAGAGCTTGGCCAGCTCTCTTACTGACTTTTGGCACCTGTGGGTGGAGGCACCTGTGCTGCTGTTGGAGATTCTGTCCCTGAGACCTACTTGGATCTGCTCCCCTCAGTGCCATGCGGCCAAGGCAGGGCTGGGCTCTGCTCCGGGTCCGGTGCGTGACAGACCTTTTTGTCAGTTTTTCAGGGTTCTCTGGAACAGAAATCTCCTCCACTCAGTTGTTGTGTGGCGTCTGCTGCTCCAGAATTTGTCGGGAGTTCTTCTTTACAGGTATTTTATGGGCTGTGGGTTAGGAACTAGCATATCTGAATCTTTCTACTCCACCATCTTGGCTCCTCCTCAGGGAGGTGATTTTTATAAGTAAAAAATCTTTTATCTTTATAATAGCTCTTCTTTTGTTGCCCCAAACAATCCCAGGTTTTTACTCTTTCTTTCCTTTTATTTCTCCCTTCACATTCTTCCCCTAACATGTAAGATTTCTGAGTATTGTTATTTCCTTATATGTCCTATATTTCTTCTTAAACCATTCTTCATCCCTCCCATCTATACTGAGAACTCTGTGTGTATGTATGTGTGTGTATGTGCACATGTGTATGAACATAAATGCATGAGGTCAAATGATGGGACTATAATAGCCAAGATGGCAGAGTAAAGAAAGCACTCAGCTGAGATCTCCTAACATTCCTCTCCAAACAACTTAAAATAATACCTCACATCAAATTCTGAAGTAGCAGAGGCAACAAATGTCAGAGTGAGACATTCTAAGACTACATAGAAGTTTGGAAATAAAAATTTGTGACACAAGGGAAGAGACTGACCTGGAGCCCACATGGATGAAACACCAGTAATAGAACTAGGTGTCAACAGAAGCAACAGCAGCTTCAAGAGTTCTCAAGTCAGATGTGGTAGAGAAGCCTTGTAATTAGTCAGAAAGAGATTACAGGGCACACCTGTGCTAGCATAAAACATAGGACCAGGTGCTGTTTGGCAGTTCTGTCTATCCACTACCAGGTCACAGTTCAAAAACAGAGAGAAGCACTTTAAATCAAGAGGAAATGGGAACCCTGAGGGACGGTATCACCTTCAACCTGAAGGAATCAGGTATCCTAAAGAACCATATTGTTTCCAGCCCCAAGGGAACAGGGGTCCTGAGGAGCAGTCTGAATTGAAATTCCAAGGGATCAGGGGCCCTTCGTGGGTAAGAACCAGAGTGTAGATCAGGAGAGTAGGGACAGCAGATCACACTACCTTGTAAGCACAGAAGACTTCCAACCTCCAGAACTAGCTGAAAATACAATGTGAAAAAGCCCTAGACAGAGACCCTGCCTTCCCACCTCCTCAGTGGGAACAGAATCCAATATTAACCTAAAGTACTAAGTCATGAAATAGGATGAAAAATGAGCAAACTACCAAAAAGGAACCTGACCATCAAAAACTACTATGCTGATAGGGAACATCAAGACACAAATTCAGAAAAAGAAAACACAGGAAAAACAGCTACAAGCAAAGTTGCAAAAGAAAAAAAAATGTGAATTGTACACAAGTCCAACAAAATGTTCTGGAAGAGCTAAAACATGATTTTCAAATCAAGTAAGAGGGATAGGGTGAAAATTAAACAAAAAATGACAGCAAGAGAAGAAAGTTATGAAAAGACAACAGTTTGAGGAAAGAGGAATAAAAAGTACTGAAGAAAATAACGCTTTAAAAAGTCTTGGTCAAATGGAAAAAAAGAGGTATAAAAATTCACTGATGAAAACAATTGCATAAAAGTTAGAATTAGGCAAGTAGAAGCAAGTGACTGCAGGAGACATCAAGAAATAACAAAGCAAAGTCAAAAGACTGAAAAATAGAAGATAATATCTTAATGGAAAAAGATAGGACTTGGAAAATAGATCAAGAAAAGATAATTTAAAAATCAGTATATTATCTGAAATTCATGATCAAAAAAAGTGTCTAGGCATCATACTTCAGTAAATTGTCAAGAAAAACTGCCCTGATTTCCTCAAATCAGAGTGTAAAATATAAATGTAAAGAATCTACCAATCACTATCTGATAGAGATTCCAAAATGAAAACTCCTAGGAATATGATAGTCAAATTCTAGTTCAAAGAGAAAATACATCAAAAACAAGAAAGAAAACTTCAAATACTATTGAGGCATAGTCAGGATCACACAAGATTTTGCAGCTAGCTACCACATGAAAAGAGAGGAGGTAATGATTAGGACTCGATATTGTGGAAGGCAAAAGAAATGGTTAAAATAAAAAATAATCTACCCAGTAAAACTGAATATAATTTCAAGGGAAAAAAATAGATATTTAATGAAATGGTTAACTTTCAAGCATTCTTGATGAAAAGACCAGAACTGAATAGAAAATCTGATTTTCAAATACAAGACTCATAAGGAGCACAAAAAAAAGTAAATATGAAAGACAAATTGTAAAGGAATCAAGGTTGAATTGTTTATTTTTCTATATAGAAAGATGTTAGATATATCTTCTAAGAATTTTATCATTATTAGGGTAGTAAAAAGCTTCTACATAGAAAGAGGTTGCAAAATGAATATATGATGTTGGTGATGGAATCCTAATAAGGTTGCTCCTAGCCTCAATATTCTAGCTTCTTTATGGGCCTCACTGAATTGTAGGCATGTCCTGATTTGACCACACAATCTGGTTTTAACCATACCACAGGCCCCCAGACCAAGTATCCCAAATATATCTCACTATGAGAGCAGATGTGTCCATGTGATTAAATCCTATCCACTACTTCTAGGTAGCCACTGCCCCCAGACCCAATTTTCATATTTCTCACAGAAGCAGTAGATGTGTCCAGACACTGAACTACAACCACATCCATCTAATTTCATACAGGACCACAACAGCTAGCCAATCAGAAAGCAGCACCAACAGGATGCTTGAGCAGGATGTGACAGAAACTAGGTATAAATCAGCATTATACATTGTATGCTAAGGTAAGTTAAAAAAGAATAAATACTTTAGACATGAAGGGTGATATCAAAAATAAATTCAGGGAGCATGGAAAAATGTATCTCTTAGATCTATGGATAAGGGGATAGTTTATGAGCAAACAAGAGACAGAGAATATCACATGATGTTAAGTGGATAACTTTGATTATATGAAATTTAAAAATACTTGGACAAATAAAACTGAGGCAACCAAGATTAAAAGTAAAACAGAAAACTGGGAAAAATTTCTACATCATGTCTCTGATAAAGTCCTCCTTTCTCAAATATACTGGGAACTGAGTCAAATTTATAAAAATAAGAGCCATTTCCCAGTTGATTGTCTAAAGATATAGAACAGGTAGTTTTCAGAAAAAGCAATCTAAGTTATCAATAGTCATATGAAAAATACTCTAAATAACTATTGATTAGAGAAATGCAAATTAAAACCACCTCACATCTATCAGATGGGCTAACATGACTGAAAAGGACAATGGCGAATGCTTGAGGGTATGTGGAAAAATTGGTACACTAATGCACTACTGGTGGAATTGTAAACTAAACCAACCATTATGGAGAACAACATGGAACTGTGTCCAAAGGGCTATAAAACTGCATGCCCTTTGGCCTGTTAATACCACTACTGTAACTGTATCACAAAGAGATCAAAGAAAAGTGAAAAGGACCTATTTGTACAAAAATATTTATAGCATCTCTTTTTGTGCTGGAAAATCAGTGGACATTGAAGGGCTACCCAACTGAGGAATGGCTAAGCAAGTTCTGGTGTGATTGTGATGAAATATTATTGTGTTATAAGACAGGATGAGTAGGATGGCTGCAGAAAAACCTAGGAAAAGATGTAAATTCATGCAAAGTGAAGTGAGCAGAACCAGAATATAATAACAGTAAGAGCAATATAGTAGTCATTATCAACTATGAAAGACTTAGCTACTTTGATTAAGACAATGAACAAAAGAAAGAAAAGACCTGTAGCCATCTAGTACCCAGGATTTCTAGTACCTTTTCACACTTCTCTTGATTCTTGTGTTTGAAAGTCAAATTTTCTATTAAACTCTGGTCTTTTCATCAAGAATGCTGGAAGCAGACACTAAAAGAGATTAGAATGAATGAAGAGATAATGGGGGAAGCATCTGAGTAATAGGAGATAAAGAGTAAAGGAGAAGTGGGAGCTGTCTACCAATGGCTTCAATTTTGGGGGTGGGGGTAGGGAGCATGAGGTAAGGTCCACAGCTGAGGAAGAGAAGGAATTTCTGTGGGAGGTTTGAGGAGGGATGACAAGGCTTGGCAAAAGTCCGTGAGGAGAGCAAATTGATTTTTTTTGTTACAAAATATTTTCAGTCTTGTCCAATTTTTCATGATCCCATTTGGAGTTTTCTTGGCAAAGATACTGGAGGGCTTTGTCATTTCATTCCCCAGCTCATTTTACAGATGAGAAAACTGAGGCAAACAAAGTTAAATGACTTGCCCAAGGTCACATAGTAATTGTCTGAGGCCAGATTTGAGCACAGGAAGATGAATCTTCCTGATAAGCAAATAAGCATTTGCTAAGTACCTACTATAGGTTTTATTTCATAGGATAAAGAGAAAAGTCCAACTTCCTGGAGTTATCAAAAATCTCCAGAGTAGAGTTGTCAAACTCTTAGCCTGCAAAGTTCCTGAGGATAGTGAAAACAAATTAAGATGTAATTAGGAAATATAAATAAGCAAAAGTCCAGCAGTTTTGCATGATTTCACATTTATAACTGATATAAAATTGCTTGCCTTGTCAAGGAGCAGGAGGGGAATGAGAAAAAGAATTTGGAACTTAAAAAAAATAAATGACTTTTTTTAACACATAATTGGGAAACAATGAAATGAATAAAAAAAAGTTATTTTTTTTTCTTTTTTTAAAATCTGATTCAGAGGAGAATGAGACACCTCAAAGCCCACCCCTTGTTCAATGGCTATTTAGTTTTCATCTTCAATATTTCTATCATACAATAGTAATTTTCTCCCCTTCTTTATCTTTTCTTCCTCTGTCTATTCCCCCTATTTTTATATTCTTCTAAGACAAATAATACAGAATAACGCATGCACAGACTTCTGTTATTTTAACTTTTCTTTTTGTTCCTTCCAGATTTTGGGTCCTGAGAAGACCAGCTTTATGATGTCTGTTCCCTGGAGGTCAGTGCTGGAATACAGCATGGCTGGTGGGTGAATGGCATGGGCAGGGCTTACCTAGACCTCAGCGTGTAGGGTCAGAAGAAGCCTCATTTACAGCTGTCACAATGGCAGACTCTGCCTGAGGGCCTCAGCTAGGTTGATTGATGTTGGCATCACCAGAGATTCTAACATGGTGGGTTTCCAGACTGGATTTTGACAACCCCCTTTTCCCCCACACTTGCTAGGACCGCTGGACAATGCCTGGAATGCTGTGAACCTGGGACCAGAACTCACAAGTATTACTCTCAGGTTGCTCAAGCTGGAGGGGTTGTCTAAGGCTTGGAGGGACTTGGGGGCCAGAGAGCTCAGGCAGAAAGTGCAAAAATCTCCCTAAAGACTCTAGTGCTCCTCCATCCTGTATGTCCCATTCATGACTCACTGTGATAGCTTGTCTCTCTGACTAGGAGACTCAGGAATCCCTCTGTGGATTTCTAAGTTAGGTGGACAAGTCTAGAGTTGACTATTTTTTTCTACAATTTATCAGTATTGGTGCACTCCTAAACCTTTGTGGAATACTTTCAGGGAATCTGGAAATTTCTACTCCCAGAGCCTCCATCTTTCCACAATCTGCAGAGAGATTTTCAAGTAGAAAGAAGAAAAGTCGGGAAAGTCACCTTCATCGCTGGAAAGTGCGAGGTAAGGTTATCTGCTGAAAGCCTCAGAAATGAGAATTGAATTGAAGGCTTAAGAACAGTAGAAAAGCCTTGGATCAATTACTGAGCAAAATGTAATAGCAGGTAGGTAGGACATGAATAGCTGTTACCATGCTAAAGAGAAACTAGATGAGCTAATTATCTATAATTGAAATAGTCCTCTATATGACCTTTATGATTTGAAAGATACCAGCAGTAATTATGCTCCTTTCTCCCACTTTGCTACTATCGTAGCAGAAATAGATGTCATTAGAAGCATTCCTTTTGGTTAAGTCAGTTTCCCTTGTAATCTATGCCAAGGTAAAGTCAAGTCAATAAGTATTCATCAGATGCTTACCATGTGCCAGGCATTTAGCAAGCACTGGGAACAGAGAAAGACAGTTAATGATCTGAAAGAGCTTACATTCCAATGGTGAAAAACAACATGCGAAAAAATGAGGAAGCAGAAAGAAGCAAAAAAATAGAAGAGAAGGGGATGGAAGTGAAAGTATGGAGAGTCAAGAATGGCGCCTTCATAGGAATGGGAACAAGGCTGGCCTGGCCTTTTCCTTAAAATGGAGATTTGGGGAGCTAACAGCCAATCTGAGGCAGGGATAGAAGAGGTTTACTTCCCATGTACTAAAACTAAAACTAGTGGATTGTTTAGGAGATACTACACATTGCAGTGGGGAAGAGTGGGACGTTATAGATCAGAATATGGATCAATGTCTGGACCTCTATAATAATTGCCCCAGGGTAGCCAGAAGAAAGCATGAGGGTATTTGCAGAGAAAGAAAGGAGGGGGCGTGCATGGCATGTTGAAAACAGCTCATTCGCTTCACAATGGCGCCAAGAACAGCGTAGATGGACAGTTAATCACCGCTCCAGCAGCATTTGAATCTAGAGGCAGAGAAAGCAAATATCAATAGAGAAGTAAATTCTGGCATTTTCTTTTGCCTACTTTCTTTCTGTTATGAAACAGAAGGAAAAATGAACACAAATCCCAATGGAGAAAAAGGGAGAATTTGGTATAAACATTCAACAGGGGAACCTGGTGACTGAAGAAAAATGTCCAAGGACATTGGACAGCTCTAGATCACATGACTACTCACCATCTCTCTTTCCAGTAATAGACATGTTCATAGACAATAGTTGATTATATTCTGGGTGTCTTTTGAACAATCCCTCTACCCATATTTTATTTTTCATTATTATTAATGGAAAGAAACATCAGAAACCATTAAGGGAGCACACACAAATAGGTCTATTTTCAAGGGATTAAAACAAAACAAACGATTACAGTCTAGTCTATACTTGAAATTCTAGTTTTTCTTCAATGGCCATTTTTTAAACATTGAAGTTTAATTCTTGCTTTTTTTGTTATAGAAACATATCTGTTAATGGCAAAGGAGAAAAGCAAAGAATAAAGAAGCTGGTCAGGCAGTCCAATTCATCTTGGCTAATATGTTATGTTTCTTGCCTCTGGGAGAAAATAGCAATTATCTTGACCTAAGAGTCTTGATTAATGAATCATCAGTTATCAATCTTCAGCTGGAAAAGCATAGTCCTGCTACTCTATCTGCTTACCATCAGTTTTGTGGTGTGTGTTGTGTGTGTGTTTTAAAGGATTTTGAAAAACTTTAATAAACCAAAATAGCAATTATAAAGTATTAAATTTTTTTTTAAATTGGATTGCAGGGAGAAAAAGTTCTCTGAATGTCTCCAGGAACTGCATTGCCATTTTTAAATGAAATATCAGATATATGAGAATAATTAATCAAAATTTTTTATCAACACAATATAAGAAATCAAGAATTCTAAACATGAATGGCAATGTCAGTTTTTTTAAAAACACTTTGCATTCAAAGTGTACAGGAACCTCTTAAAATCTACCTTGTAAATCCAAGAAGAACCCTTTATAAAATTACTTGTGTGACTTAGACCAGACACTTAATGTTTCTAGGCCTCAGTTCCCCCTCTACAATAGATCCTTCTAGTTGTAAACTTACGATCTTATGTTATTGTAAAGAATTTAGCCACATGGCAAAAGGGGTGTAGAAAAGAATATGTTAGGAAATAATTTTATTTCTGTAGCATGAATGGATTGAGCCTGGAACCCAGCCTTGGGTGTTCTATTTTAGCTACCTACTAAGAGATTTCTGCTGATGCAGGCAAGTTTAAATTTTAAAATGGAAGCCTTTTGTTGTTTGTCTTATTACTGTTCTTATTCTGATTACAACAGTCATACATTATAAAATTCTGGTGAGCTGATTTAGTTCCTAAGACTGGTTTAATAAGAGCAGGGCAAGCACTGAAATATCTATCAGTGGCCAAGTATTATTAGAATGGTTAAAAATTATGTTTTGATGTTATCATTACAGCAATAATAGATATAAAACAGCATACCTATTGTTAGTTATATGTTGATTAAACAACGGGAATTTATTCTTCCTTAAAGTTTGACATTATCCAATTCTTGTAGCCTTCAAACTAGAATGTTGGAGTCTTCTTTATCTCTTTCCTCTAGGTATATTAATCTATCTAATATTCCCCTGAGGTAGACTACTTTTATTCATATTTTTATATAATGTCTATCCCAGAGTTTATTTCTAGAGTAAAATGAATTTTCTGCAAATGAATTTAGATATTTGCATTTGTTGGAAAATGAAAGTCAATAAACATTTTAAAATGACTACCACTTCACTAAATGTTGAATTTAGTTTATATATATATATATATATGGGGGAGAGAGAGAGAGAGAGAGAGAGAGAGAGAGAGAGAGAGAGAGAGAGAGAGAGAGAGAGAGAGAGAGAGAAAGAGAGAGAGAGAGAGAGAGTGAGAGAGAGAGAGAGAGAGAGAGAGAGACTATGATGCTCTCAGGACCTTGAAACATACTGAAGTGTTTTTGAAAAGGGGATAGAAGGAAAGTTCCCCAGGTGGGACATGATGGTGAAGTCCATAGCAGTGCAGCCTTATAGGAAATGAAAGGGAAGCTACAACCCATGTTACTTTTCCCCTTGTTCTTTCTGGTTCCCAGAAAGCTTGAAGCCAAGTTCTGAGCGCAGGTGTTAATTTATTTCATGTATGTGGCAGCACCTGCTGCTTTTGCTTTCTTGAGCTAGATTGTATTTCTTGTACTTCTGTATCTTTTTTTAACCTTTAAATCATATACAATTTTTTTTGAGGAAAGAAAGCCAAAATTAACAAATTGATCATAAAATTGTAACTTGTTTGTCTCTGGGCCAGTGACAACGTATTTAAGTCCTCATTTTGCTATCTATGTCACTGAAGAAAAGCAGAGATGACGGCTAAGCCCACAGATTAATTTAGCAGACAACACAATTCATAACCACAGATAAGAATTCTGAAACCTTGCTCCCGATTTTCTTTGTCTCTTCTCCCCCTATCATAGATGAATCCTGGAGTTTGAAATGTTTTATTTTGTGCTTAATGTTTCACCATGAAAATCGACTCCTTCTCTCTTTCCTTTCTCCTACATTGTACACTACCCAGACCCAAGGAAGAATAATACGACTGTTTACACCAGTCGGATGAGATGAGAGTCAACAACTGGTACCCTTTCAATGAGATGGAAGACCAGCAAGCCTCACCATTTGCCCTTCCACTGAGGCCTAAATTTCTCTGGATCTCACAATTTGCCTTGCCAGTCTCTATGACCTTTCAGACCCTTGGATATTGCCATTTATTGATGTACTCTAAAGATGTCTGGAACTTTCTTTTTCACAGTTTCAGTACCATTAGGAATTTGGGGTCTTTCTGTGTGCACTGAAGCGGAACTATTTTATGCATTTTATCTCTTTATCAGGATGAGAACTTCTCAAGGGTATAGAGACTGCATCATTTTTAAAATGTTCATCCTCAGCACTTAATAAGAGTTTAGCACATAATAAATGCTTAAGAAGTTCTGTTTCATTTGTTCTTTCATATAATAAGGCCACCACCTAGACCTTCTACCTGTAAGGTGTTAGATAGGATTCTGTTCCATCTCAATAGTGTGCTCCCATTAGCCTCACAAGTAAATATCAAACCAATACAAAGTACTTTTCATCACAGTTCTTAGGCAGTATGCTGTAAATTCCCTGATGATAAACTCATAACATTAAAGAGTTTTATGGCTGAGAAAAGATCATAGGGGTTACTTGGTCCAACCTCCTAATTAAATCCAACAAAGCATGTAAAATTTTGGAGAACTGTATTGAGGGACTCGGTAGAGACATTTAGGGAACTCATGGATCCCACATTCCATTAGAGGAAGCCCACTCATAATGATGAAACAAGTAAAATTGCTTGATGAGTGCATTAGAGAGATGCAAAAAAGTGTCTGTGGGAAGTCTAGGATGCAAATTAAGTTATTTATTGGACAGCTTGCATAGATAATAGTTGAGTTGGGCTTTAAAGATTTGGTTGAAATTCAGCAATTAAGGGGATGGGGTGGGATGAAATTTAAAGAACTCTCTCCAAACTTTCCAGTTATTAGTTGGAGTCATCATCCTTTCAGTTGCCCACCCTACTTCATGTCTTTATCCCCTCTCACCTGGGTTATTGTAATAGTTTCCTCATCTGTTTCTCTGCTTCCAGTCTTTCTTCTTACTCAACCTATCCAACCCATAAAGCTGTCAAAATAATTTTGAAGCACAGGTTTAGTTATGACTCCCCTGCTCAAACATTTTTCATAGAATCTTGTTCCTTCAAGAACACAATAAAAACTGTATAACTTAGCATTTAAAGACTTTGATAATCTGATCTGAGGTCACTTTCTAGATTTATTTCACATTACTCCCTTGACACATTCTACATTCCAATGGAACTGGCCTACCTACCATTCCTTTAATCAGCATTCTATCCTTTTTTTCCATCCCTTTACGCAAGTAGCATCCCATGCCTAGAAGGACCACCTTCCTCTGCTCTAACTCTTAGAATCCTTGACTTCATTCAAGTTTCACTTACCAAGCAATTTACTGCAGAAAATCTTTTCTTATCTCTCTAGTCACATGTTCTTTTCCTTGTCTAATTATTGTGTTTTTCTTTATATAATTACTGCTGTGTGTCAATAAAGTAATGTATTGTGGTTGTTCATTTGTTAAGTTGTATCTCACTCTTTGTGACCCCATGGACCATATTATGCCAGGTTGCTCTATCATCCATTCTCTCCTGAAGTCTGTCCAGGCTCATGTAAAATTCAAAAAGATTAATCTGACAGAAATATGAAGAACAGACTTCAGGGGAAAAGAATGGGGTCGGAATGGTCTGTTAGAAAGTGATTAACATAATCTAAGTTGGTAGCTGGTATGTTAAAGGGATGTAAAAGATATAACAGAATCAATAGGATTTGGAAACTTATGCAATCTGAGACATATAAGATGAAATGATAATAATAGCTAGCACATATAGTACTTTTAGGTTGTAAAAGTTCTTTGCAAATATTCCTTTTTATCCTCATGACAACCCTGTCTAATGCCAGTGCTATATTCATAACAGCTACTATGCATATACATACATATTTCCAGGGTTGAACTGCAAAATGTAATAAGCTCTCTTCATTCAAGACCAAACCAAAACATTTATTTGGAACATCACTATTGAGATACCAGATGGCAAAACTCAATAAAGTCACAAATATATTTGTGCACATCACCCATCCAGGGAGCGCTGACATCTTATGCCTTCTTTCTGTCCAGCATCCTCCTAAGCAAGTTCCCCTAGATGAGTTCTTCCCTCTGCCCCTTCTTCTACCTCCAAGCAATATAATATATTTTCAAAAAGACTCAGCACCCAATTGGTTTAGCACCAAGAAGCTTGAAAATCTTTGTGCCTCAGCACTTAATTGGAAAGGCATGGAAATTCCTGTGGCCCAGAACCTGATTGGTTCTGCATCAGGGTTCTTTGTGACTCAGAATGTGTCACAGATGTGAGCTGAACTGGAGCTCAAAGCAGCAAAACATCTCTGATTGAAACACCTGTATACCTTTAGACCTGGGAACATGGCCCATGTTCCAAGGGAGAAAAAGAACTCATGTGGTCACATAGGCCTATTAATGGACAGGGAGGATCGTCTATTCATTAACCCCGCACCCTGGGAGATAGATGATATTATTTTTCCTATTTTAGTATTGAAGAAGGAGGAAAAGGGACTTGGCCTTTATCATGTCACTAATAAGCACCCAAAGCCAGACTTAAATTCAGGTCTTCTCTATATCAGGCCTGCATGTACATTAGATAACACTAAGATTTCAAGCATCTGAAGATATACACATGGTCATGACATATATGAAAATTGTGAAATCACAAGGAAAAATAACCTTATCTTTGAACACTGTTGAACTTTTTGAGCACATCTGAGTTTGAGGTGTCAGTCGTACATCCAACTGAAGATGTCAGATAAACAGTGATGTGTTTGACATTCAGAAGAGAGGTCAGGACTATATACATACACACATACATACATGTGTATTCATATACACATATGCACATATATTGATATTTATTATTTATTTTTCCACGATTACATGTTAAAATATTTTTAACATTTTTTATAATTTTGAGTTCCAAATTCTATACCCCCTCCCTGAGGCAGTCAGCAATCATTTATGGGTTATGCATGTGCAATCATGTAAAACACCACCATATTGGTCATTTAGTACAAGAAGATGTACAAAATGCCAAGTACAAACTTAGATGTAAAAAAAAAAAAGAATGAAAGTGAATAATAGCGTGCTTTAGTCTGTATTCAGACAATATGGGTTCTTTCTCCAGAGATGGAAAGTACGCTTCATCATCAGTCCTTTTGGATTATCTCAGATCATTGTATTGCTGAGAATAGCTAAGTCATCTGTAGTTCTTCATTGCACAGTATTGCTGTTACTGTGTACAACATTCTCCTGGTTCTGCTCACTTCATTGGATTATAAATATCTACATTAAGAAGAGTTGTCTGCATGTAGATGGGGTGAATGAGATCACCAAGCGTAAGTGTATAGAGAGGAAATATAAAAGAATTAGGGACATTACTCTTGGGAAGAAACCTAACCAAAGATATTGGGAAAAGAATAAGGAGATACTGAAGGAGAGAGATGTGGAATAGATCCCTGTGATTGTACTATCCCTGAAGTCAAAGGAGGAGGCACTATGGATAAGAAGGGGTATTCAAAATTGAAAAAGACCAAGGAGAATGAAGTTAGAAGAAATATGCTGGGACATGGTGG
This sequence comes from Bettongia penicillata ogilbyi, assembly GCA_023548195.1. Classification (NCBI taxonomy): domain Eukaryota; kingdom Metazoa; phylum Chordata; class Mammalia; order Diprotodontia; family Potoroidae; genus Bettongia; species Bettongia penicillata. The sequence continues at coordinate 2,827,303 of JAJHZJ010000049.1, read as the reverse complement.
TTTAGAGGGCTATGGTAATATTTGAGAAAGGAACTTCAATAGAGTGGTAAGGAAGCAAGCCAGATTGCAAGAGATTGAAGAGATTATGGGAAAAATGGAATATGCATACATATGTATAAATATAGTGTAAATTTGTCAGGAAAAAGGAAGGAATAAGTTGGGGTGTTTGGTGTAAAATGATCAAGGGGGAGTTTATATTGTTTTAAAATTTTAAATATTTAAATTTAAAATTTTATTTTAAAATTTATTTTAAAATATTTGGCTTAGAGAGGTGAACAAACTGAGCCAAAGTCATACAACTCTTTAATAGCAGAAATGGGAAAAGAATCCATGTCTTCTGAGATCCAATATAGTCCTCTTTCCATTATCCCATTATTATTTAAATACTTTTATTTGTGGTAAGCTGCTGGGTCTTCCTCTGAAAACTACCAATTAAAAACATAGCTACAATATATTCACAAAGGCAATAACCATTAGTTTGTATTTTAACAGTTTAAAATGCATAATGTGTTCTTTATTCTGTTTGGGTACACAGCCACTAGTAATTATCCTTCTTCATAGAGCAAGTAGGTATCTATTAAAAAACATACCCTCTCATTAGATAATTATAATTGTAAAGTTGTAGAGTCACAGATACAGCCATTCTAGTTGATTAATATATTGCTATAGCTGCATATGTGAAAACAAATACATATTGCATGGATGTGTGTAATGTTTCTCTTCCTTTATGTACATATGCCAATCTAGGCACAAAAAGCCTTCTTGTTTCAGTGCAGATAAAGATAAATGTATGTCTTCTTTCTGAATCCATGGGCAATTCAGGAGAGAGGCCACCTTATGTCAAGTTATATCAAAACTCATACAGAGAGAACAACTTGATCATACATCAATCCCCATGTTTGGGAACTGGACACAGATGGAGCTTCCAAGCACAAATATGCTTTCATTGTATAGCTTTTGTCTTCTCCCTGAATCTGACTTTACAGATTTATTCACTAGACAAGGAGTGATAAAAATAACTCATTTATAAATGACTTTAAGCTTTGCAAAGCACATTTCTTCCAACATCTCTGTGATTTAAGCAGTGCAGGTATCCCTACAGAATTCATAGCCCCAGTCCTCAGTTGAGGTAAAACCTCCTAAGGAGGACATTTCCTTATAACCTCAATCATTACTGCCCTGCCCACACCACAAATCACTTTTTTATTTACTTGGTTTATATTTTGCTTTGTCTTATTTGTACATATATTCTATCCATTAACAAGATGCAAGATTCCTGAGGACAGAGACTATTTCATTTTTTGCCCTGGAACCCTCCAATATCTACTGCTGTGTCTTGAACAAAGTGATAAATTATTTTTGAATGAATAAAAGTAATATTATCCTCATTTTACTGATGAGGAAACCAAAGCTCTGGAAAGTGATTTGTCCATGATCACGGTTATTAAATGCCTGGGATTTGAACTCCGACTTCTAGATGCCAAGTACAAACTTAGAATAATATAACTTAGGCAAGAAGACTAAGATTTTTTTTATGTTGAGAATGACATTATATTTTTAGTTCAATGTGTACACCCAGCTGCTGAAACTGAGACCTTAAAAGTGATCCAGGGAATTAAAAAAATGGGAATTATTTCTCTTCTATTTTGCTAATCTATATAAGCTGAAAGGATTCTGATTAAAATATTTCAACACTAACTGGAAGAAACTTATAAGAATTAATATGACTATTCACTAGGTAACCTGACCAAGCAGAAAATTATTTGTATTGAGCAAAACTGGTAAACTTTTCTTTAAACTTAATAAGAACTAAAAGTGCAAAAAAAATATTGTTAAGGATGTTCTGTTCTGTTCAACAAGCTTTTACTAGCTCTTATTGCATCATGAAGTTGAATGACCCAAGAAAGCAGCAATTTCAAACAAGAAAAAGAAAATCAATGAATTTGTTGAGGTGGAAAAGAAATATTATGAAAGCAAAGCTATGGACGGATAATGGCCTCCAAAATGAGAGGAAAAACCAGAGACTCAGGGGATAACCAAGTTGAAGAAAGCTCCAAACTTATTAATTTACTATTCTTAAAAGAAAGCAGTGTAAAAATTAATTTGATGATCACTCAATGAGGAACAAAAACAGTTCCTGCATTTTGAAGGTGCTTCAAAAGTTTGAGAAATGTACATGATATTTTGACTATAAAATTCAAAAAATGTGTTTAAGAAATAAGATATACTCTACATATTTTTATAAATTTGGATCTCAGCAGGATTTGACTGACACAAGAGAGTATCCCTCAATTTAAATGGATTTTTCTTGCCTCTTTTATGCAAGAAATTATTTACACCATTCCATTTCTCCCTTTCTCCTCCCAATATATTCCTCACACCTTATTTTTTTAAATATCATCCCTTCATATTCAACTCACCCTGCACCCTTTGTCTCTCTATCTCTGTCTCTCAATAGTGATTTAGAGCATTTTTCATATGACTATAGATAGCTTTAATTTCTTCCTCTGAAAACTCCCTGTTCATGTCCTTTGACCATTTATCAATTGGGGAATGACTTGTATTCTTGTAAATTTGACTCAGTTCTCTATATATTTTAGAAATGAGGCCTTTATCCTATACACTAGTTGCAAATATTATTTCCCAGTTTTCTGATTTCCTCCTAATCTTGGTTGCATTGGTTTTGTTTGTACAAAAACTTTTCAATTTAATGTAACCAAAGTTATACATTTTGCATTTCATAATGTTCTCTATCTCTTCTTGGGTCATAAATTTTTCCATTCTCCATAAATATGACAGACAAACTATTCTTTGCTCCCCTAATTTGCTTTTGGATCAGCCTTTATGCCCAGATCATGTACCCTTTGGATTTTATTCTTGTGTACAGTGTCAGGCATTGGTTTATGCCCAGTTTCTGCCATACTGCTATCCAGTTTTCCAGGCAGTTTTTGTCAGACAGTGAGTTCTTACCCAGAACCTGAGATCTTTAGGTTTATCAAACAGTAGATCACTATATTCATTGGCTACTGTGTCTTGAGTACCTGACCTATTCCACTGTCTACCCCTCTATTTCTTAGCCAGTACCAAGTGGTTTTGATAATTGCTGCTTTATAATACAATTTGAGATCTGGTATGGCTAGGCCACCTTCCCTAGTATTTCTTTTCATTAGTTCCCTTGATATTCTGGACCTTTTGTTCTTTCAGATGAATTTTGATATTTTTTCTAGCTCTGGAAAATAATTATCTGGTAGTTTGATTGGTAAGGCACTGAATAAGTAAATTAATTCAGGTAGAATTGTCATTTTTATTTCGTTAGCTCGGACTATCCACAAGCAGTTGATGTTTCTCCAGTTACTTAGATCTGTCTTTATTTGTATGAAAAGTGTTTTGTAATTGTGTTAATATAGCCCCTGAGTTTGTTCTGGCAAGCAAACTCCCAGATATTTTATAGTGTCTACCATAGCTTTAAATGGGATTTCTCTTCTATTTCTTGTTGTTGGGCTTTGTTAGTAATATATCGAAATGCATGTGATTATATGGGTTTACTTTTTTTCTGCAACTTTGCCAAAGTTGCTTATTATTTCGAGTAAATTTTTTTACTTGATTCTCTAGGATTTTCTAAGCATATTATCATATCATCTGCAAAGAGTGATAACAGTTTCTTTTTTGCCTATTCTAATTCCTTTAATTTCTTTTCTTTTCTTATTACTAAAGCTAACATTTCTAGCTTGAATATTCATATTGAATAAAGTGATGATAATGGACATCCTTGCTTCAACCCTGATCTTATTGGAAATGCATCTAGCTTATTCCCATTGCATACAATGCTTATGGATGATTTTAGGTAGATACTGCTTATTATTTTAAGGAAGCCTCCTTTTATTCCTATGCTGTCCAATATTTTCAATTGGAATGGATGTTGTATTTTGTCAAAAGTTTTTTCTGCATTTATTGAGATAATCATATGGTTTCTGTTAATTTTGTTGTTGATATGATCTATAATCTTGATAGTTTTCCTAATATTGAACAAGTCCTGCATTTCTGGTATAAATCCTACCTGATCATAATAAGTTGCTATATTCTTTTTGCTAATATCATTAAAATTTTTGCATCTATATTCATTAGAGAAATTGGTCAATAATGTTCTTTATCTCTTTTGGCTCCTTCTGGTTTAGGTATCAAAATCATATTTAATTTGGTAGTATTCCTTTTTTGTCAGTTTTCCCAAATTATCTATATAGTTTGGGAATTAACTGTTCCTTAAATGTTTGATAGAATTCATTTGTAAATCCATCTGCCCTGGAGATTTTTTCCTAGGGAGTTTATTGATGGCTTGTTCAATTTTTTTTTTCTGAGATGGTGTTATTTAAATATTTTTCTTCTTCTGTTAATCTGGGTGATTTAATTTTTTTCTCCTTAACATACTGATATACTATATTTTGATATATTTTATGCATTCATTTTCAAACATGTCATTAATTCTTCCCATATCCTAAAAGCTGTCCCTTGTAATAATGAATTAAAATGAAAGAAGGAATGAATTAATTCAATAGAACTAACTATGCTGTAATACTTTAACTTTGGTTGAAAATATTTAGTATTTTCCCTCAACAATCCTATAGCAATACAAAGAAGGAAGGAAGGTGCATTTTCTCACTTTTTTTAGGATCAAGCTTGGTAAAAACAATTACATAGTACCCAGGTTTTGTCTTTTTATTGTTCTTTCCATTTATATTGTTGTAGTCGTGTGTGTGTTTGTGTGTATGTATATGTGTGCCAGGAGGAAAGACAGAGAGATGGAGACAGAGATTTTGTTATTCCTTCTGAATCACCTGATCTCTTCCTAGGCTTCTCTCAATCCTTCATATATTTTCTTGCTGTATAAAAATAGTCCAATTCTTATGGCATGGTTTGTTTTGCCGTTCCTCAAACAATGGATATCTATTTTGTTTGTAGTTCTTTGCTATTAAAATAAGTGGCATATTGCTACAAATATTTTGGGGCACATGGGGATTTGGATGCTTTGAGGAATCACTGGAATCTCTGAGTCAATGTGGATGGCTATTTTAGTCAGTTTCTTAGCATAATTACAAATTTCTTTTGAGATAATTGTATCAGTTGAAAGCTTTACCATTCTGAAGAACAGAGATCTTAAATGGATTGCCTAAGAGTACATAGGTAATGTGTGGCAATACTATGTGGCTTGTCATAGTAAACTTATCATAGCAAAATCTAGGTACCTCCAGATTGGCTGCTAGCCTCAGAATTAGGCTAAATGGTACTACTGACAAATACATACTTAGAGCCACTAATTACGCAAATGAGTAATATTGGTAACACCAATATTATACATAGGTATATATACCAATACATAGGTACATCTAATAAAGTACTGCCATAAGTCATAAAATAAGCAATACTGAATCAAAGCAGCTAAGGCACAGAAGTCTGTAATAAAGCAAAAACACACATCGTAAACCAGAAAGATAAGCCAAAGTGGAATTAAAGCAAAAATATAATGATGAACTGTCTAAGGGTAGAATTTACTTCAACCAGTCACTAGATAGCACTGATGACTTTTGAGCTAGGGAAAGCAAAGCTAGCCACTCACTCCTGTTTTGTGTAATGTGATGCCTCCATGCTTTTACAAAATTGGGGACAAATCACAAACTAGTACCTAGATTAAAAATGCAGGACTCCACCAGACTACTTAATCAATAATGGAGCTGAGAAAACGAATGAGCATAATGAATAAGAATATTTTGTTTGTATGTCTAGATACACATTTGTGATCAAGCCAATAAAAGTTTTATTTTAAGGGACATGATCTCCCTTTGCGAAAATATTGGTACCTATGAATAAATGGTAAATAAATTTTCACAATTATTTCATTTTTGCACATTTTTAGATTTCACAGAAGAGACACAGACCAAATTCACACTCTTAGGTCCTAACAGTTGTTATTGAGGCAAAGAGTTTTATTTAATTTAATGAATTATTATCCCTCATAAAATATCATAGAATTCTGATTCATTAATTCTAATTGTTCCTTCCTACTGAGATTGAATGTTAGTTATTCTAGATAAAATTATAATATAGTCAAGAGTCTGCTATAAGATACTTATATAGTGATTTTTTGAGGGAAGGGGTTATTGGCCTACTACACACTTGAATTTCTAGTTTTAATTTGACCAGAGTAAATGCCATCTCCTTCCATGACTTTGCAATATGGGCCTTGCTTACATTTCAAATAACAACTGTTAGCCAGGTCACATATCCAACAAGATGGAGGACCAGACATTTTATCAAATTCTCATGAGTTCTCAAACCTCCTCAAAATAGGAATTTTGTGTAAGACATAAAGCAATTTCAGCTATCTCTATGAGCTGGGATACTAAGAACCCAAACAAGGTGAAAACCCACTGAACTTTTAAAAAATATCTAGCATGATTACTGAGCACCCTCTTCCCCACCTCTTGAAAGATCTACAAGCACTTGCAGCAGAACTCAACTCTATACTGACACCCTCTCTTCCTCCCATTACCATGGAAAACCAAACAGCAGCAATTTAGTGTAGGCACAAGAGCAGTGTGGCAGCACTCCTTGTAACAACAGAGCTCAGACAGAAAATGGAGAAATAGAGGGGATGTGGGAAGGACATGCATGTAGCTATGTGGTGTTTGACTAGCTTAGCATCTGGCTAAGGTCAGTTCTGTTCCCTCCAGAAGACACTTGGGGCTGGGACTGAAGTTGGTGAAAAGTGAATTGAACAGCCTTGGAGCAGTCTGAGGACTGTTGTGAGGCATTCACCCAGGGACTTTCCATCAGAACGGAAGAAGATAGAAAGTAAGAAATAGGAAAAAAAATCAAGATAAAAGGCAAATTAATAAAGATAAAAGGAGGAATAAAATTCACTTAATGACCTTGAGCTTAAGCACTTAAACAGTAAAGAAAGTAATAATAGAAGGGAAAGTGGGTGGTCTCCAGACCAAATCAAAGAATTCAGGTTATCCATGAACAAATATTGCAAGGGAAACGAAAGTGAGGCAAAACCCAAAGAGACAGAGGACCTAAAAGAGCATGGATATTCCTGAGTGTTTTAAAAGAGAAATAAGACTCCTGAAAGCTGAGTGTATGGCTTATACAGCAGAACTAATTTGCAGAATAGAAACATTCAAATCCATGGTGGCAAGTCTCTTCAAAGAAGCAAATGAGAGAATAACTGATTGGAAATGCAAATATGCGGAAGTGAAGGACAATCTGGAGGAACAGAAGCAAAAAAAATATTTTTTAAAGTATGATCTCTATAGAACAAAATATATTGAACTCACAAGAAGCATAGAGATAACTTAAGAATTCTTTGGGCTTTTAGAAAAACATAAATTTTTTAAACAGTGAATAGTATAATGCAAGAGATGATAAAAGAAAACAACCTAGAATTTTTAAACACAGAAAGCAATATACCAGTTGAATGAATTCACAATTTGCCACCTAGAAAAAATACAACAATAAGAATAAGAACTATACTGCAAATTTTCCAAGACACACAAAGGTTTTAATTTATTTTAACAATTTCATTGACAAACAGCATATTCTGCAAGCAGCTAAGGAAAGATCTTCAAATAAAAATAAAAGAAAATTTTAACAACATAAAGCTATTCAGCATCTGACCAAAAATGAAGGAATTCATCGAATAATAGGTTTCAGAGAGCAAAGGAGCTCAAGATTAAGTCTGTGGTGACTCAGCCTACAAATCTAAGCCTAACTGCAAGTGGAAAAAAAAGGTGAACAGTTCATTTAAAAAAGGATATTTGAAATGTTCCTAGAAATCAAACTAGATCTGAAGAAATAGTTTGCTTCTCAAGCACCCAAACATTAGAAATAGAAGAAGGGTAAACAAATACAGTGACCATGGATGATAACAGCACCCAAGAAGTAACAACAGAGAAGTCATTAATTTTATTTTTATTAATGTTCACAGAGAGATAATGGTGAAAACAGGATAGAAGTGATGATGGAGAAACAACCCTGAAACACCATGGACTAAACCCTCACAACACTTTGGCTATAGGCAATTCAGTGTTTGTTATGGTGGTTTTTGTCATTGTCGGCTTGGCTGATTGATTTTGTGGGATTGAATTACAGAATGGGAATATTTGTAAAAGTGGGGAAGGAAGGAATGAGAGAGTAGAGAATGTGATGTACCCTAATCAAATCAAAGGCTAACCACAAAGAGTAGTAAATAGCTCCTGTACTCTCAGGAAGAAGAAAACTTGTTAGAAATGGCTGAGAAGTCAATTGAAGGAGTAAACTGAAGGAACTGAATTGAGGAATTTAAGAGGGAAAAGGGGAAAAAAAAGGAACTCTTTTTTCAATGGTGGGAGAAGTAGCAGTGACAAATATATTTATGGAAGAAGAGAGACATTCTAAAAAAAAAAAAAGATAGGAACCTTACAAAAAAAGCATAATCTGAAGAGATTTGGGGCTTAGATGGAATACATATCCTACTTCAGACAAAGGAGAATGGGAGTTCTGAGGATAAATTATACCTAAAGGCAAAGCATGGACCCAGAAAGGAGATTTTGAAGCAAAAGGGGGTAAAATGACCAAAAGGAAGACAAATGTCAATGATGAACTGCACCATCGGGCCCACAGGAAAATTCTTAGAATGGACCAACATCTTCTCCATCACCTGAATGAATGTATAGATAGATATTTCTAAGGATTAGGTATAACAAAAAACATGGGAATAGGTGAAGATCTATAAAATAACAACTTACAAAGTATTTAGAAAGAACCCCAAAACAGATACCTTGGAATCACGAACTCTGTGTAGAGTACAGACTAGAAAAAGACTAGAAAGTTCTATGAAGAAAACAAAGAAAAGATCATTTTGTACAAAAAAACGCACAGAAAATGAAATTTAAGAAACTAACAATGAAAATAATTTGAAGGGGAAGAGTGGCAGGGGATGACTATCCAGGGGGAGAAAAAGAGAGCAATAAATAAATAGACTAAATAAGCAAGAAAAATGAACTGAAAGGCAAAACCAGGGACAGAAATAACAGATGGGGCAGGAGTTAAGGGAGAGGGCCTGTAGGAGTAAGGGTATCTTAATATAAACAAAGCTAAAATAAATAGCCATAGTATTTTGTTTAGAGAACAAGAAGGAATCCTAATATAGAAGAAAATATAAACCCAACTTTCATCATGTTAAATGTGAATATATTAAATAGCCCCCCCAAAAAACAAAGAAAAATAAACAGATTGAATAAGAAAACAAAACCCCACAACCTGCTGCTTAAAAAAAACCAAAAAACAGAGCTAAAAGTATCAGGAACAGAACTTGAAGCCAGGTCTCCCTGGTGGCAGCCTCTGCTGTAACTTTTTCAGGTCAGCATTTCATTCACTTGATAAAACTACCTTAGGACACATTTATTTGAGTCCGGAACATATAGTGATAACTATATGACGTTGCATGAAATCCTATCCTACTGACAAATGTGTATGCTTATGGGTTAGGAATAGTTTCATTATTTGCATGTCTGTTTGTAATTCTAGGAATTTCCCTGAAAAAGTGGTAAAAAATGCCATTAGAAAGATTTAAGATTCAGAAAAGCATGAAACATCTAACAAGAGCAAGGCAAAACTGATGAACCACCTGCAAGTTCCATACAATGTCATGAGAAATCAAAGAACCTATTATCTGGTCCTCCTATGGTGAATTTATGAGAAGATAAGCATGAGGGTAGCAAAAGAGACCTCCATAAATGGGATTTAGAGATACATGTCCACCTCCAGAGGGAAAAAAAGTGCTACAAATTCATTATGGGCTCAGACCTGTTTAGAAATAACTCAAAGCAGCAGGTGCTTAGCCTTTGCCCAGCCATTGAGGAGAGTCTCTTATTTCCTCAGTTTTAAAGCTAGTGTGGCAAAAGCACAGCATTTAGGTGAGATCAAATGACTGTGCTCCAGCACTATTTATGGAAACAAATAAAAGTCTTGAGACATCAAGAGAGCTGTTTCTAAAGTTGGGAAGGGTTTGTCACAGACATCTGCCATAAATAAGGATAACAGAGTTGCTGGGAAATCCAGCTTGATCTTGAAATAATGAGTGTCTGTTTTGTTAGCATTGATCCTTAGGATTTAAAAGGAGGTAGACACTGCCTATCACAAAATGCATACATGCACAATTTTTTTTAACTAAAATTCTCTCATCATATCAGGAAAATTCTGATTGTCGTTGAAAAACCCAAGTGGATATATTAATTGCCATCATATTTAAATACATAGTGGCAACAGTAACAAGCCTGATAGTCCTAGACACAGGGGTGAACTAGTTGACATAAGTGCATCCTGAATAGCAATTCATGAACCATGGGGAAAAAAAGAAAAACGGTAATATTGGAAAGATGGTTTCCTTGGTACAAAACTACTCAATCAAACAGTAACTGCTTGTTAAGTGCCTACTATGTACATGGCATTGTGTTAAGTGCCAAAGACATAAAGATAAAAATAGAAGTCCCTTCCATTAAGGAACTTACATTATATCTGAAAAAAAAAAACATAGTGCTTACAAAATATATGCAAAGGTGATTTGGGAAGGGAGCAGCTAGCAGTTGGTGAGCTCAGATAAAGGTTGTTCAAGTTTGTCATTCTTGTACCTTAAAGTCCTTCAGAGTAACACACATCCTATTTGACCTTACTATCTATCTGAAGCAAGGAAAAGGCATCTTGTATCATGGGTTTGATCACAGAGAAACTGAGGCACAAAGAACTAGGGCTGAAACAGTGCACTGGAAGCCTCAAGATTATAATAAGGATGGGGGGAAGGAGGAGGATGGTGTAATAAGATAATGAATATTTTAAGAGAGGAGAAACCTAGGAATTGTGGGATAGCAACTACCTGGAATCAGAAATTGAAGAGGAGGGCAATTTTATTATGCCATTTTATTTATTTCTTCAAAATATGCCAATTGGCAGGTGAATTCACAAGCCATGTGAAAGCTACCAAGTAGACAGAAAATAAAGAAGGCAAAATGTGGTAAACGATATGAAATAAGCATTGTGAAACATCAGAGGATGAAGGGAGCTCTGGGGCCGAGCATCTCTGTTTTAATATAAAATGTAATTTATTTTCTTCATGTTAAGACTTCATTATAATTTTTAAATCAATTAAAGTATGTTTCCTTCCAGATTATGAAGTAAATTGTTACATTGATATTGGGAGGAGGGGCAGGACCCAAACCTATAATTTCATATTAGCAATTCACCTGGAATTTAAAGATTTAGAGTTTTCTTGGTGTACTAAGAAGTTGTATAATAAAAACAAATTGCTAATGATTATATAATGTTTTAAGAGTTACCAAACAATTTATACATAACTGCCTCATTTGATCCTCACGATACAGTGAAGTAGGTGCTATTATTACCTCCATTTTTTTACAGATAAGGAAAGAAAAGCTAAGTAATTTGCTCAGGGTAACATAAGTAATAAATATCTGAGAATTTGAACTCAGTTTTTCCTTACAAGTCCAGAGTGCTATCCACTATATTGCCTATCTACCACTGGGTAAGTGACTTAGCCTTGGTGACACGGTTAGTATGTATCAGGGGCAGGAGTTGAACACAGGTCTTCCTGACTGCCTGGCTAGCCATTTAATCACTATGTCATACTGCCATGGACACTATTAAAATTAAACTACAGCTTGGATAGCATGAGAACTCCAATTTCTAGGATGCTTTACCCAAGTTGTATCATGGTTCCTATCAAGTCCCTTGGACAGCAAGGAGATCAAATTTGTCAATTCTGAAAGTTAATTCAGCCTGTTCATTAGAAGATCAAATACTGAAACTGAATAATGAGACAGAACTCATTGGAAAAGACCCTGATGTTGGGAAAGATTTAAGGCAAGAGGAAAAGGCGATGACAGAGGATGAGCTAGATAAATAGCACCATGGAAACAACATGAACAGACTTTAAGAAATAGTGGAGGCTAGAAAGGCCTGTTATGCCACAAAGAGACTGACAACATATATACACACTCTTTAGATATGATCTGAATATTTTCAACTTAACCTTCTAACTCTTACAATTGATAGAAGCACCTTCCTCAAAAGTCTTTTTGGTTAAATTATTTTTTAAAATACCATTTAGTATATTTAATATGAATGTATATGTAGAGCTTATACTAGATTGCACACTGTCTTGGGGAGATGGGAGAGGAGGGAGGTGGAGAAAATTTCAAATTCAAAGGCTTATGGAACTGAATGTTGAAAACTAAAAATAAATAAAAAAATATTGTTTAGTAGAAAGAAAAATCTTTTGAGCTTTTTGTAGCTAATTCATTCAGAAAAGAAGTTTTGTCTATTGTCTCTGTACTTTTGCAAAAAACTGTTCACCATATCTGGAATGCACTATGTTCTCTCGCCCCTGTTCTTAGAATCAATCCCTACCTTCCTGCAAAGCTCAGCTTGAACTCTAACTCCATCCTCCACGCAGCCTTTTCTGATGCTCCCCAGCTGCTAGCGTTCCTCCCTGAAATTATATTGTATTTAGTGACTATATATTTTGTCTATCATTAGTAGATAATTTTCCAGAAGGCAGATTTCCAAAGGGAGGAAAAAACCATGAGAAAACTAATCATTGGAAGAGCAAGGGGGAGACAAGGCACATAAACTCTATGGGCCTGAGTTTTCTTATCTATAAAATGAGGAGCTTTGGAAGAGATACTTAGGTTCCTTCCAGCTCTGAAACTATTATCCTGTGATCTCAATGATACTTGATCTGAACACCTGAAGTGAATACCTGAAATACTTGAACAGAAGACAGTTATCATGCCTCTTGTCCCTTAAGGTTCCCATAGGACTAGAAGGGGTCAGAAGGTAGAAACAAAGAAAAATTTAAAGGTGACTTTTTCCTTATTTCAAAATTTTGCTTGAGCAGGCATGGAATGAGAAAGTAAGACTTTTCCCTCTCCTTCATCTTTCCAAAGTATATTTCCTAATCCTCTTGAGGCAGAAGTGGAACTGGTAAATCATGTTGTTTCTTAAACAAACAATTACATATATAGGCATAGATATACACATGCACATATACATATACACACAGACATATATGTGTGTATACACATATGCATATATAATATATATTCAGATCTTCCTCTCTATCAATCAAAAGCACATTCCCTATCCTAAAAACCTTTTTGTATCTCTTTTATCTTCCCCATCAAACTAGATAGAAATCAAACACATTTCTGTAATCCTACTTAATTTTTGCACTGCCTACAGATCATAGTGACATGCCACTCTTCTTGGACATTTATTATCTTCAGAGACCACTTTTGAAATGTGTGACCATATAATGAGATCTAATTTTAAAGTGCCATATGAGTCAAAGCTACTGGCTTACAAGATCACAAATACAGGAACAGGAACATGGAAAAAAATCCTTAGCCCATTTTAACAACTACACTTTCTTTAATATCTATTTTGTATAATTAATTGAACCTTTAAGAGAATGAACATCATAACAGAATTTATATTAATAATGCCTACATGAGGAAATTGGTTAAAATATTGGAACAAATACTAACACTGTTCACTGAAGCCTCTATAAAGTCCAGAGAGCCAGGAATTAATTCCACTGTTGCTATAGCCACTGCAAAAGACAACCCCAGAATCTGAACCTGAGAAATGGTATTAGAAGTCTCATAGCCACGAAATTTCATATAAATTGATAATAACATATTGCTTTTTATCTTTTAAAGGGACTCTTCAAAGAACACAAAAATTACATTTTTCCCTTGGGTTTTATTTGGGTGAGCTTATACTTCATATTTATCAGTAAGTAGGTATTCAGTGTTCTACATGATGAAGGTGAACTCCCGTGATGTGAAGTGTTTGTTTTGGGCTAAAGTTCTTCCTAGTACCCCTGGCACCCTGGAAGAACTCTTCATCATAGATTACTTACAAACATTCCTACGTATGCCACTTACTGCCTGTGGACCTTTGTTCAATCACAACCTCTCTGGCATCAATTTTTTTCCCCTCATCCCAAAAGAGGATTGGATATGTCACTAAGGTCCCTTTTAGCTCTTGTCTATGATATATGAAATGTGTTGCATTCTTTGCTTTTAAGATAGTCTATGCTTAAGTTGCCATCTAAAGTCCTGCAGGATAACGTATGATTGGGCAGCTCAGTGACAGAGATAATGTATATTCTTCCAACAAACAGGCCCACTGAAAGGAAATCATTGTTCTTCATTTTTAAGTTCTCTGTTCTTGAATCATTGTAAAAGTCCACTTTTCTAAAATGGAATATGGCCAAATGGTTCTTAATTGTATAACTATATAAACATAATAAACTATATATAATTATATAATCATGATTTGGCCATAGGGATTACACCAGGTGGATTAGATAAGAGCACAGAGTTAGGAAAGGTCTGGGTTCAAATCCTGTTGTTGACAATTTACTACTATATGATCCTGGGCAACTAACTTACCCTCTTTGGGCCTATGTCCCATGATCTGTAAAATAGATAGTTGGATTTGACCTCAGAGGTTTCTTACAGTTCTGAATTTTGTGATTTTTATGGCATCTCACCAATTATAATTATTTTGTCAAACAACCAGGTGACATGTCAAACACTGGTGATATCCTATCAGAATTGACATGAAATGAGGGTCTACTTTCATTAATTGAACATATAGCGACAGGCATTTTTCTCTTTAACATTAGAACTCTTTCTGGAAAAGGAAAGTCTCTCCAGTAATTCTAAACTTTTTTATCCTTAAGGATGCCAAGTTATCATGATTCAGACACTGTGAAGTTGCTGCAGGATATATACACAACAGCCAATTCCTTTGGAAATTCTACTGTAGATTAATGTCATTATGTAGACATCATCTTTCACAGATTCATGTTTTGCATACTTGAGGCTATGGATTTTATGTAATTTACTGCTTTGGGTACCAGGTTAAAGATTTTATAATGTTTCCTTTTGTAAAACATCTCAACAGTTGATCTATGTTCTTATATACTTATTATGAAGGGGAGGATTTATTGAATTACTATCATTATTGTGCCATTGCTATATTAATATATTTTGTTTTATTAACTAAACACATGTAAACAGCACCGAGGATAGAACCATGAAATGGCAGTCCTGCTTGGATTCCTGAGTGACTGTGAAAATGCCTCATTTGTTAAGGGTGTTGCTAGGAAGCTGCTAGCTCTTAGTGGCACTGCAGTACAGCTAGCCAGATGAACAAGCCTAAGAGAGTGTGACTAGGGGATTCTGAAATCCTGGACCTATGCTGTTGTGGCTTCCTTCCTAACCTAATTCCAGTTTTTTTCTACTGTAAATGTGCTTTCTTTTCTCTTCTTGTCCTAATCTGTTTTGTACAGCATCTCAGTGCTTTATTGAGAAATTGTCACACATGATCATATGGTTGACTGAATTTCAGCAGGGATTAAAATCATCCCATATTTTTCCTGGGTTGGAATTTCCCAAGATTACATAACCAAGTGATATTGTTGCTATCATTAATTCCGTGGTCACAGAAGGATCAGGCATAGGGAGCCCAAAGAGCAATGGAAGAATGTATGAAGGGTTTGTGTGTGATGCACATGTTGCTCACAATACCTTCTGAAAGACCACTGACTTACAAAGAGATTGCCAAGAAATATTATGATGGGAAAATGAAGGTGGTCCACCTAGCGTAAGAATGAGAGCTACGAGATCATATCGGTGTTGCACTAGTACTCAAAAGACAGTGGAAAAACTAAGGTAACATTTCTAGAACATTGAATAGATCCTTTATGGAGACATGGACATGTATTACACATAGCATAAGGAAAGAGAGATGGGTTACAATCTTTAATAAGCAGTGAGATTAATGTAGCTTTTAATTTTTTTTTATTTTTAATGTTTTACCTGTATATTGCAAGGTCTAAAGGCAGGGACTGTGTCTTAACTTTATATCTCCCCCTACTGTTGCTTTGAATGTGATAAGCCATTAATGATGGTTATTTATTCAGTCAATAAGAATTATAAAACACAGAATCAATTTCAAACCTTCAATCAAAATATATTTAGTAAGTACCTATTATGTAAAATGTAGTAATAGACTTTTAAGTGGGCTGATAGGGACCGTAGAGTCAATTCAAAAGACCTCTCCTTCCTTAACCTAGAAGGTTCAAGTATTCACATTTAGGCTTGTCTAAACTATAAACCGCTTGAAGTCCCAACTCGGTCTATTATGTTATCACATAGTAGATAATTCATCAATATCTTTTGATTGATGTGTTGGTGATTTAGTTGATAAATTATCTAATATTTAATCAGGAATAGTCATAGGAAAAATGGTTACAGCAAAGTTAATCTTTTGGATCACTCTGGTCTCCTCTTAAAAGATTTCCATTGTTAATACCTTAATCAGGCAAGACACTTTCCTTGGATCTTTCTTTTTTCTTTTTCTCACACTGAAGTTATCTATACGATGAACCTTCCCTGAAGGAATTAATACAAATTCCTTTATCAGATTAGCTAGACAAGCACATAATCTGATTAATTAATTTGTGTTAGGGTATTAAAAATGTTAGAAATTTCAGGCTGTTATGGCAGGCTGGGAGGAGAAAGATATTTTAGATCAGATGGGCCTTTTACCATCTTCAGTTTCTATTATACCAGTGACTTACTATTGTCAGAACTAATCCCAGTAACTGGAAAGAATGAATGTGGAAAATTGGTCCTTATATGGTATAATCCTTCTTTCAGATACAGTCATGACTCAGTTATGACACCAATAGAACAAGGGTCATATTTTTGGTATAATCTGCCAATGATTAATAAATGAAATCAGCAAATAACCATTAAACTTGAGCATAGAATGTTTGTTTTTGGCTTCATATTTCCAGCTCCTGAGCCATGGTTTATACATACTTGTTTGGATAAATTGAATCAAGAAATAATAAAAAAGAAGTAGATACCATATTTTTCTTTTCTCATGTACACATATCTTGCAAATAAAAAGTGGGGGAAAGTGAGATCAAGAAGAAAATAATCTACTCTCCCATTAGCAATATTCCTTACACCTTTCCAAAGCTGTCCAAGGCCTTAGCCCTAGGCACTATTGCAGACATTTTTTTCTCTCTGGAATAAGCTAGAAAAAGACTATATAATGAAAAAGGCCTACAGTGCTTTCAAAAATAGACCTAAGAAGAATCCAAATTCAGAAGACAGAGAAAATGAAAGGGATTATTATTAGAGTAACCCTTATCACTGTGGTGGAAATAAATGTATTGTTAATCACATTGCATCCCTAAAGAAAAAGGTAGGCGTCCTAGCTTTGACACTGAAGATATGTGACACATCCTTTATAAGCCTTATTTGCCTCCATCAAATGAGGGACTAAGCATAGATGATGCCTGGGTCTAACATTCTATGATAATTTAATTTAAAATGATGCCTGAATCTATGCTTCAGGATGAGCTGGTTTGGGGTGAGGAGCGAAGAATTAGGAATCAAGTACTTTTGTCCACAAATAGGTATAAAGGTTTTATAAAGCATCACTTTAAGCTTCCTCTTTTCTCCTTCCCGCTATCTCACATTCAGAGTTGTTAGTGGATCCCAATGGACCTGAACTGGGGAAATAAGTAATTTCTTCTCAACTTCCTGCCTGTCCTCCAGGATGAAGTCTGAATAATGAAAAGAATTTTCTTATGGTAAGACATGATGACTCTAGCAGAAACCAGTATCCTTTTACCTGCGATTTCTCTTCCGCTCTCTGAAAAATCTGAAAACACAAGACAAATCCTGAAGAAGCGCATTCAGGAAGCAGGATTGACTCTTACTTTCTATTGAGTGGCCTGGGCAGCATTTAAACCTGTGTGCACCACCATCTTGTGGCAAAAGGGAGAAACTGCCTCTGGTAAATTGGAAACAGCTGAATTATTAAAAACAGCTGTTTCTGCAGAGTTCAAACTAAAGTCTGGTTTTTTTCCCCCAAAATACATGTAGATACTAAGAAAGGTGAGTATAGTTTAATATTTATCTGCAGGAAAATGTCAAGATATTTAGGTGCTTACATCAGTCCTTTTTCCATAAAGTATCCTGAATCACGAGTATATGACACCACCCTTTTCAGAGTATTCTATTCTAATAATCTTTGGGAATCAATGCCCTCTCCTTTCCTATTCAAATTTTAATTTAGGACAAAAGCATAAAGATTTTTCCAAGATGGAATTATTCAATATTTAAATGTCTTCAAAAACAATTTGTAATGGGAATACAGACTGGTTTTCAGTATCTATTTTACAGGGCTATTCCATATAAGCAGTGGCACCTGAGTAACCAAAATAGCCTTCTCCATCAGTTAGCTAACACATTATAATTTAATTAGAAACATGATTTTTAAGCAGATTTCATAGGTTTTATGTAGTGATCCCCAGATGGATATTCACATTGGAGTATGGGGGCTAAAGGCTTGTCAGTGCATATCTGTGAGCAGATGGCTCTAAATCAGTTTTTATTTATTGGGCTGTCTTCTCATTTGAGGAAATCACTTTTACATTGGATAGAAATTTACTGAATTTTATGGATAGGTAATACTTCCTCTTAAAATTAGCATATAGCTTTCTTTTGGGTAGCAGAAAATGAATTTCCCATGGAAAATAGCAGCAGATGAGACTGGGTTATTTGACTCATGAGGGATTTGCCTTGACAATAAAGAAACTAGGTAGTTCTGGAGTCTGGAGGTAACTCCACATCAAGGGTTACTGCTAGTGAGCTAGAGAAAGGGCTGAAAGGGGCATAGAACATTCTTCAATATGTTCCAAATAAAGGTTGCTGTAGCACTGTGGCAAATGTAGCTTTTCCTCCATCTTCTTTTATCCTCTGGAGAGTTAAATTCCGTGTTTAGAATGAGGAAGCATGTTTTTTACTGAAGCAGGAATGGATATCCCTTAATCTTTAAATGTAACTGTATAAAGAGATGCTGCTATGACCTAAAAAAATGAAGAAAGCTCCGCTTATAACACTCCTAAGGGAAAGTTGCAAACACAGATAGACTCAATGAGGGGAATGGAATAATCATTTATATGTTGTTGTTCAGTAGTTTCATTGTATGTGACTCTTCATGACCTCATTGGGGTTTTCTTGGCAGAGATATTGTAGCGGTATACCATTTCCTCCTCCAGCTCATTTCACAGATGAAGACACTGAGGCAAACAGGGTTAAGCAGCTTGTCCCGGGGTTGCACAGCTAGTATCTGAGGACAGATTTGAACTTAGGAACATGAGTTTTCCAGACTCTAGGTCTAGCACTCCATCCAATGTACCACCCAGCTGCCCAATCATTTATATATGCACTAGACACACTTTTCACAAATATCTCACTTGATGCTCATAATAATGCAGTTGCTCTTATTATTAGTCCCATTTTACAGTTAAGGAAATAGAGGTAAATGGAGATTAAATGACTTGTCCAGGGTTATAGAGTTATAAGTGACTGATACTACATTTGAACTTAGTTCTTCCTCACTCCAGGAAAAATGCAGAGCTCTAAGTGCAATGTGCTGTAATTAGTTTGGTTGAAATAGACGAAGGATTGATACATGTATGTGACACTTCCATTTAATTGTGCCCTAGCTTTATCTGCGGAATGTTCATTTGCATCACTGGAATTTTCCAACTTGAGATAAATGTAGGCTATGCATGCTATAGCAATTCAACAAAAGGGCCCATTTTTCTAAAGAACTGCTTACTTATGAAGTCTTTTTGATAACTCAGACATCTGGACAACCGTATTTAATTTGTACTTAGACAAACTATACTTGCATTCAAATTTACTTTTAAAAAACTTAAAGTATAAAATATTTCATATGCATACTAAATAACATCTTAAGAAATACTTTTATGGATTGCCTATTCAATTGATGAAAACATGAAAAAAATAGTGGACCATTCAGATGCTCAAAGAAGAGAACCAGTCTGACGTGGGTCAATAAAGCAGTGAAGACCCATTATTAGTGGGTTATTTTGGCTTCATTTTTGGTCTTATAGCCAAGAATTAACATGGTTTATATTAGGTAAGTGCCATATAGGATGGACTTGGAGTCTGGAAGACCTGAATTCAAATCCAGTCTTAACCACTTTACTATCGTGTGACCCTGGGAAAGTCACTAACCCTCTGTCTACCTCAGTTTCCTAAATACTAAAACAAGGATAATCACCAGCATCTCATGGTTGTTGTGATCAAATGAGATAATATACACAAATTACTTTTCAAATCTAAAACACTGTATAAGTCCCATCACTGTTGTTATTTTTTTGTCGTTGTTAATATTAAAGTGATAGTGGAAGATCACAGATGCTCCAAAATGTCAACTATACCAGTAATGTGATAGCAGGTACTTGAAGCACTTCAGCCTGAAAGAACACTCTGGTTTGTATTAATAGGGCGGGTCCAGGAAGAACTTTAGGAATAAGGCTAATCTTACTTGAATACACAGGCTAGTATAGGAATGGCGTAATACAAGGAGAGAAAGAACCTATTTTTTTTTTTAATCTCCATTCTCACTGCCTTACCTGTCTCTGCTAAAATTCTACCAAAGTTCATTTTAAGTTAACAAGATCTCCCTTTAAAATGAAAAGATGCAGGAAGAGAAAAGGAGAAGAAAAAAAAAGATGGAGAAAAGAAAACATACGGGTGACACTAAATGGAAGAAGAGACAGAAGAAATGTTTTGCTGGGATTTTCTCTCCTACGGACTGCCTGACCAGAAGAAGAAATTGGACAAAATATTTCTGATGCAGAAAATAAAGTTGGCACAGAGATATAAAATATGAGTGTATAGTTTGTCCTGATACCTTATTTTTCTGCCCTTTCTCCTAAGCTGATATAGAGTAATGGTAGCAGCTTGTGGTCATTCTTACCTTAAGAACTGCTGAAGAAATAGACCTCAAATAAGGGAAGACTGCTAATGAGTATAGATCACCTTCAGTCTTGACTAATTAGATTAAGAGACCTAAGTTGGAAAATAAATAGGGTGCATTGTTGGTTGTTGGACAAGTGAAGAGTATTTGAGTGAAATGTATTTTCATCTCTTTTCTCAGAGGTGGCAAGGATAGCAGGATTTAGGTGACCCTACCTGGAAATGCACGTTCCTATATCAGAAATGACTAGAACTTCAGGGACAAGATGTGAGGACAAATCTTCAAGAATGGGTCTTGATATATCACACCACAAAGATGATATTATGGTTCTCATTCAGATTGAGCTATTGTAAAGCAAAATCTTTAATCTGACATATTTATTTGTGAACTCATTGAATTACAGATTTAGAACATGAAAGTTCATTAAAGATTACCTACTATTTCACTATTCTCATTTGATGGATGAGGAAAAGGAAGTTCAAAGAAGTGAAGCAACTTACCCAAGAAGACAAAGGTAATGCAGTGAAAGAACTATGGTTAGATACATGAATTTGGCTGTGATGTCTTACCAAAGCAAGGAAAAGGAACAATTTTTTTTCTTTTTTTTGCAGAAGAAAGAACTGAGTCGCAGAGATATTAAGTGTGATGAAGGTCCTTCAGAAGAACAATATAAACCCAGGTCTTCATTCCAGATCTAATACTGTATGCATCATCCAACTGCTCAATGTGGAGAGTATGCAAAATAATGTCATATGATGATTGGTTGAAGAAACTGAAGAAAATTAGGAAGAAGAAAAGATTTAGATGAGGAATAATAGCAGTCTTCAAATATCTCAAAAGGTATGTGAAAAATAGATTAGTGATGTTCCACTTGACAGCACCAGCTAAAGCTAGGAATGATGGATACAAATTAGAAGAAAACAAATTTCATTTAAATATAAGGGATTATAATTGGAGCTGTCAAATCATAAAACAGTAAACCTAGATAAATCATGAGTGTTTCATCAGGGATTTTTAAATCAAAGTTTGATGACAAGTTGTTTAGGATGTTTCAGAGGATAGTTCATAATGTAGGTATAGTTTGGATAATGAGATGGTCCTTTAGTTTCCCTTAGCAGTTTGATTCTGTAATGTGCTGATGTGTGCAAACAGTTATGTCTCAGTCTACACATACAAAGTAGAGAATTGCAATAGGTGAAGACGAGTCCATTCCTTAAGAATGTAGCAGAATATGTAAACTGAAGGAAAAGTAAATAAGGAAAGTATATAAAAAGACATAGGGATGAAAAATGAATTATCAGTTCATCAATATTATTACTGACAAACCCCTATGATGCTGCTAGTGACGTGTGGTTCAGTATGAACAATATTCTAACCCCTACCCATGAAAGTTAAGTTTGTTGTTTGTTTTTTTTTTCTGTAAAAGGCATTGAAACCAACCTTGAGAATTTTTTGGTTTGAGGATCTACAAGCTCTGTCTGCTGACATTACTTCCTGCTTTCCTGAGTGCAAAGGAGCTACAAGAAGTTTCTGTGAGTTTGGCTGGGAGGAAGTAGTTGGCAAAGAATGCCAATTATGGTGCATTTTGTTTATTGAGTGTACTTGGAACATTCTCATCCCATTTCCTTGTTGCATGTCCTTCTCCTGTTATGCTTATTTAACTCTCCTTTTATTAGCTGTTAATGACTATATCTCAACTCACTGCTATATCAAACAAACTACCAGGGGACTAGTCCAAAACACATGGTAAGTAAGGCAAGGTGATGTGAGATCCTGAAATTTAAGATATTTATTGATAATGAAATTCTTTGGGTTATAAAAAAAGATTTTTAAAATGAAAAAACTAGATTACTCAAAATTAACATTAGAACTTTATGCAAAGTTTTGAGAGGAAAAAGAGAAGGCTAATGAAGAGTCAAATAGAATTCAAGGCAAAGCAGTCTTCATACTTGGGGATCACTTGTCCTGGAGGGCTTATAAAGTGATTTTAAATAGATATTATTTTGCATTTTCTAGGTCTAAGATTCCATTAAAATTTCATGTCAAAGAAAAATTTTAAAGACAGTAAGTTATTAGTGTCCTTGAGCTTTATCTCAGGCATATTTGTGCAACATATATTTAATTTTTGCCTCAGTGTGTATCTGTATTTTTCTCCATCTTTATCAGTACTGCTGTGTTTGGGCTGTGGCAGATTCCTTTAGATTATAATTATGGGTACAATTGAGATTTCCTGCATGTACACAGGCTGTGGAGTTATGCTAATTACATCCAAATTTAGAATGCTTATGGATGTTCAAGATATGACTGCCTATTTTTCTTCTTGTTAAGTCACACATAATGCATGCATGTATTTAGATTACTATTCAGCTTTGCTTAAGCAGCAAGTCATACAGAACTCCATGATTTTGCTTAGAATTTTTCTTTCCACACCAAAATAATGTCTTAGAAACTGTTTCAGCTACCTCTGTTATCTTTATGATTGGTCCAGTCTGCTACGTGATTGCCTGAACTGGCATCCTATTTTCCCCAAAGATATATATTTTCTCTTGCCATTCATTAATCTCTCCTCTAGGGATTTTCCTGAGGGGACAAAAGTTATTAATGATTGTAAGGTTTCTTTTTCCCAACTACCTGTAAAAACAATTTTAAACTTTCATTTCTTAAAACTTTGAGTTCCAAATTCTTTCCCTCTTTCCCTTCCCTTCACCTTCATTGAGAAGGCAAGCAATTTGACATAAGTTAAACATGTGCAGTCATACAAAGCATATTTCCATATAAGTCATTTTACAAAAGAAAACATGGACCTTAAATAAACAAGAAAATAAAGAAAATTTTAAGAAGCATGCCTTTATTTATGGCAGCTCTCTTTATGCTGACAAAGAACTGAAAATTGCAGGGATGCCCATTAATTTGCAAGTTGTGGTATATGATTGTATGCTACAAGAAATAAGAAACTCAATGATCTTAGAAAAACTTTGATATACTCACATTAAATAATGAGTGCAATGAGCAGAACCAAGAGAACATTGTATACAGTAATAATAATATTGTTTTAAGAGCAACTTTGAGCCTCTTAATAATTTACTCAATTCTAGTTCTCTATTCCTCCTTCCAATGCATTTCTTTCTCATCTTTAATTTTATTTTTTAGATATCATCCCATCATATTGGACTAACACTTGTGCCCTCTGTCTATGTATGCTTCTACTTGCCCTACTAATGATTAGATATTTAAGAGTTACAAATATCCTTTTCCCATGCAGTTATGTATACAGTTTAACCTTACTGAATTCCTTATAATTTTTCTTTCCTATTTACTGTTTTTTATGCTTCTTTTGAGTCCTGTGTTTGGAAGTCAAAATTTCTTTTCAATTCTGTTCTTTTCACCAGAATCCTTGAAAATTTTTTGTTTCACTGAGTGTCCATTTTTCCTCTAAATGTTTATACTCAATTTTACTGAGTGGGTGATTCTGGTTGTAATTCTAGCTCCTTTGCCCCCCAGAACATCATATTCCAAGCCCTACAATCCTTCAATGCAGGAGCTGCTGAATTTTGTGTTATCTTGACTTTGACTCCATGATATTTGAATTGTTTCATTTAGGCTGCTTGCAACATTTTCTCCCTAACCTTGGAGCTCTGGAATTTGACCATAATACTTCTAGGAATTTTCATTTTGGGATCTCTTACAGGAGATGATCAGTGAATTCTTTTAATTTTTATTTTATTCTCTTCTTTTAGGATATCAGAGCAACTTTCCTTTATAATTTCTTGAAAGATGATGTCAAAGCTCTTTTCAGATAGTCCAATAATTCTTAAATTATCTCTTCTGGAACTATTTTCCAGCTTAGTTATTTTACTAATGAGATTTCACATTTTTTTTTCTGCCATTTTCCATTCTTTTGATTTTGTTTTATTGCTTCTTGATGCCTCATGCAATCACTGGCCTCCACTTGTCAAATTTTAACTTTAAAAACATTATTTTCTTCACTGACCTTTTGCATTTTCTTTTCCATTTGGCCAATTCCACTTTTTAAGGAATTCTTTTCTTCAGTGAATTTTTGTATATATTTTTTTCCACTTGGTCAATCTTCTTTTTAAGGCATTCTTCTCCTCATTGGACTTTTGTTCTTTTACCATTTGCCTATTACGTTTTTTAAGGAGTATTTTCTTCAGTATTTTTTGTGTCTCCCTAACCAAGCTGTTGACTTTTTTCATGACTTTCTTGTATCATTGTGATTTCTTTTCCTATTTTTTTCTTTACCCCTCTTATTTGGTTTTAAAATCCCTTTGAGCTCTTCCAGGAATTCTTTTTGGGTCTAAGACCAATTCACATTTTTTAAGCATTGGATGTAACAATTTTGACTGGTGAATTTGAGGAAATTACATAAAAATATTTAAGGGATGAGAAAGAAGAGGAGCATAATGGGTGCAGAAGGAAGGGAGAGATATAATGGGTTAAATTGTTTCCACATGAAGAGGCATGATAAACCTGTTACAGTGGAGAGGAAGACAAGGAGGGCAACAAGCATTGCTTGAACTTTACTTTTATCAGTATTAACTCAAAGAAGAAATTGTATATACAATCAATTGAGTGTAGAAAATTATCTTACCTGACAGGGAAGTAAGGGGGAAGGATATCAAGTAAAGGGTGGGACTGACAGAAGGGAAGGTTGATCAGGTGAGGGGGTAGACACAAGCAAAATACTGGTGAGGAAAGGATGAGAGGAGAGAGAGGAAAATCAGGAGGAAGACTAGGATGTAGGGAAACACATAGGTAGTAATCCAAACTGTGAATGTGAATGGGATGAACTCTCCCATAAAGTAGAAGCAAATAGCAGAATGAATAAATAGAAGCAATATTAATACTAAACATATATTCACTATGTGGTATTCTTAAAGGAGAAATTACATGACTTACAGGAAGAAATACATAGCAAAACTGTACTAGTGACCTCAAAACTGTACTAATAACCCTCTCAGAACTTGAGAAATCCAACAAAAATAAGAAAGAAAAGAAGCAAGAAACTAAGGAGGTAAATAGAATATTAGAAAAGTGAGATATTACAGAACTTTGGCATGATTTTGATGTAAAAGGTGACAACATAAGCAAGTTAGAAGAACAAGGAATAGTCTACCTGTCAGATCTATGGGGAGAGGAAGACTTCATGAGCAAACAAGAGAGAACATTACAAAATGTAAAATAGATCATTTTGATTATATTAAAAGACTTTTTAAAAAATAAACAAAACCAATGCAACCAAGATTAGAAGGAAATTGGAAAACCGGGAAACAATCTTTATAGCAAGTGTCTCTGATAAATACCTCATTTCTCAAATAAATAGAGAACACAGTTTACTTTATAAGAATACAAGTCATTCCCTAATTGCTAAGTGGTCAAATGATATGAACAGGCAATTTTCAGATGAAGAAATCAAAGCTATTTATAGGCATATGAAGATGTGCTCTAAATCACTTTTGATTAGAAAAATTCAAATTAAAACAATTCTGAGGTACTACCTCATACCTATCAGATTGGCTAATATGACAAAAAAGGAAAATGATAAATGTTGGAGAGCATTCAGGAAAATTAGACACTAATGCACTGTTGGTGGAGCTGTGAACTGATCCAACTGATGGAGAGCAATTTCAAACTGTGTCCAAAGGCAACCAAACTGTGCATATCCTTTGATTCAGCAATACCACTACTAGATCTATATCCCAAAGAGGTCATTAAAAGTGGAAAAGGACCTACATGTGAAAAAAATTTTATATCTGCCCTCTTTGTGGTGGCAAAATATTGGAAACTGATCAATTGAGGAATGGCTGAACAAACTGTGGTATATGAATATAATATAATACTAATGTGCAATAAGAAAATATAAACAAGTAGATTTCAGAAAAATCTGGAAAGACTTGTACAAAGTGACTCAGTGAAATGAGAAGAACCAGGAAACGTTCCACACATTATCATCAGCATGTTCCACTATGAATGACTCAGCTCTTCTTGGCAACACAAAGATCCAAGATAAGTACCAAGTAATCAGAAAGGAAAATCCTATCTTCATCCAGATAAAGAGTTGATGGACTCTGAATGCAGATCAAAGATTTTTTTTTTCACTTACTGGATTCTTTTTTGTGGTTTATTTTCTTTTGATTTGTTTCTTTCACAACTGTGACTAATATGGAAATATGTTTTACATGCTAACATATGTGTAGACTATATCAAATTGTTTCCCATTTTTGGAAGAAGTGCGAGGAGGAAGGTAGGCAGAAAAATTTGGAATGAAAAATCTTGTAAAAATACATGTTAAAAATTGTCTTGACCTGTTATTGGGGGAAAAAATAAAACTCTTTTTAGAAAAAGATAACTGATGGCCACCCATTCAATAAATATTTATTCCATGTCTACCATGTGCCAAGCACTGTGATAAATGCTGGAAATAACTAAAAGAAGCAAAAGACATTCCTTGCTCTGAAGAAGCTCACAATTTAATGGGGGCAATAACAAGCAAAAAAAAGTACAAACCAGCTACATACAGCATAAATAGGAAAGGATTTTTAGGAACTAAATAGGAAGGTATAAGAATTAAGAGAGTTTGGGGAATATTTCCTGTAGAAGATGAAATTTAGTTAAGACTTAAAGGAAGTCAGAGAGGCCAGTAAATGGAGATGAGTAGGAAGAACATTTCAGCCATGGGGGACTGCCAGGAAAAATAAAAAGGTCATCCTATGAGTTCCACTGGTATCCATCTAGTATCAAAAGAACAAGGAGGCGATCTTCAGCATGTTTGGGTGCGCCCTCTTCTCTGTGAAGTATTTATGAGTGCATAAACATGAGTCAACATAAGGATTATTTTCCAGGGTGACATAGCTATAAATGTCTAAGGCTGGATTTAAATTCAGGTCTTCCTGACTCCAGGTCCAGTAATCTATCCACTGCATCACCCAGATGGCCTGAATAACAGCTTGACCTGACTCCCATTCTGGAAGGATCCACAAGGCTAATATTTGTCAGAGTATTTTCTATGTAACTAAAATGTTATACAAAATTAGGACTGGGGTTCTGCGAGAATTTCATTTAATAATATTTCCCCTAGAAAATAAGAGAAATACAATTAGATATGTATCCAAAACAATGATTATATGTATTGATTTAGAGATATGAAAACAGCCTTAATTTAATTTGTTTTGCTGTAAAAAGACCCTGACTTTTTATGTCACTCAGTAGACATGACATTAGACCAGGCCTCCTGGTCTGGTGTTTAAAACCCTATCAATATGTTTCAAATCCCAAAGTATTCCATGGCAAAATTAGTTCAGGAAGTATTGTATTATTACTTTCCTTCTTATTATTCTATTGCCTCTTCCCTTTCCTTTCCTTTGGCTTTGCTTTTCCCAAATGATAATAAATTTGAGTAAGACTAAATCCATTAGAAACACACAGCATATAAGGTTGCATGTTGAGAAAATTAGATTTAATTTAATTATGCAAATTTAAAGACTAGAGTTTTGGTAATCTTTCCAAGGATAATTGCAGTGTCATTTCTTACATGAATTACTTTTGGGACTCATTGTAATATAGTATTTCTTTGAAAAGTGGCTCAGGAGTGATGCAGATATGTTAGATATAACTTTTGATGTTAGAGACTACAATTCTAATGGAATTTATTTTTTATGCTGATTTTATGTTGATATTTTTATGTTGATTCATATAGATTAATTGACCCATTTTGCATAAGGTTGATTAAATTCTGCTATTGAGTTGAAAATGACTATTTACAGTTATTTTAGGTGCTTAACCACTAATTTTGTTGTTCGATAATTTCAGTCATTTTCAACTTTTTGCTACCTTTTGGGGGATTTTCTTGGCAAAGATATTGGAGTACATTGCCATTTCCTTCTCCAGCCCATTTTACAGATCAGGAAACTGAGGTAAATGGGATTAAGTGACTTGCCCAGGGTCACACAGCTAATGTCTAAAGCCGTATTTGAACTCAGATCTTTCTTGACTCCAGGTCTAGTACTCTATCCTCTGTACCACCTAACTGCTTAACCACTAAATGTTCAAATTAAATCTTTTCTTTGAAAATTAATTATTATGAAAATTTAAGCAAAGAATACATTTATTTTATATATTTTCTACCCTATAATCAATTTTCATCATACTTGAAATAGTCTTGGCATCTTACAATTACTGGCTGCATCATCTGTAGTTTTAACTTATAGGGAAGGAAATTGCAAAAGTGAAAGGAGAGAGGTTATGAATCCTAATTTTAAGAGAACTCTTTACTTCCACAGCTGGATGCCAAAGAAATTTATACAGGTTATAAGCAATAAAATCTGACTAGGGAACTATACACCGTAGAGTAGTGTTGAAAACAACATTTCCCCAGACAGATGTCCCTTCCCTTAAAATGTAACATATCTTAGATATTGCTTTCAGTAACCATAACATTAACTACAATCTTACTTTAAAAGAACTATTATTCCAGTAGTATGGATACTTCCTCTAATCATAAGGTTACAATCCATCCATGATTTAGAGAATTATTCTTCATGAATATTCATTAAAAATCATTATCCATTGGCCAGTCTTCTACTCATGTGGCTATATGAGCTAAACTTAGCTTTTAGATGAACAGAATGACTGTACATAGACACATTAGATCATTTTCTAGCTTTCTAAGACTGCCAGAATGTATATACTCCTGTCCACAGCCTTTAAAAAGTCAGTTATTTGCATGTCAATATAAGGTATTAGATTATACATTTTAAAAAATAAGGTTTTTTTATCCATGTCTTGGTTTTTTACAATCATTATATTTATTCCAAGTATCCTTCTAATTTACTCTCCGAGAGAGTCCTCCCTTATAACAACATTTTTCTAAAAGAGGAAGGAAAAATCAACATAATGGATCAATACATTGAAAAAGTTCGAAAACATTCGCAATATGGAGCATCTGTCAACCTCCCACCTCCACGAAGAGGTTGATTGAGTCAGTCCTCTCATATCTCTTCATTTGAGTAATGCTTGATCTTTATGATTTTGTTACATTCATTTATTGTTGTTGTAGCGTGGGTATTTCCATTTGCATTATTATAGTTATCATGTATATTATTTTCTTGACTCTGTTTATATCAGTCTACATCAATTCATTTAAATTTTGCCATGTTTCTTTGTATTCATCACATACATCATTTCTTACATCATAGTAATATTACATTCACATACCATAGTTTATTTAGCCTTTCCCCAGTTGCTATCCCCAATTGTGATGCTTTGTTTCCATTTTTTTTTTTACGATCAGAAAAAAATGATCCTATAAATATTTTGGTGTATATAGGGGCCTTCTTATTTATGGTTTACTTAAGGTATTATCCCCAGCAATGGAATCTCTGATTATGAGAAAATTGGTATCTGTAATACCAATGCGATACCCATAGCAGCCACTATGAATATGCATGCATTATTTCCAGGGTAAACTCACAAAATATAAACTCTCTTTCTCAAAGATGAAACTAAGATACTTATTCAGATTCTATAAAGCAAACACATCATGGTAACAAAAAGTTTATACATATCACTGATCCAGGGAGCCCTGACATCCCCAAGCCTTCCCTCCTGTTAGGCCTCCCCACAAACAAGCTCCCTTAGGCAAAAGTCCTCCCTCTCTCACTCATGCTAGCTGCTCTGCCTCAGCTCTGCCTCACTCTCACTTCCTGCTCCACCCTTCCTGCTCCAACTGTTGGACAAATTCCTCCCACCATGGGTTCCATGCTGACTCAAGCTCCATCACAGCAGTCGGGAGGGCCTGAGCTCAAAGCAGGTCATATAGGCCTATTAATGGGTGGGAAAGATCTTCCCATTACATTAATATTATAGAATCTTTTTCGCTTTATTTGTACAATTCCAAATTGCCTTCCAGAATGGATTTACTAATTCACAGTTTCACCAACAATGTATTAATTTGCCTAACCTTCCACTGTCCTTACAACATTAAGTGTTGATACTTCTTGTCATTTCTTAGAATTTCAGGGTATAAGGTGAAACTGCAGGATTATTGTAATTTGCATTTTCCTTATTATTAGTAACTTGGAGCATTCTTTCATGTGGTTGTGAATACTTATAATTCTTCTTTTAAGATTAGTTTGTTCATATTCTTTGACTACCTATCTACTGGAGAATGGCTATTGGTCTTTCTATACGTAGAATATGCATGTCTGTATTATATAAATTACATGTGTGTATATATATATATATATATATATATGTGTGTGTGTGTGTGTGTGTGTATGTATATATGTACTTGACACTAAACTATTATCAGAGAAATATAATGCAATGATTTTTGTCCTCATTCAACCACTCTCTTTCTTATCCTAGGTGCATTATTTTTGCCCATACAGTCTGACAGGATCAATTCTAAAGGCTTATTCAGATTGTCTATTATCATTACTTCTTCAATGGTTTCAGCAACTGGTACAAAAATGTAAGTGTAAAACACAGCTGCACAAAGAATAGGTTTATCTGCCACTATGCATCTTTTTTTTTCCTCCCTCAACTCTTTCTTTCTTCTGCTACATGCAAGAAATTGCTTACAAGCAAACTATGTTAAATACTAGGATAAGCACAAATTTTGTTTTTCTGAATTAAAAAGCTCCATTTAGGCTGGAAAGACAAAAAATCAGAAACATGACAAGAATGCAGATTCCTTCTTTTGAAATAAAGATGTCGGATTACTTAGGCAGCCTTATTACCTCTTCCTGAATTTATCTGCTTCATAACTTTGTGACAGATGATACCTCATCCTATGACAGCCCCTTGCACAAGTAAGTATTAACAAATCTTTTTGTATTACTGCAGCATTCTGATTTTACAATACAGTTTTCTAGTCATCCTTAGTGAGTAACTTTATTCTAAGATAACTAATAACTACTAAGCATTTCAGTGAAATACACAGAACAAATTGCATTAGTAGAATAACTGTCTGAGTCTTTAGTTTCCTCATCAGTAAAATTAAAAAAAAATTATGCTATGAATGTCCAGTTTAAATGATGAATTAATCAATAAACATTTACTAGACACTTACCATGTTCCAGATACTGTGGCTAGGCAGCTGACCAAAAGAAGAGGATGGAGTACCAGACTTGGAATATGGAAAACACAAGTTCATATTCAGCCTCAGAGACTTACTAACTGTGTAACCCTGAACAAGTCACTTTGTCTCAGTTTCCTTAATTGCAAAATGGGACTAAAGATAGCACATACCTTACAGGGATATTGTGAAGACCAGATGAGATAGCATAGAGCCTGGCATATACCAGACAACTAATA
Source organism: Bettongia penicillata ogilbyi (assembly GCA_023548195.1). NCBI lineage: Eukaryota > Metazoa > Chordata > Mammalia > Diprotodontia > Potoroidae > Bettongia > Bettongia penicillata. Next base: position 2,795,029 of record JAJHZJ010000049.1, on the reverse strand, counting down.
AAGGCTTATTTCATCCCCCTGCCCTTTAGAGGGAAGTCTGACAAGCTTTGCCCTTAAGGAAGTTGTCTTCCAGTGAGCTAAGCTTGAAGGAAACCAGAGATGTTAAGAGACGGAGATGAAGAGGGCATGCAATCCAGACATCGAGAAATAGCCTTAGAAAAGAAACAAAGGAGCAACAGCAGTCAATCCATGGCTAGACCATAGAGGACAGACAGTGAGAAGAATTACATTTAAAAAGACTACAAAAATATATTAGCTCCAATTTTTGAAGTATTTATTCACCAAAGTCTCCAGAAGTTTAAAGTTATTTGTATTTTAAACAAAGGATCTTAAACTTTTCACAGCATGTTGCAAAGAATACTGTATTGGAGATGCCAGGACATACATTCAAGTCATGGGTTTGTTACCATCTTCCTGTATGATCTTAAACAAATCATTTAATCTCTTTGACTCTCAACTACCTCATCAATAAAACAAGTGATTTGGACAAGATGGCTTCTAACAACTGTCAGTTATAAACCTATGGTCCTATGATTTGGAAACAACACTATTCAAACTTTGATGTTGTTTCTCCCAAATTCTGTAACAAAGCTCACAGACAGTCTATGAAAATATAGTATTTTCACTTACCATCTTTTAGGAATAGGAAAACTCTTCAGGGAATGGCATGACATAATGACATGTCATTACCAAAGGAAAAATTGTCTCTGCCTGTGGAATAAGAACAATCTACCATGTTATCTACCGTGTGATCCATTTATTTCCCTATATTCATTTGTTTGGGATCTTCACACATTTTAAGATATATTCTTTTTCTTTTGTCTGATTATAGTACATCTGATTTATCCTTAAGTCTTTCAGGTTATTTCTCCTATGGGTTATTCTAGAACTTTTATTATTGATGAATCTCTCTGTTACTTGTTTCTATCACACTGATAAGAAATACAAAATACAGTTGCTGGAACTGTAATATTTATTTTATCTGTAGGTGGCACAGTGGATAGAGTCTTGGGCCTGGAATCAGGAAGACTTATCTTCCTAGGCTCAAAACTGGCCTCAGATACTTAGTAGCTACATGACACTGGGTAGGTCACTTAACCCTGTTTGCCTCAGTTTCCTTATCTGCAAAATGATCCAAAAAGGAAATAGAAAACCACTCTAATATCGCTGCCAAGAAAAACACAAATGGGGTCATAGAGAACTGGACATGACTGAAAAGTGGCTGGAGACCCACATGTTACTTACAGGAAAAACACTATTAAAAAACTTCCTCTATCACTCTTTTTACCTCCCTTTGGTCTATGTCTGTTCTCTGTCTCATCAGGAACATCTCATTAGATAACAACAGATGGACATTATACACCCTCAAATAACATGTAAAGAATCTATGAATTCTTGGCTGGGAACTCCAGCTGTGAGAACACTGTCCACTAAAACATACTGCAACCTATCACCTTGTAAATATGTCCTGTGAGTTTACTTGGGGATACATTGAGTTTAATGGAATCACATTTAGAATTGAAAGGGAACTTAGAAGGCATCTTTTCTACCTTGATTTATAGGTGAGGAAAATGAGACCCTTGGAAGTTATGTGGCTTATATAACATCATACAGATAGTAAGAGACAGACTCAAAATTTAAATCCAGGGATCTTTCCCCTGCACTCAGACTTGTATGTATAATAAATACTATAGGTAGAATTTGAATCATTTTACAAATGAGAATACTAAGGCAAACAGGGTTAAATGGGCCACACGGTTAATCAGGGTCACAGAACTAGTTAAGTGACTGAGGCCACATTTAACTCAGGAAGATGAGTCTTTCCGATGTCAGACCCATCACTATCCACTCTGCTACTTAACGGGCCCTGGTTTTATAATACCACCACCAGGCAGTCTCACATTATCTCAGTGGAGCTGTAGGTAAAAAGGGATTGATCAATGAGAGTCCAGTATTTGTGAATTTGTGTAGGATATTCTGATCAGTAATAGCTGATGTGGTCTTCAGAAGATGTGAAGTTATTGAATGACTCACAATATAGTTACTCACTGGCAAAAAGGACAATTTGATTTAAATAGATACTCATAACTGAGTGTTTATTCCAAAAGACACTAACCAAACAGAGCAGTCCCATTTTTCCTCCCTGGCTGTCTTTAAGCATAAATGTCAAATGGTTTTGGGTTCTAGGTGAGCAAAGAGGTAGTAGCAGTGGCTTTAGCACCATGTTGATGCAAACTTCCTGCATTACCACCAATTCCACCATATGCCCATGACTACATTTCTTTGTTTCTTTTTCTCTTTTTATTTTTCTCTTTTCATTTGGCCTTTCCTGCAATTAGGTGAAAGGTTATTAGAGACAGGATGACCTTGTGAAACTTAAAAGGTGGAGGATCAGAGGTACATGAATGCAATGAGAGTCCTTACTGAAGCTAAACCCAATGATGAGTTGACCCAGCAGTAAAATGATAGATTTATAGATAGAGAGATAGATAGATAGATGATAGATAAGCAAGCAAACAAATAAATAAAAATTTTAAGAATGTTTTTTTCTGTAAGAAGAACAACTCTATCCATTGGCTCTGCCACACCTAAAGTGAACTTAATAAGGTGAATGATTCATAGCAACCACTTTAAATGTGAGTCCCTTCTTCACAGACCAAGGTACAGTGTATTTCTCAATTTTTTGTGCCAACTGTTCTTACTATGACACTTTTTAAAATATCTCTGTCTTAAAACTAATTATCTGGTTGACAAATTAGTTGATTCTCAAGAGGGACGTGCCTCCATCCTTCAGGACTATACATCAATTCTGATAGGACAAATTGCGGCCACCCTCTGGGTACTAGGCTTAACATATGCTACGGAAGTTGGGACAAGGAAGTATGAATATGTCATAAAGATGATACTGACAGTGTTTTAATTTTAATGCACCTAAACCAGAATATGTAAAACAAAGGCATTTTTTGTTTGTACTAGAGGGTAGCTATAGGTAAGAAAGAAAATCATTATTTTTTAATTCTAAATGAAATTTAGAATTTCAACTCCTAGAGAGTTGAAAATAAAGTGTAAGAATCCATAGCTATGGGAAATTTCTATTTTCAAAATAATTTATTTTTAAAATATGAACAAATTTTTTCAACTTTGTATAGCAGACTACGAATATGGTAGGAAACTATATACTAAAGGTATGTAACAGAAACAAAAGCCTATGGAAATCAGAATTTACTTTAACTATTTTCTCTCCCTAATATTAATGAAACAAAACAACCAATAACTTTCTCTTCTCTTCCCTTACTTAGTACTCAGAGTTATAGAAAAAAAAGCAAAGAAATGTTTAATGATTGTCTAAGGTAAGTTTTCCCCAAAGTATATAATCTATGAGAGAGAGTAAAAATCTTTTCTCAAAAATTACTGTTTTATGCCCAGGAAAGTCTCCCTAAATTAATATTTACAATTCAGAGATGGCTCATCTATCTCAATGGTGATAAAAGGGAAAAGGAAGAAGAAAGTGTATAAGTACCATACATATTAATTATGAAAAACATATTTCAGACAAGGACTGAAATTCAATTAATTTTATAAATGTCTTCTGTATCCTGTGGACAGTTGGCTCCTCATTTACATGCAATTCAAATGAAGGGCATCTCATAAGATGTCCCTTTCAATATTTTTGGGATACTTTCCATGGAACATTGAGAGACAAGGCAGATATTCTCCCAACTGGCAAAAGAATAATAAATTAAGAAGGTTTCCTCTGCTCTAGTCCTTATTCCTATTTTCACTCAATATTTTGCTTTCTTAACTATACCCAAAAGCATTTGAATGTCTCAGGCCCATTCTTTGCTGAGAGATTGCAGGATACTCCCAAATTTCAGAACTTTTACTAGAGGATTCAATCCTCACCTCCTCCTACCCCAAGTTCCTTACTTTGCTAGGTTTTCCATAACCATTCCTGAGATACCATTGGTAAAACATTTATATAAATGTCCCTGGAATGACTTTTCTCATTGTTTCTCATTCTGGCAAGGGAACAATTTAATAGCTGGGTGTGCTTCAGGAGAAGCCTGATGAGAATTAAATTATTACAGCCATCATCATCAATTAATCTATATGATAATGTAGAAGTCTGGAATTGTGGTAAAGTCCTTCTGGATGATAAAGTGAGTTTTACTACAAGAGACAAACCATTTTAATTAAGTAGCCTTTCAAAAGAAACAAAAACTCTGTAAAGTTTGGGGCTTTAAGCCAAAGTGGAACGATCTGTTTCGTTCCCTACACTTCATCCTCTCTTCAGCTCTTTGTACCGTCATTCAGGACTGACAGTGTCAAATAAAAGGAATTGCTGGAGACTTCAGCTTGCATCCTACCCTAGCCTACTCATGAACTGTGCTCCCTTGGCTAAATTCCTTCACTTTCTGTGCTTCAGTTCTCTCATCTAAAATCCTTCAAGGAAAGTGTTCCCCCTAGGAAACAGGAAGGTCCTATGACTGAAATTCTACAGGTTCAAGGAGAACCAATTCCCATAGTATGTGGAAAGTATATTGTATTTGGAGTCAATGAACATATTCAAATACTGTCTCTGATGCCACCTGTATGTTAGACAAGTCACTTAAGAACTCTAGGCCTCTGTAGGATATATAGGATGAGGATGTTGAGCTGGGTCTTAAAGGTTGTTTCTAACTCTGTCATGAGTATACTGTATACTATACCACTTCAGTTAACATCTTTGCCTTTATCTCATTATGTCATCTTGTTACTTGACATCAAGAAAATCACAATGGGAGCTTTAAAACTATAGTTTTAGGAGCCTGGACCTATAGTGTACCTTAAATTTGTGATATATTTCCTCTGAGGAGCCCAGACTGCAAGTGCAAGTTATAAGAGTAAAACCTAAAAGAAGTACTAAATTAGAATTTGTCATTTCTTATCCTATAATAACGTTCATTATACCTCATATATTACAGGTATTTTTAAATGTCCTTCTTATAATGATCTTGACATATATCAACCAATGAGTGTTCCAAAATAAAAAGCAGAAAAAAGATTAAGTGAAAGTTCAGTTTTTTCAGCCATTCCCCAATTGATGCATAGCTATATATTATATGCCTCTTTACCTATCAATATTTCCTTTAGCTCTCCATGCTAGCTTTAAAACTCTAGTTCCATTCTACTCTTTGGAGTCTTCATAAAAATAGGCATATGAATACATGCCATTTTGAGTGGTATTTTGACTTGCTTAATGAGAAATGACAATTTTTCAGAATGGTAATTTAAAAGCTGTATTTAAAATTTTAAGCTAAATTTAAAACTAAAAATGCTTTTCTAAATGTTGATATGATATCATTTATGACTTTTCATTTTTCTGACTGTCTTGTGAAAAAAATTAAAGATAAAATATTTTTGGTCTTCTTTTTTTCTTTTGTGAGGCTTTGGATATTGGTCCTGGCTAGATTATAGATTGCTGGAAATGTTGCTCACTCAGCTTCTGACTTAAATTGAAGTGATGGTAAAATTTCAGACTCAGCTTTATTGCCAACATTGGAGAATAATGGGTCCATAACATGCCACCTGCTATTAGATATTTTTTAAGATAACTTTCCTCTGAAAAAATCATTGCCATTTGAAAACCCATTTATCATTTGAAAGTAGTTCTAGATATAGAATATAAAAAGCCTGAAATAAGTTGTCATTCATTTATTCTAAGAGCTAATTTGACTACATTGCATTCATTGACTTATAAGTCCATGTTTCAGAAAATGAAAAAGAATTAAAAAAACTTGTCATTTCAGAGAGTCAGTGCTTCCTAAATGAATAGAGAATTGGCCTCAGAACCTGAAGGGTCCAAGTTTAAGCCTCTCCTCTGACACATACTGGCTATGTAACCCTCATCATAACCTCACATTGACAAAGTTGTGAAGAAGATGCCATCCTGCACCAGTAGGAGTTGCTGCAATCAGGAGTTCCAACAAAACCACAGATGCCATTTCTATCCCCTATTCTTATTTCCATTTCACAAAGAACAATCTATTCAAAATGCAACTGCTCTGAAGCCATCTACTTGAGAAAGTAATTATGGAGAAAGTTAAAGATGTAAATAATTTTAACCGATCATTTCCAATCTGTATGTCTAAGAATGAAGTCCCTTCTTCTAAACTTCCACACACATTTTGAGTGTAATTAGCTTTAATGGGCATGTGAGATAGCAAAATTCCATGAATTACATTGAAAGTATAAGTATTTTAAGAGTTTCCTAATGATACATAAAAGAGACAACAAAAAAATATAGAGAGATTAAAAAAGATTAGGACAGTAAGCAAAGTACAGTTGCAGTTACTGCCTTTGGGTCCCATGCACCTTTGATGCAACTTCCATTGACATTGAACATTGTCTGGCACCAGATAACCTCCTGTTGTCATCAAAGATCTGTAATCCTCATGGAGGCACTTTCTTAAATTAGAAAAGGAGAGATCTGTACATATTTGTAGGTAATAGCAGGTAAGGAGAGATTGAAAATTAGAGAGAGGATGAATGCAGAAGCAATCATGAAAGTAGGAATAAGAGTGAAAAAAAAGAAAAGATGAGAGATAGGAAAGAGAACACACATTTATACAGTACCTAGTCTGTGCCAGGCACTTTGCTAAGCTTTTTTAAAATTTCATTTCATTCTTACAGTATTATCTTATTTGACCCTCAGAACAACTCTTCAAGGCAGGTGCTATTTTTATTCTCATTTAACTGATGGGGAAACTAAGACAAACAAAATATTAGTCACTTGCCCAGGGTCACATAGCTGGTAAATGTCACAGGGAGTATTTGAACTCAAATCTTCTTGATTTCAGGTCCAGTGCTTTATTTACTGTACCGATAGCTGCCTTTAATAGGAAGAGGGAGGAAAGGGGAAAAGAAAGAAGGTTGGGATGTTGAGGGAAGAGAGAGAGAGAGAGAGAGAGAGAGAGAGAGAGAGAGAGAGAGAGAGAGAGACAGAGAGAGAGAGAGACAGAGAGAGACAGAGACAGAGAGAGAGAAAGACAGAGAGAGACAGACAGACAGAGAGACAGAGAGAGAGAGAGGAGAGAGATAGAGAGAGAGACAGACAGACAGACAGAGAGAGGAGAGAGACAGAGAGAGAGACACAGAGAGAGAGAGACAGAGAGAGAGAGGAGAGAGACAGAGAGAGAGAGAGACAGAGAAAGAGAGAGAGAGAGAGAGAGAGAGAGAGAGAGAGAGAGAGAGAGAGAGAGAGAGAGAGAGAGAAGAAAAAAAGAGGAGAAAAGAGAGAATAAATAGACATTATTAGTTTCTATTGTCCAGACTGTTGGGTTATTTCATTGATGTAGTAATTCCTGGGGTTTATTTAGTTTTCTCTAATTTTGCTTATTAATAACATGCCACTAGGACCCATCAGGAAAACAAAGGGAGGTAGATTTGGATCAGCAGAGAACAATTATAAAGCAGAAGAATCTTCGTTAATTCAGTGGAGCATGTAGCCTAAGATTTGGTAGCTGAGTACAGTATGATACTCTTTATGCATACCTTAGTAAGTTTGTGTGCCCTTACAATTGCTTTCAGGAGGACCCATAAAGTGTAAGAATGATGACTGTTAGTCAACTGTCTTCTGGATGTTCTCCAAATTCTAAAGGAAGTTCTTTCACTTAAGTTGCTTTTTCAGCATATTTTTGCAATAAAGAAAGCGAAGTTATTTCTTTCCCAGTCTTACAGACTGTTGGATACAACAGCAACAGTGGAATATCAATCAGTATTTCTACAACACTTAAAACAGGAGACTTTTAATACAAGACTACTGGTCTGTTAAAGCCACATGAACAGTGAGCACTCCCTTTGCTAATATCCCTACTTCACAATCAATTAATGACCTGTCATCATGAAATGTAGTTTCCATCTTAGTTACTATATAAGCCATTATACCAGGTGGTGATACTAATGTATTCATGCTGTTTATTCTTACCTTCCACAGCTTCCTGTCTTTTGAGATATAAAGAAAAATACTCATGCTGTGAATGATGTTTTTGTTACAATAACTGCCACCCACATACTTTACTGTCATACAATTATAGACACAGGAAGAGTCCTGGCAATCATAAGATATATGAATGTTGCAAAGTAAGAATAAATGCAAACAGTCTCAACACAAAAGCACCCTTCTCCATGCACATACATGATAATCTATGTGAAAAAGTGGAAATACTGATCTATTTCAGGGAACAACCTGCAAAAAGTATATTCCCTCTTCTCTGAGCTACAGTTTCATATTTCCTACTCTTCATTGGATATCTCAATATGGAGATTCTATTGACATTTCAGCATGTCTAAAACTGAAGCATCAAAAAAACTATTTTCCCCAACTTCCTCATTCCTGTTGACCATGACACTGTCTTCCCAAATATGTAGACTTAAAATATCAGAGCTGTCTTTCAATTTTCTTTGCCTTCCATGTGACAATAAGTTGCCAAATACTGTTTTCTCTCTTTTTGCAATGTCTGCCACCTCCCTTAGGATCAGAGGATTGTAGACTTGGAGCTGGAATTACCCAAGTATTAAGCACAGATCCATTATTTGGTGGGGAGAGAAAGGGGGCAGTAATATACTGCAATTCTAGTCCCTCTCCCCATCCAGTAAAATGAATTAAACTCAACTCATTAAGCTCCTGTATACAAGGCATTTTTTTTTCACTTCCTTACAAATTATACTATTCAAGGAAACAAGGCAACAAGCATTTATTAAGTGCTTACTATGATCCAGGCAGTGTGTTAAGAACTGGAGACTCAAATGTGATTTAAAGAAAGAAAAAAGAAAGACATCCCTTGCCCTTGAGGAACATACTCTAAAAGTAAAGACAAGACATAAAAGGAAATTTGAAGAAGAGGTAGTAGGGAGATTCCTGCCTGGGGACATGACGTTGAAGTGCAGTAAGTCAATCCAAGCAAGGAGAGGGATGAAGGATAATCAGCCTAGACCAGCTTGTGGGAGGATGTTCCACAGTGAGGAGGTCCCAGACACTGCTTCCATATGATATTGAAGATGTGATAGAGAAACAAAACAAGGAGCGGAATGAATTAAAAAATAGACTAGGTTACGTTAGGGGGTGGTGAGCTATGATAAAAATAAACCTGCAGATTACAAAACACAATGTATATTTGGGTCATTGTTGTATTAAAGATGTCTTACCAACTGACAGAAAGAATTTTCAGTATCAATAACAGTTGTCAAAATAGAAGGGAAAGCAGTAAAACTGAAAGAGTTCAGACTTTGGCTTTGCATCTCTGCTCAGTTACCCATGTGAACTTCCTTGGTCTAGTCACTTCTTCTATGTCAGTGGCTATAAAATAAATGAACTGAACTAGATGAATTCCATCTAGTTATGTTCTCAACACCAAGGACCCAGAGAGAGAACAAAGAAGCAGGACAGTAAGCAAGGCAGAGTTGGGGCTAATAAGGTTGCTTCCTTGTACCTTTGATATGCATGCTTCTGGCACTGAACCTTGTCTGGCACTAGATGACCTCTTGCAGGCACTCAAGTTCCATAATCAACATGGAGACACCCTCTTATGTTAAGAAAGATGGAGATCTGGTCATATTTGTAGCCAACAGCAGATAAGGAGAGTGAAAATTAGAGAAAGAGAATGATTGCAAAGGTCTCCATTTTCTCAGTAAGTTTGAGAAAAAGTCCTCTGCTAGGAGGGTAGGGGTAAGGAATATTATAGAAAGGTTGAAGAAAGAAGAGAAATATGGAAAAGTCTCAACAGCGAGTATGATAGAGTTCATTGGAAGAAGAGTAAAAAGATTGCTTTGTTACTGTTTGGCTTAATTAAGATTGTTGGTAAATCTGACTCCTCATGACCCCATTCAGGGTTTTCTTAGCAAAGATACTAGAGTGTCCTGCCATTTCCTTCTATAGATCATTTTACAGGTGAGGAAACTGAGGCAAACACAGTTAAGTGACTTGCCTGGGCTCATCTAGCTGGTAAGTGTCTGAGGATGGATTTGAACTCAAGAAGATAAGTCTACCTGACTCCAGGGTCACATTGCCCTTAATTAAGATTAGCTAACTTAAATTTGTGGTAGTCCCAGGCCATGTGTTTCTGTGGTTAGTTTTCCTTTGTTCTCGAAAAGGACCATGATATCATGGAGGTGATGCCATGACATGTAAGTGAATTGGATTGAAGTGAGGGAAGGCTGTGCAAAGTCACCAACCTCACTTTCTCCTCTGAAGCCATCTGTGTCCAGTGGCCAGATGCATATCAGGATGACTGGAGATGGTTGTGACTCCTTCCAGCAATCTGTAAGAGACAGGTGGTACAGTGAATAGAGCCTTGGGCTTGGAGTCAGGAAGTCTGAAGTATCGCCTCATACATTTACTAAATGTGAAACCCAAGGCAAGTCATTTAACTAACCCCTCTCAGACTTAGTTTCTTCATCTGTAATATGGGGGTTAAAAATAGCACCTACCTCTCAGGATTGCAGTGATAATAGGATGAAATAATATTTGTGGAGCACTTTGCAAAACAATATATGAATATTTGTTATTTTATTAGGAGTATGAGGAGCACTGGAAGTAGATGGTGAGGGTGATCCAAGGGCAGGCTGATTTCCTGACATTGTGGCAGAGCACAAGTGGTTAAAAAAAAAGGGAGAAGAGATTTTAACACAAATGACAATAATTGCTAGGCAAGGTAGGTTCTTAGGCTCCATGTTATAATGATGGATCTATGTTATAAACTTCATTAGGAAAGGGTGAAGGAATAATATACTCCAGCCCCTGAATGAAGCTATATTTTTACAGACAGGAAGACAGTTACCAGTGCTCATAGACAATATAAACCTGTAATGCTGAGAATTTTCTTTCCCATTTAGAACTACTCCACAATTGTTCTGACACAAGCTGATGAGAGTTACATAGGACTCAGGGCATCTTTGTAATTTTCTCTGCTCCGTGGGTTGCCAAAGCTAAAAATTCATCACCTTGTGTCTAACCTACAGCTAAGGAGACTCTATTTACTTACATAGGCTAATACTTAGAAAGTTGATCTAGTGTTCCACTCAAAAGTGAAAAATCAAATAAATAATTTGAATGCATTTTTATGTTAATCTAAGCTTTCAGATTGGAGTAATAGCTATATTACAGACTGAATGTCTCTTAGAGGGCTGGCATTGAGTAGCCAGAGTAAATATCTCAACATAATCATGCTGCAGAGTATAGGCAAGCTGATTGTATTCTGAAAATTCAGTTCCTTTGTAAGCTGTTTAGGACTTAAACACATTTTCATGTAGAAATAATTTTATAAATGATTGAATCAGCTCCCCAGAATAACTCACAAATGGCAATTTAACCCATCTACAACTCAACCATGGGGCTAATAACACTATGTAAACTATACATCAATTTTATGATTGCTTTTATGTGAAAATTCATTTTAAATTCCATCTTGGTTTCCATCTTCTATCTACATAGAAAGGCTATTGTCAAGAAAGTGCTTTTGGAAGTTTTAAGCACTATATTATTATCTCTTCCACACTTCACCAACCATTAGGAACACTGTCTTTCCTTCCCTCTTTAAATGGATCACCAAGACTTGAGTTGATGCTAGGGAGTTGAGTAGGAGAAGAGTCATCCCCAGTAATCATACTGGTGGCATGACAGGTCCAGAATATTCCCAGAAATTATATGAATGACTCCTTTTATCCTCAGTAAGATAAGGGATTGGAGGAAAAGAAAAACCAGGGGGAAATGGTAAGGAGGTTAATTCTTCTATGACACATAATAGTAGTGTGATGAACTGGATTTTTCTGCTGCTCTGACTTGAGAATGTGCTACTTTCCAATACTGGCAAATTTTCAGGATGTGAGGGGCACATATTTAAACAAGGCATGTTCATGACAGGCTGTCTTCAAGTCAATGACTACCTTTGGTATCCACAGCATTCTTCTAAAAACTTTTATTATCTGATCTTACTTAATCACCCATTATCTATTAATACATCAGCTTAATTGTGTTTCTGATTTTCAACTAATCATATATAATTTAACAAGGAATAGATAAAATTTTAAAAGGCATGAATACAATTTAGCCTTTAGTTACTATGGGCAACATCATTCCATTTCTCATTGCCTTGTTTTGTTTTGATATTTAAACTAGAAAGGATAATCTTCAGAAAAACCATAGCAATAAACTTTAGACACTAGACAAGAACAAATCTATTATGTCTTATGGTTACATCAAAATGTTAAGAAAATATTTCTTTTAACATTTTTCATCTTTTTAAAGAAAGGCCAAAGCTTCACTATATTCATTCTTGTTTAAACTTTTATTCCTTCTCTCATAAGAAGTACATTATTCAATCAGTTCTGTCATCTTGGTTTCCCCACTTGAAAAATGAAAGAATTATACTAGATGCTGTCTAAGTTCTCTCTGGTTTTATATTTATCTAAATTTTATTATCTTATTATTTATTGTTATTTTATGGATAATTTGTTAACCAAAAAGATGTAGTAAGCACTGTTAAGTAATGCTGCACTAATTCAGTACTGCCATAAAGGTTAAAAAGGAAAGGGAAAATATGTATGTGTATATGTTGCCTTGATATTTTTCTATATTATATCTTAATATTGTAATTAATTGTAGAAATTAAATTTTTACCTGAAACTTTAAGTGTCATTAGCCCTTACTAACTGTGTGAATCTGGACAAATCATGGCATCTCCTACTTTCAGTTTCCTTAGCCACAAAACAGGGATAATAATAGCATCTACCTCAAAGAGTTGTAAGGATCAGAGGAGAAAATATGGATAAAGTGCTTGACAAACATCAAAGTAATATGGATATGCATGCATATGTGTGTTAATTATTATTAAAATTTTACAGGTCAGTGAATTTTAGTGATAACTTTTAATATTTCAGTGAATCCACAAAAGTTGCAAATTCTCTGATGATGCAAATTCAACCCAACCTTGACCATACTTTGAGATATTTGGCTACATGATGTCACAAACCATCTATAGACGCATCCCCAGTGTTTTGGTGGCCTCCCCAGAGCTCTCTTGACATCATATAGGTGTAAATAGACCATGTGTGCTTTTCAATCTGTTGCTCCTCACTCTTGCTACACAACCAAACCATTGCCTTTCGTCTTTGATTTCAGCTAAATATCTCTGAATTTTTTAATGATTCTTTTGAGCACTTTTTTCTTGGTAATATTTTGTGACCTAATCAGATCCTCTGTCCTCTTTCTGCCTCTTACTTCCCATGTGACCATAAATTAATCCCTTCATCTCTCTAGGTGTCACTCCCCACAACTTTGAAATGAGGGAATTGGAGGATAGCTTGTAAGGTTTCTTTTTTCTCTATGATCTTGCATGAATAATTAAGGTTTTTTGAGACTACATCCCGAAAATAGTGTGTGGTAGAATACAAATTGTTCTCCAAAATCTATTGATGAAAACTATTTCCTTGTGCTATTTTGGGCTTCATCATAAAGTAAAATAAAAATATAATCCAATTCATAAGCTCAATCTGTAACTCTCTATAAGACTGAATGTAATTACCATAACTACTTAAGTTATATTCAGGACATTGCTTTTTTTTTTTTTCCTTTTTGCTATCATTCACCAAGTCCCTTAGTAAGTACTATGATTTCCTGAATTCCATATTCCAGGCCTCAGGACATTTGGGTCTGCCACAGCTGATGGCCCTTTTGATGATGCATATTAGGTACAATTCCTTGCTACAGTTTAGGAAGTAATCTTTTTGAAATGATTTCTGAGCCAGGAGAGCCAATTGGAAAGAAGCAAAAGAGCAATTCCAGTATAAAATGGGTGGCTAACCAGAGAGCTAAGAGCTGCCCTACTTATTAGAAGAACAGTTTGCCAATCTCCAAATTGCTTGCCTCAGTAGAAATAGCACTCCTGGCAGGTATCCAGCCTGCTATTTCCTTCTTCGTATGCTCTTAGTGGAGAACAAACCCATCATTTGACAGATAAGGATAGAGATATCTCTCTTTGTTATCTGTTACACAAAAAATGGACGGTTACCATGGCCCCTTTCTACTTCTAACCAGAAGTAACTCAGCATTAAAGGCATTGTACTTTGAGATAATAAGACAAATCCCTCTTGCCCATTGAACAGGTAGTACCAATGATTTACTGGACCCTGAAAATGAAAATGCTTACCTTATATTGGCTGTTTCCCTCTTGGCTGAAGAACCCCCACCCTATTTGCAAGTTAATTACTCCTCCAAGGCATCTAGAACAACAAAACTGAACTCACACATGGAGAGCTTGCCCCTGGGAGCCTAGCTGACTTTGACTTTTAGTGTTTCCTCTCCTGAGTAGTTAAACAAACATATATTTCAGGGTGGGAGTCTCTAGGCTTAGAGTTTAAGGGATTCAGAACTCCTGGATCCATCAGATAGAGCTGACCGTAGCAGGGGGAATTTATTCATCAGACAAAATAATCCTTGACAAGAAAATGAGTCCCAAGATGGGGCCTGGATTCACAAACGATATGGACCAGGAGTTGTTTGGACAGTATAGAGCCAAGGTAAAGTGTGAAATGTTTATTTAGTAGCCTCACAAACTCCTCTGTGTTCTGATGAAGTTTAATAATCAGCTTCCTAAGATAATATACCAGTAATCACAAGTTAAAGCAGATAGATGGTTCAGTGGGTAGGACGCTGGACCTGGACTCAAGAAGACCTGAGTTCTGTGTCAGTCTCACACACTCACTTATCCTCTGCCTTATCCACTGGACAAGGAAATGGCAAACCACTCCAGGATCTTTGCCAAGAAAATCTCACTCAGCATCAAAAACAAAAACAATAACAATAATAAATTGTTAATAAATCCTGCTTTAAATATTATGTCAATCAGTGGTAATATTTCTTTAATGCATAAGAAATAAAATACATGTCCTATATTGGATTAATACAGGAGTTAATATCTAATAAGTAAATCTTTGTTTTCTTATAGCTGCCCTATCTGTGGCACCAATGTGAGATTGTAAGGAATCAAACAGCATGATTTTTTGGCCTTTGAAAGTCATTTCTGAAAGTCATAATACTACTGAGAGGCAACATGGATAAAATAAGAAGCAGGGTAATGTATAAGGAATAAGACCCTGAACTTGGAATAAGGAGCTCCAAGACTTGATCCGTACTCAAATCTTACTGAAGATACTACCTATGTGACCTTGGGTAAGTCACTTCACTTTTTAGTTTCACTACATAAAAATCCTACTTTTTGTGGCAGGCCTTCTGTTCCCCCTGGCTAATAATGCCTCCTTCCCCTTTGAAATTATTCCTCTGGTTCTAAATCTGCTGATTTTCTTACCTTTCAATTATACATTTCAAATCTTGCAGTCCTTCCTGGATAAAGTTCACTTCATGACTATCAATTAAATATTTTTCCAGAATGGCTGCAACTTCCTTGCATTGGTCAAAAAGTTGAAGGGTTTCTTAAGAATTGCCTACTGACTACTATTCCAAACTACTGAGCCCGGATATAGCATAGGAAGGAGATTACAGAGTAAAGAATCTTTATGTTGCAAATTCAAAATCCTGAGTGCCATATCTCAAGGATCCCTGCTTCAAAGAATAATTCCAATCCAACATCTGAGGTGGGGGATGCAAGTCAAACAACCTGTTACAATCATGACTATTATAAAGATGTTAAAGATTCTAAATACTCTGCTTTCAAGATTTTTAAAGATTTTAAATATCCTGAGTAGTTTGTATTAGTGAGAGATTTTCTTTATTCTTTTTTAAAGATTACTACACTCTTGATACAGGTGAATAAATCCAGAACACCTTAAAGGACAGAGAAAAGCAATGTCAATTTAATGAGAAACACTTCCCACTGGGATCCTGTAAGCTGTGGCAAAATTCAGCCTCACATTTTTAAGTGATTTTTTTCACCGTCTCAGAACTTTTTGTATTGTCCACACAACTTTAAACAGCGAAGGCCGATGCAAACAAAAACTTTTTAGACTTTGAGGTGAACTCAGAGAAAGAACCCTGCTGTTTAAAACACAGAGCTTGCAGTCCTTTAAGAATGATGTTGTTTGAGACCAGCTTGCTTTGTCATTCAAATACCAAATGGATGACTGAAGAAGGTCAAGTTAAATAAAAGAAATTAACACTTTCTTTTCATTACACTATTCTCACTTTCTTCTTGTAGCCCACACTTAGAGTGGAATTCCAAGACCATGATTTTCCCTAGTTCAAGACTCTGAGGGCTTGTATCCTCTCAAAACCACAGGTTACAAGTCTTCATTGATGCGTTCAGTTTTCTCTTCATCCAACAGACAGAACAGATTCAAAGCAAAAACATTTAATAAAATTGAATAGTGAGAAGGATGCTCATTTTTTTATTCTGGCAATTATTTCTGCTGTGCAGGCTATAAATTCTGCTTTCACCAATATGCTATCTCTCTTGTACCACTGGAAAACATCTTGCTGTAGTTCCATGCGTATTTGAGAATGCACAGGTTCCTCTGCATCATTAATTAGTAATTCATTTTCTTTTGTCTTGCAATATTTATTCATAGATATCAGGACTTATTTAGATGATCTGGTGATCCTACTGTCTTCTCTTATTGATATTTTTCATGTTGATTTAATCTGGTTGGAGTCAGGGTCTTTATCTGATTTCTCTCCTATCCCTTCCCTTCGCCTCCCTTCTCCTCTCCTCCTCCATTACCCCTACTATTCTCCTCCACCTCCTTTTCCCTCCCCTTCCCTCCTCTCCACTCCTCTCCTCTCTCCTGATATCTTTAGTAATCATAGTGCTTTCCCCTTATGTGACAAGAGTTTGATATATACACAGACCACCTAAAATGGAGGTACCCAGGTGGAAAACAGCAGGACCTTAGTTTTGTGAAATGAGACCTTGGACATATATAGATATTGTTCATTGACATTACATTGTTGGAACAATCTCTTTCCACTGGTTGCATAGCTAGAACTATCAGCATCTTTAAATCTAATTTACTGTAACAGTCCTGTTTTATTTTATATAGAGTCCAAAGGTAAAGGTATTATTCACTAACAGCAAGAACAAGCAAGAAATAAATTGTGGAAGGGCCTGAGGGGTTGTAGATACAGGGAAAAGTTTGCAAACCTAGAGCCTGAGTCACATGGACCTTAAAGCCTAGGATTCTAGGCTGGATATTGCAACCAGCCCAGCAGGGGAGCCTTAAGAAGCCTGGGTCCCAGGCTGCATGGTCTTGAAATTTGATAAGACTAATGGATATCAAAACTGAGCTAAACTATGAAGCTAATACCTCTCTTTTCCCCATAGATTGGTACAGAGAAGGTGTTAGGAGGAAAATGTATGTTCTGGTTATGCTTTTGAGGAAAATATTCTTTCATAAAAGTTAAGTACATATTTAGAAAATTACAAGAAAAACGTTTTTCCCATGAAGCTGGGACTCATTTTCTCACAAATACAGACCTCATCAATTGGAAGAGTAAATTCTCAAAGGTAAGAACTGCAAAGACGCTTACGTGGTCTATGAAGTACTTTTATGCACCATGATTGTATAAAATAAGGCACCATTTCCAGACTAAATGTTTCAAGCCTTAGCTACTCTGATGAATATAATTAGTCAAGACAGTTCCAAAGGACCCATGATGAAAAATGCTATACACCTCCAGAAAGAGAAGGGATGAACTCTAAGTGCAAATTGAAGAATAAATTTTATCTTTTATTTTTTTGCAACATGGTAAGTTTCACATAATTTTACATTTAGCAAATAAATGTTAAAAATAAACATAAATTTTATTTAAGTAAAGATTCTTGGTCCAATATGATAGTAGTAGACTGATAGGAGCCTTCTATATCCACCTGCAGATTTCAGTAACTGATGCCTGCAATGTTTTCCTGTCCCTCCCCGCCAATTTCAGTTCCTCAGGTGAAGTGCTACCTTACACATGAGATCTTTCCTGATCATCTTAGTTGCTAATATCTTTTCCATCAAAACTATATTTTAAAATAATGTACATATTTTATATCTGTTATGTGTGAATACACACACCCCACATATACATACATACATTCGTGTATGTATGTATGTATATGTGTGTGTGTATATATGTGTGTGTGTATGTATGTGTGTATATATATATATATACACACATACATACATATATTTCTTTTAATAATAGGTTGAAAACTCCCTCAGGGTGGGAACCATTTCATATTTGTGTTTTTTCTCCAGGTCCTAGTATGAAGACTGGCATGTAATAGATGCTTAATATATGCATATTGACTTGATGATTGATTGACCCAAATCATTTTCAAAAGAGATATGATGGATAGATGACAGATAGATTAGATAGATAGACAGATTGATTGATAGACAAATAGCTACTCATATAGATCAATGCTTATATAGTACTGTCTTGGTATTTCCAAAAACTTGAAGAATAGCTTTTGGTTTAGGAAGAAATATCAATGATTATTTACTCCATCTTTGACTTACAGGGAGAATAAACCCTGACCTTAGTGACTAGGTCCAGACTTTAGCTAACACACTAACCCCAAGGGAGAAGTAAAAGCACATTAGGAAGAGTGTTGAGAGAAGACCTGAAGAAACTTTACTCTCCTGCTACTTTTGCTCTACTTCCATCCCTAGGAGAGGTGTTACTGATCCTCAAATCTGATTTTTAGGAGTTTGTTTCTTTTTATTTACTTTTGTTTGCAAATTGTGATAAATATGATTAACCATAGCATGCATGAATAGCCCAAGAGAGAAAGAAAAAGAAAGAGAGAGAGAGAGAAAGAGAGAGAGAGAGAGAGAGAGAGAGAGAGAGAGAGAGAGAGAGAGAGAGAGAGAGAGAGAGAAAGTTGATTGATGGAGAAAAAGATACTAGATAGGGATATGAAAGATGGATATATTGTATAGATAGAGAGATAATTAGATACCAGAGATTATTTCTTAGAAGAAGACAAAGTACTAAAATAAAACACCTTCATCTGCTGACATCCACCCTCCATTGTAAAAGCTTTTTCTCGCCTCTTTTATGTGAGATAATTTACCCCATTCTACCTCTCCCTTTACCCTTCTCCAAATATCACTTTCTAACCACTTAAATTTATTTCTTTAGATAAAATTGCATAGTATTAGATTCACACCTATGCCCTCTGTCTATGTAGACTCCTACTAACCACCAAAATAATGAAAAAAAGTTCTTAGGAGTTGAAAGTATCATATTCCCATGTAGGAATGCAAACAGTTTAACCTTATTGAATCCCTTCTTATTTCTCTTTCCTGTTTACCTTTTTATGTTTCTCCAGAATCTTGTACTTGAAAGTCAGATTTTCTATTCAGTTCTGGTCTGTTCCTCGTGAAAACTTAGAAGTTCTTTATTTCATTGAATGTCAATTTCTTTCCCCTGAGGATTATGCTTAGTTTTGCTGGATAGGTAATTTTTGGTTGTAATCCTAGCTTCTTTGTCCTCTGGAATATTATATTCCAAGTCCTCTGAATCTTTAATGTGGAAGCTGCTAGATCTTGGGTTATCCCAACTTTGGCCCATTGAATTATTTCTTTCTGGCTGCCTTACAATATTTTCTCCTTGAACTGGGAGCTCAGAAATTTGGCTATATATTCCTGGGAATTTTCATTTTGGGATCTCTTTCAGGAGGTGGATTATTTCAATTTCTTTTTAACCTTCTGTGACAATATCAAGGCAGTTTTCCTTGATAATTTCTTGAAAAAGGGTGTGTAGGCCCTTTATTTATCATATCTTTCAGCTAGTCCAATAATTCGTTAGTCATCTCTCCTGGATATGTTTTTCATCTCAATTGTTTTTCTTTTTTTTTTTTTTAATATAAATTTATTTATTTAACTTTTTACATTCATTTTCACAAAATTTTGGGTTCCAAACTTTCTCCTCATTTGTCCCCTCCCCCACCCCAAGACACCAAGCATTCTAATTTCCCCTATCACCAATCTACCCTCTCTTTTATCATCCCTCCCTTCCCATGTCCCCATCTTCTCTTTTGTCCTATAGGGCCAGATAACTTTCTATTCCCCATTACCTGTATTTCTTATTTCCTAGTAGCAAGAACAATACTCAACAGTTGTTTCTAAAACTTTGAGTTCCAACTACTCCCCATCCCTCCCTCCCCACCCATTCCCTTTGGGAAGGCAGGCAATTCAATATAGGCCATATCTGTGTAGTTTTGCCAATGAGTTCCATAATAGTCATGTTGTGTAAAACTAACTATATTTCCCTCCATCCTATCCTGGCTCCCATTGTTTCTATTCTCTCTTGATCCTGTCCCTCCCTGAGTGTTGACTTCAAATTGCTTCCTTATCCCCTTGCCCTCCCTTCCATCATCCCCCCCACCCTGCTTATCCCCTTCACCCCCACTTTCCTATACTGTAAGATAGGTTTTCATACCAAGATGAGTGTGCATTTTACTCCTTCCTTTAGTCAAATGTGATGAGAGTAAGCTTCATGTTTTTCTCTCACCTCCCCTCTTTTTCCCTCCACTGAAAAGTCTTTTGCTTGCCTCTTCTATGAGAGATAATTTACCCCATTCCATTTCACCCTCTCTCCTCCCAATACATTTCTCTCTCACCATTTACCTTAATTTCTTTAAGGTATGATTCTATACTATTCAATTCACTTTGTGCTCTCTGTCTCTGTGTGTGCGTGCATGTGTGTATGTGTGCGCGCGCGCATGTGTGTGTATGTATGTGTGTGTGTGTAATCCCACCAACTACCCAGATACTGAAAAGTTTCAGGAGTTACAAATATTGTCTTTCCATGTAGGAATGTAAACAGTTCACCTTTGGTAAGTCCCTTATGACTTCTCTTTGCTGTTTACTTTTTCATGCTTCTTCTCACTCTTGTGTTTGAAAGTCAAATTTTCTTTTCAGCTCTGGTCTTTTCATTAAGAATGCTTGAAAGTCTTCAATTTCATTGAAAGACCATTTTTTCCCCTGAAGCATTATACTCAGTTTTGCTGGGAAGGTGTTTCTTGGTTTGAGTCCTAGTTCCTTTGACTTCAGGAATATCCTATTCCACACCCTTCAATCCCTTAATGTAGAAGCTGCTAGATCTTGGGTTATCCTGATTGTATTTCCACAATATTGGAATTGTTTCTTTCTAGCTGCTTGTAATATTTTCTCCTTGACCTGGGAATTCTGGAATTTGGCTACAATGTTCCTAGGAGTTTCTCTTTTTGGATCTCTTTCAGGTGGTGATCGATGGATTCCTTCAATACTTATTTTGCCCTCTGGTTCTAGAATATCAAGGCAGTTTTCCTGGATAATTTCATGAAAGATGATGTGTAGGCTCTTTTTTTGATCATGGCTTTCAGGTAGTCCCATAATTTTTAAATTGTCTCTCCTGGATCTATTTTCCAGGTCAGTTGTTTTTCCCATGAGATATTTCACATTATCTTCCATTTTTTTCATTCCTTTGGTTTTGTTTTGTGATTTCTTGGTTTCTGAGAAAGTCATCAGCCTCCATCTGTTCCATTCTAATTTTGAGAGAACTATTTTCTTCAGTGAGCTTTTGAACCTCTTTTTCCATTTGGCTAATTCTGCTTTTGAAAGCATTCTTCTCCTCATTGGTTTTTTGAACCTCTTTTGCTAATTGAGTTAGCCTATTTATCAAGGTGCTATTTTCTTCAGCATTTTTTGGGGGGCCTCCTTTAGCAAGGTATTGATCTGTTTTTCATGCTTTTCTTGCATCTCTCTCATTTCTCTTTCCAGTTTTTCCTCCACCTGTCTAACTTGATTTTCAAAATCCTTTTTGAGCTCTTCCAAGTCCTGAGCCCATTGGATATCTATTTTGGATGTTTGGGATACAGAGGCCTTGACTTCTATGTCTTTTCCTGATGGTTAGCATTGTTCTTCCTCATCAGAAAGGAAAGGAGGCAACATCTGTTCACCAAGAAAGTAATCTTCTATGGTCTTATTTTTTTTTCCCTTTTCTGGGCATTTTCCCAGCCAGTTACTTGACTTCTGAGATTCCTCTCCACCCCCACCTCACTAGTGCTTGGGGTCTGAGATTCAAATGCTGCTCCCTAGCCTCAGAGTTTTCAGTGGGGGGCAGGGCTGCTATTCAGTGGGATTAAGATTAGGTTCTCAGGTGGGGGCAGGGCCACCTCCCAGCCCTAGTGCCCTCACGGGGTTTATACAGAGACCTTCTGTAATGGCCCTGAGCTCCTGTCTGCTCTGGGAGTCCCTGGCCACTGCTTCCCCTGCCACTTCTTCACGAGGGGGCCTGAGTTATGGAGACACCCCACTCCCCCCTTGGCCAGCCCAGAAGTCTCTCTCACAGACCTGTGCACCTGTGGATGGAGGGACCTTCGCGGCCACCAGAGATTCCATCCCTGGAGCCTGCTCGGTTCTGCTCCTCTCGGGACCAGGTGGCCAAGGCAGGGCCGGGCTCTGCTCTGGGTCCGGAGAGTGACAGAGCTTTGGTGGCAGTTTTTCAGGGCTCTCTGGAACAGAAATCTCCTCCACTGCATTGCTGCGCAGCTTCCACAGCTCCCGAACCCGTTGGGAATTCTTTTTATAGGTAATTTATGGGCTGTGGGTTTGGGGCTAGCATATGTGAATCTTTCTACTCCTCCATCTTGGCTCCTCCCCTCAGTTGTTTTTCTAATGAGATATTTAACATTTTCTTTTATGTTTTCATTCTTTCTTAATGTCTCATGGAGTCATTAGCTTCCATTGGTCCAATTCTAATATTAAAGAATTATTTTCTTCAGTGAGCTTTTATATCTCCTTTTCTAGTTAACCAGTTCTAGTTTTAAAATTTTTATTTATTTCATTTTTAATTTATGGAATAAAACAAGCATTCCCATAATAAAGTATAATTTTAAAAAATGATTGCACTTGAAAAATTCAAATCTATTATGTACAACTGGCTATTCTTTTTAAATATATAATAAATTTGTCATGTAAATCTCTTTTTTTCCTTTTTTTCCTATCCTCCTCCCACCCTTGTTCTAGACATGGCTGCCATTAGTCATGGCTGCCATTAGACACACACACATGCAGGCACACACACATACATACACAATGTGTGTGGATGTATATGCATATCTAATATCAAAATCATTTTATACATCAATGTATCAGTTCTTTGTATACAAATAGCATCTTCCTTTATATGTCCTTTGTAGTTAATTTGGATACATATAATAGCCAAAATGAGTTAATCACTCAAAGTTGTTTTTAAAAAAATATTGCTATTACAGTATATAACATAATCTTGGCTCTGCTAATTTTGCTCCTTATTATTTTTTACAAGTCTATCCATATCTTTCTAAGATCATTGAGCTCACCATTTCTTATAGCACAGTAGTATTCCATCACAAGCATATACTACAACTTGTTCAGCCATTCCCCAATTGATAGGCATTTCCACATTTGTCAATTTTTGGTCATCACAAAGAGAGTTGCTATAAATATTTTAGAATATATAGGCTCTTTTTCTTTTATCCCTAACTATCTTTAGAAATAGACCTAGTTGTTGTATTGCTGGGCCAAATATTTGATAACTCTTTGGGTATAATTCCATATTACTCTTCAAAATAATTGGATCAGTTCACAGTTCCACCAACAATCATTGTTCCACATCCTCTCCAACACTGGTCACTTTCTTCTTCAATCATTTCAGCCAGTCTGATATGTGTAAAATGATATCTTAAGGTTGTTTTAATTTGCATTTCTCTGATTAATGATTGAGAGCATTTTTTTCATATGATTATAAATTGCTTTGATTTCTTCATTGGAAAACTGCCTCTTCATATCCTTTGAACACTTATTATTTAAGGAAAATTCTTACAGATTTTACATATTTGAGAGATGAGACTTTTATTTGGGAAACTTTCTATAAAATTCCCCCTCTTCCCAATTTTCTGCTTCCCTTCTGATCTTAGCTACATTTGTTTTATGTATAGAAAAAAATTAATTTACTATACTTGAAATTTTTTGTTTTACATCTCACTCTGCTCTCTATCTCTTGTTTATTTGTGAAATTGTTCATCTATCCATAAATCTTATAAGTAATATGTTCCATTTTCTTCAAATTCTCTTTTAATTTCTCTTTTTATATGTAGGTCATTATCCATTTTTACCTTCTCTTTACAAATAGCGTAAGATATTGGTCTATGCCCAATTTCTGCCAGACTACTTTGCAGTTTTCCTAATAATTTTTACCAAGCACTGAATTCTTATCCTCAAAATCTTTATACTTGTCAAATAAAAGTTTACTATATTTATTTATTGCTGTAAATTTTATATTTACTCTGTTCCAATGATCTACTTTTCTATTTCTTAGCTGGTTTCACATAGTTTTGATAATTACTTTCTTATAATATAGCTTAAGATCTGGTACTGGTAAACATCCTTCTTTTACATTTTTTCATTATGTCCTTTGGTATGTATGACTTTTTGTTCTTCCAAATGACTTTTGCTATTATTTTTTTCTAATTCAGTCAAATTTTTTTTTGTAATTTATTGAGATGGCATTGAATATATAAATTATTTTAGAATAAGTTTAATTTTTATTGTGTTGGCCCTACTTACCCATGAACAATTAATATCTCTTGAATTTCTAAAATAAGATTTTTTTAAAATACTTTTGTTCATATAGCTCCTGGGTTTGTTTTGGCAGTTATACTCCCAGGTATTTTATACTGTTTAATGCTATTTTAAATAGGCATCTCTTACTGTCTATTCTTGCAGGGGTTTCTTTGTGATATAGAGGAATGCTCATGATTTATGTGGATTTACTTTATATCCTGCTATTTTGCTAAGATTATTAATTGTTTCAACTAATATTTTAATTGAGTCTTTGGGATTTTTCAAGTGTATCCTCAATTATACTTTTTTGAGGCATTCTTATCAGTGTTTTTTGTGCCTTTTACCATTTGGCTTATTCAGTTTTTTAAGGTGTTATTTTCTTCAATAGTTTTTGTTGCTCCTTTACCACGTTGTTGACTCTTTTTTTCATGATTTTCTTGCATCACTGAAACTTCCTTTCCCAATTTTAACTCTACCTCTCTAATCTGATTTTTAAAATCTTTTTTTGAGCTCTTCCAGGAATTATTTTTGGCCTGAGAACAGTTCACATTGTTTTTTGAAACTTTGGATGTAGCAGTTTTGACTTTTTGTCTTCTTCTGAGTTTGTATCTTGATCTTCCCTGTCCCCATAGTAGCTTTATATCTTCATATTTTTGCTGTTGTTGTTTCCTCATTTTTCTAGTTTATTTCTTGATTTTTAACTTGATATTAAAGTTGGGCTCTCATCATGAGGTAGAGGGAGCAATGTCCCAAGCTTAATTTTTTTTTTTGGTGCTAGTTCTTTCAAAGGAATAAGGAAAGGTGTGTTTAGTATTTTCCTAGTCTATGCTCTGGTCTATGAGCAACCACAAGCACTCTTTTCCATCCTGGACCTGTGACCAGCATCCTTACTCTCCTGTGGCCACAAGCTCTGGTGTACCAGTGCTCCTCCTCATCCAGGGACTGCACCTCAGATCCACATATTGACAATGCAATATAGTCCTGCACCCAGTGCCAGCAAAGGGATCCTTATAATCTCCTTCTGACCCCTTTACCATTTGTGGGTTAAGTGCTCCAGAAGCCTTGCTGCCACTGCTGATTCAGTCCCCCTGTACCCAAGGGTTCATGCTGGTTTGCTGGGGTGTGACCTGTGCTAGATCAGTTAGTGCTAGAACAGCCTATGCAGGATTAAGTCCACTTTCACCCTCCTGTGACAGACCTTTTCACTTTGCCCTTTTGTGGGTCCTGCCATTCAGAATTTATTTTGAGGTCTTAAGTGTTGTTTGGAGGAGAATTTGGGAGAGCTCAGATGAGTTCCTGACTTTTCTCTACCATCTTGGCTTTGCCGTGAAGATTTATTTCTCTTATCACTTTTATACATATAGTACCTTTCAGTAACTTGCTTTAGAAAAGCAAAAACTGCCTGATTCTGACCATCGAGTCATTAACCTTAAAATATATTAACCTTATCTGTCAAGGCCAGGCATGATGTCCCTCATAATTTAAATGATCCTAGTTAAATCTATTGGCCAGAAGAGTTTTAACTATTTGCTAATGAGGATTAAATTAACCTCTCATTTCAGTGGAAGTGAGCTTCTCCAGAGTTCCCCAAGAACATTTTCTACTTCTCACAGGTTGTGTTACCCAGTTGTCTAAGCTGTACTTTAGGCATGCAGAGTAACTAGGTGCCCTGCAATTTGCAAAATTACTTCCAACCTAAAAGCCCTTTCCTCTTCTAGAACAACTTATCCACACATATCCTTAGCTAGGATGAAGATAATGGAGATAGCTTTGGCATGTTGTCATCTAGGAACAGAATCATTCTACTTCTAGGAAGAGGGCTTGTTAAAAAGCAACTTCTTATATCCTCCATCCATCACCCTTAGTGGGAATGGAAACTCTCTTAAAAGTCTTTAAAAATGAGCTCCTACTGTCTTCCACCAAGCTAAGTGATGTGATTCAGAAACTGTCATTGGAGATAAAAAGTAGGTCAAGAACTGGTGCAACTTGCAACAGCTGTAACTAGGGAAAAGTATTTCGGCTATCTGCTAGAGTAAAACCTTACACTGTTTAGAATTACTCCACTATTCCAGTGTTGGTCACTGTAAAAAGGCTAGGAATAAACAGAATAACAAGTGGTGAAAAAATAGGGTTGTTTTCCAGATCATGACAAATTTTTACCTTTTAGAAAAAAAAATAACATCTGGGAGGCAGCCTGGTATTAGAGAAACAATGCTATGCCTTGAGTTGAGACTTCTGTTCCAGTTTTGACTCCAATGACTGTAACCTTAGACAAGTCATGATCTCTCTGAGTCTATTTCCTTACCTGTTAAACAAACATCATAATCTTTTCATTAGTTATTGCAGAGGATTATTTAAGCAAAAGCACTTTATTTTATTTTATTTTTTTAATATAAATTTATTTATTTAGCTTTTTACATTCATTTTGACAAAATTTTGGGTCCCAAATTTTCTCCCCATTTATCCACTCTCCCCACCCCAATACACCAAGCATTCTAATTTCCCCTATCACCAATCTGCCCTCTCTTCTATCATCCCTCCCTTCTATTCTCCCTATCTTCTCTTTTGTCCTGTAGGGCCAGATGACTTTCTATTCCCCATTAACTGTATTTCTTATTTCCTAGTAGCTCTACAACTCAACAGTTGTTCCTAAAACTTTGAATTTCAAATTCTCCCCATCCCTCCCTCCCCACCCATTCCCCTTGGGAAGGCAGGCAATTCAATGTAGGACATATCTGTGTAGTTTTGCAAATGACTTCAATAACAGTCATGTTGTATAATACTAACTGTATTTCCCTCCCTCCTATTCTGCCCCCCATTGTTTCTATTCTGTCTTTTGATCCTGTCCCTCCCCAAGAGTGTTGACTTCAAATTCCTCCCTTCTCCCATTGCCCTCCCTTCCATCATCCCTCCCTCCCTGCTTATCACCTTGTCCCCCACTTTCCTGTACTGTAAGATAGGTTTTCATACCAAAATGAGTGTGCACTTTACTCCTTCCTTTAGTCGAATGTGATGAGGGTAAACTTCATGTTTTTTTTTTCTCATCTCTCCTCTTTTTCCCTCCACTAAAAAGTCTACTGCTTGCCTCTTGAATGAGAGATAATTTACCCCATTCCATTTCACCCTCTCTCCTCTCACTACATTTCTCTCTCACCATTTACCTTAATTTCTTTTAAGATATGGTCCCATCCTATTCAATTCACTCTGTGCTGTCTCTGTGTGTGTGCATGTGTGTATGTGTGTGTCCATGCATGTACATATGTATGTGTGCATGTATGCGTGTGTACGTCTGTGTGTGGTCCCAACTACCCAGATACTGAAAAGTTTTAAGAGTTACAAATATTGTCTTTCCATGTAGGAATGTAAACAGTCCACCTTTGGTAAGTCCCTTATGACTTCTCTTTGCTGTTTACTTTTTCATACTTCTTCTCACTCTTGTGTTTGAAAGTCAAATTTTCTTTTCAGCTCTGGTCTTTTCATCAAGAATGCTTGAAAGTCCTCTGTTTCATTGAAAGACTATATTTTCCCCTCAAGTATTATACTCAGTTTTGCTGGGAAGGTGATTCTTGGTTTGAGTCCTAGTTCCTTTGACTTCTGGAATATCCTATTCCACACCCTTCGATCCCTTAATGTAGAAGCTGCTAGATCTTATGTTATCCTGAGTGTATTTCCACAATACTGGAATGTTATCTTTCTAGCTGCTTGCAATATTTTCTCCTTAAGCTGGGAACTCTGGAATTTGGCCACAATGTTCCTAGGAGTTCCTCTTTTTGGATCTCTTTCAGGTGGTGATCGATGGATTCCTTCAATACTTATTTTGCCCTCTGGTTCTAGAATCTCAGGGCAGATTTCCTTGACAATTTCATGAAAGATGATGTTTAGGCTCTTTTTTTGATCATGGCTTTCAGGTAGTCCCATAATTTTTAAATTGTCTCTCCTGGATCTATTTTCCAGGTCAGTTGTTTTTCCAATGAGATATTTCACATTCTCTTCCATTTTTTCATTCTTTTGGTTTTGTTTTATGACTTCTTGGTTTCTCAGAAAGTCATTAGCCTCCATCTGTTCCATTCTAATCTTGAGAGAACTATTTTCTTCAGTGAGCTTTTGAACCTCTTTTTCCATTTGGCTAATTTTGCTTTTGAAAGCATTCTTCTCCTCATTGGCTTTTTGAACCTCTTTTGCCAATTGAGTGAGCCTATTTTTCAAGGGGTTATTTTCTTCAGCATTTTTTGGGTCTCCTTTAGCAAGGTGTTGACCCGTTTTTCATGCTTTTCTTGCATCTCTCTCATTTCTCTTCCCAGTTTTTCCTCCACCTGTCTAACTTGATTTTCAAAATCCTTTTTGAGCTCTTCCATGGCCTGAGCCCACTGGACATCCACCTTGGATGTCTGGGATAGAGAGGCCCTGACCTCCACGTCCTTCCCTGATGGGAAGCATTGTACTTCTTCTTCAGAAATGAAGGGAGGAAGGAACATCTCTTCCCCAATAAAGTAACTCTCTATGATCTTATTTTGCTTCCTTTTTCTGGGCATTTTCCCAGCTAGTTACTTGACTTCTGAGATTCCTCTCCACCCCCACCTAGATCTGCCCAGCCAGTGCTTGGGGTCTGAGATTCAAATGCTGCTTCCCAGTCTCAGGGTTATCGGTGGCAGCAGTGGCTGCTCTTCAATGTGACCTTAAGTTCTGGTGCTTGGGTGGGGGCAGGGCCGCCTCCCAGGCTCAGTTCCCTCAGAGGCTTTATGCAGAGACCTTCAGTAATGGGGTGGGTGGGGGCAGGGCCACCTCCCAGTCTCAGTTCCCTCTGGGGGTTTATGCAGAGACTTTCGGTAATGGAGCTCCTTCTTGTTTGGGGAGTTCTGGGCCGCCGCTGCCTCTGCTGCTGCCTCCACCGCTGCCTCCTGAGAGGGCCTGAGTCACGGAGACACCCCGTTCCCCTCTCAGCCAGCCCAGAAGTCTCTTTCACTGACCTGTAGCGTCTGTGGGCAGAGGGACCTTCTCGGCTGCCAGAGATTCTGTCCCTGAAGCCTGCTCGGATCTGCTCCTCTGGGGCCGTGGCCAGGACAGCACTGTCTGCAGCATGATGGACCTTTGGGGATGATTCTCCAGGGCTCTCTAGAAAGGAAATCTCTTCCACTGCGTTGGTGGGTGCTTGCTCTGCTCCAGAATTTGTGGGGAGTTCTGTTTACAAGAAATTTATGGGCTGTGGATTTGGAGCTAGCCTACGTGAGTCTTTCTACTCCTCCATCTTGGCTCCTCCCCCCCAAAGCACTTTTAAAACATAAAATTATACACAGCAAAATCTGAAGCTTCTAGGAGGACTTCAGTAGCCTCCGTTACTCTCTAAAGGAAAGCACTGCAAGGGAGGTTCAAGTCCTGAGTCCTCCAGCCAAAGTAAGACCTACTGAAAAAACGACAATTGGTTACTTGCCTCTGGAGTTGTCTCAGGCCCTTGTCAGAAGCACAAGTAGGGCAAGAAGGAAACTGCTTGTGTCTTCTTTGTCCTCCAAGTTCACTACCTTCCTAAGGTGAGACTATGAGGAGGACTTTTCTTGAACCCATGAAGGAGACCGAGGCACACAACTGAGCTGCTTCTATGAAACAGCTTTGAGAGTCCCTACATAGTGACCTACCTTCTTGGTTGTGTTCAAGGGTGACCAGAAGGACAGGGAATGCCCAGAACCCAGGGCATCTCCATAGTACAAGGGCTGGTCACTCTCTATTGCCTTCTTTCTGAAGAACTAAAAGTCCATGAAACTGATGAGGTAAAACTCCCCCACTTATGGGCCTAGAGAAGGAGCTGGATCAGCCTCAACCTGGAAGCAGTAAAGTCAATTTACTTCACAGATAACATTGCCACTATCATAGGTATGGCCCATGACCACCTTCTGCCCTATGGCAGGCATCACCACACTTCTGAGAGGGCAAGCAGAACTCAGAGCCACTGACTGAGCTTCAAGTTTGGCACCTCTGCAATAGCCAGCAGGTGATAGTACTTCATCTCAGAAGAAAGACTAGGCCTGGGTATATGAATCCTTTGACAATAAGGACACTCCTCTGAGGTTGGTGTTATTATTCCCATTTTGCAGTTGAGCAAACTGAGGCTGAGAGAGGCTGTGACTTGTCCAGGGTCACACAGTTAGTAAGTATGTGAGAGGATTCCAACTCAGGTTCTTCTAGTTCCAATTCCCATACTTTTTCCACCATCCCTACTATAGCTCCACTTACCACTTACTATCTAAAAAGTAGCTCAGCAAATGCCGGAGAAGCTCATTATCAGAAATTTGCCCAATTGTTATTAAATTCATTTCACCCTAGCAACTTGTAAATACCTATTTTACAGTGTGTGAAAAAAGATTGCAATTCCATTGGTGAAGGACCTAGTTTCAAACCCCCATACGTGCATTACGCTTTATTGAGGTAGCATGGCACAGTAATTGCCCACTGAGTTCTGATACGCACAGAGAAAGTGGGTTCAAATCCCACTTCTGATCCATGCTGCCTGTGAAAGTATGGATAAATCCAGCTCCCTCAGCCCCAAGAGTTTGGCATAGAGTGCCTGTGGGGTCGCTTTCAGCTCTAGGCATATGATTCTATGAGGGAGGCATCCGCAGTGATGGAATCACTGATACTTTGAAGTAATTCAAAGAACAGTGTCTTAAAAAGGAAGAAAGCAAAGCTACTTGTATTTAAAAAATAGACATGCTTCAATGATTCAGATAGTCCAAAATAGAAAATGAAGCAGACTTGAACCAACATAGCATGTCATAATTTTAGAACTACATGTGTTAGTCCTAACTGTGGGTGTTAAGGATGCTTTATTTTCTGAACTGTGTATCCAAGATTCCATGTTGGGCAGACTGTGATTATTTTTCTGACTGTGAATGGATAATCCATTCTGATCGAGTCTATTATCATAGCACTTTGGTACTTAGATAGACACATCAAAATATTAATAGCATCTAACTTGAATTCACTGCATACTTAAGCAATCCCTTTCTGCTAGTTCTGAATGGCTAACTGTTGAACTGAAATTTTAAGCTCAGTCTAGTTAATGAGAAATGGATGGGAGAAGTTAGAAAATACTCCAATTTGGCAATGGGGAATCTTAACAACTTAGTCTTACAATTAGTCTCTGGTTATTCATAATAGATTTGGCTTAGAAATCAAGAAGGTTTTTGTTTTTTTTTTTTTTTACTGATGTAATTGTTGCCTACAGTTTATCAAGACAATTTATCTGATTTGGCCCCTTCTTCCTTTGGTGATCTTCATAAATCCCATTTCCTTTATTTCAAACTATCAGAAAAAAAAAAAACATTTAGGAAGCACTTTAGTATATGAAAGGCACTGGGGATGTAGAGACAAAAATAAAACAGACTCTTCCTTCAGGGAACTTCTATTCCATATGAGGAGACAACATGTACAAATTTAAGCAATTACAGAATATATAAAAAGTAAAATACAAGATGATTTGGGGGGGGTTAATGGGCCTCAAGCAGAAGATGGCATGGGAGATGAGCTTTGAAGGAAAACAGGGATTCTAAGAGGTAGTATTTAGGAAGGAGGGTGTCACAATCTGGGGCTTCTGCAAAGGCATGAGGGCAGAGTGTGAGCACAAGTAAGAAAGAAAGAATGAATGAATGAATGAATGAATGAATGAATGAATGAATGAATCAGGCAGTGAATAAAATCTCCACAATTATTAAATGCTTCCCTTGTACAAAGCACTGGTAAAATGGAGGATATTCAGACCTCATCATCTGCCTGACCCATCTACAGTAAAAACCTTTTGTCCTTAAAATCTTATATTCTGATACACCCTGTAATCCCCTGGGCATTCTCATCTGACCTGCCTATGAAGATCTTAAGGACTTAAGATAAAGAACTTGCAGGCTTTGCTCTACCTTGCAAAGATACTCTGGCTTCCGCATCCTTTCATTTGCCTTGAAGATTAAATCTTTTGTACTTGTCTCTGGCCCTGCTTGAGTGCAAGGACTGACTTGTTTTCTTCTTCTTTTTCTCTTCCTCTTCCTCCTCCTTCTTCTTCCCCTCCTTGTTATTATTATTATTTGGCACCGTGTTTACTGCAATACTTGACACATAATAAGGACTTAATAAATTCCTTTTCATCCATCCCTCCACCCATCCCTCCATCTATCCTTTCCTTCTTACTTAAATCTGGAATCAGTTGTGCTTGGTCTGTGAGGCCTACAGAAGAATTACCTCAGAGATTCATATAGTAGTGGCCTCATCCCTAAAGTAAAAATCATGAGATCTTTTAAAATAGCTTATCATGCTTTAAGAAAAGTCCCCCAAACTAATTTAAGTCAAAATATACCAGGGTCATTTATTTAACAGATGTTTAATTGCTAAAGCAACTCCCTATTTCCTGACAAAATAGTCTAGGAAAATAAAATCTAATACGTCAGGACAGATATTTTTCAGAATATTAAAGAGGAAAACAGAAGAATTGGGAGTTAGAGAAGCGCTATTTCAAAGTCCGTTGTTTCTCGTGAAAAGATTAATTCTTGTAATAAAAAAAACCCAGAATGTGAACATGCCCTAATCCATACCAGCACTTAGGATGCTTTCAATATAAGGGGAGGGTGCAGATTGCAAGGACTCTGCACTCCTGTATCAGTAGTCTTTCAAAGATTCATCTTATTCTAGTATAGCATTTATCAGCTAGAAATGTTCTGGCATATTTTATTTCAGCAGACTAACAAGCCTCTCCCCAACACTTCTGTGATGCAAACCTGATTCTGGAACTGTTTTTTAGTTTATATCCTTTGTATTATATAAACCAGGAAAATAACCTGAATACAGTTCATTGCAAAGCTCTTTCACTTGAAAAAATAT
This sequence comes from Bettongia penicillata ogilbyi, assembly GCA_023548195.1. Lineage (NCBI taxonomy): Eukaryota > Metazoa > Chordata > Mammalia > Diprotodontia > Potoroidae > Bettongia > Bettongia penicillata. The sequence continues at coordinate 2,761,606 of JAJHZJ010000049.1, read as the reverse complement.
TTGCAACCAGAACTACCAATTAAATCATAGTGTGTCAGGTAATGTTTTAGCCATTACTGAGATCAGTCTGGGTTTCTTGTTTTGAGGTGTTGGGATTTTTGGTTTTTGGGTTTTTGGTGGGGTTGGCTTTAGAGTTTAAATGGTCTCACAATTCACATATGGTTTCAGCTGAAATTACTTTTGGTGTTTTATCTCCCTAAAAGTAAAAATTGCCTGATGCTCAGAAAAAAAAAGGAAGATTCTTATTCTAAGTTTAATTCATTCCTATCTGGATTTTCATTATGAAACTTCAACATGATTTATAATCAATAAATAAAATGATAAGATAGTCTCAGAAAAGATTCATTTTATACCTATTTTTCATAAATTATGTAGATGAATGATCTTGGCACCAGTACCTAGCTGTTCCTCACCAACAGAAGATAATGTAAGGAAGGCCCTCAGGCCTTTACAGGTACAACCCTGTCATGAACTTACCACAAAAAAAAAAAGGATGGGAATCATATTGAATAGGGAAATATGACTCTTGACAACTCTCCCCAACCTGTCTTCCTGGCTAGATTTTGCACTTTTCTACTACTTTCAATCACCAACTTCAATTTCAATGAACTTATGATTATATTAATATAGGTAATCTTTCCTGAGGTATGGATTGCAATCCAATCATGCTTGGGCATCCTGTACGATTCTTGCCCACATCCTTGATTGCATTGCAACAAAGGTTTCTCTTAGCATGCTGAGAGTTTTCTCTTCCTCTTCATGAAAAGAAATGGAAAAGATACCAAATGAACATCATGTAGTCAACTTTTCTTCCCTCTCTCATGCCACTGAAACATCTCATCTTTATTTTTTCTCATATTTTTCTTTGGTAACATCCTTTGCATTGTTTCTCTGCAGTAGTTCTTTCTTGTAATATACAGTATGGCCTGCTCACACATAATATACTTCTCCATTTAACTTTGCATCCTTAACTTCAATATTTCAGAGACAAGTGCATTATATCTTGCAGCCATACAACATCACCAGGACCCTGACACTTAAAAATGGGCCTTTATTTCAATTAAAATTTTGAGTAATAGACCTTGTCTACCCAAGGAACTTTCCAAATTCCCAAATGCAGCCTAGACCACTCTCCCATTACTTTTTTAACTCTGGATCATGTTTATTGTCTATTTCAAGTATTTGTCCAAGATACATACATGCATGCATATATACATATTTAAAAGCATAGCCATAGATGATTATTTCATAAATTTGTGGACAAAGATTGACAAGCTATATAGGTTATTATCGATCTAGCTTCATATTATGCATTATTCACCCACCTTGCTTTTCCTCTGTGGATGGTTAGATCAAACACTTTTCAATGATATGGTTCTCATACAAGACATACTACTAAGTTCTGAGTTTTGATAAAGCCAATATCTTCATCTACAGGCTGAAAAATCTTAACAACCTCACTACTTATGAAGAATCTCACTTTTCCTTGGAATCTACCAGATCTCTTCCATGAGAGTAATGAACTTACACTATTCTTTTAAAATGTTTTGCATCTTGTCCAACTCTTCCCTCTACTTTCCACTTCTTCAAAATTTAGCTTAAATATCATTTATTTCATGAAACATTCCTTGTTTATGTCAAATGGAGGTGATCTAGTACTTTTCTGAACTCCTTTGAAAGATTTATGTTATTCATAAATTATTTAACATGTACATTTTTGTATTGTGGACATTTATAGTAACACATTCCTATAGCACTTTGCTGTTTTGAAAATATTTTTCTCACAACACATCTGTGATATAAATAACACAAAAATTGACAGATGAGGACATTCAGGTTCTGAGAGATCAAGGTCACATAGATAGTAAGTGTAATGCATTGAATCAGTGGGTTCTGATTCTTTCTACCAAACCACATTACTCATTTACTTATTTGGATATGTTTAATCTCAGGTAAATTGAAAGTATCCAGAAAGTAGAGAATATGTCTTATCTAACTTTATTTCCAAAGGATCCCAGGAAAGTGGCAAGTACATAGTGGATGCTCAATAAAAATTGTTTTATGAATGAATAATATTGAAATAATATTGATTCAAAAACTGACAAAATTTTATTTATGTGTTCCTTCATAAGAGGGTTATAATGTGGTTCAAACAAAATATTTGTAAAATGCTTTGTAAGCACTAAAGTGCCACATAAATGCTGGTTATTCTTAATAACATTATTGCCATAATCATAGATCAGTTCCCCCCAAAGTAGGCAAGGTCTGTCTTATGGATTCAATGAGTTGCACAGAGGTGTAAAAGTGAACATAACTTTGCAATTTCCATATTAAGGAATTCTGTAAGTGATTGCCTACAGACAGACCTGTCAAGCAAAAGTAAATAAACTTGCAGTACTTCAGGAGTGTGCCTTCTTCAAATTGAATTAATTGGAAAATAAATGAGATTTTCACATATTTAAAAATAGTATCCAAGCTAATTTTTCAAATTTTTACCCAGAATATATCAGCAACATGCTTCCTAGTATTGAAAAATGCTGTTAAACTTCTGTTTACCAGCTTGTTTGGGGGAAGAATTCATTCACAAACTAATAGAATCTCATAGTTGGAAAGAACCTTGGAGGTATTTGAGTCCAAACAAAAATCCTGTCCCTGACCTTACTAGCAAATGGTCATTCAGCCTTTTCTCAAAGGTTTTTAGTGAGGATACTAGCTCCTGAGAAAAGTCATTGTACCTTGGACAGTTCTCATTTTTAGGAAGTTTTTTCTTTGTATGAAGCCTAAACCTGCTTCTACAAAGCTTCCATTTATTGTGCCTATTTCTATTTTCTGGGGAGGAAAAGTTTACTCTTTCTTCTACATGATAGTCTCTTTGAAGAAGAGCCATCTTTTTAAACTGATCATCACATAGTCTAGTTTCCAATCTTACCATCTTGGTAGAGTGGTATAAAGCGAGAAGCCTTGGGTTCCACAACTTCTGTGCGCTTCAGTTTCCTCAAATGTAAGATGAATTTGTCAGATTAAATGGCCTCTGGGGTTACTTCTAGTTGTATATCTCTTACTTTTTTGTAAAATGTTGTTGGAGCTTGGAACTGAACACAGAATTCCAGAGGATAGAACAAAGGTAGAGGAAGATTGTTACTTTCATCCTTCTGTATAGCTTACTTGATGCAGCCTGAGAAGCAGTAATATTTTTTTCTGGCTCCTCTGTCACAATGTTGATTCACACCAAACCCCTAGTCCACTCAAATCCTGGATTCTTTTATACAAATTCTTCCCTGTCTTTGTGGACCCTTCTACAGTACACAAATTTATATTTTTTCACTTCGGACCATTATTCCAGCTTTTTGAGACTGAGATTTATACAGTAATTTAATGGCTTTGACATCAGCTATGGAAGGGGCTCTTACCATTGCATGTGTGTGTGTTTGTGTGTGTGTGATAGACTAATTGGCTGTCTTCTGAAGCCTGTGGACTACTTTCAGAATCACATTTTTAAATAAGATGAATAGAATTACAAAGGAAACCAATTATATTGAAACATAGTTAAAGAAATATTCAAAAAAAATTCAGAGACCCCTGGATTCAAATCTCTAATCTATTACTTTACCTAAGCCATGGATAAACAAAAAGCCTAGTGTCAAATATAGATCACATGGCAACTCCACTAGAATCTTCAGTCAAAGTAGACATCAACCCATTAATGACTATTCTTTGGATCTTTTCATTTAGCCAGTTATGAATACATTTAATCATGCTTTTGTCTCTCAGTACATCCACGGGGAGAATATGAAGGGAGGAGAAGGCTTAAATAACTCAATTGAATTAATCAGTCAGTAAAGAAGTTTTACATGTGTGATTAAGATAGGTTACTGTGATCCCTTGAAGAGGTGTACCTCTGAAAGGGTCAAGAAAGAATGTAGTGTGATTGAGGGACCATTCATTCTCACCAGGGCCATACGTCAAATACTAATCAGTCAAGTCGTGAGCTCAGTCTCATAGTTAACCCTTCTAATGGCGGCAGAGTTCCATTTCAGAGATGGAACCAAGCATTACAAAGGCTTGCTCTTGGTAAGAAGGGGAAAGAGAATGTCTTCCCTCCTCCTCTAACTCTTCTCTGTCTCTTTGTCTCTATCTCTCTTTCCCTTCTCCTCTTTTTATCTCATCCTCTCCCCCTTCTCCCTCGATCTCTTTTATTCTTCTTCACTCTTTTCCCCTCTGTTTTCTCTTCCATCTCCCTTCAGCCTCTGTCCTTTCCTATCCCTGTCTCAGTCTCTGTCTCTTCTGTCTCTCTCCTATCCCCCTATTCCTCAAGTGATAATATCACCTGAGAGACTGGACTAGATCAAAGAGAAAGGATCAATAGGAGTCAATGCATTTGAGTGGAAACAATAGCCACTCTGGGGAAAGTAGTTTCAGAGAGCTTAACCCCTTGTGCTGGAGGGAAGACATGGCTATAGATACTACAAAGGCACTGTTTCTAAGAGTCTTTCAGAGCTATGCCTAGAAAGAACTTCAAGAGCACTCTGTGGAGGAAGACAAAGACTTTTGGTGACCAGGAAGTGTGGATTGCTTTATGTCACATGTCCTCTCTACGCATTTATATCACTATGATTAGACTTATCTTTGTGCTCACTCATGGACTTTATATTCATTCATTGAAGAATGTGCCTCAGAATTTTGGAGGAATATTTTGTAATAACTATGCCACCTGAGTCTTTTTTTGAAAGCTAATCCAGGCGACTGGATGATAATCAAAGGGACAGGCCTTGATGAAGGCCCCTGCAGTACTAGACACCTGTCTCCTCACAGAGAGAGAGAGAGAAAGAGAGAGAGAGAGACAGAGAGACAGAGAGAGACAGAGAGACAGAGAGAGAGAGACAGAGAGAGAGAAGAAGAAGAAGAAGAAGAAGAAGAAGAAGAAGAAGAAGAAGAAGACTAAGAAGAAGAAGAAGAAGAAGAGGAAGAGGAAGAAGAGGAAGAGGAAAAGGAAGAGGAAGAGGAGGAGGAGGAGGAGGAGGAGGAACAGTGTAGTAGTAGTAGTAGCAGTAGTAGTAGTAGTCAAACTTCTGGGATCCCAAAGCACCAGTAAGTCTATTTGTGGAAATGCCCTGGAGGAGGTAAAATCATGTGAGCTCCTGCAGAGAAGGCACTTATTTGTATCCCCAGTTCTCAGCACAGTGCTTTGTGCTCTAAATAAGTGCTTCATTCATTCACTTAAGTGTTAAAAAGAAGTCCCTCTGTCCAAACACATTCTATTTCTGTTTGAGTGACTGTTTTAAATAGTTCAGCTCAACAACTGTTAAGGATTCAATTTATCCAGAGCATGGAAGTGGATTTTAGGTAATGTACAAAGTATACCTAAATGAGGGCCCCTGCTCTCCATCCATTTACAGTCAAATAAAGAGATGTTATTCATATCCAGATTCATACAAAATAAATATATTACAGAAGTGGAAAATAATAGGATTAAAACTCTATCTTATGAAGCTTATAGGCTACTTTTAGAATCACAAAGGAAACCAATTATATTGAAACACTTATAGAAATATAAAAAACATTTTCAGAGACCCCTGGTTATAAATTCCTAATCTATTACTTTACCTAAGCCATGGATGAACAGATAAAAAGCCTAGTGTCAAAAAGAGAAGAGAAAGGTAGTGTCTTTTCTCTTCCCTTACTCCTCAAATGTAGTATTAATATGTAGGACTTAATGACCTTTGAGGTTACTTCTAGGTTACACCCAGATAGTTGTCTAGTATTGCAAGAGGCCTTCATCAATGTATGTCCCACTAATTATCATCCAATAACCTGGATTAACTTTCAAAAAGGACTCAGGTGGAGTAGCAAGCGTAGTTATTACAAAATATTCTTCAAAATTCTGGGGCACGTTCTTCAGTGAATAAATACAGAGTCCAGAGTCCTGAAAGAGGAAAGGGTCATTATGTGAGCAAAGGCACAGAAAAAGGCAAACAAAGGCAACAAAGACAAGTCTTGTTTTGTTGTAGCATAGAAGGCACTGCAGATCTAGCGTGCAAGAAGTGAGACGGCAATAAAATTTCAAAAATTGAACAAGACTGAATTTTATCTAGGAAGAAACAAGGAACTACTACAGATTTTTGAGTGGGGGAATAGTGACCCAGATCTATGAATAAGAAAATTACTATGGCAAAAGAGAAAAAAGTTAAGTGTTGGGAGGACTATGGGAAGATAAACACTAATGAACTGTTGGTGGTACTATGTTGCAGATATTATGAAAATATTTACAGCAGCATTTTTGTGGGGGCAAAAGCAAAGTGGGGGCTCACTAATTTTGAAATGGTGAAACAAAATGTAATGGAATTAAGTAAAATATAAAGAATTTGGAAAAAGTGGAAAATCTTGTAGGAAATGATACAAAGTGAAGTAAAAAAAAAAAACCAAAATAATTCACACAGTGATCCAGTAATGTAAAAAAAAAAAAAAAAAAAAAAAAAGGAAAACCTTCATGATTCAGTGCAGTGACTAATCATGACTCCAGAGGAATGACAGTGAAACATACATCCTTCCAGCATAGAGTTGATCGGTTATGTGTGATGAGACATATGTTGTCAAACATGGCTAATGTGTAGCTTTGCTACTATACTCCACAATAGTGAAATATTCTGAGTATTGTGTGTTTGGTTGAAGTGGGAGGGTGGTGGTGGTGGGGTTGAACTCATTGTAAAGTACCTGAACATTTTGTAATAATGATAATAATAATAGTCAAGTAGAAATGTAAAGTATGGAAAGTAGAGGGAAGACAGTGAATATAGTAAGATATGCTACGAAGCTACTGTGATCATTGAGAGAAGAGGTAAAGAACTGGATTAGAGTGATGGCAAGAGGAATAGGAAGGAAGGAGCCGATGAGATGCACATTGAGTCTGTAGAATTAATACAACTTGAAGACTGATCAATAAGAAATGTGAAGAAGAGGAATGTGTCAGATATTATATCTAGCTTTCAAACATGACTGACAGATACAGTAAAAGTTGGAAAGACTTAAAGGAAATTGAAGCTTAGTGCTGAATATATTCAATTTGAGATGCTTAGTTTTAAGGGATTGAGGTGTGGAGAGACAGAGATTTAAGTGAGTTACACAGGAACACTCAAACATATGTACTGTGTGTGTGTGTGTGTTAGTGAGAGGGGAGGGGACAGGCAGCTCTTTAACTCATAAACTGGTCATGCCAGTTTGCACAAATAATTAAAAAGCTTTAATAAAAGATTTTTATGTCTATCTCATTAAAGTTTAATGCACAAGTAAACTTTAAAACTAGTTATTTGAAAATTCAGAACATCCTATGGGCACAAGGGTTTAGATAAGTTGAATATAGCTCTATTTTCTTTTAAAGAAACCTTTAATAAATTTGGATGGCCCCCTGTTTGTGAATTGTTAAAGTTCAAGCAGAAGAACTGGGGGTGGAGATATTTAAGAACATTATCTGATGTCTATAATTCAACTCACCATTCTCCACATACTTTCTAAATCTTCATTTCACTGCATTTGGAAGAAAAGCTTTTCCAATAATGAAAAAAAAAATTCATTTGAAATCTTCCAATGAGGTTGCACAGCTCTGTCATAATGTATCACAAGCTAAATAAGCCTCAGGAGATACGAGTTAAAATGTAGCTTTAATTTAATCAACTTTTCCTTGCCATAGATTCTGTGGCAATCTTCATTCTCCACAGATTGCTTTGCTGGTGAGCTCCAAGATGTTTTTCATCTCTAATTACAATGATCTACCCACACTTTCATTAAAGTTGACTGTTTTCGAAGCGACGTGTTATTGTATAAACATTTCATTAAATGAAACTTAAATAATGCACTTGCTTCATTGTATTTATGGATGTTTTGTGGTTCTTAGACAGATGTTGTGATCCTGTTTGTGAACATAACGATTACTTACAAGTTGTACGATCTGAAAAATTGGAGCTCACTTAAAATTAAATAAGGTTATCAGATGGTATGCAATTTGTCCTACCACATGTGCCTCTTATTTATTGAAACTGTTGTTTGATCTCATTAGATTAGCAGCTTTAGTTTTAGTTAATAATGGAATGGGAGACCATCTGAGGAAATATTCAACATTCGAATCACTAGTAACTAAGAAACCACTTTTATACTTAGCCTCCTACTGGAGATGAAATGTTGATAGACTAACACCATTAGTAAACTGCAATCTCTTTACATCTTGGCAAGGTGGTTTCTATGTAGGAACTCTACAGATTTCCTGATAAATTGGATGAGCCCTTCAATGTCCTAGAATCTTGCTTTTTTGTAAAAAACAAAAAACCAAAATCACTGAATGATGTAGGTAGCCAAAATTAGAAGGAAAGCAGAAAATTGAGGGGGAAAATTTATAGACAGTTTCTCAAATTAAGGTTTCATATCTCAAATATGTAGAAAACTTTGTTAAAATTTTAAGTCATTTCCCAATTGATAAGTGGTCAAAGGATATGAACAAGCAGTTTTTCAATGAAGAAAACTTTATAAATTATATGAAAAACACTCTAAAGTATTATTGATTAGAGAAACGAAATTAAAACTACTTTCAGGCATACCAATCATACCGGCTAAAATGATGGAAGGGGGAAGTGATAAATGTTGGAGGGGATGTAGAAAAATTGTGATGCTAATTATTGTCTGTGGAACTGTGAACTAATCCAACCATTTTGGAGAGCAATATGGAATTCTGCTCAGTGAATTGTTAAGCTGCCTTTGCCCCAGCAATACCATCACTGTTATGTCTATTTCTAAAGATGATTAGGGAAAAAGGAAAAGAACCCATAAGTTCTAAAATATTTACAACTCTCTGTGTGGTGGCAAAGAATTGGGACTAGTGGGGATGCCCATCAGCGAGGGGAATGGCTGAATAAGTCCCGGTATATGATTGTGATGGAATGCTATTGACTGTAAGAAATAGTGAGCTGATTGATTTTAGAAAAACATGGAAAGACTTGCATGAAACAATGAAAAGTGAAATGAAAATTGGATATGGTAGCAACAATAATGTTCAAAGAATAATTGTAAACAACCAAGTTTTTCTGAACATTATAAATACTGAAATAAACTACAAAGGGCCTATGAAGGAAGTATGTGTGTGTGTGTGTGTGTGTGTGTGTGTGTGTATCCCAAAAAAGAACTGATAAAAAGTATGTATTGTATGGTTTTACATATATTTATAAATCTGTGTTTTCAAATGGTCACCTTCTCTAGTGCAGGATAGGGAGGGACAATGTAATGTTAATTAGGTTAATGAGAGGTATGAATGATGTTCCCCACTCATTAATGGGCCTGTCCATTAAGGGAAGTTTGATTAGGGAAGATTTGTTTTATAGGAAGATCCACACCTTATGTTAATTTCTAATGAGGCCAAAGTAAAGAAAATTTAAAAAGAAAAGCAACAAATAAAATTATTGAGCTTTTATGTTAAAAGGAACCACTGAGATTATCAATCTGACTTTTACCTTTTTATAGTAGAAGAAACAAACCTGGAGAGGTGGAGCAATTTATTATAGGTCTCACATCTAGCTACTATCACAGTTTAGATGAGAACCCAAGTCTATTTACTCATTTGTATTTCAATGCTCCTTCAATTACAACAAAACTTTGACAATTTTTATTTCTATTGATGAGTTGATACCCTGTTTGTGTAACATCAACAGTGATAGATGACTAGAAAGATAATCTAGACTACTGTGAAGCATCCACATATGAGTTTTTTTTTCTTCAGGTAGTTCAAGATATTAAACATATGCGCTTCTTTATTTCCTAAAAAGAATTAACACTATTATTTTCTTTCACGTAGTAGACACTTAAATAATGCCTAATGAGTAATTGATTGGGGGGGGTGTTAATTTATTCTCTTCCTTTTCAAATAAGTATATATTTTAAACAAAATTCAGCTTTAATTTTAATTTCTATTCAGATTTTCCTCAAATTTATGTATTCAGCACCAATTTCTCTCTTGTATCCCAATATCTTTTTTTTTTTACCAACTATTTGACATTCGAATCAGATACCCCAGAGACATCTCAAACTATGCATGTCCAACAGAGAACTCCCTGAAACTTATCATTCTATCAAATCTCCCTATTTCTATTATACCATCTTCCCCTTTTCCCAGGTTTTCAAATTCAGGGTTCTGATCTACTTTTGACTCTTACTCACCCTACATTTCTTATTTGCTGTCACATTTTACCTTTTTATATTCACAACATCTATCAAATCTGGACCTTCTCTCCATTCACATAGTCACATTAATTGAGACTCCTGATCATCACTTCCTTGGCTCATTGTAATGACCTAATTAGCCTTCTTGTCTGTAAGTTTCTTCCGCTCAAACTCATTTATCAACTCAGCTGCTAATGTGATTTTCCTTTAATATGGGTCTGAGCACATACTTCCCTACCTAATAAATTCTAGTGGCGTCTGATTACCTCTAGGATAAAATATAACATTTTTTTGTTTAGCTTTTAAAGCCTTTCAGAAACCTTCTTGCCATCTATCCCTGCAGCTTCATTACACCTTATTCTTTGTCATCTACTGCTTGACATCATCTGACTTTGCCCTAGCAATACCCTTTACCTATAATATACTCCCTCTTCGGACAGCTAGGTGGTGCAGTGCAGGAGTCAGGAGGACCTGAGTTCAAATCTCACCTCAGACACTTGAAACTCACTGGCTGTGTGACCTTGGGCAAGTCAGTTAACCCCAATTGCCTCATTCTGATGGATATCTGGTCACTGGATTTAGATAGCTCTGGAGGAGAAGTGAGGCTGGTGACCTGCACAGCCCTCCCTCACTCAAAAACAAAAGTCAAATACAAGTCATGTCATCATTTCTCTGATGGCATGGTCTTCTTTGGCAATGGATGAACACATACTTCTTTTTCACTTATGCCTCAAGGAATAACCCATTTCCTTCAATGCACAAGAAAATAAAGAAATATAACTTATTCCAGTATTCAGGCAATGACAAATTCCAGTAAAATAAAAAAAAAAGAGAAGTACAGAGATAAAATCTGGAAAGAAAAAAGTCAAAGGTCCTGAGTATGTCTAGTTATTCAGACCTTTTTCAAGATTTTGGAGAGCAGAACAAGCTTTAGACAGAGGAGGAAAGGCAGAAGAACTGGAGGAAGGGGAGAAGAAATGAACCCATATAAAATTGAGGGTCTTTCTGAAAAGAAGGAAGCTGGATACTCCTAGAAGAAAACAGCTGCCCATTCCTTCACAGATTCATAAAGTAGATGTGCAGGGACTGGGATGTGGGAGATCCACAAGCAAGAGTCAGAGGAAAAAGAGAAAAGTGATGATAATTGGTGACTGCCAGTTTGGGGATACTGAGTCCATTATTTGTCAAAATGATAACAAAAACATAAAGTTTTGCTGTCTTTCCAGACATAAATTCAAAATATGACAGGGAACTTGTCAAGACTTATCAAAAATGAATGACTGCTACTTTCTTCCGATAATACATCTGGGCTCAAATGATACTGCCAAAAAGAAACAAGAAGGCATTGTCAAACATCACAAAGTCCTGGGCAAGAAACATAAGGTCATAGAAGCAAGAGTCACGGGAAAATAATTGCTGTCCATCAAAGGCAAAGGATGCAGGGGGAGAAAAACAGATTTGAAAAGTGAACAGTTGGTCTCTGAGAATGGGATTTGGATTTCTGGACCACAGCATTGAACTATTTTTAACAAGACTTAATGTATAATATTTAATATTATATACTCAGTATATATAATATATAATATTTAATAATATATACTCAGTCTTGTAAATCTAATCAAAAAGGCAAAGAGAGTTTGATGAAAAGATATTTCTTTTTTCTTTTGACCACTTCCCTACTTATAGTAGTTGTGTTGATTTTGTTTTTTTGAGCCTTTTAAATTTCATGTATTTAAAATTATTATTATATTTATGTGTGTGATAGTCTTTATCTCTAATTTGGCTAAGACTTTATCCCCCTATTCCTATGGAATTCTCTTCTACTCCTTTTTTTTTATTGCTGTGACATTTAGTATTCAGCTCACATGTACATTTTGAGCTTATGGCATACAATATAAAATGTTAGTGTAACCTAATTTCTGCCAACCTGTTTTCCAGTTTCCTCATTTCAGTCAGATAATGAGATCTTCCCAAAGTAAATTATGTTTGAAGTTTTTGAACACTGGATTACTGAATTCAATTATTTATGATTTTTTCCTTATCTAATCTGTTCCATTGGTATACTTTTTCTATTTTTCAACCTGTCTAGATAATTATGATAATTCTTACTTTGTAGTATATTTTGAACCCTGGAAATGCTGTTCCCCCTGCGTTATTACTTTTTTGTGTTCCCCACAGTGTTTGGCATATATATATATATATATATATATATATATATATATATATATATACATATATATACATATATATACATACACACACATATATACACACACTCACATGTATGCATGCCTATATATGAGTATGTATATATAAAAATATATGTATATATACATATTTATGTATATGTATTTATACACATATTTGTATATGTGTATTGTGTGTGTATGTGTGTGTGTAGTTCCAGCATAGCCATTTGGGTCTCCCTATCTCACCCAGGTTAGAAGTGCTCCAGTCACTCATGGGCACAATCCCAGTATTAATTGCCATGGAAACTTTTGACCCAGTCCACTTTTGCCTTGATCTTGAGCCAATTCACTTATTCTTTAGGCATACTGGAGGGCCCACTGCTCTCAGAGGTTCTTTATATTGGTGCTAGGGCATTTGATTAGCTTAACCCAGTGAAGCTCAGAACTTTTGAGCTCAAGTGGTTTACTAGTCTTGACCTCCCCTAAAAATAAGATTATAAGCATGTGCTACTAGACTTGACTAATTTGTTCATTTTTAAAGAAGAGTTTTATATTATATTAATGTATTGAGTATGTTTTGACAAATTGACTCTAAGATATTTTATATTTTTTGTACTTTTTCCCAATGTGATTCCCCAATTATTTCCTTCTGGATTTTGGTGTTGTTCATGGTGTTGATTTTGTGGATTTATTTTGTGTCCTGTTATCTTAACTAAAAATATCATTTAAATTAGTTTCTTGCTGACAATCTAAGATTTTGTAAATAACCTGTCATGTCATTAGCAAAAAGAGATAATTTTGTCTCTACTTATCTTTGTGTCTTTAATTTTTCTCTTCTCTTATTGCTAGTGTTAGCTTTTTGAGAACTATGTCAAAAACAGTAGGTAAAGCTATATCCTAGACTGGTTCTTGTATTTACTGAGAAAGTGTCTTGTATTTCCCTCTTGCATATAAAATGGGTGTGTGCTGAATGCTTAGACCTTATCAGCTTGATTGGCTGGTACAACCTCCCCAAGAAATATGCTGGGAAACTGCTTTTGGTCTGGGAAGATTATCATGACATTTAGAGAAGTACTTCAGAGAATCCATGTAGAATGTGCATTCTATAACTGATTCTGGTTGCCTCATGGTGTGGTTGGGAGGAATTTTTTTTCAAATGGATATATAGCTATAACTACTAGCATTTTCATTCAGCTTTGACTTTGTTTTGGCTTCATTTTTGTTCAAGAGAACTCTGTAATTCTTACACTCATGGAATTTGGTCATAGACCATGTGGTAAGGGGGATAGCCTTGAGTTCTTCCTTCTCTAAGGCCATGTTGCCTGTAAGAAACCGTGTTTGACTCTGACTGTATTGTTTATACTTTTTCTGTTCTGATAGTAATGCAGTCTCCAAAGTTAGGGAGTTTCAAAAGCTGAGAGTGAGCCAAAGGTTTCTGGGAGTTGGAATTCAGGTAGAGTTTGAAGCCAGTCTGGCATTGCTGCGCTGAAGTTCAAGAGTGACTCTGAGGATGCCAGTCCAGAAGAAAGTCTCATTGGACAGTCATGCCACATCTGGACTTAAATTTTGTGAGACTAAGGCTATGTAGGAACTGAGAAAGCTTTTTTGGGGGGTCTACTCTACAAGAAACTGAAGTCTTGCAATAGTGAGAAAACTGGAGAAAATGCTCGTATATTAGTTCTTTTATGTATCTTTTAAGTAAATGTTCCTTTGTAGAAACAATACAGTCACTTAAATGAAATGTCACTCATTTGTAACAAAGGAGGGGAACTCATTTGGTGAAGGTTTGAGTCACTGGCTGTAGAAAAAAGATGCCACAAACTCTTCTGGGTCAATGAAACCCTTAAGGAAACATAGCCTCACATGACTGAGAGAAACATAATAGACATTTAATAAATGTGTACGGAATGATTGTTGCTTTCTAGCATGAGTGACAGGGTCATATCTATATCATATATTATTCCGATATCAATATGAAGGATGAACTGGAGGGTAAGGAGGGAGGTCAGGTGACTTCTTTTTGGGCTATTTCAATAGTCAAGCTGAATGGCAAAGAAGGTCCATACCAAGATGATGGCAGCAAGCACAAAGAAAAGCCCAGAGAGGTTATGGTGTTAGAGTCATTGCATCTTGGTAACAATGGGAAGGAAATGTAAGGGAGAAGAAAGAATTCAAGATAAGAACAAGGTTTTGAACATGGGAGATTATGTGAATAGTAGTGACATAAACATAAATGGTCAGAAAAAGCCACTAGTTTGTGGGGTGGGGATTTGGGGAGGGAGAGATAAGTTTGAGCCTAACATAGAATGAATGTTTGAGGTAGAACAAGAGTGAATGAAAATATTACCCTGGTTTCTTCACTTCTATTTCCTCACTGCTGGGCAGGTTTTTGGGGTAATGGAATGCTCTTTTTAAACTTCTCTATTTTATCTCCTTTTTCCTTCCACCTTTTAGTTTTTCCTCTTTTTCTTTTCCATTTAATTTTTTATGTTGTATGAGATGTGCATTGTTTGGTTTAGAAGATGTACACACACTCTTAAAATCTTCATCAAGAAGTAACAGTGGTGAAAATGCCTTCTAGTCTACAACGCAGGTATCCAGTGTTTTGGAGTGGCTTTCAGAGGTAGCTATTTGTAAGGATCTTAGGTAGTTTCCCCTCCCTGACAGACTCCAAACCCTTGAGTGACTCTGTGAAAGTAAGACTACCTGTAATGGCCAAAAACGCCTGCCCAGTTGGTTAGGATTTTGAATTCTCATTACTAGCCAGTGTCCCAAGAGTCATTCTCCTCTCCTCCTCCTCCACCCAAATGGCATGAATCAGCAACAGCACCCAGGTCCAGGTTCTTTGTTCCTTCTCCCTCTACTCAACACATATAAAAACTCTATAAAAAAATCATCAAGTTTTACTGGGTTTGGACGACCAATTCCATCTTCAAATCTGCTCCAGCAGACTCCAACCTCTCTCAGTATCCTCTATGTCAAGTATGTTTCCTCAATAAAGCTGGCTTGCAGTACTGTCGTCTTATGTGCTCCATGTATCTTGGTAATAGACTCTAGTTTCCAAACCTCACTAGCCCTATATTAAGATAATACTTTAAGGAAAAAGTCATATATGTATTAGACTATTATATTCTATTCTCAAATTAAATAAGTAAACTTTATATCTGACTACAAAAAAACTTTAACATCATAGACATAACCATCATAGGGACTGACCAATGCCATGGATAGTATCATGTAAGATACTCTTGACTTTGTTGACATAATTGAGGGAGAAAAATCTCCCCTGGAGTTTGAGTTATCCAGAAAATTAGCTGTAAAATTCCCCATTAATACTTTATGCAACATGAATACATTCATTCTAGCAATATCTTTTCTTGAGCTGTTGATTCTAACTGGGGTAAGGGGGAGCACTCATTTTCTTATGCTTAATATTTTCTTCTGTCATACTTGACAGGGCTGAATATTTACTTAAGTTGCTCTTTTTGGTGAATTCACTAAGTGCTCCTCTACAGGCATTGCCTTCCAAACTCCTGGAATTAAAAAGCCCAACCTGAAAGTAAAAAGCAAAAATCTCCTTATTCTAAAATAGCAATACCAAAAGGTCTTTACAAACCAGAAATCTTTGGACTACACTATTCCCACAGGGTGCTTCAGCCAATTTCCCTTTTAAAATAATTTAATATTTAAAATAAGCTTGGGAAGTAAATGTTACTATTATCCTCATTTTACAGTTGGGGAAACTGAGGCAAATAGAAGTCAAGTAATTTGTCTGGGATCATGCAGTTAGTAAGTATCTCAGGCCCAATTTGAATGCAGGTTCTCCTGATTCCAGACCCAGTGCTCCATTAACACTACACTACTTAGCTGAGTGGCCTTTGAGTCAAGAAGATTTACAATCAGTCTCTGCCTCTGGCATATACTACCTGTAACTATGGAGAAACTATATTATTTAACTTCTATGTGTCCCAGTCAACTCTTCAAACCTTTAAGTTAATAGAGAGTTGTCCATGTCAGTGAGAGTATCCATATCAGTTGTCTACCAGTGAAATAAGAAAGAGAGATCAAAAATGAGTTTAATTTGAAAACAGTATTCCCTAAGGACAATTTCATTTAACACAAAAACTTTGTGTTAAATGAATACAAGTTCTTTCTGTGACCTTTGTAAAATTATTTTTAAAAAGGCCATTTCAGGCACATTGATGTATATAAACAAGACTGAGAGGAATTAAAAAATACACGACTAGGTTATCATTTGTTTTCAAGCTCATTTTCATCATTTCTTATCTGGATGATTCAGCTTTTAAAAGCATCTGTAACTGCTGGGCCAAGAGTCATGATGTGGCATAAATAACTCCAACTTCATTGCTCCAAGGTAGAGTGAGGAGGTTAATGGATTTTTTTCCAAGGGAAGTTAGCTCACAATTTTTCTTGGAAAGAAAATTGATTTCTCTCCTAACATCTTGACAGAAAATTAGCTCCAGTCTAGCATCACATGTTGATATTCAGTCCACAGGTTACACTAAAAGTGAGTTCGATTGGCAATATGAAGACCTTTTCATATACTAAATTTGCACAAGACAAGTCAGGGTTCAGCAAACATTTATTTGTTTTTTGATCTAATGTGAGCTAAATTAAAACATAACACTTCAATGCTATGGACAAAGTACGTAGAATCTAATGGTAGATCTATGTCATATTTATTCTATGAAATGACTCACATCAGTGATCTCTGCATCTTGTCACCAGATGATATTAAGCCTCATGGCTTTTCCTAATCGGGAAAAATAAATAGTAGGGCACATGCTGTTACAGATCCAGTCAAGCAAATAAAAAATGCTATACAGAATAAAATATACTGGTGAAGTAATCTGTCATATAACTAGGCCACTTGAAGCACAAATATAAGAATCCAAGTCATGATGTAAATAAAAATATCAACCTATGCACTCAAGGGAAAAAACAAAGCAAAACAAAACATTTTAGATAATACTACAACAAAAGTGTTAGTGTGGAAAGTCTGTTATTCGTTGCTGACTCAAATGAAACAGCTGTTGACCTGAAAAATGAAATACTAATTATTTTTCTAAATAGCACAACATGATATCCCATTGTAGGAAATAGGAAAAAAAACTGAATTCTTATTGCTATCTTAATTATAGCATTTTTCTTCTGGGAAATGTTAGTAACTGAGAACAATTAAGTTCATGTTTTCTGATTTATTTACCATGCCACATACAGAGCTGAGACAATTTAATTCATTTTTTTCAAACAACAACTGTGTTCCTGTATTTGTTCCATGCCTAACACTGATACTCAAAACAAGTTATTGGGTTGTTGTGGGGTTTTTTTTGATAGATTTTACAAATGTGCATAATCACCATCCAGATGTACAAACCCATACACTAATACAACAAATATTGAACACTCAGAAATTATAATCCTGGACTTTTAACTGAAATTAAAAACAGAAAAATCTTGTATTATATAACATGCAAATATACACAGATACTAATGTGTATATATATATATATATATTTGTAATTTTTACATATGAGTCAATAAAGAAAATTCATTTTAAAATGAATTTATTGATACCCAGACCTATATATTGTATAATCCTGTTTCCCCAAAGTAGGAAGCATTTATCAGTAATCTACCAGATAGCCAGTTAAAAACAGAAAAAACCCAGGAATTCCTGTAATTGGAAAACTAGAGGTAGGTGAGAGTATGTAGTCTAATCCTCATGTTTTCCAGATAAAAGAATTAAGACCAAGCAAATTAAATGATTCTCCTAAAGTCATAAAAGAAGTTAGTGGCAGGGCTAAGACTAGCAGGTCTCCAGGTCAGTGTTCATTCTACAATACTGAAGAGCCAAGTAGCAATGCTGACTGTCAGATTTTTTTTTTCCTTCTTGCCAAGCTAATGGTGGAGGATGACCTCATTTTCTTGGAGTTTTGCATAGACACTCATTCAGCTCTTATATTCTACCCAACCATCCTCTACCTAGAAGATACACGGCCCAAGTATAGAAAGGAGTCATACAGATGTCTGGCTTTCTGTCCTAAAAAGGCTATGATTATGCTGGCTTTATAGTAACTCTTTCTCAGCAGTTGCTGTGGCTGGCTATGTCTGTGGAGCACAGTCTTCCTTTCCTTCCAAACCTATATCCAGGGAAACTATGAGAGAGAGGGATCTTATCTGCTCCAGACCTATAGTGTTAGGCATTCCTCTGAGTACAAGAAGAGAATTAATCTGAAGTCATTTCTACTCTTCCTAGCTTGAACATTTCACAGCTGATTTTCTGAACTGTCAATTCAGAGAACATTGACCTACTCTTATATTTGTGATCCTAAAAGATGAATGATAGGAAAACAGATTTATTTTGTATGACACACATATGCTTATTGTCTCTTAGAGAATCATCATCCAAGGACTTCTTTACTTTTCCTTTTTTTCTTTTGCTTTATTTAACCATATGTTCCTACATTTCCCAATTACTACACACTACCCATTTGCAAATACTAGAATATACATTCTACAGGAGCCCACCAATATAGTTATGGAGGTTTTACTTGGGTTATTAGCATACTACTTTCCATAATGTTTTTTAGATGGCCAATCTATTCTCTAATGTTGTTTGGATAGTCAATCTATTTCAAAATGTTTTTGGAAGAGCTATACAATATTGAGAAAAAGTTTTCTATGTACATGGATTTATAAATACCCTCCTTTAGAGGGGCAACATAGGATGGTAGATTAAGACATGGTGTTAAGCCAGGTAGATCTTGATATCAATCTTCCCTCTGGCACGTAATGTGGGGCAATGGATAAATCTCTTAACCTCTGTGTCCTAGCTAGACAACTTTCAGAGACTTTAAGAGATGGTGTTGACCTGAACCATTGGGGGAGTTTTCCCTCTGGGGCATATATTACATCCGTGAAACTAAAGTAAACTTGTCACTATCACTCTAACTCTGCAGTTGAAGCCTCAGATTTCCTCTTCCAGTTGTTTCCTGTTTGCATTCTTATCATTAATATGTCTACTTTTGTTATGTTAAATTATTCTGAATATATTTTATTTTATATAAAATTATTTTCTGATTGAGTCTACATTTTTTTCTTTACCTGCCAGTTTAAATATTCTTAACATTGACTATCTTCTTTCTTTTTTTCTCCTGGTTCTGACTATAAAAAAGGTGAGATTTGGCATTTATAAAGAAATTAATGAATAAAAGCATTTAATAACACTAGACACTGTACTAATCACTGGGGATATGAATACAAAAATGAAATAGTCCCTGTCCTCAGGGAGCTTCCATTCTACTGAAGGGATGGAAACAGCACATATTGACAGGGGGGAGGTCATCTGGGAAAAGAGCATATGAGGAGTTACCAAGGCTATTCACTTGATGTATAGGGAATTCCACTAAGATACTCTTTCTTAATAACAGTGATAAAACTGATTTGGTTTTTGAGCCCAGACCCATGGGTGAAAAGGGAGAGGAACATTAGATGCAAGAATGCAGGACACCTATCAGGATGGCTAGAAAGCACAGCTGGAAGAGATATGAAGCATAGTCTGGTCCAAGGATCTGGGACCAACTATATAAAAGAGGCTAGTTGTGTTTGCATCTCACTTATTTACCTATCAAGAGAGCTCTGGGGAAGGAAGGAGTTCCAAAATGGAATATATTAATTCCCTCAGGTCCTAGGGGCATTTATCTGGTGAATTTGATGACTATATTTCAGCATTTAAAAAAATATCTACTTTGGAGCTTATCTAGATATGAGTCAGCTTACTGCAACCATCAATATTCGATGTGATGTCTTTATAACTGTTAGCATCTCAACCTCAAACACAGAACCATGTATTTTTCTCAATATTCTCACTATGATTACCTAAGAATGGTAATAGTTCAAAATGACATTGTTAGGAGACTTTTAGCAAAGGTCTCGAGAACTGATGATACATACTTATGAAACTGAAGTAAGGAAAAACTAGTTTTGTGATTTTCCTCATTAATTTGTATTAATATGAGAAATGTCTACTTTCTTTTTTGATTTTTTGGAAAGAATATTCTTTTGAACTGATTTGTCCTCTCCCATATTTTATAGTTTCATCATAAGTGTGCTGAAAATAGTACCTTCACTGAACCCCCACTAATTTGAGTGCCTTACTCTATTCTTCCCAGTTGGGCACCTTTCTTTTGAAACTTTCTCTCTCTCTCTCTCTCTCTCTCTCTCTCTCTCTCTCTCTCTCTCTCTCTCTCTCTCTCTCTCTCTCTCTCTCTCTCTCAGTCTGGTTTTTCATAATATCCAAACTATAGATTGCTTTCACTTGCATCCTAGTGGGCAGCAATGACCCCCAGTGGATTCTTGGGCAAATAACAAGCTTAATTTTGGAAAGGTTTTCATTTACATCAGGTCCATTTTTTATTATTTCGGTGCTGGGGGAAAGACACACTACCATGGATATTAACAATAATATGGCTAACTGTGTGTTTTATTTTAACTACAGACTGCAATTTAAACTACTATCAATATTTAACTGCTACTGGTAATCTGCAATTCAACTTCTCTAGCACGTTAACTATACTTAAGGAGTAATGCAAGATGGTGGGGGGCGGGGGGGTTATTGTTTTTGTATGTGACTTGGGATTTCACCAATCTAGGATTCCGGTGAGGAATTTCCCTTTACCAATGCAAATCACTATCTCTTCTGCAATTTAGCCTTAGAAATTGTTTGAGGCACAGAGAAATTAAAGAATTTGCCTATGAGCTCACAGTCATGATATATTCAGGGCAGGACTCAAACTCAGGTTTTCTTGTATTCCAGCCCAACTTCCTTTCCACCACACCTTTGTGATTGTATGAGATGGGTTCTAGGTAAAATTAAAATGAAAAAAAAGTCATGATGTTTCTTTTTCAGTGTTTCGACTTTTTGCTTTATCACTGCTGACTTGTTTTATATTTTATTTAAAATATTTTCATTAATTACCTCAGAATAAAATTTTACAATTTAGAATAGAGAATGCTCCAATAAAAAATACAGTATTATAAAATGCAAAATGCAGAGGGAAAAGGTACAGAAAGTAAACTGAATATTACCAAAATCAAAGCTTCTGGTGTGTTTCATGAGAGAAAAATAAAAATGTCCTAAAAGTAATTTTCTCTCTATCTCTTTATAGCACATTTATTCAGGTCTAAAGTAATATAAAGATTTTCTTTATAAAACAAGTTTATATGTTTCTCAAATGACTTTTTTAAATTAGAAGTTTTAAGAGTGTAAATTTAGTAAGTTTTCATTTCTGCATATCTTTTTTTCTTTTCTTATTTAGTGGACAAGTAAAATATTTTTGAATGAATTATCCACGCATGAAACTATGAGATAGGGTCTTATAAAAGTTTGCTTTGAATTAATTAGTTTTGATGACAAATATAATATACATCAACTGAGCAAACTTTTCTTGGGCAGTTATAGTCCAAAGATTTCTGCAGGGAAAAAAAAATTCATACACAAACATACCCGCACACACAAATATACACATGTATACACACAGAAACACATAGATACATATGAACAAACATATATATATACATATGCATGTATAGATACATATGGACACACATATGCTACTACAAGCATATGCTGTTTTTCTGTTTTTGTTTTTTGCTTTTTTTTTCTTATATATAAATCTTCCAGCTGTTAAAGCAAGCCTTTGTTCCAACTCATAGTCCATCTTAACTGTTTTGCTTCAATATCTAACAGGGAAATTCTATTAGCCTCATTCTTTCCACACCTGAGTGTAACTGGAAGGGAAAATGTCAGCTGTAATAATAGAAATATGAAGCTGGTCCCATAAATGTTTTATAAAGGGAGTACCCCTAGGGCTGAATACATTTCTCTTCTCATTTACAAAAATCACAGTGGTCCTCAGAGCAAACTCATGGCTTAAACTATCACAACAAAAATTACCAACTGTCCACATGAAAAAATGAATATCTCTTGATCATTTGTCAGTTGTAAAATTAAAGCAAAAGCTTGAAAAAAGCAGAGGGATTAACTATGTTGTCTTCCCATCTCCTGCCCCCTAGTTCTTAATTTCTTTGTATTTCCTTAAATATTCTAATAATACACAAGGAGCAAAGAGTGATTGGCATGAATAATCAGTCAAACAATTACAAAGATTACAATAAGGTAACTTTTTGATAAATATAGTTGAAAACCATGTAAGCAATAAAATGACATTTAGAAACAACTAGTTAGCTTTATATGACCTCTAACCAGTCAAAAGGAATTAAGATAATTTACCATAATACATTTTTTCAGTCACTTCTTTCTTATAGTACTTATTTCCACTGTGACCAAGAAATCAGATCTAGTCTTTTAAATCTCAGGCGTCCAAATAAAAATTTTTCAAAAAGTCAGCTGATGGTTTCACGCCATCAGAAGTCCAGTGCATGCCTGGGGAGGCGATAGTGCTCAGATCTGGCCCGAAGCTTCTTTTCCTGTGGGGTGGAATACTTCCATTTGGAGGGGGACATTTTAAGCTTTTTCCTCTTCTTATCAGTGCACCACACTTTTTCACAGTACTCTTCCACTCGCTGGAAGTTGCTATAGCCAATCAGTTGCAAGAACTCTTTGTACCATGGCTTTGACCCTTGTGGGATGCTGCTATGGGCAGGGCAAGGCATTTTCTGGGCAACCTCTTCCTCATAGTCTTTGTTAAACATCTCTTCTACCCGCTCCTCTTCTACCACTTCCAAGGTGATTTTGCGCACTGTATGAACAAAACTGTGCTCCACTGTCTGACAAAAATAGGTTCCTGCATCCATTTTGTGCAGTCTTAGGAAAAGCAAACCAAGGTCCATTTTGACAACTCTGTCATCTGTCTTCACCTAAAAGATTGAACAAGTAAATAGTATCATCAAGGAAAACAAGTTTAAAAAAAAGGCACCACTGTAACCTTTTAAAGTATATCACTTAAGGATTCCCTTTTTTATATTGCTTTACTTAATACTGCATGATATATGCACACATGTACGTATCAGACAGATGCACTGAGTGATTAAACTACCTTAAAATTATTTTTCACTTTCTTTAGCTATGTCCTCCAGTTATCTGTGGTTTCTCCAAACCTCTTCAGTATCTCTATTGAAAACTGGAGACTATGACTAGCGGCTGATAACAGACTATATAATTTGTATTCTGGAAAGCAACCTAGTTATTATTAGAGAGGTTGACTCTCTCTTGATCACATGGCTTATTTTTAAAAGCACAATGTTTCCAGAAGACTACTACTACAGTGCAGAGGAGCAGCCAGGTGGTGCAGTGGATTGAGTGCCAGAACTACAGTCAGGAAGATTCATCTGCCCGAGTTAAATTTGGGATTTAAACATTTGTTAGCTGAATGATCCTGCGCAAGTCACTTAACCCTGTTGACTTCAGTTTCCTCATCTATAAAATGAGCTGGAGAAGGAAATGGCAAACCACTCCAGGATATTGTTAAAAAAAAAAACACCAAATGGGGTCACAAAGACTCAGACACGACTGAAACGACCAAACAACAACAGCATTCAAGTGTAGAGGATGTTATAATCTCTATATATTCAGGGAGCATCTATTCAAATGAAAATGCGGATCATGGAACTAGGGAAAAAGAATATAATTGTAGTCTTAGTTCACCTAACTTCAACTTTTATACCATTTGACATCAGTGGTGCAACTGTTACCATCAGAGAACAAACGTTCTGAACTTCACATTTTCTGTCTCCCTAAATTGTTCTCACTAATCATCTACATGAAAGGCATGTGTTATAATAATCTTCACTGGCGTACCTACAAACATCATCAAATTTGTTTTTATTGCGAAGACTCCTTTCTATAGAGGAACCCAAATATGACCTTTTTCATCCACTTTAATCCTGGGATCTTAATCTCTAAGCAAATCTGTTGAATAATACAACAAATACAACATTATGACACATAAATCTTAATATCCTTTTTTTACTTGATTTCCCCCTATAATTCTTAAAGAAATTTTAGTGTGCACAAATTCAGTATTTGTATTTTTTCTTGTT
Organism: Bettongia penicillata ogilbyi; assembly: GCA_023548195.1. NCBI lineage: Eukaryota > Metazoa > Chordata > Mammalia > Diprotodontia > Potoroidae > Bettongia > Bettongia penicillata. Next base: position 2,737,136 of record JAJHZJ010000049.1, on the reverse strand, counting down.
TTATGTCTTTTCCCCTCAGTGACAGCAGATGCAACACAACAGTTTAAGCTCTAACACCATCGTTTCCAATATATCTTGTAAACTATTAGAAGTGACACTAAAGTAAACTAATTTGTTAACAAATGATGGACTAGAACAAGGGCCCCCCAAAGAAACCTTGGACTAGGGTGATATAAGTTTTGAGATGCTGAAGAACTCGTTCTCAATCTATCTGAAAAGGGTAGGGTACCTCATATTTGGGTGAAAATCACAGCTATTATTGCTACTCAAATCAAAAAAGCAACCAAGAAGATATCACTAGTCATGCCCCTGTAAGCTTACTCTGCCAACTAAGAAACCACATGCAAAGTGAGGGCCTTCTTTAGGAAGGAATGAAACAGAAATAAGTTTTTATAAAAAGAAAATTCGACATCAGATAAAATCTTTTTACAGTAATAATTAACAGAAGTGGGGAGGACACTACAAGAACAACTTGGGCTTATTTGTTGCCCATTAAAGACACAAATGCACACATTGTCAACAAGAAATTAAGATACTTCTGATGTTACTGTTTTCGGTGGACATTGTTTCGATGTCACTGAGCCCTGAAGACCCTGAAGGACCTCCTAATGAGGATGGTGACTAGGAATAACATTTCACCGTATAAGGTACTCCAAGGTGAGAAAATTCGTTCTAGCAATGTAGGTCAACACTTTCTCTGCAAATTACAGTATATTTAAAAAATTTCCCCATTATATGTAAAGATAATTTTTAACATTCAATTTAAAAATTTTTTAAGTTCCTCATTCTCATTCTGCCTCCCTCCTTATGCCCCTCTCTGAGAGTAATTTAATATAGGTTACATATATGCAATCTCACAAAATATATTTCCATATTAGCCTTGTTGTGAAAGATACAGACCAAAAAAAGAAGAAAAACCCCCCCAAATAAAGTGAAAAATAGCATGCTTCAACATGCATTCAGATTCTCTCAGTCCTTTCTTTGGACATTGATAGCATTTTTTAGCAAGAATCCTTTGGGATTGTCTTTGATCAGTGTATTGCTAAGAACAGTTGATCATTGTACAGTACACTGTTATTTTGTACAATGTCATTTTGGTTCTTCTTGCTTCACTTTCTATAAGTTTGTATAAGTAATTCCAGATTTTTCTGAAATCATCCTGCTCTTCATTTCTTATAGCACAATATAGTATTCTATTACAATCATATACCACAATTTGTTCATCCATTCCCTAGCTGATGGGAATTCCCTCAATTTCCACCACAAAAAGAGCTGCTATAAATATTTTTGTACAAATAGGGTCCTTTTTTCTCTTTTAAAAAAAAAAGATTTTTTTTTGATACAGATCTAGTAGTGATATTGACAGATGAAAGGGTATGCACATGTTTATAGTCCTTTGGGCATAGTTTCAAGTTGCTCTTCAGAATTGTTGAATCAGCCACAGCTCCACTAACAATGCATTAGGGTCCCAATTTTCTCACATCCAACATGTATCATTTTCTTTTTCTGTCATATTAGCCAATCTGATAGGTGTGAGGTGGTACCTCAGAGTTGTTTTAATTTGTGCTTCTCTAGACAAAAGTGATGTAGAGCATTTTTTCATATGACTATAGATAGCTTTGATTTCTTCATCTGAAAATTGCCTGTTCATATCCTGTGATCATGCATCAATTGGGAAATGACTTACAGTCTTGTAACTTTGACTCAGTTTTCTAGATATCTGAGAAATGAGGTTTTAATCAGAGACATTTGCTGTAAAAATTGTGTCCTAGCTTTCTACTTTCCTTCTCATCTTGGTTGCATTGGTTTGGTGTATGCAAAAACTTTTTTAAATTTTGCAGTTTACAAAGAGTTGCCTAAAACACTAGCCAGTGAAGTCACCTGCCCAAGGTCACACACTTAGTAAGTCTCAGAAGAGGAATCTGAGTCATTGTAGTCTCAAGTCCATTTCTTTATATATTATGCCACCCTAAGTCCTGAAAGTATATAGCTCACCATAGTTATTCAAACAAGGAAAAATAAAAAAAAAATGGAACTTGTTAGATGAAGAATGTCTTTTTATGAGAACTAAAAAGTAGTCTGAGATCTTTCTGAGGCACTGTTGTAGATGGAAGCTAGCCAGGGTACTGAGAGTATTTCAACAGAACAAGAAATACATTTATGTTGATGACAGTAATAATCCCAGGTATACTTTGACCTCCATCCCCTGAGCACTTATTATATAGTTTGTGGGTACAAACATGGTAGTTGGGTTTGAGTAAATATTGTGACTTGTTTTCCAGTACCCTTTTACCCCTCTCCCTACCACATGTAGCAGTGCAGAAAAGGCAATGATTATAGCCATAAGATATCTGTCAAATACAGATTTATTTTAATTGTGGGCACCTCTGATCACCAGCCAATCTTGCCTTTAGGATTGCTTTTCCAAAGCAGAGTGCCTTTGTGGGTACCAACAAACCTAACAGTATGATTGCTGAAATGGAAAGGGTGTTGTAATGAGGATAACGAAATACTAGACATAGCTTGAAAGAAAATGCATATATTCCTAGTTCATATAATCCTATATTTATTTTTCTTTTACTTCTCTACCACTGACTTTATGGAAATGAGCCTATATTCTCTACCTGCTACAATATCATTATATAAATAAGCCAGAAAGAAATAATATACACTTAGTATGAACACAACAGCACAAATTGTTTTGTACAACCCAGGTTGGGAGAGGGATCATGGCTTTCTCAATCCTTTGTCTCTCTTTCAGTTGTTCCATTTAAGTTACAAGACTGGAAATAGAACTGTTTTATCTCCTTCTGAAGCAGCATATAATGTTATATATTTTAAATCACTTTGAAAATTAAGTGTATCTCTTATGAACCATGAATGCCTAAAGAAAATGACATGGTAATTGGTATTTCAAGTCTATACGTGATTTAGTCTTTCCACTTCAGTTAACATGGGTAACTCCAGAAATTCATGGTTTCACAATTGTTTTCATATTGTCTGTATTACTGTGGTTTTTCAAAACCTGCATGCCAGATTTCTTTGGGAAAGAAGTTAATATAATACATAAAACATAATTTTTACATTATTTCTACCAAGTGTGCCTATATTCACTCTTCATAAGGACATTTTTTGTTTACTAGAAAATGTCTTCAACATTTTAGGATACCAAAAATCAATTCAGTATGCTTGCATTGTCAAAGAAACAAACTTGAACAACTGAACAAAGAATTCTACACATCTGGCTGCCTTGCTCTTCAGGAGGACAGAGTGATTTCCATATGCTGCAAACAACTAGGCCAGCATTTTTCATAGCAAAGGGGCAGAAAAGGCCCTTAACCATGACATGGAAAAGAAATGAATTATGTGGGAAGAAAAAAAATCACCAATTTACACTTAAACATGATGTTCTCAATTAGAAGTGTACATTTCCATTAATCCCATATGTATTTAAGGGAACTCAAACAACAATCTTTTATCAAATGCTTAATATGTGTCAGGCATTGATTGAAGGCACAAGAGGAAAAAAAAAACAGTCCTTGACCTCAAGAAGTTTACATTCCAATAGAGGAAAAAATATGAATAAAAATAGCTACAACAAGATATAAACAAACCAGACAGAAGGAAATCTTAGAGGGGACATCGGTATTCGCTGAGGCAGGGGCTTGGGTATGGGTAGCACAGAACCATAGAAGACATTCTACAGAAGATTCCCATTTGAGCTGAAGGAAGTCTAAGGTGAGGAGGGAGAATATTCCAGGCATGTGATTGGGAGGTGGGGGCAGCCAGTGAATAGATATAGAGATATTCAATATGGTGCCATGTCATAGACAAATAAGCCTTATGGCTGGTGGTGGAGGGGAGTAGTAGCACATGAGAAGACTAGAAAATTAATGTTGCAAGATTCTTAAAATTCAAAGAGTTTTTTCCCAGAGGTAAATGGGAACCACTCAAGTGTGAGGGGAGTACTGTGAGGTGATACGTTGGAAGGGTAAGGGTGGTGCTATGACCAGACCAGCTTTTAAGAAAATCACATTGGCACTTGTGTGGAAGATGAATTGGAATGGGGAAAGAACTGAAGGAGGGAGATAAATTAGAAGACTGTTGAAATAGTATAGGTAAAAAGACATGAAAGGAAGGTAGATGTGAGAATGAAAGGACAGTGAGACATCTATCTAATATGTTTAAAGATCTGTATATCTCTCTACAGATTTATCTATCAAAATTTATGTATCTCTACATGTGTAAATATTTCCATATGCATGTATCTATTTATCTAATTGTAGTCAGCTATGTCCATATACACATAACAGATATATATTCATATTATGTGGAAGTAGAAAGATTTGACAACTGTTTGGTTACATTAGGTGAGTGAGAGTGAGGAAATTGAAAATGACATTAAGATTATAATCTGAGGTGACTGAAAAGACAGTGGTATCTTTAGAAGTAACAGGAAATTGTGAATAAGGATAGGTTTTGGAGAAAAAGATAATTATTTGGGGTATGTTGAGCTTGAGATGCTTATGGAACATTCAGTTGGAAATGTGTAAGAGGAAGTTGGTGATGGAAGATGAGCTCAGGAGAGAGACTAGGGCTAGATAAACAGATGTGGAAATGAACGCTGAGATAACAAACTCATAGAGGTTGAAATCATGAATGATTATAAAGAAGAAAATCATTAAGTGAGAGACTATAAAGAAGAAAAAGAAGTTGAAAACTTAGGGGACATTATATATATATATGCCATGATATAGATAAAGATCTAGCAAAAAAAAGATTAAGGAATGATCTGAAAGTTTTAAAGAGAAGGATGTGGGAAAACTGACACAAGATCACTTCTAATCTCATCACCATGATAAATTACACTTGGATACTTTCCCACCTCCTTGAGCCTCCTCTCCCTTCTGAATGAAGGGATGGAAGGGTGCCGGCATTTAATTCCTCCAAAAGCATTCCTTTATAAAAGCCAGAAATTGGACATTCAACTCATTCTACTTTGTAGCTCTGCTTGGTTTCAAATCCATGGAATGTGATGTCTCATTCACCATGCCCTCTCCTATCCCTTTTGTATCTTCCCTCATGTCCTCTATCTCCACCTCCTAGCTTATTATTTATTTTTTTTGTGATATCTGCCCCTTCTAGATTCTAAGCTCCTTAAGTTCAAGAACTGTCTTTTTCTTGATCACTAGCATTTAGTAGCTTATGGCACAGAGTAGGTGCTTAATGAATATTTATTGAATTGAAATTTAATAAGTGCTTTGTGAAATACACTTCATAAAATGATATACCATATTATCATATCAAATTCTAGACAAAGATGAAAAGAAGTGGCTTCCATGTCCATTTTTTATTCACATTTCTATTTCTATGCCTTCACAGTTGTCTCCATGCCTTGTTTTTTTTTCATCTGTAAAATGGAAATGAATACTTATAGCTAGAAAGGAAGGTAAATGAGTATGAGCAAATAGCACTTAGTAAAAAGGGCAATTGGGGGCATGAGAACATGCAATGATACTGATCAAAGCTACACATGCAAACTCTGAACATCCATAATTGGAGTTGTAAACAGTCATTTCTCGTTTAGTAAAGATGGGTGTTTTTGTTCTGGAAAGAGCTTGAAAGGAGTTGAAAAGTTCAAAACTGTGAAGCAGATGTTTCAAATGATTCTAGGAGTTCACATGCTGTACTTAATGTTATGAAAACACAACAAAGAAAAAAAGAATACAAGAACAAAAGCTTCTGATTTCAATCCATGGACACAAGGAGATGGAAAGCCATGGCTGTCATTTGATCCTTTAAGCGCCCTGTTGAGCTCGGTATTGGTGGAAGTCTTTGAACAGTGAGTCATAGAAAATGAGAGGGTAAGACTAAAGATAGGATTTCACTTCTCTGAATTTCCCTAGTGCAATATGGACACATGTACCTTTCATGTGTTTGAGAAAATTTAGCGTTTTCCATGACGATTTTTTAAATAAGGGAAGCTATCTAAATAAAGCATGGTATCTATGGTGAATTTACCACCACTTGCCACACACTAAGGGTTAATGCTATCAACACTACGTTGCATGGAAGGAGGCGATGGACACCTTAACTTCTTTTCTTACCAGTCATAAACTGACAATCGTCAACTAAGCTGCCTATCACTACTCTTGATGACCAAAAAGGATAGAATGTGACAATTTTTATCAGAAAACAAATGAAAGAATAGGGAGCAGTGAAACATATTTCTGACTCATTGTATAGAACATGGTTCTTTTCTTTTAAATAATATTCAACACATCATTTTAAAAATTTTATTTTATTTTGTATGTGATTAGTCCTAAACAGACACTGATTGAAACCTTGATAGACCCGTTAAATGCTTTAACAAATTGTTGCCCCCAAATCAATCAGCTGGTGGTAAACTTTCTCTTAATTATCCTTCCTCTATATCCCTAGAGTTGTCTGGCAGACACATGCACAGTCTGTTTCTGGGCCCATGGGGGAAGCCTCTTCATGATGCTAGGGATAGTCTTTGAAAATATAAAGTTACCTCTAGATAGCAATGAGGCACCAGAGGATAACTTCTATGTTGCCACTATAGGTGGCACCATGATTAGAGAATGGGGTTGAAATTAGGAAGACTCATCTTCAGCCTCAAACACTTGCTACCTGTTTGACCCTAGACAAGTCTTAATTTAACCCTGTTTGCCTCAGTTTCTCATCTGTAAAATGGGCTAGAGAAGTAAATGGCAAACCACTCCAGTATCTTTGCCAAGAAAGCCTCAAAAGGGAACAAGAGGAGTAAGACACAACCTAAACAACTCAACAGTGTTACCTATGTGTCTAGTATTAATTATTTTGAATAATACATCCACATATTTTCTCCCAATCACATCCAAGTATAAGCAGGGTGAAAAGGATCCAGGACTGAGGAACTCTCAACTAAATCTGCAATATTTAGTCACATTAAATGTTGTTCCTTCTTCTCTTCATATAATCCTGGTACAAATATGGAAAACAAATAACAATATCCTGAGGCTCCCCAAAGGACACCCTATTTCAATGGGTAACTTAACAAGGATGTCTTAGACCTAGAATAAGGCTTTCAAGCTCCCTGAGAAATTTATTCTGATTTGATGAATGAAATATCACTTAGTGACAAATTTCACTACAGTGAACTTCAAATGGGCATGGGAAAATCTTTTTTTCTATCATCACTATACTAAAACTTGTTGGCAGCTGAAGCTTAGAAATATTTTTATTATATGGAGATTTCCATTATGATGGAACTCATTTAATGGAATTTTGACTCTTTAAAATATGGGAAGCTTGTAATACTTATTTCTAGGACAAGAGTATCAAAATTGATTCATAGATGTCTGCATGAGAAATGTCTCTATAAAAACTCACACTTGTGATTCCCTGCTTTTGAACATGTATTATTACCCAATATTTTGAAAGATTGCCTAAATAAAACATATTTCTACTTTATCCTTTCCTTATTTGGCATATTAGATGGAAAGCACATTCTTTAAGCCAATAATGAATTTTGAATTTGAAGGAAAAAATGCATATTTTGTCTTCAAATTTCTCCAATTAAACAAAATGTTGTGTTTGGATGTTAGAGTTATAAAAAGCTCATTATATATAGACAGCAAAAGGAGAAACAGCATGGGAAGTCTTCAGATAAGGTTAGCTAACCCTTGAGTATTTACAAAAAAAAATTGTGACTACTTCAGAAGGCAAGTGGCGATCAGTAAGGCCTCGAAGAAGTTCACCTAGACAAGTAATTCCATAAAAGCCTCCATTTCCTTTTTTTAAATTACACATGGTAAATGGTAGATCATGGGAACACTATCAATATAAAGTTTAAAGTTTGCTAAAGTTTCAGCAAAGCATTTTACAAAGTTTCTCAAGTTCTCCTTATGGACAAGAGAAATCTATAAGGCTACATTATCATATAGAGGAAAAGATCATTATAAGGAAATAAAGGACAACAAAGCTAGCTTTAAATTACTTTGAGATACCCAGCACACAGAACATAGATGAAGCTAATTTACTTGGTTGCTATAAGACTACATATGGAATAACGTGCCTAGTTTTAGATGCCACATGATAGAAAGAATCATGTAGGCAAGATGATTTATGAGGGCACTGGAGACCATGCATTATGGGCTGGTTGAAGGAACCACTGATGTTTAAGTTGGAGACATTTAGGAGGAATGTGATAATTATTTTAAGCATCTGAAGGATTATTTTGTAGATGTGATTTTTCTTCTTCTTGGTTTCATAAAGCAAAACTAGAAGCAATGTACAGAAGTTGCAGATAATGAGGATGATGTTGATGACAACGACGATGATGATAAGTAGCTCATACTTGCATAATGCTTTAAGTTTTGCAAGACATTTATGATGTGATATAAGGAAGACTCATTTCTTTACTATTTTACCTACCCCACATTGGAAATGCACTACTTATGGAAAAAATGAGCCTTCAAGCAGAAGTTAGATGACATTTTGTCATGGATTCTATAGCAGGAAATGCTATTTAGGCACATGTTGGGCTTGATGACCACCTCTGTAACCTGTGGATTCTAAAGCTGTGTGATTTTCTAACGACTAGGGCTATACCTCACTTTTTTATATATCACCAACAAACTTTTCTCCCCCACACAAAGAGGGGCAGATTACAGGTTTCAGAAGATATAAAGAAAAATGGAGCAAAAGTAGTGGCAATAATATTGATGGCAGTGATTATAAACAAAGAGCAGCAGGCACTAATATACAAAAAGACCCACTTGGGAGAGAACAAACACAAACTGCTGACAACAGCCTGAAGTCTGCAAGGTGATACTATCACCTGCGTCTTAATAATCCCTACAGGTATGTGGCATTTGAATCAGAGCATGTGTCTGTGGAGAAATGGGGGAATAAGGGGCAAGGCAGCAATACCCAATTACATTTTAATGCCACAAAATTGTTGAATGGTATTAAGCCATTTCCTCCAATGCTTCCTTAATGTTTGCCATTTAATGAAGCTCTATGTAAAATAACAATTGAAACAGTATTTTTATGAGACAGAACATTCTACATATAATAAAATGATTTTAATGTCTTTCAAGCAACTTTCTCATGAGATCCCATCCATAAGAACTGTTTCCTATACTAACCCTTAATGTACTATGCTTTTACTAAGAGTACACAGAGAATGTGATGAAGTTAACATATCTTTGAATATTTGACCTAAAGCAAGGTTTTAAATCTCATTATCTAGTAACAAAAGCAATGAAAGGATATATAAACTACCCGTTGTACAGAATAAATCATATTTACTAAAACAATAATTCTATAGTGTATTGTAATGGATACAGAGGGGATCTCAGAGGCTCGGGTTCTACCTCTCATAACATGCTGGCTATTTGACATTCAACAACTCACTTCAACTGCTGTTGATGTGTACTAGCTGTCTTTCTCCTTCTCCACCTTCTCCTCCTCCTTTTCCTTCTCTTTCCCTTTTCTTTTCTTCCCCTTATCCTTTTTTTCTACCTTCTTTTCTTCCTCTTTGTTACTGCTATTTCTTGTCACTAATTAGATTTTAAGCTCCATGAAAGCAAGGGCAGTTTTTTCTTTTGCCTCTTTTTCTTTTCCCCAGGTTTAACTCACTGTCTGCATATGACAGGCACTGAATAAGTGTTCATTTATTGTCAGTGATAGACACCTTTCCAAAACAATAAGGAGGGGAAAAGATAATGATCTACCTTGCTGGAGAGAATTTCCTCACCTAGGAGTTAGTTACATCAATGAAATCACAGGTTTAGTCCCTAATCCAGGCCCTATTCCCATATATCATTTAAGAGAACTGTATAGAAAGAAAAAAAAGATAAAAATAGGAAGGACAGAAGTTTTAATAAAGCAATATGAGAGGAGCAGCAAATTACAGCAGAAATGAGAATGAATGTTGCTGCTGCATGTTGATGGATGCATCATGTCAGGAAGACTGACAAGGTAAAATTTTTCCACCCGAGACAAGATTAGAATGATATTCTAATCTGAAACAGGCCAGATGGAGTGAAGAAAGCCATTAATAACATGATGACTGGAGATATTCACCTCAGAATATCAGGCATTCTTATACACTGCTAAATCAGTGATGATTGGTGAAAAAAGAGCTCTTATCCACTTCTGATGAAATAAAACAAAAACTTCAGCACTATCATGGGTCATGCCTGTTAGGTATAAGTCAATTCAATCTCCCTTATCAGCAGACTTCCAGGCCCTCTTTGTATTATTATTAAATTAATTCCTTGGAGAATTTTTGTTTCTGGATTATAATATATAAACTTTAATAATTTGGGGGTTAGTTGAGAGACCTATATGTTCTATCTTAGTGTTAGAATTTCCAAATCTTGTTTTCTGAGACTCATTTGCAAATATATATATAAAGTACCTATTCTATGAAAAATATTCTAGGCAAACCAGGAGATACAAGTAATAAGTAATAATAAACAAAATAAGTAATAAATATATATAAATATATGTGTTATATATATGCGATGATAAGTGCAGTCGCTACACTTAAGGAGCTTAAGATACAGTAATTGAGGTAATACATATAATTATATAATAAAAAGGAACATGATTAGAACATGGAGAAATACAGAACAAGTCCTATAAGGATTCCAAAGAGGGAACTATCATTTCAGTAGCAGGACATCAGTGAAAACTTCATGAAGAAGGTGGTACTTGAACAAAATCTTAAAAATGGACATGGTTTCACCAGGAAGAGGCAGAAATTGAAGGCAGAAAGGGATGTCCAAAGAAGAGTAGATATTGGAAAATATGGAACATGAAAGAGATGCAGTGAGTTTTATTTTGTTTTTGAATAAAGAATATACAAATGGGAGTGGAATATAATTCAGTAAATGTCCACTTGAACTAAATTTATTGCTTGAACAAAATGAAAAGGGGTTAGAACTATATTTGGGAGTGAATGAGATGGGCACATGAAATTTTGGGGGAAGAGATATGATCAAATCCATATTAGCACACATAGATTTTAAGACTGAGGAAATTAATCCTTATTTACTCAGCAAATATTTATTAAATACCAACTGAGTGCAGAATACAGTGGTAGGCCTGGTAGTCAATACACAGTTTAGACACGTTTCAGTGTTTGCCTTCACTGACCATAGAGTCTATGGTGTTGATAAGGCACCATCACAGATACCTATAGCATATAGTATTGTATAGTAAACAATCACTGTGAATAGTGAGTTTAAGGATGCTGCAGCACACTGTCAATGACAATGTGCTCAAAAAAGGGTTGTAAGGGATATAATTTTGGACATACATGACCAGAAAAGGAAGTCATCTCATGAGAGGAAAGAGTAAAGGATGAACAGCTTGGATACTCCTTAAAATTTTTGAAGATCCAGAGAAAGAACTCCCCCATGTTGGATGATTTATGGAATGACATAGAGAGGGACTGCACAGGAACAGAACCCTGAGGATCTTCCCTTCCTAGTTTAATTTTTTTTTTTTTTATCAAAGGGGTCATCCCTTGAGTAACTTGAAGAAGCCTCTTCATTGAATAGGTATATCTCACTCAAAGTGAGATGTGGTAAGACCTTAGCCTGAAAGGGCCAGGGTTTCATATTGCATTCTGGGTCATCTCCAGTCATTCTGATGAATATAAGGCTGTGGACCCAGATGATTGTGGAAGAGAAAGTGAAGTTGGTGACCTTGCCCAGCCCTCCCTCCCTCAAATCAAAGTCAGCTGCAAGTCATGTCATCATCTTGATATCATGGTCCTCTTTGAGAATGAAGGATAAACACACACACACACACACACACACACACACATACACAGGAAGTGAAGACAAAGGTAAGTCATGACTTGCATTGTAGAGGAAGGACTCACATTGAGAGAAGACAAATCCACTGAAGTATGTAATAGAGCAGAACTGTACTAAACAGTTGCAAAGCCAAGTACTATTTGAATACCAAGTGAAGAGAAAGTTTGAACATTGAGCATTGAACTATCTTTTAAGAAGTTTGTTTAGTGTAAGGGATAAGAATTAGAATAGTACAGCAAAGGAGTTATAGGATTAAAGGGATTTTTTAAAATCAACTAATTAAGAGAAAACTCATCATGTTTATAGGCAGAGTAAAAGTAGCAAGTGAAATAAAAAGACTGACATTTCAGGAGAGAGAACTAACTTGTGAAAAATGGTGCTGATAGGAGATAAGGAGTAGGACGAAGGGCAGGGCCTATCTTTTTCTCTAAGACATGAAAGAAGATAGGTGAAGCTATAGAGGTACAATGGATTAGAGACAAACTGCCACAGTGCATAGAGTATGGCGCCTGGAGCCATGAAGATTCATCTTCCTGAGTTCAAATCTAGCCTCAGCCCTTACTAGCTGCATGATCCTGCACAAGTCACTTAACCCTGCTTGCTTCAGTTTCCTCATCTGTAAAATGAACTGGGGAAGGAAATGACAAACTACTCCAGAATCTTAGTTAAGAAAATCCCAAGTGGGTGAAGAGGAGTCACATACAGCTGAACACCAACAAAGTGAGAGAACTTATATTAGGTAGACTAGATTTCAGTATAAGAGGAAGTGAGATCATCTGAGATGAAAGAGGTGGATATGGAGCTTTAAGAAAGGAGGAAAATAATTTGCTCCCTAATTACTTTTTCCCCTTCTAATTCTAACCATATTTATTTTGATTATACAAAACTTTATAATTTTATGTAATCAAAACTTTCCATTTTATCTTTTATTATCATCTTCATCCTTTTTAGAGATTTAGGATTCCTTCTTCTCGTAACAAAATATTCAAGGCATATATACATTTGGAGTTCATTATGGTGTGTTGGTGGTGTCTACGTTGTTAGTTAAGCCTAATTTCTGCCAGATTCCCTTCCAGATTTTATTTTATTTTTTAGCAGATCATAGGAAGTCCTTATGTTGGCAGTTAGAATCTTTGATTTATTCTACAAAATACTACTGTTGGATTATTTATGGGGATTGTTTACTTAACATATTACACTGTTCAACTTTTTTCACCACTACCAAATGGTTTTGAAAATACTTGTGTTGTAGTATAGTTTAAGATGTGAGTGCTAAATTTCTCCCTTCATTTTCACCTTTTTTTCCCTCATCATTTTTCTTGACATTTTTCACCTTTTACTTTTCCAGATGAATACAGTTGTTATTTATTTTAGTTCTATGATAGAACAAGCACACTAATATTTTGATGGTGTATATATGCACTGGTTCAACCATTCTGAAAAACAATTTGGAACTATTCTATGATGCTTATCTGTAAATAGCTTATAATCTTGCAATACTGCTACTTGGCATATATACAAAGGAGATCAAGTTTATATGGAAAGGACCCTTATGTGCAGGAATATTGATAGCAGAACTTTTTGAAACAACAAGGAACTAGACATAAGATACATGTTCACTAAATATGGCAGAGGTTAAACAAATTATAAAGTATGTTTGAGATGAATCATTCTTGTACCATAAAAATGAAGAATATGACTGATTGACAGAAGCATGTAAAACCTGGATGAACTGATGCAAGGTGAAATGAGCATGACTAGGAGAAAAATTTAAATTATGACAACAAAAATACAAAAAAATTGAAAAGACCTTGGAAGTAATGAAAACAGTAACTAGTAGGGGGCTTCAAAAGACCAATATTGAAACATATCTCAAATATCTTGCCTTCAAGGTGATGCAAAGTGAGACACACATCCTTACACATAACCAATGTCTTGATTTGTTTTGTGGGACTATATAAGCTGGTGGAGGGAATGGAGTTAGGAAGTCAGAATTGGAATAAATGTAGAAGAATCATGTAAAGATTTATAGGACTGAGGAAACCTAAAAATGCCTCATGTCTGCAGACAACAGAGACATGAAAGATTGGAGATGCATGGGTTTTGCTCTCTGATGGAGAAAGAAATCCTGTATCTCCCTAATTACTTATCCATCTCTGCGTTCTACTTTTAGAAGACTCTTTTCCATGACCTATATTTATACTTCAACAATATATTTTTATCCACTAAATTAATGTGTTTTTCCTTCTATTTTCCTTATGTCTACAGAAGCAGTATTGTATAGTGGCAATAGTCCTTGACTTGGCATCAGTAGAGAGTCAGATATGAATGCCACCTCAGGAATCTTCTTCCTACATGACCATAGGCAAGTCATTTAATGTCTCCAAATATCTATTTTCTCATCAGTCACACTTTCCTCAGAGGATTATTGGAAGCATCACATGACATAAACGAGGTAAAGTGCTCTACAAATGTTGAAGTATTAAATAAATGCCAACTATCATTATTATTATTTTTTATATTCTTAACATCCCCTCCAGTAACCTGTAGATGGCTAAAGGGCCAGGAATATGTCTTTGTGCTTCACTAGTAATGGTCCTTATTCTAAAACCATCCAATCAGGCTTTTAATCAATTTCTTTTGGTAAGGATGATGATGTTAATCTTTTTCTTAGGAAAGTAATTTAACCTCATTGACAAATCATTCATTTTGTTTACAAGATAACTATTAAAATTATCTAATTGAACATAGGAGCAATACTAAGAAAAATGCTATTCTTTCACTAGAATTTTATTTATCAAGTCAAAATCAATTCTTTTATCAGCATGATTATTTCCTCTAACCAAGAAGCAATGCCACCTATGTTTACCTTAATATGTACAGTCTTTGTTAGAATGTAAACTCCTTGAAGACTGAGACTATTTCATGCTTCTTTTTGTATCCTTTGTGCTTAGTAAGTGCTTAATGAATTCTGGCTGATTGGGTGGTTTATAGATTGTGGTGGCTGAAAAATAATCCTATATTGATCAACTTTATGTTGAATTTCTTCATACTTAACTAGATCTTTAAATTTCAGAGATTTATGATCCATTCCTAGATCTCCCTCAATTCAGATGTTTTCACTTGGTGAGACCAGCAAAACTTGTCCTTTGTTAGAACAGCCTTTGAGAATCTAGGGTAATAGTTATGACATTATGAAATATCAGAGTTGGGAAATTAGCATTACAATATTGGAAAAGCATTGTGACATACTACGATTAAATTCATTGAACATTCTTCTAGATCAGCTTTCTGTTTCCAGCAGCCAAGTGTAATGCACTTGAATGTGATATAAGGATTGATAACTATTGAAAAAGATGATTTAAAAATAATAAAAGTTTTAAGAAGACATCAATTCAGATCAGCAAATATCTATTATGCCTAATTTTAAAGTCTATCTTATAAACATATAGAACTCAGTGAGAAATTACCTCTTCCTTTCTTGTTTCACGTGCTTTCTGTACAAACCAGATGACTTTTGCTTGCAAAGATCGTGGCGTGCACTCCAGCAAAGTACTGTTAAATTCTATACCATAAGCCAAACGTTCCTCAGTCTTATCTAACACTTCTCCTGTAAAAGAAATTTTGGGGTTAGTATTTAACTTCTCTTTCTCTTCTTTTTTTTTCCTCTCCCCGATTTGTCTCTGTCCCATATTAAGAACTTCTTGTCCCTTGAGGGCAAATAATGTTATTTCAAATCAAAGTTGGACAGCTTCTCCGAGTTTTCTCATTAAGAAGGTTATTTAAAATGAATGTTTTACTAGGCCATGAGAAGAAAAAGCAGAGAGACGTTTAGAGACAGTCAGGAATGGGAGTTTGGCTGGATAATAGTGGGGATGGACAGCTTCCATTGGGTCAGTGGTCACAGCCAGGAAGTTAGCTGAGGTGGGATAAACAAACACCACATATCTCTACAGATAATGAAGCAGGTCCAAGCAGTTCAAGTAATTAAGTATAAGAAACCCAAGTGAGGAAGAAATTAGGGCTTTGAACTACGCTTTTAGACAACTAGAGGTAACCTTCTATGTAAGAAGCTAGAGTAATCGATATGGAAAATAAGTAGCGAAAACGTGGTTTAATACCAAGCTTAGGACTTTGTGAATAAAGGACATTTTATGTACTACATTTCTAGTGCTTGAATTGGTGTCAGAATAGTGGTAGGTCACATTTCATAGATGAAAGAAATAAGGCATACTTGGTCATAGCAGAGGGATGAGGGCTTAGGGAACAAGGCAGTTCAGCACAGGTAGAAAAGAAAGTGGAATTATTGAAAATGTGGTACAGTGGAAAGAATACTCTGTTTAGAGTCAGGGAGGTGTGACTTAAAATACGGCTTCTGACATTTCTTGTCTGCCTGTAGACAAGTCACAACCTCTATGAGCCTCGGTTTCCTCATCTGTAAAAATGGGGTTAATAATACCTATGCTGTTACAAGGAAAAGATGGATGACACAATGCATATAAAATGCTTCGCAAATTTGAACATGCTATATAAATGTCAGACATAAATAGTTCTGGGGGTACCCAACAAGACATGTACATTAAGAGCAGGGTGATATAGTGGTTTGAAACATCTAGAGAATCCTGTTGTGAGTTGCTAATGCTTTCAAGTAAAAAGGTTCTTTTTATTCATTTAAAAATAATTTCTGTTTAAAGTCCCCCTTCAGCCCTCCAAGAAACATAATGTTTCAATAAATATTGCTCTTGTGAAGGTTAACTGCGAAGATAACTATGGTCCTTCATATTAGATGTTTAATGCTTTTCGCAATGGTTATCTGTAAAGTATATACAAAGCCAACTAGTAGCAATTTATTATGTTTGGATTACCAACAAACTGCTGTCCAAAACACTGCTGAGCTGCATTTCCATGCCGAACATCTTGTCTTCGGAAACGTCTAGGGGGAAAAATGTAGTGCTTAGAAGATATACAGTTTTTTTTTTAAAAAGCAGCCCCTTATATTATAAGTTCATGGAGAATTTTGCTTCTGAAAAAATTGATCAGTCATACTAAACAGGGAGAAAATCTAAGTTATTTTGTTTTCTTAATTTCTGGCAAATGTTACTAAAGGGAATAATTATGTTCCTCAGGGACTAAGAACCATGAAAAAAATTTTAAACAGTCCCATAGGGTTAAATATGAATCCCAAAAAGAACTGCCTTACACTTTGTCAAAACAGTATTATGCAAACAGCTATTGAAAGGCCTTTTGGTTTGAAATTAATATACAGAGTGATAATAGACATTTGTGGGTTGGGATGGTGGGAGTGGAAGAATCATATTTATTTGAAATAAAAACATTCAAAAAAGTTCCTAAATATAATAAAGTACATTTCATTAAAAATTGTATTTTTATCTGAACATTTTGTTCTCTATCAAGATAAATCAGCATAAATAAGGTTGTTAGGGAAGAACATATTAATATTAACTTGTTTTATCACATTCAGTAATTGAGAACTAATTATATAGCTTTGTTAGAATTCTTATTTTCAGGTTTTATCACAGACATAGAATATTCATTAAAATAATATAAAAGCTGTTTCAGAATGTATTTTTAAAAGTATTAACCAATATTTTCTTTAATAGGTAGTATATAGTAGAAAGGGGGCCATCCATGGAATCAGTAAGATGGGATTAAGACCAACTGCTGATAAATTAGTTATATAACTCTGAGTTAGACTCTTAACTTAGTTCCATGGTCAGTTCTCTAAGAAAAGTTACATATGTAAGGAGTTTCTATATTGGGAGTGCTGGACTCAAAGGTCTGGATCAAGATGTTATATCTTTTTGAAATATCATATCTCTTGACAATTTACATAAAAACAATTAATTACTTACACAGACAATGACATAGACTGGAACAAAAATGAGGAGGGGAACAGATTTCCTATGCAACTTTAATACTTTGATGAATCTATGATCTCATTTATATAGGCTCTCCCTCCATCAGTGCAGGGAGCAAAGCTCCTTACTCTGCTTGGCCATGTAATACTATAAATACTCTGCAGTGGGCTGGGGACCTTCTCCATAAAGACAAAGTATTAATAGAGCATAAAGATTGTATATTGGTTATTTCCTGCTCTTTCTGAATGGCAAGTCCATCTCCTTTTTTTGTCCTACTTCTCTCTGACTCTATCTTTTATTGTTTACTACGCAATTTTTATTAATAACGAGTTTCGTCTGTTCACATCCACCTTTCCACTGCCTTTCTAGTGAGACAAACTAAATTTTTTAAAAGAATATAGCCTAACTTTAAAGTATAAAATGGATGATTATCTATTTCTCAAACAATAATTACAATAAGCCTAACATTTATATATAATATTAAGATTTGTGAAGTGTTTAACATCTTATAACTGAATGTTGTCCATCCAAATAGATTTCTGAGAGACTACAGAAGAATTCTGAGCGAGGCCCAGAACTGACTGGGAGGGAGACAGAGGTCTGGGCTTCCTTTCTGAAATGATAAGAAATGAATGAGATATTTTTAATGAATCTAAGCCTCTCCTTGAAAGAAAAGTCTATAATTGGAACAACAATATTTTGTCTGGTGATTCCTTAAGGGAAAGCATGAACAAGGGTCATGATGAGATTGTCAAGTATGGGTGAGTTACAATCTATATCATTAAAAGGAGTGTTCAAATTGGGTCACAGATCCATTAGAGAATTGTAGGTTCAGACTATTTTTCTCAAGATATTGTCAGCTAAAGAGTCGCAATACTGTAGTCTACAAAAGAATTAAAATTTACTTCTATAAAGTAAGTGCACATCTTTCAACAAAGCAAAATACAGGGTGATAAACTAGTTTGGTTGAAGGATGCTATAAATTTAAAATTTTAAATACTGGTGAACAACTATGTTAATATCTGAAAACTGGGTTCATTTTGAAATATCAGGGTATAAATTTAGTAGTACATAGTAGGTGGACAAAATATGTTGCTAAATTAAATGAAAACTACATACCATAGTTGGAAATGAGAACTAAAAAAACCTAACAAATTATTCTTCAAGGATGGGTTCAAATCTTATTTCAGTCAATTGATGTATAAATGTGCCATGCTATGTGAATCTAGGCCAGATCGGTATTTATGTCTTCAGATGATTGCTGGATGGCCTTACCTCTCAACTTTTATGTAGGGAAACTTTTCACTGAAAGACTGAATTTATAATAAAGTCAGTTGGAATCTTGGCATAAGAAAGAATAGAAAATTAATATTAGAGAACTTAAAGAAAAAGAAGACTTAGAACTTAAAGAAAAAGACAAATTCTAACCCTTTCATATTATTTCATGTCCATCTATCCTATAAAAGTGTTCTAGAACTAAGACATAATAAATAAAAAACACCATGAGGCGATTCTAACTCAGTATTTTTTCCCTTCACTGACTGTTGTTTAAAGTATCAAGACAAAGTCCTCCTGAAAGAAGGAGTGAGAGAAAAGAAAAAAATCAAAGAAGTTGACATTACAGGGGATGGCTTTTGTAAAATTTGTTGTGATAAAGGATGACGGCCTGCAGTAATGTGTTACTCCGAAGCTTCACTGTGACACAGAAATGACTCAGTTCCCAAAGGTTATAATATTCAAAAGTTGTGGTAGGTTCTGCCAAGTGGAAAGGGCTTTGATAATAGGCCGTTTGATGGACTAAATGTCTGATAAAATTTGGAGAGACTCATTACCAGGTGACATGCAGGGTGATGACTACTTCAACCATAATGACTGGGAGAGATCAGCAATTAAGTTACAGAGGAATTGCAAAACTGAAAATCTGTATTGGAGAGAAGGCCCATAGCAATCAAATTATAGATCCCTCGAAAAAACAAAAAGTAGTATGAAGCAAGCATTGGAGGGGGGAAACAAATTATGGTCAAGGAATTAATAACTCTGAAGATGTATAATGAGGACAAAAAATGAGTAATAAACACACATTTTGTTTTAATATTGGGGAGAATAAAATAAAGATATCTCTCAGAGTTGAAATGCACTATGTAATTTCATAAATAATAATTCATTGCCACAATTTTAAATAATTCTTTGGTATGAGGGAGTTAGATAAATTTTAAACATGTTCCTTTTAAGAAACATTATCAAATGATAGATAAAATATAAAAGCAAGAAAAGGGGGAGTTTGCTATATTTTAAAAGAACATAGTGATTTTTGTTGTAAATTAATTTTTCCCCTGTTGAGTCATTTTCACTCTGAGAACAGAGAACTATTTATTTTAATAGCCAGTTTTCAATTTCTACTTCTAGCCAGGTCTTTAGTAAAAATGATCTGTTATAAAAGCAAACAATTTTCCCTTCATGTGTTGGAACTTATCCATAAAGACCCCTCTAGGGGTAAGTGATGGTTCACAAAATCTGAAGCCATTTGACAGATCTCCATTACTGCTTTATGGAACTAAAATTGGTAAAGTTAATGAGTAAGACTTCCACCCACATCCCTTCACTTCTCACATTCCCTCATATTCCTCATCCTCCCCACTTAACTTTCTCTAAGCAAGTCTTCACTGGCCTCTTTGTTCCTTTTTCTCAGTTTTTTTTCTGTACTTTCTTCTATGATGGACCATATCCCAAAAACTATTTCCTTGAACTAATCAATTATTCAGCCTAACTTCCATCAAAGCACATAATTATTATCAACAATTCTCACAGGCATACTAAGTAAATATACTACAATTTATACTATGTGTGTGTATATATAATATAAGTATACACTACATACTTCTATCCTACAATCAAGCAGTGATAATTTATTTAGACCACTTGGGGGAAGGGAGGTAGTGTTGCATCATGAATAAAGCACTGTCTGGCCCTAGAACTAGAAGACCTGTGTTTACTTTCCCACTTCTAATGATTACTACCTATGCAAGCATGGTAAGTCATTTTACCATTTTTAGCATCAGATGTTTTACCCATAAAATAAGGGAGAGGGAACAGACGGCCTTTGATGTTCCTTCTGTCTCTTCCTACATGATCTTCAAGTCTATCTGAATTTGCAGAGTTAGGGGGTCCACCATTATGTAATATTACATATGCTGTCAGATGTTTTAGTGTATTTATTACTTTTGTTTAGAAGATAAGACAAAGAGAAGATCTTTTTCCTAAAAACAAAACATGACTTTGTTATGTGGGATGACTCTCCGAGAGGAAAGGAGAAGAGGGTTACAGAGGAAATGTAACTAATGGAAAAGTAAAAGACATTAATAACTATTAAACGGGAAAAATGAACCTATAACTCACAGTTTCTCATTTTATACCTTTGTTTTATCTTGGCTTTGGTCATTTTATCTAGAAAATGAATCATTTTTAAATGTTTTTTTAAATTCACATAACTTTATAGGATTTAAGTAAAGAAATACACCAAGACTCCTTGAGAAACCCCAGAGTTCAAATATACTCCTGTTGAAGGAACTTAGGGATTCTTATTCTGTTACCAAAATGGCAATGACCTGTGCAGAAATCTAGTCACTGGAGTTTGAGTCGGGGTAGGGAAGGGATTGCTCTCTGTCTTTCACGTGTACTGAATTAAGTCACACGTTTCATTAATTATATAGGTCATGCATTTGCCTAGGAGTTAAAATATTCACTTTCAAATGAAACAGATTAGAAGCAGCTGGCACAGAGGACATGGGGCAAATACAGGATTTATTTTAGAATTTTTTTTTTTCTCTTAAACCTCTGAATCCCTCATGTGTAGTAGCTTGCCATTTCCCCATTTCATGTTTATCTAAACACTTTTTATGCCTTCCAGGCATGAATTTCTAAGACAAGCAGCAGTTGATCTAAGGCAGAGTGGAAAAAGTGGATACATCTGTTTCAGTTGGAATTTCTGTATAGACCATTTAGTGATATTGATTTCCAGGTAAAGGGTAAATTTTTAAAGCTTTTGCAAACACAGCATATTTGGTTAAATTGTTTTGCAGCACCTTTCCACATAAAGCTATTCTGTGAAGGTTTAAATGATCAATGTCAGACCTCTTTACTCATTCACCGTACTGCTCACTCAGCAATAAGAAAGGTAGCATGGCCTGGAATCAGGAAGACCTAGTCTTACATCTGAACTTCCAGCATTTACTAAGTGTAATGACAATGTCTTGCTCGTAGTTTCACATCTATTAAGTGCTGGAAAATCTGACATGGTACTAAGTTCCCTAGCACCAATTTTCTCCAAGCTCACTTATTTGTGTCTGCTTATATACGGAATCCTCATAATTTCTTATCTGGCATCTTTCATTTACTCATTGACAAAATGTCTATTTCTCATAACGAGTAATTTAGGAAGTGGATGGCTTAATAGGCATTCCATGAACACATAACTACAGACATCCATTATTTTGATGTGATTTTATTTTCATAGAGAACGCATATAATTAAATTGGCAGGCAAACTGTTTACTGCTACCACCAGGTCTGTACCACTACCTTTGAGAGACATCATGCATAAATTAGTTTCATGAGTTCTCGACAGAATTTATCTTAATTTTTTCCCCCAAGTAAAAAATGTCCTTCTGGAATCTTTAAGAATGTTTTCCCCCTTAAAAAATCATTTACTATCCTGCTTGTGCATATCATTCACTTCATGTCTTATCTAAAAGGATTTTACATTTTACTCATTTACTTGTCTCCCCAATGTCATCTCATAAATTAAAGAATTAATTTCTTCTGGATGCAATTAGGACTGACTTAGTTTGAGGCTCTCCAGCTCCTAATGCTACAAGAAGATGGGAATAAATAGAAAGAGGAAAGGTTGGGGGTGGGGATGGAATGGAGAGGAATGCTATCTTTTTTAAATAGTGATAGGTACTGAGAGTTCATGAACTTACACATAATGTATATACATGCATATATAATTATCAAACTCTACCTATAGATATATATAACTATATCCACATAAAATTAATAATCATTATTGCTTTTCATTTGCTTTTTAGAATAGGAGAAATATATTCTTCCAGATAATGCAAACCTTGTAAACTTATTCTGTGGTTGTAATATAGTCATATAAATCTGGAGCTAGCAATGAATAGTTATTCTTTCTGTTCCTTATAGTAGGACCATATCTTAAGTAAGTTATCCTTTCACATTTTTATTATTTTAAAGAAGAACTAATTTTATCAACATGCAGTACTTCCATGGAGTGTGCATGTGTGTAACATATATATATATATAAAATGCATATATTGGTGTATTTATATGTGTGTATATATGTGCGTATATATGTATGTATGAATGTGTGTGTGTATGTGTGTGTGTATCCCAACTCTTTCATGACTTAGTGGTTAAGTCCTAGAAAGTTGCCGAAGGCACTGAGATAATGTGTTACTCCTATGATTACACAACTATTAAATGTAAGTTGTTGCCGTGTTTGTCTTTTGAAGAGGATCATGGCATCAAGATGATGAGTTGACTGACTTAAGTGAGGGAGGGCTGTGCAAGGTCACCAACCTCACTTTCTTCTCCTGAGCCATCTGGGTCCAGTGACCTGATATTCATGAGGATGACTGGAGATGGCCCAGGATGCAATGTGAGATCATGGTCCTTTCAAGCTAAGGTCTTTTCACATTCTCACTTTGAGTGAGATAAACCCATTCAATAAATAGGCTTCTTTAAGTAGTTATTCAAGGGATGGCCCCTTTAATCAAAAAAATGAAAATCAGACTGGGAGGGGGAGACTCTCAGGGTTCCTGGATAAAACCGAAAAAGTTACTATCTAGTAATTACGTACACTCAGTAATAGGTGTGTGGGGACTTGTTGTCCAGTCCATGAGTTCTAGAGTGAATGGGGTTTAAGGCTTGGTCTTCACCCAAGAAATGTAGGGAGTAAACCCAAAGGAAAACAAGCAGCTTTTGGTCATGGAGTGTACCTTCTCCTGGATAGAAGACCAGAGAAGAAGAGAGGACAGGAGCAGTGAGATGAGGAAAAAGGAGGACAGGAGAGGGGAGAAGAGCAGAGGAGAGGAAAAGAGAGGGTAGGGGAGAGGAGGGGAGGAGAGAGGGGAGGAGGAAAGGAAAGGAGAGGAGAGGAGGGGGGAGGGGAGGGGAGGGGAGGGGAGGGGAGAAGAGGAGAACAGAGCATGTGCTTCATGTTTAATATGTTAGAAGACCAAGAAAGGATTGTAAGATTTGGACCATCCCCTTAATTTTAACAAATAAGGAAAATGAAACCTAGGGAAGAGATGTAGCTTATCCCAAATCATACAAACAGTAAGTGACAGTGGTAGAATTAAAATCAAGATCTTCTAACTCCAAATCCAGGGCTACAGTGACTATACACACACACACAGATACATACATACATGCATATATATATACACAGAGACATACATACACACATACATGTGCATCTATGTGTCCATATGTGTATGTATATGCATATATATACATACATATGTATGTATATATGTGTATATATAGATACCTTTTAGCATGTCTAGGATCTCAACATCTCAATGACAATATATAAATGGACATGTTAACACAGGTGAATTGAAAGCGAATTAAAGAAAATCAATGAAATTTTTTTTATCTGCTTAACTCTACATGCTTTCACCGATCTTCCCTTAAATTGATTGATCCTAATATCATTTCACTTCAGAAGACAAGACTTTAGTGACCATTTCTCTAGAGAAAGAAAGTTCTGCATATCAAATAATTATGTCTATGTCAAAATGTGGAGAAGTCGTCGTTTTTACCTTTTTGCATGTGTTCCTGTTGGGTAATAGCGGGAACAGGAGATACCATCCCATGCACAGTATGGGTCTCTTGCGAGGCAGCAATCAGCACAAGCTGTACCATACATGTCACACTGATGGAATCGGATTTGGGCCACTGCAGATTCAGATCCAATGTATAATTGTTGCTGTAGAAATCAAAGGGAAGGACTTCCAATGACAAAAATGAACAATTTTCCACTAACCTACAACACGCAGACCCATATCTAAATATCCCTGACTAAGCATAAATTTCCATTGGAACAGTTTCTAACCACTAATGACACTGCATTATCTTTCTCCTCCTAAGCTTTTTAATTTGAAATGGCTATTGATCTCCTAATTCTAAACAGAGTAGGAAGAGACAGTGCTTATTTAAGTAAAATGTGAAGGATGGCAACATTTCACTTTACAAAGTTATAAAAAGGTTCTGTAGAATTAAAGATAGGGAAATCAAAACTATTAAGAATCAGAGAAGTAGATGAAAATGCAATAAATGACTTTTATCATCCTATGTCTAGATAGGATTCTGCTATGATCTAAGAAAATTACAAATGTCCTTCTAAAGGTCTCGAGGGAACAAAGAAAGGCAGTGATTGTAGACAGCAAGCTGACTTCCATTGTCCTTTATTCCTTTTCTTGTACTGACCTGTAATTTCATTAATCTAAAGAACTCCCAGTGAAGAGATTCTTCTGCTGGACACGCCAGACAAAGAAATCTATTAAAAGTTAAATTATATGTCTTTTTTTTAATAAATCAAAAGTGTAACTTGTTTCATGGGAAAAGGGTTACACTATCACACACATACATTTGATATTAATCAGTTATGTCATACATCATTTCATAGTAATTAACCCACTATGAACAATACTTACTCTTTTTGAAGAAATTTCCATGGAAATAATAGGAACTGGAACCTGAAAGGGAAAAGATGATCAAGACTTTTAAAAAATACACCTTTTAAATAAATAAGTTTAAAGGAAAGAAGAATGATTAAAAAATTCCCAAGTCAACTACATAAATGTAAGTTTTGTTAAACAAAGTAGTAGATAATTTAATCAGTCCAAATGGTTACAAATGGAGAACTGGAAGGGATCTTGGAGGCCATCAAATCTAATCCTCTCAATTCTCTGTTAAATAAATGAGGGGAAGGTAGGTTAAATGAGCTGCCGGGATCATACAACTAGTGATGTTGACAAAATTTGAACCGAGGTCTTCTGACTCTAGAGGGAATGCTTTTTGCATAGTACCCTAAGATCTTTTTAGAATTTAGTCATTCACTCTTGCTGTCTCTATCTATAGATTATAGAATGCTACACATATGGCCAGTGTCTGGTGGGCTGATGGGCTACCTTATCATTTGAGCAGGGTACTGGCTGGACCCTTTTATTATTGCCAGTAGGCTTCTGACTGATCTTTTATGCAATTCTGGGGAAGAAGTCATTGTATGAACTCATTTGATTTCTGGATTATTACTTACTTATTCATGTAGGTGCCACTTTAAGTTTTTTTGGAGTAGAAGTGGAGGAACTGGGGTCTCAGCCATATGTAGGCACCTATTTTCAATCTATTGTACCACATTCATATTTTCCTAGATGAATGAATAATATAGAAAATATTTCCAATTGGATGATCAAAAATCTGCAAGTCTATATCTGTACACCTTCCACAACTAATATTATCTGTCTACAGAAGAAGGTTAGAAAAGTTGTTGACTAACTGGAAATCAAATTTTTGTCTACAAATATTTTAAAGGAAAAGGCATTTTGAGACAAGGTTAAAAAAAAAGAATATAGATGTTAAGGCCTAGCTATTTACACTTACATATACATACATCAGCTCATTTTCTTATAAATGTCCTTTCTAAGATAGAGAAAAATAGAAGTTTTTAGAATAAAATTAGGAAGGAAATAGAATTTTATAATAAATAGAAAGGAAATAGAAAAATGTATTATTCTATATCAAGGAACTTAGAGGATGCCCTAACAGTCTGAGACTTTTAAACTTTATTAGCTTTTTTTAAAAACCTAGCTTGAAATAAGCTTTAATATTAATATTACATTAAGACTCTTGAGTCATCTTATATTTTCACACATTTTTATTGTCAAGGGTCTCTACTCATGTATTTTTGAGAGATAGCAGTCAGAGAGAATTCTATGTTGGGGTGGAAGAGAAAAGGAAGGATAGAGATGAGAGACAGATGTAGAATGACCAGATGATAAAGATATTCTAAGGTAAATGAATATAGGTTACCTTTAGTATTTGTCAAGTTTTTTGCATTAAAATATTTATTTCCAAAATGCTTTCCCACTATGATACTATTTTTATGCAAACTATAACTAGAAAACATTGGGACTAATTTCCTAATGACTTAGGAAGTTGGTATCATTTTTTATTTTTATAGAATATGTTAAAAATATATTGGTGTAGGAAAAATACTTCCCTCCTTATTTGAAAAGAAAATTAGAAGAGAAGATCCTATCTGTATTTTTAACACTTTCCAGACTCCAGTTCTTTTGAAACTGACAATACATAAAGAATTCAGCACAAGTTGACGTGATTAGATTTCTAGAAATGTATCTGTCTGTTTAATTAATTATTGATTTAAAATATTTGCTGCTGTCCATACGTACTTTGAATACCTGTAGTTCTTCTAAAATTACTTCTTCCATTGATTCTGTTTCCTGGTTGTAAATTGTGATTACTTTTAGCACGATGCCGCTATCTAGAAAAGAAAGGGAGAAGTTAGGTAACATTTTTTTTTTCGGATAAGCAAAATAATTATTATTAGAGAAAAAATCTTAAGTGCAAAAAAATCCCTTTACACTTCCTTTTGCAGCACATTTTTTCCCTCTGACTCGTCTAGTACTGGCAAAAGAAACACACACACACATGTTCAGTTGTTCTATTCACACACATATGCATGTATGTATGTATATTATATGTATGTATAATATTAATGCTATTTACTAGGAGATGCATAGTCAAATATATTAATTTGTCATGAATTATTATTTTTTAACTGAAAGAACTCAATTATTAACTGGCCGTTTCCAAATCTGTTATTGATACATAATAATGTAAGGCAGATTCCAAAGTAGCCTAATTTTTACCTGGACTTTCTGTTTGCAGATTATTCAAATATCTTACTTGGTCAGTAATATAATATATATCAACACATTATCTCTGAATATAATATAAAATTGATGTGGGCTAGAGTTTCTGATATAGGATAATAACAAAAATGTGTATGTGTTTGTCCTTCGTTGCTGAAGAAGATCATGCCATCAGAGAAATAACGACATGACTTGCCCTTGACTTTGTTTTGAGTGAGGGAGGGCTGAAATAACAAAAAATAGTGTTGATGATAATGATGATGACAATAGCAATAATGATCTGCCTTATTCCACTTTTTAATATAAGTCCATCATTGGAAATATGCTGCAGGGTGAGGGGGAAATGAACAGAATCAGTTCAATAGTTTGTGCAATAACAACACTTTAAAAAAAAAGGAACAATTATGAAAGATCTGAGAACTTTCATGATCAAACATGACACAACAGACCAGATGAGGAGTGCTCCAGCTCCTGACAATGAAGTCCATATCGACAGACTCAAATATGGAGCACATAATACACATTTTTTAAACATGGCCAATGTAGGAATTTGTTTCATTTGTTTTGTTAAATGGATTTTCTTCCTTTTTCTCTTTTTTCATTGATGGGGAGCATTGGGGGTGAGGAGAAAATAAATACTCATTAAATAAAAAACCCTGAATTTTAAAAAGGTAATATATTATAGCCTATTTGTTTCCACCATGTTAAAGTACAGCAGTGATAAAAGGAGGCTGGGGGTTGCCTTATGGCATCACAGATGTACTAAAGTAAAAATAATGATACCAATAACAAAAATCTTGTTATTTTAGATGGTAGTAATGGTGATGTTAGTAATAATCTTTTCTCGGCTTTGCAAAGTACATTGTTTGTAATCTCCCTATGAGGTAGTTTCTCAAGTATTATCTATATTTTATAGCTGAGTAAAGTAAGATTTGGGTAAGTTAGCACAGAATCACAGGAAGAGATCAGTGGTTATCTCCTCTAATCTTTATGCAAAAATGACCTGTATTATAGAACCAAAGTGAGACGCAGCCTCTGCTTGAAGATCTCCAATGAGGGGAAACCATCTGTCTCCTGGAGTAGGACTTTTAGATGGTCTTAACTGTTGGGAAG
The DNA here is from genome assembly GCA_023548195.1 of Bettongia penicillata ogilbyi. Classification (NCBI taxonomy): domain Eukaryota; kingdom Metazoa; phylum Chordata; class Mammalia; order Diprotodontia; family Potoroidae; genus Bettongia; species Bettongia penicillata. Next base: position 2,708,322 of record JAJHZJ010000049.1, on the reverse strand, counting down.
ACCAATTGGCCTCACAAATCTAACCTCTTTCCCAAACACTTGAAGACAGATTCCATGCCTCCACTTCCCTCTATCATTTCATAGTTGACAGATATTCAAGACCTTTCCTTTCCCTGGATGCTTTCTAGTTTCCCAGTGTCACTCTTAAACAGAAGCTTTCATGGGGCAGCATACAGAGGGACTATAGTCTCCTTATTCCTGAACTCATATGAATTAGCTTTGTACTGCTGATTCATACCGAAATTGCAGGCCACTGATGGGGCTAGAGTCAGAAGGACTTGTGCTCAAGTCCAGCCACAGACACTAGCTGTGTGACCCTTGTAAGCCACTTAAATGCTGTTTGCTTCAGTTTCTTCATCTGAAAAATGGCGATAATAATAACACCTACCTTCCAGGGTTGTGAGGACCAAATGAAATAACTATAAAGTGTTTACACTATAAAGTCTTACACTTACAAAGCAAGTGCTATATAAATGTTAGCTAAATGAGATTGACTTGTGGAATGCAAATGTATCATTATTGAATTTAATCACATTAAGACTCAACAGGTCAAGATATTTTGGAATTCTACCCTCAGTTTTATACCTTCTGCACATTTGGTAAGGATGTTTTCTATACTTTTATCTGTTATTAATAAAAATGTTAATAAGAGGGCCAAGAACAGATTGGTAGGATATACCATGAAAGAACTCTTGCTATTTGAAGCAATAGCAACTACTGTATTGAGCCTCTAATGAGGCTGATCATTTAACTAGCTATTGAATGATATTTTCATCTAGTTCACATCTCTCCATCTTTTCCACAAGATTAGCTTGAAAGGTTTTATGAAATGCTTTTCTAAAATCTAGGCAAACTATATCTAAACAGTTCCCTGATCAATTCTATCAAAAGAATAAAAAAAGGAAAAAAAAATGTTTGTCTGGCATGATCAATCCTTGATGAAGTCATGCGTACTCTTTAAAATCACCTTGATGGAGCCCTAAAAGAGCTGCCCCAGCCTCAGTATTTTACCTTCATTATAGACCCCTCCTCAAGGTCCACAGTATCCATCTACCTCCCTCCCCCCACCAATGTCCCAGTTTCTTCACATGTGCCTCACTGCTCACTAGAACCGTGGGAGTATCCCTGAACTCATAGTTCTCACAGTAACAGCAGGCATGGGAACCCAGCCACTGCCTCTACCCAGCCATGAACCCCAGAACCCTTCCCACAGGAACAGGTGTGTTCTTATAGTCAACCACAATCATATCATCCATTTAGCCCAAGACAGAATCATGATACCTAAATATTCATCCTGACCAGATAGTGCCACAATAGTTAGCCAATCAGAAGACAGCACCACCAGGATGTAGAGCAGGATACTTGACCACCAAACCGTAGAAGGGGCCTACTCTACAGTAGTGCCTGTGTGGTAATAGTAAAGAACTGAGCTTGAGTGAACTTCTGACATAGAGAGGCTTATAATAATACTGTTAACATATATACATACCCCCAATGGTATGTATTATGGGTAACCACATGAGCAGTTCCACTAAGGCTAGGACCCTTCCTCCATTACTCCTCCTGACTTTTTAATATTAATCATTTAATTAATTTTAAAATTAATCATTAATCATATTCCTATATTCTATATAAACTGTTATTGTGTAATCAGCATCATATTCTCTACAAAATTGTATATCTTGTCTTAATGAAGTAGCTAAATTCCTCTAAAGCACTTAACCGCTTGTCAGAGTGTGAAACCTCAAAATGCTAACAAATCTTTCCAACTGACTTGGAGTTGACTTGAGTCTTTGAAATTCTTTAGAGACCTCCCACCACAACTTTACATGAACTTCAACAATGTCTTGATGATTAATTATATTTTTAACAACCCATTCTAGAGTTTTCCCAGTAATTAAAGCTAAGTTCACTTTCCTAGTGTTTCTCATCTCTCTATCCTCTCTCTGTCTCTCTCTGTCTCTGTCTCTGTCTCTCTGTCTCTCTCTCTCTCCATCCATTTGTCTTAATCCTGAAGTGCCTCTCCTATTTTCCATGACCTTTCAAATAGCATTGATCATGCCTTTGTAATTGTATCTGCTAGCCCAATTTGTAAAGATGGTAAATCATGTAGGTCAGGCAATTTAAATTAATGAAGGGCGTCTCTGATGTCATTAATATCTTCTTACTTATTTTGCTTATGAACTCCCCATTAGACATTTTTGTTCCGTTCTTTTCATTAGCTGAAGAAACATAAGCAAAAAAAAAAAAAAAATGACCAGATCTGCTTTTCCTCGTTGCTGTATCTCACTTATCTCCAGAAATAAAGATTTACTTTTTCCCAATCTAGTTTCAACACACACACACACACACACACACACACACACACACACACACACACACAGTTTCCCTCTCTAGCATCAGAGTTCACTGGGCATTAGCATTTTGACACTATTTTTCCTCAATCACATCACACTCACATTCTCTCACTGTTACCTGCTCATGCTTAGGTTGTCTGTACATATATTTTCCAAAAGTGGAATTGGTGAGTTCATTGTTAATTGAAATCAGTCCCTTCAAACCATTTAATAGTGAAGAAGTAGCAGAATTGGTGTTAGAATCCCTGTCCCTTAAAATCCAGCGCTCTTTCCGTTAAACTCGGATACTCAAATGTCCTGTTAAACTGGTGAAGATCTAGAATGTTACCAATGGGTGTACTCAAGACACAAATGACAACAGATTCTGGCTGAATCATATCAAGATTCTTGTCTATGACTTCCCCGGAGAGTTCACCACAAAGAGCTCACTCAGGGAGAGTTTCCTTGGTTGTTTTTACATCCCAACAACATCGATGGAAGACACAAGCTTTCCATAGATGATCCTTTCTTCACACCACATGACTAACCCATCTCTTTTTTGCATGTGCATTTCTCGGATGATACTTTGCTCTGCTTCTCTTTCATAATTTCTTTGTTGAGCTATATTGCAGTCTTTTCATATCCACAATGTTCCTCTTCATTGCTTAATTTTTTGGTTAATTTCCAAACTTAATTCTTTGGACACCATTGTATTCCATGACTCATAATCACTACACAAAAGCTAAAATACTTTATCCAATTTTTCCTATGGGCTTCTAGTTTGGGGTCATCCGAAGATTTTTCCATTAAAATCCTTCAAAATTGTTATAGGTTAGAGGAAAGATTCCATGCAAAGAGCTTTTAAAAGGTAATTTCCTTTCATAAACACAAAGAGGAAATGCGAAAAAAATACTCTCTCAAAACATTCTCTCAAAACATTAAAAATAGGAGTATTTCTAAAAACGTTAAATATCCCTCTCTGAAGTCTAGGTTCTTATAATAAATTCTCCCTTATAAATACACATTCAAAATGACTATTCCCAATTTTATCTTCGTTCTTTGAACATTCTTAATATTCATCTCATTTTGAATTTTGATGTACTCATACTATAACTTTCCTTTATTTCTGATTTAGATAAGAATTATACTTCACTGAAATATTGTTAGCAAAACTGCTTTGTGTAAAATGTTCATATTTGAAATATTTTGCCATTAAGAAAAAGAACCCAGAGATTATACAATAAACATTTATTATTAACATTTTCACATATGCTAAAGCCAAATAAATAAAAGTTCATTCAAAATATAAGCATCAAATCAAATAATATTTTAAATAACATGAATCACTAAGAAAGACAATCACATTTCAATGCAATTTTTTTGATGAATTTTCCAGATACTGGGTCCAAACTTTAACTGTTAAATGAAAAGAATAAACTGGAACTGGAATTCAGTTCCATAACAGACCTAGTTAATAAAAGTGTACCTTATAAAAAAGCAATGGGCATTTCTTTTGTAACTCATAAGTTAAAACTTATTTTGTGTTGACTTCTTCCTGGTAGAATACAGATAACTCAAAGACATTCTACAGGTTAAGAAATTTAGGAGAATGAATGAACTTCCTTAAGTACTGAAGGAAAATAAGTTGTTTAATTAAATTTAGTATTGACTCATGAAATAGTTTCTCTACACATGATATTGTGCTAGATTTTGGGGGCACAAAGAATGCAATTCTTGTTTTTAATGTATTCATAACCTAAAAGGAAGGAAAGGACATATACACAGATAAATTTAAGCTACCAGATTTGTTGATGAAATTATTCGTGGACTGTTCATTTGCTAATGCACACACACTCTTTTATTTCTTAACAAACTGTCTATTCTACACTTTTTCCACTATAATTACTTCATCAAATATTTTACTTGTTAATATAACAATATTCTTACTTTATTAGTATACTTACTTTATTAGCTACTGGTCAACTACATTTTTGATTTTTATAGATATCTAATATATTTATTTTGGCACTCCATACACAAAACAAAACATTATCAACATTTACTGCACACAATGAATAAGTGAGACCGATACCAATAAAACTGTTGCCAGATGCCCATTTCTGGAAATCAGATGGAGTGTTTTCCCATTTTCTTCCTCAAAATAAATATTACTGGAATGACCTTCATTTGAAATGCCAAACTATACTTTGGTAACATGTCAAATGTATGTCTTCATTCCTTCAAGTCTCTGCATTTGAGTGATTAAGGATATTAATCACTAAATATATAATTAATATTAAGGATAAATGATTAAGCAGGGGAGATACTGACTCTTGTAATGATCATCTGCTGTGGTAATTATTTTACTATATAGCTGGAAAGATAGGTAACATGTAAGACCTCACCGAAATGTAAAAGTGTGTGTATCCATTATCATATTCACTGGACACTTGTGGAATTCCTCAATTCATGTCATTCTCAATTTGAACATGTTTTTATTTTTCCAAAAATCATGCTGTGATACATGAAAAAACTAGCCTCTTAGAATTAACTAGAGAAATTCTTCACTTGGTTTATACTAGATAACAAAACAAAGACCTTTCCGCATTGTTATTTATACAAAAGTATAAGTGTGAATTCTGGAAGAAACAAAGTGATCTTTGTACCATATCAAACAAACATATTCATAACAGAAGAATTTAAAATGCATGTCACTCTTTCTGGAGACAAGGGGGAAGTCAGTATTTATAAATATGGTAAGAGTTTTAATTCAATTCTGCAAGCTAATAACATAGTCAAAGGGTCTTCAAATCACACTGTGGGTGAGAAGGGAGGAGCAGCTGGCTCTGTGCATGCATAAGCCAGGGAATTGTCTAGGGGCTATATTAAAGCCAGTTCATTTGCAGTATGAACATTTACACCTCGTAAATCGGCCATGCTACCAATCAGGGCTTGATTTATTGTTTGCTGATGGTCTAGATTTAGGAAGGTGATGGGAAAATGTTAATAATGCAGGTTCAATTTAATAGTGCGTCATGCAGATACTATGTTTTTTTTCCCTTCTGGAAAGCCGGTTGTTATATGTTTCCTTGAGTGCTTTCAAAGCATAGCCTCACCTCAGGCTTATTTTCTGAGATCATTCAATTTAATTGGGAAGCATTCGGTAAGACATTACTCCATGACAGGTACTTGATTAGGTGAGATGAACACTAATAAAAGCCATTTGTTATCTCCCGTTTCTGACCCTGTTATATAATCCTGCTATCCTTTGAAACTATGAACACTGATTTGGAAATATCCTGGGCAGCATGTGACAAGATTGGTTCTAGAGGCTCACCCTCCTCTGGCAAGGGGTCTTGGTCTTAGGTTCAAGCCAATCTCTTTCCCTTAATGGAATTTGTTAAAGGTTCTGACAACTCACTAACCAGCCAAAAGCCTCAGCCGTCTTGAGGGATCTGGCAGAAGACACCATATTCCTGATTCTGATACCACATTCCAGTTTCTGGCTGAAAATGCAATTTGGCCCTGACATTGTTAATCTAGGTCTGATAGGTGCCCCCCTCCTTTCCACCCTTCCCCCCACCCCATCCTCTGCTCTACTGCAGTGAACTTCATCCTCCCCTTGTTTTCCATTCATTGAGGCAGGTAGTGGTGCAGGGGATAGGCTGTGAGACTTGGAGTCGGGAACACCTGCCTTCAAATCAGATCTCAGACACCTAGTAGCTGTGTGACTCTTGTTAAGTCATTTAACCTCTGTCAGCCCATTTCCTCAACTATAAAATGAGGACAATAACAGCACCTTTCTCCCAGGATTATTGTGAGATTCAAATGAAATAATAAAGTTCTTAGCACAGAGCCTGGCCCATACTACACATTATATAAATGTTAGTTTGTTATTATTTTGGAGTGGTAAGGAACAGATGAAATGATTTGCAAAAAAAGTGTCAAAGACTAACCCCCTCTTATCATTTAGCTATTAAATTATCACTAAAATGACAGTATAAAGGTCTACATTGAATCTGTGTTTTTACCTGTGCCAATAAATAAGACATCATATTGTCCATCTTCAGCTTCAACTCGATCAACTGCTATCTGTTTCAGGTTATATTTTCCATCTGTTTTTACTAGGATTGGCCTCTTATGAACAGGTTTCACAGGCTGATGCATTAGTGGGTGACTTCTTGCAAACCGGATTGCATCATCGGGATAATCCTTGGTGGTGCCATATTTTCCTCCATTCACCTTGCTGGCACACTACATAAATATAGAGTTGAGAGTCAGGGTTTTCTGTTTCTTTGTTTTCTGTTTTATTTTGCCATGGGAGACATTCTTGTACATTCCCATTAATCTTCTGTAGGATGAATTCAGGGTATAGTCTTTGCTCAATCACTAACCATGTATTTTACAGAGACTTTTCAATAAATAATGATACTTCAGCAAAAGTAAGATGCAGCTTTTGGAATTGGTAATGATAACCTCTATTGTTTAGAAGACACTAAGCTCACAACTAGAGACATACATAAAGCATTATAAGTTTCAGGAAATTTTAATGTAGTATTTTCATAATTAGAAGTTTTGGGGTTTTTGTAATGGAAGATGTAATACAGAATAAAACTTTCTCACATTAGTCTAAATTGAAATAACTTTTTATGTTATAAATTTGCTTGCAAATGCATATACCAGCTTTAATTCTGAGACTTTCTCCCCAAAATCTTCTGAAATTGCCAGAAACTTCTCCCCAAATAGCTAAGAATTCTGTCACTATGACAATGCTTGTACTAGAAAACATGTAAATTCTAATTCATTCTCACAGATACCTATTTTGTAATCTAATGACCATCTTTTTTGTAATGACTCCCATTGTAGAAATTTAGAATAGAATTAAAATTCTATAGAATAGAATTTTAGAACCTCAAGGGACAACATCATTTAAAATTCAACATGGTTAATTGTCTAATAAGAAAAACTCTATTTAATTGCTGGGATTTGTTAAAACTATTTTTGTTGTGTTTTTTGGAAGAAGCCAAATAAAATGAGAAAACCAGAAACATTTGTGGTCTTAAATCACTAACTCTAAGATGCAGAAGGAAAATTAAACATATTTAAAAACAAAATGCACAGCAGCACCCATGAATTATTGAATAGAATTCTCAACAGCATTAAGTTTCATTCTAATTTCTACCTTGTCATTAAGAGCCCATTTCCCTCTAGGACCAGCAACCTGGTGAATTTTGATTGATGAAATTTTCTAATTGAAGAGACAGGAGTCTGCTAATTACAACAGCTTGTAAGTAGTTCTATTTTGTAACTGGTATATTTTTCAATGATCTGGTAAGAAATCAGGTAATGCTCCTCATTTTAGCATGAATTTTTCACTTTAGCATATTTTTATGATTTATAATTGAAACCATTTATGTCCAAGTTGGAAGCATTTCAGGAACCAGTCACTTCCTCTAAATCTCCTTTAAGACCATGTGGTTTTAGGAAGCATTTCTAGCAAACCCACAGGAGTAGGTTCCCTTAGTTTAAACAGTAATTTCAATCAATAGAGTGAAACAAAATACACTTTATGTCTTACTGGAAATAATAATTTTAAGCTAGCAGGAGACAGTGATTGAAATAGTAAAGTCTTACACTTGTTAAGAAGAGGTAACGTTTGTTTCCACTTTTGGTTTTGGCTCTGAAAAAATGGTTTCTACTTGGACTTCCAAGTAATTGTGTAATCAACAGAGTGATGGAATTTCACCAGGCCCTCATAAAAGAGTGGAGTTTGAATTGTATGACAAGTTAAATGTTTGCTTTCCATGGACCACATAACACATACAATGATCCTGCATTTTTCCAACCTAGTTGCCCTCAAGACACATAATACAAAACATAACCATTTGTAGACTCTTGTTCCAATTAAAACCATAAAAGTTTGAATGGACAGGCAAAGAAAAAGTTCTCAGTAGCATCAATTCAACAACAAATAGTGGAGCTTCCTGTCCTTGTAGAAATTCTTTTGCACTTCTGTAGAGATTAGAACACTAGATTTATAGTGTGCAGAACTGGTTTTGAATCGCATTTCTGCCATACAACATGAATGACCTTATTAGGCCCAAGTCTCTACCTCTCTATGCTTTCAGTTTTTTCACTGGTAAATGAGGGCTAAGATTCCTTCCACCTATAAATCTTGTAAGACTATTACATGAAATCATAATTCTCTTGAGGAGATTCAGAGAAAGCTTATTTAAATTTTACTTGACCAAGTCACAACATGTAAGTTATTAGGTATATGAAACATTTTAAAAGTTAGCTATTACATTTCTACCTTTCTTGGCACTTCTCAAATACATATTAACTTGAGACTACCTAGATAACAAACTTTAGTGGTAAACTCAGAATACAATCAGGTATTTGATCCTTGTGGTTAATTGCTTCACATCAAGAACATATTTCTCTTTATTTTCATGATCAGATTCTCTGTTAAAAAGGAAAAAAAAATCATCATGTGGTAGCCAATTATCAGATGATGAGAACTGTGAAATATATCCATTAAGTTAAAATCACCCTATTATACCCTAACTTATTTTCAACAATTCTGAAAAGAAAATGCATGCATATATGTGTATTTATATATATGTATGCATGCATATATATGTCCTCCTCTCCCCACCCCTGCTTTCCAGGATATGTGTCAACTAGGGAGCATGGGAAATTTTTCATCTTTTCTTTTGTAACTATATAATTATTTGTAATACATCTTTACCTTTGAGCATATATAGCAGATGCTTAAGAAATTCTTGTAGACTGATTTCATTCTGGGATGCATGCTTTTAAAGTAAGGACTGTGTTGTATTCTTTAATGTATTCCCAGTACTGAACACACTTCCTGGCACATAATAAAAATTTGATAAATACATATGTTTTGATTATTTGTATTTCACAAGTGCCTACCTTGTGTCAGATATTAGGGAGACAAAGATCAAACAAAACAAAATAGTAACAACAGTTGTTCCTCCTCACAAGCAACTTGTATACTATTAGAAAGACAGCATTTACACAGGATCATAGACCTATAAGAGAAAGGACTTCAATGGCCTTCTAGTCCAACACTCTAATTTCACACATGAGAAAACGGGCCAAGGGAGTTTAGATAACCCTTCCAAAAGGGGACGCATATTGTGTTAAAGGTAGGATTTGGACTAGTTCTTTGATGTCTGTCTTTTCTTTGGACAAGATATATAAGCACATAGAAAATAAATACAAAATAAATAACAGGTGATTATTGTAGGGGGGATAAACTGAGATGATCAGACCAGTTCTCATGCAGAAGACAGGATTTAACTCTTTATTTTTCATAGACGACATTTACGATATGGTCTTTTAATTATTCAAATAATCATACAAAGAAATATTGATTGTAGAATATATATACATATGTGTATGAATCTAATAAATATTTTTTTCCAAAGTTAAATGCTTAGACTTACAGAACCAGGTCTTGGATAGGGGACTTTTCCTTCATACAGTGACCAGTGGTATTCAGGTCCTTCCTTATGTGCATATGGTCCATTAAAAGCAGCACGGATACTTGCCATATGATAGACACAAATAGCATACCCCCTGAATATGTTACTAGAAAACAAAAGAAAATGCTAGATAAATAACTCCTTTGCAAAAGGCTTCAAGAGGCTGTAGAGTCGAAGCTTTTTGATTCTGGGAGAATTTAGAAGAAATTAGTATTCATTGAATTGGTAAGGACCTCTTCCAATTCCTCGAGTCCCCATGTTTCCTGTTTCTTAGGCCAAATATAAACCAGCAAAATGATATTTCAAAGTAAAATAATTATTCAAATCTTAACAAAACTTTTTTTCTTAATGTAGCTATTTTAAGTGAAAGTTATTTTAATTGGCCCGAATTTGCTGGATGATTGCATTTCTTCAATTTCTGTGATTCTTTATTGCTATTTATTTGACTTTATATGCATACTCATCATCAAAAGTTATTGAATGTCATGTACATCAACAAATGAAAAAATGTTGTTGATTTTTAACTTAAAAGGTTTTAAGAATGTTAAAATGTCTGTGTGTTCAAAGGTGGAAACATCAAAGTAGTCAAGAAACTGTGACTGGAAATAATTTTCATTGGTTGATATTAAAATTTTGCTCAGGCTTCTTTGAGTATGAAGTTCAAACTCAACTGCTCAAAAACCATATATTCCATTTTGATCAATTTGCTAAACGTTCATTAAGCACCTGTTAGGGGCTTGCTACTGTGTTAGAGACTAGGGACCTAAAGACAAAACAGCAAAAAAGTGAAATGATAATGTTGGCTTCACTTCTTTGTCATATTCCCTAATTCACTCATTCGTTAAGGAAAACAAAATAGCAACTGATCTCAAATTAATCATAAAGTCAACCAGCAACTACTCATCTGAACACAATTCAACATGCAAATATTACAGTATTAAATGAAGTGTACTTAAATTGTTTCAGAAAGAGAGAGAAAAAAGGTTATTTATGCAACAGAATACGGGTATACTACATATTGCATAAATTTTTTGTTTATATACCAAATTTTATTATTGACTGTTGAAAGAATCTTAGAAGTATTTTTAATACTAAAATAATTTGTAAAGTATTTTTTATTTTAAAACTCTGTATTTTAAGGATAAGGAAGCTAAGGTAAAAGGAAAAGTAACTTGCCTAAAGTCCCTCATCTAACAAGAGGATAGAGTCAGGATTAAAACTGAGGCCTTCTCACTTCAAAGGTGGTGTTCCTTCCTGTGAACATCCACCAAAATCTTCTCTTCTGTACCTGAGAGGGCATTAGCTTGTTCTCAATGCTCCTGAGTAAGGGTGGGATAACTAATTTTGCTTCACTGCATCATGGCTCTCTCTTTTGTTTTCTTTGCCTCTGTTTCCATGTGCTTCTATTTCTGGGGGCATGTAGTTCCAACTCTTCTGTGGCCACATGGTCACTTAAGCCCATTGCTTGCAGGAAAGGCACAAAGAAATTGGAGCCAACATGGCTTCTTTATATCCATTACACTTCTGGTTCACTCATTTCTAACTGAACTGCATTTCTCTTCAATTTTCCTATTAATTGCACTAACAATGGAGTGGCCCAATGAGCCACTAAACCTGGCCCTGGTTCAGGGCTAGTGAAATTCATCAAAAAGTGATTTTGACTCTTTGATACCTAAAACTAGGTGAGTTCACACTTTATCAGAGAGATGACAAAATAAAAGCCTAACCTAGTTAACAAAGGGTTAACCTGGCCAAGGAGTAAATACTTAACAAGAGAATTTCACCTCTTTTAAGGAGATAAATGTGAATTCCTAGAGGTCCTTACCAGTATCTTCTTGGGCACAACCCCTTACTTCTACTGATTTTATATTACATTTTATCTACACATGGAAGGAAAAATCAGGAAAACTAAATTAAATTGTTTATTGTAGGCCCCAACTGGAAAATTTCTTCAATGGGCTTCTTTCTGTTCATATAAGTTAAAGGTAGTACCTTTAACAATGCATGGCATTTGGTATTTTGCAGGAATAAATAGAGAGCACAGTCCTTACCTTGAAGAGACTAAGTATTCATACGCAGATGAAACATGAACTCAAGAAATCTAGGGAATTATCATAGGGGAAATTAGAAAGCACTACGAGGTAAGACTGTGTAAACTGTTTTATACACTTGCTGAAGACAAAAGAGAAAGAGGAAAAATAGACATTACTATGTTCATAATGGGATGTAGTCAGTTGATCAGGCATCCTAGCAGTGGTGATTTTTGAAAAGGTCTATGAGTTTGTAGAAAGGTCTATGAGTTTGTGCAAACAATTCCTGGAAGAGGAAACAAAAGATGAAACCACCCACTCAGAAGGAGCAAATAAATGTTGGAAATCAGAGAGTTACTGAATCACCTCAGGTAAATAAGAGAGATGATGTTGGGTAATGATTAGATATGACATTGGAATGATGGGCAGGAAGGGACTGAGTGTTAGGCTAGAAAATATTTGATTTAACTTGAAAAACAGAATCAGTCAGTTGAGGGTCTTAAACAAGAGGTGATACGCTGATAATTATGTTCAAGGGGCATTATTATGAAATTTGTGTGAAATTGTGAACTGAGTGGGAAGATTAAGAAGGGAGCAGTAGATAAGCTCCTATATTGAGATTGTAACTTTGGAAGCAGAAAGGAAACTGTGTATATAAAATAGGGGATAAAAAAGAAGTTAAAACACCTTAAGAGAGAAGCCTTGGTAACAAGAAGGCTCACGAAAACTTGTCCACATTTCTTACTTCTACCAAATTTATTAAATACTCACCTTGTTGTATTAAAGAGCCCAAATATCACAGGATTTTTATTATCTCTTGTATGTAGCAAAAAAATATCTTCTACAAAATTAAAACAGAATTAATATATTTCTAAGTGTGCTAATAATCGTTATATTGTCAACAATTTTGTATTATCCCATGTTATGCTAATTTAACATGAGAGTTTACAAGCTACAAACTTTTTAAAGATTTTGTCTTAGAAAATAATACAAACATAAACAAATCATACCAGACTAAAATATAGTTAGTCTGATGCTTTATAGCTGAACTACAAGGCAAGGAACCAGAAATACTGACCCCAGGGTAATTCGATGGACCAAATTTTTGGTTCTATGTCCAAATTTCTAACATAGTGTAGATACAGCTAGATTACAGAAAGTAGAAAATCCTTCTAAGATATGTATTTATCAAATATCATGTAGAACTAATTATCCTTACAGGTAGGTGCCAAATAGTGGGCATAAAATTGTCACAAATGTCATATAATAACTTTTAATTCCACCTATGATACTTACCTAATTCATCAAAGTGGGTGTCAATGCCATTCATTCCAGGCACTGAGCAAACCAACCTTGCCTTAAGGAAAGTACTCCATTTATTTACTAAAATTCTCTGCCCTCCCACATCATTCTGTTAAAAAAAAAGAAACATTTATTAGCACTTCATAATGTGTCTGAAAATGCATAATTATGAAAACCATATTTCCATATGATCATAATTTTTAATGTGCAAAATGTATAATTTATAGAAAAACATTTAAATTTTACTAGGGACTGACAAAATCTCTAAAACATAATGCAGACAATGAAAGGTTCCTCAATGTCAGGATATTTCCAGTGATGTTTATGAACTGTTAATTGTAATTTATCTTAGCATATATTAGCCAATCAGCAATTACCAATAACAATCACTGCACAAATTTTTTTCATTGCTAATTATTGTAATTTTATCACCTACAGTTTCTAACAATATTTACTCTACTATTGTAAGCATGCATTTTCTTCTCTTTTATTTTTAAATGTATTATTTTGGACAGAGTACAAAAATTATGAAAACACAAATTAATACATATCTAAAACTAGTTTACTTAGCTGATAAAATGACCAGAGATCCTTCCCCACCCCACACCCCATATGTCTAGGTATGCCAGAATGTAATCATTTGCAATGACCATTTATTTTCACTAGACAGAATGAAGCAGATATATTTCAAAAGAGATAGTCTGATCCTTTCTGTCACATTTTCTATCCTCTTCTTTTTGCCACTAACTTTGATTTTAATTCCGATACACTATTTAATGAAACATATTACAATATTATAAATATTGTAGTACAAATTAAAATTTTATATTTTTATTTATTTAAATTTTATTTAATTTTGTAAATTTTAAAATTGTATATTCATATTTAAAAATTTAATTTTATAAAATAAAATTAAAAGCTGATAGATCTCAGTGAAATCTGTTCCTCTAATTATTATAAATGTGTATTTGTATGTATATGCACATATGTGTATATATAAACTGATGAATAAATTATATTGGCATGTGTTTATGTACACACATGTATATGCATGTGTATACAAACATAGACAATACAGATATATACTACACATATGTGTGTGTATATATAAATATAAATATATATACAAATACATATATGCATATATATACATATATATGTATATATCAGGCATGACTTCAGCAGCATAGTTATCACTGAGGAAATTTTGGTGTGTTGTATACGAATATACAATAATGATCAGTATCATTTATGTAACAGTTTTACATTTTCAACATGCTTTATATACATTGTTTCATTTGGTCCTCACAATTATCCTCCATGATAGTTGCTACAGATATTATTATTCCATTATACAGAGGGAGAAATCAGAGTTCATAGTGTTTAAGGAATTTAGTCATGGTCACATATATAATAAATTTGAGAACAATAGATCTATCTCAAGGGTCTTCCATCTCTAAGACCAACACATAATCTCTTGGTCAGCCATTCTGACCAACAGTCAGTGTCTGATTCTTCATGACCCTGTGGACCATAGCACACCAGTACCATCCATGGGATTTTCTTGGTAAAGATAATGGAGTAGTTTGCCATTTCCTTCTCCAGGGTATTAAGGCAGACAGAGGTTAAGTGCCTTTCTCAGCATCTCATAGCTAGTAAGTGTCTGAGGCTGGATTTGACTTCAGGCCCAATATTCTACCCACTGAATCACCTAGCTGACTTCTGGTATATATTATATCATATCACATTGACACTCCATGATGTAAAATTGGTTTAGTCTTCTATAACTGGAAAGAATGCTTTTCTTCTGATACATTGTTCAAACACCATGCATAGAAATAAATGAAGGAACTAAGTTGTACATTTTCTAAATGTAAAGTGATAGACAACCACCACTACAGTTTGAACTCCTTGAATGAAGGATAATGAAAACCCCCTTATTCTAAGTGTTTTTTGCATGTAGGAGGCATATAAGCATATGCATATATATATAAAATCACTAGAGACTACTGTTTGAGAGAGATGGTACACAATGAGGGATTGTTTATGTTTAGATATAACAATCTAAGTAAATGAGAGAGACTCTCTTCAGTCACTTATGAGGTTTATAAAGATATATTGGTGAGCATACAGGAGAACATTACCATATTTGTCTGGAATGAACTCCAGTTAAAAAGTTTGACTAGAAATTTGCTCTTGTACACTCAGAACAATTTTAGCTAAACTAAGGCATAAATAAAAACAAATAGTTATTATTATCAGTTAATCCATCTGGTAAAAATTTCCTATTAGAATTAAAGCCCCTGCCTTTCCAATTCTGATCAAGACTAATAAGGGGTAACTGGTGGCTTAGGTAGAAGTGATGGGAACCGTGGGAGGAAGCAATAAGTTGACCTTTGAATTTTTGACAGAAGAGTTGAGAGGAAAATCTGTCCATAATGTAACAGTCATTCCAAATGTGGGAAGAATATAATTAAAGGGCTCATGGTGAAGTTGGGAAAGATCACAAATTAAGCAGGGAAATTTGGTGCAGAAATTATGGTAGACTATCAAGAATGAAATTTGGTAAAGTCCTTATAATAACGAGGAAAAGGGGAGTTACCAAGTAAGACTGATGTGGATGTACAAGGAACCGATCAACCAATTTAGAATTGACCAAAAGACAAGGACAGAGTATGAAAGAGAAAGCAAGTAAACAAGGATAAATAGAAAAACATGCCATGATCACATAGAAATAGAATCAGAGCCTGTTTAAGTCATTAAAATATGCTGAGGTTGACAATGAAAGGTGTTTTTTTTAAATCAGTTATTTTGTAGCAAAGAGGGTGATCACAAAAAGCCGAGGACACTGCTTAAAGTGTGTGTGTGTGTGTGTGTGTGTGTGTTCATCCTTCATTGCTGAAGAAGACTATGCCATCACAGAAATGATGACATGACTTGCACTTGACTTTGTTTTGAGTGAGGGAGGGCTATGCAGGTCACCAGCCTCACTTCTCCTCCAGAGTCATCTGAATCTAGTGACCACATATTCATCAGGATGACTGGAGATGACCCAGGATGAGGCAACTGGGGTTAAGTGACTTGCCCAAGGTCACACAACTAGTGAGTGTCAAGTGTCTAAGGTGAAATTTGAACTCAGGTCCTCCTGATGCCTGCACTGGTGCTCTATCCTCTGCACCACCTAGCTGTCCCACATAAAGTACATGTATAACAATAATGAAAACCAAAGAAAAAGTAGAGCTATTCAACATTTTATTTTTGCCTCTCTTTTCTGTGAAGGAGAATGGTCTTCGGAGTTAAAAAAGACAGAATAAAAAATAACTATGAAGGAGATAAAGTCAAATATAAGACAGATATAGTAAGAGAGCACATAGTTCTACTTGTCACTGATGAACATAATTTCAGAATAATAAAAGAACATATGGAACCAGAGCAAGTGCAAGTGATGTTTGAATGATTATAGAAGATGGAAGAGGTGCTGCTAGAACGGAGACAGGTAAATAATTAACTAAATAAAAAAGCAAAAGAACAAGTGAATGAATGAATGGATACAAAATAAGAGAATGAGATTTGTTTGGTCAACTTCTGTTCCAGGGAAAATTCTAGCACACATTATTAAATAGTTGCTTAGTACACATCTAGAAGCAAAAAAAAAATGATGATCTCTGGGAAGTTATACAATTTCCTTTTTTGTCAATGTTATTAGAGTGCTCAATCAGAGAAATGCTATAAATATAGTAATCTTGATTTTTGCAAAATATTTGAAAAATTTATCATTTAGAAAAGATGTAGAGCTATTGGATATTTAGGCACTTTTAAAACTGGTTGAATGGCTGGTTTCAAAGAGGAATCATTTAAAAAAATCCAATATCATTGTTTTTTTCTTGTTTAATTTTTAAAAATTTTCTACATTAATTTATTTTCTCTCCCACTTACTCCCTCTGTGAGTAATAAAAAAGGTAGAAGAAACTCTCATAATAAATATCCATAGTCCATTAATCAAATTCTAAAATTTGATTCATTCTTCATTTTGTGTCCATCACCTCCCTAGAGAAGTATCATTAATGTTTTAATGTTGAGGTAGAAGGAGATCTCTAGTTTATTGTTCATTCATTTGGTCATGTTCAACTCTTTGTGACCCCATGGATCATAGCATGCTAGGCTATTCTATCCTCCACTATCTCCTAAAATCTATTCAAGTTCATGTTTGGTGCTTCTATGACACTGTCCATCCAAATCATCCTATGCAATCCCCTTCTTCTTTTTTGCTTTCGATTTTTTTCCAGCACCAGGATCTTTTCCAATGAGTCCTGTCTTCTCATTATGTGCCCAGATATTTAAGCATGGTCACTGCCTTGTCATTGTGGAAGGGCTTTCATAGCTCAGTGAAACTATTGAGATATACCTTGCATGATGACCAAGATGGACAGACCTTATTGGAGAATTGTGACAAATGGTAATCCACTGGAGAAGGAAATGGCAAACCACTCCTGTATCTAGAAAAGAAAACCCCATGGTCTCCAGTTAAATGCCCAGGAAATCTGACTTTGTTCTTATACTAGTTAGCAGTTTTATTAGACTTAGATAAAGGGATGATGGAATGCTTATCAAATTCACAGGTGACATAACACTAGATTAATCAAAGCATTGATTGTCAATATTGTAATCCCAGGAGATCAAAGTGGTCTAGTGTCAGGCTAAATCAAATGAGATGTAATTTAATGATGATAAATGTAAAGGCTAAGTATCACAGATTAAGAACTGGAAGGAATTTATAGAATTTGTTCTTGATGATAATGAAGTCATTTTACACATGAGGCGACTGAGGTCCATACTGATTGCAACTTGACCAGGATTGGATTACCTGTATACAGAGAAGCTCTTTGGCAGTGGCAACACAATTTGCTATCATTAAGAGATCAGTTTTCAATATATTGAAAAGATGGAATTTCACTTGCTTAGTAAAAATTATGGTGTTTATTACTTTCAAAAATGTGATAGATAAAAAATTAATAAGCATATGACTATATAAAACATTACCATCCCTATGAAATCTTTAGGAGAATAAAGAAGCATTCCCTGAGTACATCCCTTGTTAAAGTATGAGAAGGGAACAGACTTTTTGCAAATAATATGCTTTAGTAGCCCACAACTTCACTGTCACAAATTTATGAAAAGATTAACAAAATACAGGATCCATTTTTGTCTATTATTTGTTGATTACAAAAAGGTTCAATGAGCAAAATGTGACCACAGATGCATGCATAAAATCATGCACATCAAATGCATTTATAAAAATAAGGCAATATTTCTTGAATGATATAACAACAGTGAGAACTTTGAAGATGCCCTGACTGTTAAATTATTTACCAACATTATGGAGTAAGTCTAGGAAAGAATATAAATGCTCAAAAAATTCCAAGAGATGGTGAATTAATGTTCCTATTTGTGGATGACATGGTCATGATTAAATCAGACAAGACATCATTGAGCCTTTTAAATGATTTAACCAATAATCATGCAAAAAGATTTAGATAATATATAAGAGAAAAAAAATAGAAGAATGGCTACTGTCCAGACTATGATATACTGTTGGATAGACCAGTCATGGAATGGGTTTATGAAGAACAATGAACTTGACCCAGAATTATATAAAGGAAGAAGATGGTCTGGAATTATATAGTACCTTTAATTATCCCTGAAACAAAAATCCATCAAGATTCTTATGGTGATGTCATATATCTGGAAGTGATGATACACCTGTCTCTAAAGAATTAAAGCTGTGACTCAAAGTGCAATTAGAGAGGCACATAACAGGCTTGAGTTCCAGGGTGTAACATATTGTCTATGAAGATTGTGCAGAAAGGTAAAAAAGGATATCAAAAAGATGCATGACTGGAAAATTGGAGTGATTAGAGACTTGAGGGAGAGGGACCAACTTTATCTTTCCTAAGAACTGATCTGTATTTTTAATGATAACCTCTCAATCAAAGAGATAGGAGCATAGATTTAGATCTGGAAGGTAATTTAGAGGTCCTCTAATTCCATTTCCTTATTTTACATATGAGAAAATTAAGAACAAAAAAAGTTACATGACTTAGCCAAGGTCATATAAGTAGTAAGTGAAAGAATCAGGGTTTGAACTCAGGTGCTCTGACTCCAAATTCAACAGCTGACTTCGGCATTCTTTTGAGTTTAACACACTAATATTTTATATTCCATGTGAAAAACACTGATTTTTAAAAGGTAAGTCACATCATTTAGAGTATTCAAACTAATATTTTTAACTTTAATAAATTATTCAAGTTACCAAAAAAAAAAAATTCCTTGTGAAAGAGCCTCACTCCTAAAACCATGAGCTCGGATGGGTAAACTTTTACCTTCTCTAGAACCAGACTGCCCCAGTCTCAGTCCCTTCCTCTTTCCAACTCTATTTCCCCATATATGTTGTGTTCTCTCATTAGAATGTATGAGGACACAGATTATCTTGTTTGTATCTTCATATCCTTATTGTTTGACATAGTATTTGGCACGTAGTAAATAAAGATTCCAGATGACATCCCTTAAAGTTTATAGATTTCTGAATTCCCATAGTAATACTTATTCAAACTAAATTATGGATTATACATGATATGGAAATAACCAACCGACAAACTGATATTCTCATGAATTAATTGTCAGGATGGGAATATAAGCTTCTGTTAAAGTAATATTCCGATGGCACCTTGTGGATGTGTGTGACCTTAGGCAGGTCAATGCACTTCCCTGTCCCTCATCCTCTTTATCTGTAAACTAAGAGACTGAACTGAAAGACCTCTAAAGTCTCTACTTGCTCTAGTTCTGTGATCATTTTAAGCTATTAAAACAATTTACTAAGGGTACTAGAGGAAGTATCCACCTGAATAAAGAATGGCTTTTTTGAAGTATTGACAGACTCAAGAGTAAAATAAAAAGCAATGGTCATAAGGTTTAATTTATAGAAACTGAATTCAACCCAACTTTTTCATATGTGTAGGTATAATATTAAATATTCTTAATTTATTGATATGTATTTCTTTAATTGGAAAGACATAAAATTGTCATTGTTTCCTGGTAAGAGACTGTTTTACTTTATTTAACTAACAAGCATTAATTTAGTACCTAGTAACTTCGGTTTAACGAAAATACTTTTAAAGATGACACAACATTCAATTTTTAGTAAGTTTTTTTTTTTTTTAGCATAAATATTGTGACAACCAAGCTTAAAATGCTGCAATAATGGAAGTCTTACCGCACATACTCTTCCCACTCTGGTGTAAATTGTGTGTGCGTTGTTTTCTGACTCCAGTGCCTTTTCAGTAAAGAAGAAATATACTTTGTTGTCATCTCGGTCTTCGTTGTCAGGAATCATATAAGAACCTACAAACTTAGGTTCTTTAGAAAAGTAAAAAAGAGTGATTTCATTAAATCTTTAAAATTTTGTTTTGAAATCTCCTTTTCCAATAAATAAGAAAAAATGAATGCATTTCCTATATCTACAAAGAGACAGCTCTGTCAGAAGCAAATCATTCTAAAATATTAGAAAAACAAATAAAAGACCTCTAGTTGATCAAATGGAGGTGTGGTAAAGAATTAGGAAAATACATCAAAGATGAGAACAATAAGAAACATTGACCATGAACCAACATGTAGTATTCTTCCTTCTTTTTAATAAAAATTGACTTTAATGCAGTGAATGCATTTTTAGCTATAATGCAACATCACTTTCCCTTAGATGCTGATAATATTTTCCCACTGGATTACACTGAGAAATGGCTCTAAAATGAAAATAATGTATAATGACCTAGGGTTTTCATAATTTAGAAACTTTGTGTGTTTTTTTTTCTTTAGATGGTGTATTTGATGAACCTTATAATATCAGTAAGACTTGAAAATGCAATAATTTTTTATGGAAAAAATCTCTGGAATGTGACTTTCTATTAAACAAAACATATAATTTCATATGATAATATATGAAGATATTAGTGATCAGAATTTAAATACCATATCTAGAAATTGTTGAAGATACTTCCTAGATTGTTATTCCTTTCTAAAATGCAATATGGCTTCATGAAATGGTATCAACCTGATGCAAATATACAGTTAATTCAGTGAGGGAAAAATACACTAAGGGTTTAACGTGAGCAAAACATCTGATTGGATACCTGTGTGTTTGTATGTGTGTTTAACATTTCAATTCACTGCTTTAGTGCCTTTTGAATATAGTTTCAGAATATGCATTTCCAAAACAATAAACCTGTTATAGTATCTGTAACAACTTATTTGAGAGACTCAAGATATATATAAACTATGTATATTATCTTTATTTTGAGATTATTTAACTTTATTTTAAAGAATAAAGTCATATTCATACATTATGCCTGGCATAATGTATTAGACGATATAAATGAATAGTGTGTGTGTGTGTGTGTGTGTGTGTGTGTGTGTGTGTGTGTGTAAGCCGCTAAGTAGCGCAACACAAAGAGTGCAGGGCCTGGAGTCAGGAAGACTCATCTTCTTAAGTTCAAATCTGGTCTCAGACTTTTATTAGCTCTGTGTTTGTGTGTGTGTTTGTGTGCATGTGTGTGTGTGTGCGTGTACTGTTCAGTCGTTTCATTCATGTTTAGACTCTTCTAAAACCCCTATTTGGGGTTTTCTTGACAAAGATTCTGGAGAATTCCATTTCCTTCTACAGCTCATTTTACCGAGGAGGAAACTGAAGCAAAAACTAAATGACCCAGGGTCACACACCTACTATATAAGGCTGTAATTGACTTTGAGTCCAGCACTTTGTCCAGTCTGCCTCTTAGCTGTGCGTGTATGTATGTATGCACATATGTGGTGTGTGTTGTATGTGTTTGTGTACACATGTACGCATACATGCATCTATGTAATTGTAGAGGTATATAACTACAGACATACATGATAGAGATATGGATATAGATCTGGATATGCATGGATGTTGCATGAAGCAGATTTAGGTTTGATGTAAAGAAAAACTTCCTAATAACTGGAGTTTTCCCTAAGTGGAATAGGCTCTCATTGTGGGTAATAGGAACCACTGACTACACCTCAATCACAGGTTGGACGAATATCCTTCTGAAATTTGGCAGGGCTTATTTTTCAGGTATAAAGTGGACAAGAAGACCTCTGAAGTCTGTCCTTATTTTGAGATTTTGAGATGCTGGGATATTCAGAAAATATTAGAGAATATTTGACAGTATATTGAGAGTTTGAAGTGGAACTCTAATAAAAACAAATAACTTGTATCAAAAACTTATTTCTGAACTCTATAGTTATACTATAGATAAAAAGGCATCAACCTTTTTATCCCATCAGAGTACTCCTTCAGCTGTACCTTTCAGCAGACGCTCATCATCATGTTCAGTCCGAATGTGTGCCATACGGCCCAGGCTGCGAAAGATAGCAGCATCTCTTCCCCAGTAGTCACTGTAGAGTCCAGAAAACAGTTCACTTCCTACATAAAAAGGAAACATAAAGACAAATGTAGAGGCAAGCACACCAGCATACAGAGGAGGGCATGCTCTACAGGTTCTTTGATCTGCTTTTCTGAAAGGAAAGAAACTTCTGAGGGGTCAACAATCTAGTTTAGTTACATTCACCAACAAAGAAAATACAAACAGAGAAATAAAGACTAACAGACAGGGCTTCTAACTGTCTGACCATTACATACATACATAGTTACCAGAGCACCAACATCTGGGTTTTCAAAGGGCGGGAAGGGGGTAAGTGAGGGAGAGAGGTGGCTAACCAGAGACTCACCTGGCACAGGAACCTATTTCCAAAGAAGCCCCCAAAGCAAAACCTCACCTCAGAGTACATATACACTTTTCAGAGCCAGAGGGTAGGACCCTCTTGGCCCAGTGCCTCATTAGCAATTGAAAAAGATATAGACCTTCCTGTAAAATGAGCCTCCCCAAATCTGAGGCCCATTAATGAGATGGGAAGATCTTACATTAACATAAATCTCATTAACATTACAACAAGTCAATACATCCCCATGGCTTAATAGAGAGTCCACTGTATGTTTTGAAAATAATTCACACAGATAATAATTCTTCTCACATATATGCAGGTTTATGCAGAAAATTATATATACACACATACATAAATGTATATTTTATACATATACACATACTACATGTGTGTATATATTTATATGAAAAATCCAAGAATGTGACTAGAAATGTTTCTATGTCAATCTACCTTCATATATATTATCTAGAATATATATGATGATTAGCTAGACTGATTGATAGATGGAAAGATATATGGTTAAGAATATGAAACAACATTGTGTGATATTGGATACACCTATACACATATAAATATACAAATATAATACTGGTTATTATTATTTATTTTTATTGGCAGCAATAATATTGTTTTATTTTTATATTTCAATGAGATTCACATAGAAAATGTCCTGAGGCAGGGTTTTATTAAATTTATTGTTATTATTATTATAAATATTATAGTGATTATAAGGTAAAGAACTATTCATACTAGCCTCTCTTTTGTAGTCTTTTAAGGTGAAGGAAATCAAACTATATTTTGTGTTCTTGGATAATTTTCCCACTGGAGGATTATGGGTAACTTAGTCTCATTAGTTCTATTGTCTTACTGAGATAATTCTAATAAAAACTGAAATACAAATAAAACTTATAGAAAATGTCTGTGAAGTGTGACTGTTACTGTTCTTTAGCTATATAAAGATATGGGAAGATAGGAAAGAGTTTTCTGTTAATGACAAGTTTTATTAGAAATATTTTTAATTTGATATGTCAAATTTGTTACTATTTAATTTGCTTTATTTAAGAAGAGTGAATAATTTTTCAAATGTTTTTGTTCCTTCTTTTGTGACTTTTTTTCTCATCCAGCGTCAAATGCCCTATTCATTTTGAGTATTATCTTTGTGGATTTGCAGTCAGTAATTTCTGTATTTCAGGCTTAATTAGGTGATTTTTTTTGCATTCACAATACATAAGAACACTAAGGTTTAAAGATTAAGTGATTGGCTAATACCATGAAAGGAACTATTGGTAAGGATCATATTCAAACATAGGTCTTTCAGCTTTCAATTCAGTACTCTTTCCATTGAATAATTCCTAGAGATCTTTTCCTCAAGCATCTTTCTTTTTTCTTCCTTTTCCCTTCCTTCCTTCCTTCCTTCCTTCCTTCCTTCCTTCCTTCCTTCCTTCCTTCCTTCCTTCCTTCCTTCCTTCCTTCCTTCCTTCCTTCCTTCCTTCCTTCCTTCCTTCCTTCCTTCTTTCCTTCTTTTCCTCTCTCTCCATCCTCACCTCCATTTTCATTATCTTGGCTATGTTGCTACTCTTTGTTTTTCAGTCATTCAACAAGCATTTATTAAGATTTTCCTATATTCTAGTTACTGGGCTGAATGCTGAAAACAAAGAAAATAAAAAATAGTCCATGTCTCCAAGGACCTCACATTCTAATGGGGAAGACAAGATAGAAATATACAAAGTAGCTCAATGGTCAACTGAGAAAGAAAGGCAATAACACATGGGAAGTCCTGGAAAGGTGTCCAATAAAAGGTAAAAGCTGAGCTAAATCTTTTTTTTTTTGGTGAGGGGGGTGTGTCTTATTTTAAGTATTTATTTTCAGTTTGCAACATTGACTTCCACATAATTTTGAATTTCAAATTTTCTCCCCATCACCCCCTGCCCCCCTCCCCAGGACCCTGGGTATTTTGATTACCCTTTCCTCCAAATTGTCCTCCTTTCTATCACCAAACTCCTATACCCTTCCCTTCTGTTTTCCTGCAGGGCAATATAGATTTCTATATCACACTGCCTAGATATCTTATTTCTAGTTGCCTGTAAAAATAATTTTAATATTCACTTTTAAAGCTTTGAGTTCCATATTCTCTCCCTTACCCCCTCCCCAATCACCCTCATTGAGAAGAAAAGCAATTTGATATAGGTTACAGATGTGTAGTCATGCAAAACACTTCCATAGGAGACATGTTCTGAAAGACTAACTATATTTCCTTCTATCCTGTCCCATCCTCCATTTATTCTATTCTCTCCTTTGACCTGTCCCTCTATCAAAGTGTTTGCTTCTAATTACCCCTTTCCCCCAATCTGCCGTCTTTTCTATTATCCCTCCTCTCTTATCCCCTTCCTCTCTGCTTTCTTGTAGGGTTAGACAATCTTCAATACCCAATTGAGTGTGCATGTTATTATTTCCTGAAGCCAAATCCAATGAAAGAAAAGCTCACTTATTCTCTCTTACCTTTCCCTTCTTCCCCTCCATTGTAAAAGTTCTTTCTTGCCTCATTTATGTGAGATAATTCACTATATTCTACCTCTCCCTTTCTCTTTCTCCAAATACATTCCTCTCAATACTTAACTTTCTTTTTTAGATATTATCCCTTCATATTCATCCCACCCTGCATCCTCCAGCTCTTTGTATCTCTCTGTCTTTCTCTGTCTCTGTCTCTGTCTCTGTCTCTGTCTCTCTCTCTCTCTCTCTCTCTCTCTCTCTCTCTCTCTCTATATATATATATATATATATATACACATACATGCACACAGATATATATATATATACACACATATACATGCACACAGATATATTTAAGCATGCACACACAGATACACACATACATATATGTATCTATACACACATATACATATTCCCTACAACTGTTCTAATACTGAGAAAAGTCTCATGAGTTAAAAATATCATTTTTCCATGTTAGAATATAAGCAGTTCAATTTTAATAAGTCCCTTATGGTTTCTCTTTCCTATTTACCTTTTCATGCTTCTCTTAATTCTTATATTTGAAACTGAAATTTTCTATTCATTTTGGTCTTTTCAACAAGAATGCTTGAAAGTCCTCTATTTCACTGCAGTTCCATTTTTCCCCTGAAGTATTACACTTAGGTTTGCCAGATAGGTGATTCTTGGTTTTAATTTCATCACCTTTGACCTCTGGAACATCATATTCCAAACCCTCAGATCCCTTAACGTAAAAAGCCGCTAAATCTTCTGTTATCCTGATTGTATTTCCACCATATTTGAATTGTTTCTTTCTGGATGCTTGTAATATTTTCTCCTTGACCTAGGAACTCTGGAATTTGGCTACAATATTCCCAGGAATGGAATATTTTTCCTTTTTCGATCTCTTTCATGAGGTGATCAGTGAATTCTTTTCCTTTATTATTTTACCCTCTGGTTCTAGAATATCAGGGCAATTTTCCTTGATAATTTCTTGAAAGGTGAAGTCTAGGCTCTTTCTTTGATCATGGTTTTCAGGTAGTCCAATAATTTTCAAATTATCTATATTGGATCCATTTTCCAGGTCAGTTGTTTTTCCATTGAAATACTTCACATTGTTTTCTATTTTTTCATTATTTTGATTTTGTTTTATAATTTCTTGATTTCTCATAAAGTCACTAGTTTCTGCTTGCTCCATTCTAATTTTCAAAGAATTATTTTCTTCGATGAACTTTTGGACTTCTTTTTCCATCTGGCCTATTTTGATTTTTAAGGCATTCTTCTCTTCATTGACTCTCTGGACCTCTTTTGCCATTTGAATTGGTTTAGTTTTAAAGATGTTATTTTCTTCAGCATTTTTTGGTGGTTCCTTTATCAAGCTATTGATTCCTTTTTCATGAATATCTTGCACCACTCTATTTCTCTTCCCAATTTTTCCTCTACTTCTCTTACCTGATTTTCAAAATCCCTTTTGAGGTCTTCCATAGCCTGAGACAAATTCATATTTTTCTTGGAGGCTCTGGATGCAGAAGTTTTAGCTTTGTTGTCTTCTGGTTGTGTTTTGATCTTCCTTGTCACCAATGATATAAGAAAATGCCTCTTCTAAGAAGTAAGAATCTACAGCCTGTTTCTTTTTCTCCTGTTTGCTCATTTTCCCAGTCAGTTACTTTACTTCTGAGCTCTTTGTTGCATGAGGGGCTCCAGATTCAGCCTCTACTTCAGCAGTGGCTGCAGCTTCCCTGGGTTTGGGGCTATGGCTGTGACTGAGGCCAGACTAGGCTCCCCTCTCAGCCAGGTAAAAGACCCTTGCCACTGATCTTTGAAGCTGTCTGGTGTTTGTGGGTTGAGAAGTCTAAAAACCACAACATCTGTCAGAAGTTCAGTCCTCTAAGGTCTGCTCCAGCTGTGTCCATGCTGGCATGGCCCACATTCTGCTTCTAGGCCAATATGATAGACCCTTTCTGTTCACTTTCCAGATTGTCTTGGGCTGGAAATTTGCTTCAGTTTGTCATTTTATGGCTTCTGCTACTCTAGAAATTTTTTAGAGTCATTATTTACAGGATTTTTTAGGGATATGAGGCGAGGGCCAGTCCCCTCTTCTACTCTGCCATCATGGCTCCACCTCAAGTTGAGCTAAATCTTGAAGGAAAGTAAATCAAGGAATCCAAGAGGTATAAGAGAAGAGCAAAAAACATTCTAAGCATGGGGGATAGTCAGTAAAAAGGATTAGAGATGGAATTATATGAGAGGAAGTATTCAATTGGCCAATAACCAATTATTAAGGGTCTACTATTTGCCAGGCACTGTGCTAAGTGCTGTGGGTAGAAACAAATGAAGATAGTCCCTGACCTCCAGGAGCTCCTAGTTTAATGGGAGAAACAACAAGCAAACAAATGATTACAAACAAGTCTACATAGGATAAATAGGAAATGATTAAAAGAAGGAAGACATTAGTATTAAGTGGGCTGGGAAAAGCTTCTTGTAGAAGATAAAATTTTAGTTGAGCTTTGAAGGAAGCCAAGGAAGCCAGGAAGTGGAGAACCAAGAGAGGAATAACAAGTAGACCAGAATATGTGGAGATGGGAAAAATTAAGATTGGAAAGTTGGGTTCTAGAGAGGTTTAAATTTTAGGTATTTCAAATTTCTGGAACAAGTTTATATTTTCAAAGTCTATGGTTGATATTACTTGCTTTAATTTTGGTCATCTTACAAATTTTGTCTTTTAGAACTCAATATAGAAAGTTAGATCTAATATACTTTTAAGTATAAAAACATATGCTCTGTATATCTCACATCATAGAAAATACAATGGCTTTCATTTGTAAATAACACTTAAAATGTAATCTACCGATGGATTATATAGGTTGTTGACTGAACAAAATTCTTAATTACAGAAAACATGCCTTTTAAACTAAAATGTTCTTTCTAAACCACTAGATGGCAACCCTATGATATCAAATACAAATCCAATTCAAGTAAGCTGTTAGGACAAATGGAAAAAAAATTCTGATCCTCAGACTTATTTCACTTCTTTTTTCTTCTGTACATCACAAAACAAAAGGGTTTATGAACAATTCATATAACCCAGAATATGCATGTTACATCCAAGTATCTGTACAGGTGTTAAATCCCATTTGCTGTTTAATCTATACCAAATGTGCTTCTTTTAAAAATTTAGCTTTCTACCGGAAGGGAAAAATTCTCCTTTTATATCATATTATGAGGGACAAAAAGTGGATGTAATGGACAACCCAGATTTAGAATAATGTTGGCCCAAAGGGGAAGGGCATGAAAGACAGAGAGAAAGAGAGAGAGAGAGACAGACAGACAGAGACAGAGAGACAGAGAGAACAAACTAGAGTAGAATCTAAAAAATTAATCAAAATGAGACAAATCAGAAGAAAGATACTTAAGTAGTGTTTCTTAATAGTATTTAAGTGAGGGTGAATATACTCTGACTAATTTATTATACTGATCCAAGTTCATAAACCTTTAATCAGGAAATATTAATTAGATACAAAAGTATACACATGTAATTTTTGTTTGTAAAATTTTCTTTATAAAAATTGTCTATTAACAGAGACTCCTAGAAGTTTCACCATTAGAAAAATTATGAAACATATTCTTGGTACTATACTAAATGCAAAAATCTCTCAAGCAGATTAGCCATATTCCAAAGGATATTGTTTTATTTGGGGGAGGGATAAAACACTGAAATGTGGTTCCAGGATTTAAGGATGAAGCCATTTTGAGGGGGGGTGATAAACTTATTTTTAAAATATATGCAACAAACAAATTCATTCTTAGTTTTATAAGTAACCAACCTAATCCTTGCAATATGCTTTATTTTTGATGACCTTAGCACTGGTTTATTTTTGATAGCAGTTTTATGTAACCTAGAGTTGTTTTATTGCCAACAAAAGGAAACATACTATGGGACCCTTTGATGGTCAAATGTCACTTGGGTGATAATTAAAGTCACTAAGGACTCAGTGACAATAAGTATAAATGTTTGTTCAGCAGAAAAACTCAAATGGGAGTTGAATTCTTCCTTTACTACTAAGTTGCTTTATGATCTTAAGGAAATCACTAGAACTCTGGATCTCAGTTTTCAAATTGAAATTAAAGTTTTTAAACTAGCTGATATCTCATGACTTGTTTCAATTCTAAAAATAATATATGAAATATGATCTAATCTGGTTGCTGTCCTTCATCTTTGAAGAGGACATCACCATGATAAAGTGAAATTTCAGTGTGTTTGACTGTGGCTGATTAGACCAATAGGAGCTCTGAATGTTCTACTACAGGTTGGGCACAGATAGTCGGTGTGAATATTTGAGGTAGATACACCAAATTTGTGCATCCTGTGTTTACTTTGTGCTGTCTCGATTCTGCTTTGCTCAAACAGCATAGCACCCTTTCTGATATGGGTACGCCATGCTGAGCGGCCCTGTGCCAGTGTCTCCCATGTTGCACGGTCAAATCCAAAATTCTTGAGAGAGACCTTGAGAGTGTCCTTGTATCATTTCTTCCGGCCACCATGTCATCACTTGCCCCATCTGAGTTCTCCATAAAATAATCTTTTTGACAAGTGTACATTTTGCATGCAAACAGCCAGCCCATCAGAAATATGATAGGAAAATTTAAAAAGTATAAGCTAGGAAACAGATATATTAACATATTTTTGGTAGAGCTGTGAATTTATATAGCCATTTTTGCAAGAAATTTCAAACTATGTCCTCAAATTCACTGAATTGTACAGACCCTTTGACCCAAAGAAACCAAATCACTAGAACTCTGGATCTCAGTTTTCAAATTGAAGTTAAAAGTTTTTAAACTAGCTGATATCTCCTGGCTTCTTTCAATTCTAAAAATAATATATGAAATATGAGGCCTGTACCACAAAGCGATGAAAGAAAGAGGAACAGGAATTATGTGTACAAAAATTTTTATGGCAGTTTATTTTGTAGTGACAAAGAACTTGATTGTAAGGGAGTACCTATGAACTGAGGGATGGCTAAGCAAATGATAATATGTAGACATAATGGAATACTATTGACCACAAAAATGATGTAAGGGATAATTCAGAGAAAATTTTGAAAACTTACAGAAACTAATGCAGAGTAAAGTGAGCAGTAGAACCAAGAGAACAATTTATATAATACCCACAACTTTGTAAAGACAAATAATTTTGCAGTCTTAATAACCATGATGACTGCAGCTACCACATTTCCAAAGAATTGATGTCCTGATAGAGAAATAGACACTTTTTTGGATACAGCTAGTTTAAGTGTTTGCGTGATTGTACATATCTATTACAAAGATTTTTTTCTTCTTTTTTTTTCTATTTCATGGAATGGAGAGTAGAGAAGAGAAGGAGGGGAAAGGTAGGGATAGGGTTGTCAATTTTTTAGAAAAGAAAATAGGACCACTGGAACATACTTTTTGAATTAACAAATGAAGGGTTTAGTAAAGGCTTCCTATGTGCAAAGCACCATGCTAAATGCAGACACAAATATTCAAATAGAAAGGCAAGACAGTCTTCCTTCTCAAGGATTTCACATTCTAGTGGGAGAAATAATCCATATGGAAGATTTTAGCTGCAAGTCAGATGGAAAAATTCCATGGTCCTTAGAGTACAGAAGCAAAGAATTTGTAAATGCTTCTTTTTTAATGTTATTTCCACTGATAAAATCCCATCATTTTCTGAGTTTGACTTACTTGATAATGCCAAAGACTTTGGTGGGAAAAACTTTTCTTTTTGAGTTTTTATTAGCTATTATTTACATTTATAGCTATTACAAGGCTGTAACACTTGTAGGAACTGTTGGCAGGTTGCATCTCCCTAAGTGCTGCCTCCCAGAATGATGGCAAAGGCACTAGGGCTAGAAGCATTGCTATGCTTAAGCCTCTTATATTCAGGATCATGGGTTATCTTCATCAGAACATGTGAGGAAATAATGATCAAGGTAGTGATGGTGGTTTTATTTGCCTGGTATATGTTGTCTATTGTCTCTCTGTCAGGATACCTTGCTGTTAAAATTAGGTGGGCTTACTTGCCCCATGTGTGGCAGTTGGTTGTCAGTCAGATAGGGGTCTCTGGTCCTGTCAACACAAGAGCTGTTTCCCTAGAAGATGGCTGTGAGGAGTAGGCTGATGATTTGGGGAGTACTGCCACTCTCCTGGTCCCTGTGCCTATATACCTGTTGGTGGCAGTTGGTTAGCAGTTGCTGCTCACTGTGATGAAGGTGAGTTTTTTCTCCATAATAACATCTACCTCAATATTGGATGCGGAGGCTAGGCAGGAACCATGTTTGGTGTTTAAAGGTTACTGTTCTTTCTAAGTCTCTTGTGTTCACTATCTTGAGCTATCTTCATCAGGGTCTGAAGAGAGGTGATGGTCAAAGTACTGCTAATTTGATTTGCATGACACACGATTCTTCCTGTGTCTCTCTCAAAGGTGCCTTGTTAATTCAGTGAAACTGGGTTGTAAATGCGCAGAATAAAAGAGAAGGCCAGAAAGATTTACAGGGCAGATTTTAAAGAAACATGTTGAATATATTAAACACTTCTTTAAAAAAGTCATATAACCCTCTATTCTAGTGAGTTTATGGAAGTGCTCATTTCACTTAAGGTTTAAATTTAGAAGTTTTTAAAATGAGAAAAAAGAAGTAGGATAAGTTCTCATCCACAAAAGTTCAATGCCTACTTTACCATCCAGAAAGTATATAATAAGACTGGTATTGTAAAGGTGCTAATTGTTCTAAATGTGTTCTTCCCATTTAATTTCTACATCAGGATGCAGTTTCTTAGCTTTCTCTAACAAGGAATTTTTAAGTGTTGCCTTCATCATGTGTTATCTTTATTTATCAGTTCAACTTGACCTCCAGATTCAATCTTAAAGTATTCAGCCTCAAGTTTTTCCTTGATTCACATTAGGAATGTTACATTTGGCAAGTCCATTATCTGAGTTGTTCTTATCTTAGATTTCTCTAGGAAAGGTCAATAACTTAGTCATTCAACTATGTTAGCAACACAATGCCAGATACCTGAATGTTTCTTTGAACATTCTAAGTTGAAAATGGTTGTTATCTTGGGTAAATCTAATATTAAAAATCAACTTTTCATCTTTAACTTTGTGAATACACATAATATGGATACATATAGAAAGTTAATAATACTGTATGTTTTGGCATATCATATGCTTTCATAGAGGAACAATGACAATAAAATGAAGTAACTTGCCTATGATTGCACACAAATCATGTCCAAAATTGATTCATACATTTCAATTTTTAAAAACTAGTCAGAAAATTGAAAAGATCATATTTTCAATTAGACTGAACAATTTATGACAAAATTGTCCATAAAGAGATATGATCACATATACTGAATAACATAAATTGGGTAGGTAATAGCACTATTAGGTGGGTGTGAAGATAGGTGAATGATGGAACCATAGGAGAAAGTATTTATAGACTGACACCAACATGGAATTCCAGGGGGGTAAAATGCTTTTCAAACTTTGAACCTCTGTATTCATATCAATCATTAGACAAGTCTTCTCTGGAAATCCCTAGGGAATCTGTGCTGGGACTTAACTGTCAGCATTCTTAACAATGACTTAGACAAAGACTCTGCTGGAGTGCCTCTTATTTCTAAAAGACATAAGGTTGGGGCCTATAATAATGTGTCAGATAAAATAATCAGTATCTCAGACTAGAATGATGGATAAATCTAATAGGAAAGAATTTAGTAATGATAGAAATGAAAAGCCTTAATTTTGATGAAACAAAGTCAAATTTAGAGGTACATGATGGAAGAAGAAACAACTAGGCAAAAGGGAGTTTTTTTAAAAATCTGGCAAAAAATAAACAAGATCTGTAGATGAGAAAATTGCAATCAATTCTCAGCCCAAATACCCTGTGATAGATTATTTGAATAAATATGGAAGATAATTATGTAATTTCATAGAATTGTGGAATTAAAATTACAAAATTTGAAATCTTATATAGGATGGATACTAGGATAGGACCTAGACTTGTAGTTTCCTTAATATAAAAATTCCAGGTTGGAAATTTCTTCTGTCAATGGAGGTTGGGGCCTTCTTTGAAATTTAGTCTTAGAGATGTACCTAGAGCACTGGGAAGTTAAGTATGATCTCAGGCTCATACAGGCAGCATGTGTCAAAGGTATGACTTGAAACAAATTCTTACTGACTTTTAGACTAGTTGCCTATCCATCTCTGTCCACTATGCTTAACTACCTCTTATGTACAATCTATAGCATTATCCTTGATTTATGTTTCATAAAATTTACTTTATAAAAAAGAAAATATGTCCTTAGGTCAAATTGTGGAATTTTCCAGATGTTAGATCAAGGGAAAACATTCCACCATTTGTGATTATTTTATTTTTTATACACAAATAAAATTCAATTCATATTCTTCAATGTTCATCCTGATAAACTGCCCTAAATTTAGTAATAACTAGTCATTGATTTTGGTTATTTAATGGATAATAATTATATAGTCATGGCTCCAATATGAGATGTTTCCAAAATGGTAAGTTTTTTAAAAACCAAAATATATTAATATACCATTTTGAGGTCTGGAATAAAATTTTCTTTTCAGTTAATAATATAAACAAATTTAAAAAGTATTTTCTAAATAGTTGCTTTTAAAATGGAATCTACACCTTAACACATACATTAAAAATTCTTTGACAGTTCATAGAACTCATCAGCCTGGTAATGGAATGTATAACTTCTAATCAAACTCTTTTTCTCCAGGTTGATTGTGTAGCTTTTAATTTCCCTGGGAGGAAAATACACAGTAGTTTTTCACTGACATCTTATCTTCCTGAGTTTCACTCAAGTATTTTTTAACTATGCTACAAATGCTTCTGTTTTAAATCCTAGCAATTTTGAAAAACAGCAAATACTTTCACATCTTGGAATAAAAGAAGATGCAGGCTAAAGGATGAATCAGAGTAAACTTGTGTCCTTTATAGTTGGAACTGTATTATTGTTTTAAAATGCTTGTCTTTTGATGGACTACTGTGATGAACATCTATTACACAAATAATGTTACAAAGAAAAAGAAATGAATTTGAGGGGTGGAGATGAATCGACAGCATTGATTCCAACATCCCAGTTCACACTCTCACTCTAGTTGTAATTTTTGGTAAGGAATAGTGGGAGAGCATGTGGTTTTTCTCCTTTGGCAGATGACTAGTAGTTGACATAGGCACGAGGAAGATGGTTTCTGAGGTATGAAAAAGAAAGACGTATTTGTAAATCTTGCCATCTTGCATTCACTGGAGCTGTCCAATCTCATATGGTTTTCTCTGCGGTTCATAACAGGCACTCCAACTGTCATGGTCAACACCGGGTTCTTAAGGGACTAAAAGTCTATGAGAGATTAAAGACTATACCACTTTTAAAGAGCTTTGAGAAAACTGTAAGTCAAAACTTTAAATAACTCCCTATGGGTCAAGGACCTGGGCCAGAAACTTCAGAGAGCCTGTAGATTACAAGAATTCTGCAAAATGCCAAAAAGAAACAGAACTTATTGAGTAGTGCATCAGTTTTCTGAGGAATTCAGGAATTCAGTCTTTAAATCAAAGATCCCTTACAAGTTTGTGGTGATTCAAATTAAAATAAATACGCACACAGACTGAAATATTTACACTTCTAATGCCATGGAGGTCGATGCTGACAATTGGGGGAAAAGTTATATGTTAGCTGCAGAGAATATAAAGTGTTTTAAACAGTATGTGTGTGTGTGTGTGTGTGTGTGTGTGTGTGTGTGTGTGTGTGTGTGTGTGTGTATCTGATTTAGAAGGCTAGAGGCAGTGTGGATAGAAAACCAGTTTCAACTTCAGGTTACCCTGGGGAGTCTCATCTGACACACAGTGGTTTTGTGACTAAGTCAAGTTACTTCACTTTTCTTAATGTCTTAGTGACCCTCTAAATGTCTAACTTTGCATCTGCACTGGGAGAGGGAATTTCCTCACATTGGAGTTCCCTATGCCAGTGAATGCAGAAATAATGATTTCCAGAGGGTTTGGGAAGTTACTGACCACCTCACTTAAATTCTAAACATATTCCTCTAAATACTCCTAATCTGTGATAATGTGGGTCAAAGAAAGAGTTGATGTGGCTCATCAGAATTTCCATCATTTGAATATGAAAGATTAGTCAGAAATTTAAGAACACTGGATTTACGGGGAGAAAATCTGAATTTAAATCCTGAGGCTCACTACCTGTATGGCTTCCTCAACTTTTCTAGACTTCTGTAAAGAAATATCAACTGTCCATATGGTCCTTTCAGCTTTAAAGCCTATGAATTTACCCCTTATGAAAATGTGCATCAACATTATAAAATCTTGTCTAAAAATGAGGATGTTTTAGCAAAGGATGGAGAAAATCACAGGGAAAAAACCCCATGAAACATCAAAAAAGAGCTGGCAATTTATGTACAAAATGTCAAAATGTACATAAGAATATTTTCACCTCCCCCAAAGGAATGACATAATGCATGTTGGCACACTACGGGCACCTGGTGAATGGTAACAGTTAAATTGCAACTGGAAATAAATCAGAAAAAATGGGGCACTTTTACCAAGAGCAAAACTCTAAAAGAACATATCCTTTTTGCAAAACATTTGTGACTCTTTCCCAACATCTTATCCAGGCAAGAGAATAAGAAAAGTAGCATTAAAAAACAAAAACATTCTTAGTTGATAGGGCAAAGGTAGTTTCTCTTAATAAGAATAATGTCACATTTAAATAACATTTCAAAGTTTACAAAATACTTTCAGGCCTGCTATTGAACAATTCTGAGGGATATAAAACAAAATTTCTTCAAATTATAAAATCTAATATAATGAGCCAGGAAATCAAACACTTTTTTCTTGAACTATGAGTCAGAAAAACCACAAAGCCATTAGCAAATTGTACTTAAGCATATTTATACTAGTGTGATACCTTGTTACAGAGGTTAAAATTTTGAGGGAGTTTCCATGCATGTACTACTTTTATTACTCCATACCACAATCTATCCAAGTCATTTCATCCTTTGAAATTCTTGTAGATTCTCTACCACAAATCCTCCATTTTGTATTGATTCAACATACTAGAAACTTTTCTCTGGATGCTTTAGCTTTTAAGTATGAATATAGCTTGTAGTGTGTAACCCTTACTTCTACTACTGAATGGACCACCTTACGCATACATTTCCTTGAAGAATTCTTTTATGTGAGTTTTTTTAAAAGCCATCATGCATCTCTTATTTTTTGGCACTTCTGGTCACCTATACTTACGATTCTCTGGAAATTATGATAATCCCTGAATCACAACCATGTAACTTCCTTAATACAAAAGTGATTTTAAAAGGATGTCTTTTTCCTTTAAGTGT
The DNA here is from genome assembly GCA_023548195.1 of Bettongia penicillata ogilbyi. Taxonomy (NCBI): domain Eukaryota; kingdom Metazoa; phylum Chordata; class Mammalia; order Diprotodontia; family Potoroidae; genus Bettongia; species Bettongia penicillata. The sequence continues at coordinate 2,671,439 of JAJHZJ010000049.1, read as the reverse complement.
TTGGAAACATTTAGGATTTTGGACAATTTTCTCAAATACAAGCTGGCCTATTCTTCTCCTCCTATTCAGTTGGTCATCCAGTTTATAATCTATTTCCAGCAATAACATGTTAATTGACTCCTGTATGCACACACATGCACACACGTACACACATACATACAAACACACATACACGGAGTGGTTTATGAGTTACACACCCAATGGACACTCAGTGCAGCCTCTGAGGCTGAGAAGCTAGAGTATGAATTGATTCATTGCTGCCCGTGTTAATTTTGACCTGACAATTAACAATGAGAAAACAGAAGTTCTCCAACAGCCAGCCCTCTACCATCAATATGTGGAACTCACACAAGGCATATGCTCAGACGGAGGTAAAAAGAAGTGACAAAAGGGCACTCTCAAAGTTTCCATGAAAACTTTTGGAATCAACTATGAGACATGGGACACACTGCCACAGGACTACCTAGCATGGTGTGCCAGCTTTAAAGAAGGCAATGTGCTCTAGGAGCAAAGAAGAATTGCAGCAGTTCAAAGGAAACATCAGATGTGCAAATTTAAATATATCTCTATTCCAAGTGTTGATATGGATTATTTGTGCCTGATCTATGGTCTGTGTGTGTCTGTATTCATCCTCTGTTTTCGAAGAAGACCATGACATCAGAGAAATGATGACATGGCTTACACTTGACTTTGTTTTGAGTGAGGGAGGGCTGTGCAAGATCACCATCCTCACTTTCTGCTCCTGAGCCATCTGGATCCAGGGACCAGATATTCATTAGGATGACTGCCCAGCATGCAATGGGAGACCCTGGCTTATTCAGGTACTCACTTAGAGTGAGGTAAGACCATTCAGTGAAAGCCTCTCTAGGAAGTAATCAGGAAAAGGCCCCTTTAATGAGAAAAATTAAAAAAAAGTAAATCAAGCTGGGAGAGAAAGAGTAACATAGTACAGTTAAACACAGTATACTTTGAACCTGGCATAATATATATCCTTAGTTCACCTGAACTTTCCTATATGGTTTGTAACATGTAGTAATATTTTTATAGCACTGATTAAATCAATTTTCTATGCTAAGGTCTTTCAGGTCCCTTCTCATATTTTCAATAGAGATACTATCAACATATATAGATTTTGCATTTGAAGATTTTACAGATATGAATAAGTAGGTAGTAGACATTTGCTAATTGATTTCTTGGTTACCTATGAGAAAACTGTTCATGATTTCTTCCTATTCTTTTGAACAGTTTGCTGTCATCAACGTCATGGGAATACATTCTCTATGCCTTTAAAATTTCATTTCCTTCAGTAAAGATTATGTCTATAGGCACTTGCTCAGGTCCAGTCACATTTTCCAACTTCATTTTCTTTCTTAAATGCCATCACTTCCTGATTTAGCACATTGGATGCTGAGGTAATAGAATCTAAATATGTCTATTTTTCATTGTTATAAAAGATAAAGGTAACTACAAAAATATGATCAATTCTAGTCCATCTTTCATTTATATGATATTCTCCTTCAAGCTTGTCATTACATTACATTACATTGTACCTTACATTACATTGTATTACAATACATTGAAATGACCTGGTTTAGCTGATTCTTATGTTTTCTCAAGTTTTCTGCAGGATTGATCACACCTTCACTAGTTTTTGCTGTTTTATGAGTCAATAATACAACTGGTAATATCTTACCATTCTCCATTAACATTTTACATACTTGCATAAATTTGTATTCTGCAGTAGTGTTGCCCTTGGCTGCCATGTCTCTCTATTTGACAAGGAGATAAAGAATTTTTTTTTGAAAGAGCCAATTTCTGCTTTTCTTTGTTTTCCTAGTTATAGCAGCTGCCTTCATAGTCAATTTCTTTACCTATATCTATTTTCCATTTTTCAGATTCGACAGGTTTTGTTGGAATAGAAATTACATTTGGCATTTTATTATTTTGTTCCTTTATTTTAATTTGGTGTTCATTTTAGCTTTTGCTTTTGCTGTTCCTCAATCTGGTGATCATCTCCTACAACATACATTCATATATATACACAGCAATCAATTCATGGAGATCTGAGGCTAGTCATCAAAACTACAAAGCTTCTTCTGATTTAAACCCCGAAAGAAATGATGTCTCTTGTTGTCTTTGAGAGCACAAGAATATTAAATCTGACAACATGTTTATTAGCCTGTCCAAGGAAAACTGTTCACCTCTTTTTTTTTCCCATTTAGTTTCAACTTTTATATCTCCTGACATCTTTTGTAAAAAGAATATCAATAATGATGAATATCAATAATGATAAATGTAATTTGTATTTTATTTTGTAAAAATTTTTATTAACAATTAGTTAAAAGTATCAAAGTTTTTGATTTGTAGTACTTATGGCCGGGGGCATCACCCTAGGTTGAGAGACATTTTAAATTTTTTGATATTGTTTTATTTTCCATAGCAAAAGCATTCATTACCTAATGGCCAAGTTAATGGTGAAAAAGATCTCCATACTTCACTATGCTAATCTTTGACCAACAGGTGCAGTCTATAATATACTAAGCTATTTAAAGACTTTCTAGATGAGTAGAATCTGCCAATATGATCTGGCTTACATAGATTTCGATAGCTCAGGATTATGTCTGCATGATGAAGAGATATAAGACTTTTGCTGTGGTATGGGTATAGAGATACCTAAGGAGCACAGTACACATTGAGCACTGGCCTACAAGTCAGAACGATGTAAGTTCACATCCTACCTGTGATGCTTACTGCCTATGTGGCCACTGACAAGTCATTTAACTTCTCTCAACTTCAACTATCTCATCTTTAAAATGGGTATAATGATGCTACTTTCTTCATATAATTGTGAAAAGCCAGATGAGATGTGATATATAAATATATATATATATATATATATGTTTGTGTGTCTATATATATATATATATATACAAACTTAAAAGATAAAACCTAATATATATATATATATATATATATATATATATATATATTTTAGGGAAGGCAACATGATATAGAGGCTAGAGAACTGGTATCACACCTAGGAAAAGGTGGATTCAAGTTTTGTCTCCTTCACATAGTGGCTGGGTAACTCTAGGCAAGTCATTTAACTTTAGATTCCTACAGACCAAATGGTAAGACTGAGTTTGAGATAAAGTACTAACCTTCTTTGTTAGAGAGAAGATATTTTCCTGAAAAAAAATATAAAATATTCCACATAAAATTCTCAAATCTGGCTGCTATATTCTTAAATACTGCTAAAAACAGTCAACAGCTCCCTTGTATTATTTATATTGATATTTGACAAACTATAACTATTAATAAAAGAGTTTTCTATCAGATGCTTATCTTACAACTTTTCCTATAGCTTTTTGTCTGGATATAGCCTTTGCTTCTGACATGCTCTCCCTTATCTGTTCACATATAATAGACAAGGACTGGGTAGTTTCTCATCATTGAAAATTCCTCAGTGATTTGTATAGGTCCTAATACATACAATGTACTTAATAGATATTGTACAAATTGAATGATAGACTTAAATATCATATGCATAGTGAAGGGAATATAATGTCATCTACAGTGGTTAATAGAAGCTTTTTCTCATTACTGGTTTGTGATTATGCAGAATGCAGTCCCACAGGAAGCTTGAGCCATAGAGGATATGCAGACATTGATGATAATAAAGCCAGTGATTCCACAAAAACGTTTAGCTAGCACTTTAAACCTGACAAAGCACTTTACCGACATTATCTCATTTGATTCTCAAGATTACTTCATGGGACGATATTCTTGGCTCTATTTTACATATGAGAAGATTGAGTTTCATAGAAGATAAGTGGTCACTATGGTCACTGAGCTAGCAAATGGAGCTTCAACTCAAGTCTTCCTGACTTCTTGTCTAGCACTCTATGTACTATGCAATGTTGGTTCCCAATGTCTAGGACACATTTGGAAATATGGGTGCAGAGATGGGGAAAGGGGTTGAAGACAAGAGATATAGGTGTGGGAACTATCACCTGGCAAAAGGGTAGAGGTTGTTCAGAATCAAAATATGGTATTCATTATATGTAGTTTTTCCTTATGAAAGGAAGTGGAAGAGATTTTACTTGTTATAAACTCTAAAGTAACTATCAAATATAAGGTAAAAATATGAACCATGATTTCATGCCAACAGATGGAAATTTCCTCTTTCAAAACAGGTCAATTCCTTCTCTGCCAAGCAATTTTAGAGAGCTGCCTCAATCCCTGAGAAGTTAAAGCAATTTGCCCAGGGTTACAGATCCATCTTATTAAAGAAATTAAGAAATCTTTAAAAATTTCCTAACTAGATCTATTCCAAAATGCACTGTTTTTCAAAGACAGGATACTAGACCTATTATAGGGGATGCCATAAAGAGGGTTACTGTTCTATTATGGGTTTAAATTAAGTTTAAGTTGAACTTGAAACAAGGGTTTGTAGGCTGGCTCTCAATCTATTATGCCATGCTTCCTTCCAGACTCAAATAAACTCATATTGCCTTCATATATATATATGTGTGTGTGTGTGTGTGTGTGTGTGTGTGTGTGTGTGTGTGTGTGTGTGTGTATACACATGATATTTGAAACTATCATTCAATTTATTATTATTTAAAAATTTTCAGGAAAATAAAAACAACATGTATCATTATTCACATTATATATTTCACTTATGTTATAGCTGTAATGAATATATTTTTGTAACTCCATAAAAGTACTATGGTATTTCTTTATTGTGGTGCAGAGGTGACTTTTGTTCCAAAAGAATATGCCAGAAAGTGTAAGATTTGGCAGGTCCTACAGGCTGTAAAAGCTTTAAATATGGACCTTGAGGCCAACTATGTGTATCTGTCATTTGAAGGCCAGTCAAGCTGAACTTGGAGAGATTCATTACCAAAAGTTTGTCAACTAAGCAAAGAAATTTTTGGCCACAACAACTTATTAAAACTATGTACTAAAGCATGAAGACATTGGAATTTGTGTTGGTTGGTACCTGATGGAATCATAGATGCTATGAAATAGAGTGGAAATGCTAAGGCACATAGTTATGGTACGTAACTTTCATTTGATACGGAGTACATGTTTTATTCATTCCTTTGGTTCACTTTCACTTCATATTTTAAAGACTCAATTGAAACTAATTTTGAAAATATATTTAACCAGAAATTATATCATAATTTTATTAAATTACAAGTGCAATGCTAATTTGACTTTTAATTCAGATGCTTATATAATTGAATACTCTCATAACTACTATAGAATCTACATCATGGGGCTTAATCTTTAATCAATATAGATTGTCCCAAAAGTCTTTGTGCAGTTTTAAGCTTTAAAAATTTCAGAAGTAAAAATGCTACAAAGTTATAAAAATACATCTGAAAGGTTAATTCCATAAAAATGCCTAAAGTTAATGTTTAATTAAAATTCAACTTAACTACTGTCATTGGCTATACTTTGTTCTAATTTTTTTAACTCTGTAAAAACTTTTCTTCAGCTGTTGCTCAGTGAATAAAAGGATAGCAGTTGTAATCCTAGCATTAAGAAAGATAGAAAAAAAATTGAATTGCTTCTCAAAATTCCCAAAACTAAGTATAAAGAAAATATAAATAACGTTTTCCAAAATTTTTTGTACGTTTGCAGCATTTATACTTCTGAAGGCTTAAAACTGTACCAAGACTTTTGGGATACTCTGTAAAACACAAGTACAGAATCATAGTCTCTGAAGGTCATAAGGAAACTAAAAAAGTTGTATTTTCTAACCCATAATAAAAAAGCAATCTTCTTTATCCCCTCAATTGTTCCTGTGTTTGAAAAACAGTGAGGGGGGTAACCTAGTGCCTCCTCAGGCAGCTCATTACATTTTGGAATAGTTCTAGTTAGAAGTTGTTCTTTTCATTAAATCTAAACTTTCCTCTCCGTAACTTCCATTTCCTACTGAGAAGACCAAGTTTAATGCATCTTCCTCATGGCAGTTCTTCAACTATTTGAAAACAATTACCTTGAGACCTAGACTAGACACATCTAAAATTTAAACTCTACGTAACTAGACTTGTTATTAAAAAGCAAAAACTTGGGTGTGACATCTACAGTCAACAAAGAGATGATGTTGACATAAATATTTACTTCTTTATTAACTAAGTGTAGGAATCTGTTCTGTCTTCATCTACAAGATGAAGATCACATGACCTACCCTTGCTATCTCACAAGATTGTTGAGATGATCCAATGCGAGAGTGGATACAGAAACACATTATAAATTACAGTACTAAATATATATAAAGTATCATCAACATCATTCAGTTCCAGTTCTACTGTTACACATCAGTAGGGAATGCATGGTCATAAAATATAATATAGGGCATTCTTTCACTGCTGTGGTTAGCTTCACTGTGCTTGCCAAATTCCAACTCAGGTAGCTCCACTTTTCCTGCCCACATTCCTGCTGCTTTTTCAATTGGGTGAATTATTCTTCACCTCCTTTCTTTGAAAGTGCTCCTGGCTCACACTGGTTATCATGTTTCCTCTCCAGCGGCTGCTGCATTTCAACAGAGTGAATGATCTCTTGAAAGTACTTTGGGATGAAAGGGAATGGATAAATGTGAAGAATTATATTTTTATTTCTTTTCTTTGGAGAGATTATTCTATAACTTTTGTATTTGACTTGGAGAGCTCTCTCAATTTGATTTTTCTTCTGAGTAAAAAGAAAAGCCACCCAGACACTAAGCACTTTACATCTCAATATAATGTAATTCTATTTGGAAGAATGATGGAAACACACTTGAAATTGTTCCTTCTTGTAATATCACCCCCCCTTTTAATGTTCAACTTTTAAGTTTCAGACTATAGGGTATGCTAAGTGGTGACTGGTAGTGTAGTTTAAGAAAAAAGAAGAGATTTCTGTCTTGTTAAGAAGCAATGCTAAAAACAAACAAAAAAAGTCTCCCATCTTCTAGTTTCTTTTACTATGATTTAATCACACAGCATGACACAATGTACAGCTTTCTTCCTATAATATTATTCAAATTGATACATATTAAATTAACAGATTAAATTCAAGTTGTTAATTATTAAATTAGAATGGTCATGCATTTATTCAAATAAATATGTATGAAAGTTTTCAAAATTTTACACTTAGAAAAATTATTAATGAGTCCACAGTCACAGAATCTTGGAATTTTAGAGCTATACATAACCAAATAGCATTGAAAAAGACAAAAAGGAATATAGATATAAAGATGCCTACATGCCCTATACTTAAATATTATGTTGGATATATATGGTATGCTGTTTCAGTAAGCACCCCAACATACACAGGGGACCTACTAGAGCAGGTTCTTAGATTGGCATTCATAAATGGAAAACAACTTTCAAGGAGTTAGCAATCACCTCAATCAAGCACAGGTATCAGAGAAAATCTAAATCAAAATTTCAGAGAAATCAAAAATAAATCAACAGACAGCCCTTCCAAACTGCCTGACCATCACATACATACACGTCTGACCATTACATGCATACACAGTTACCAGAGAAGGAAGTATCAATGTCTGGGTTTTAGGGGAGGGGGGCTCCTTAACTTTCCCAGAGTCCCTCTGGCCAAAGAAACACTTCCAATCAATAAGCCCCAAAATAAAACCTAACCCTCAGAGTCTTTATGAACTTTTTATAGCCAGAGGGTATAACCCTCTGACCCAGTGCCTCAATAGAAAAAAACAGAAGGTACTTGGGACCCTCCTACAAAACAACTCCCCTAATAAAGCTTCCCACAATAGGCAAGGCAATCAACGGGTGGGAGAGATCTTCCCCAACCACATTATTCAACCAGAGGCATTTTTAGTAAAACAAAAATAGTAAAAGATCCTCATTTGATTGCCATTACATATACACACACACATAAATTTTGTAGCATTTAAAAAGAATATCATACAGCAAGCCCTCTGCTCCTTTACAATGGAAGCTGCTAAATCCTGAGTTATCCTGACTGCAGATCCACAATAGTTGAATTGTTTCTTTGCGGCTGCTTGTAGTATTTTCTCTTTGACCTGTTAGTTCTAGAATTTGACTATAATATTCCTAGTAGTTTTCACTTTGTGATCTCTCTCAGGAGGTGATCACTGGAGTCTTTCATTTTCTAGTTCACCCTCTGAATCTGAGATATTGGGGCAGTTTTTCTTGACAGTTTCTTGAAATATGAAGACTGGGGTTTGTTTGGCTTTTTTTATCATGATTTTTAATCAGTCCAATAGTTCTTAAATGATCTCTCAATCTACTTTCCAGGACTGTTTTTGAGCTGCTGTTTTCTGAGCTACTTCTGGGGGTCTGCAAGTTTTCAGAGTTTCCAAGGTGTAGGACACAGTGAGAGGAATGGTCACTACTCTCCTGGTCTGGACTCTCTGATCTTTCCCAAGAAAAGCCCCTGCTCCCTTGCAGTCACAAGCATTGATGATTCCCTTGTGGCCAATCACAATTACTCTTCTGATAGGGAACTGAGACCTGGAATTGCATATGGGCAATAGTGTTGTCAATCAGTGCCAATTATAGCCAGTGCCAGAAAAGGATCCACTGTAATCTCTTTTTGATCTGTTGTCCGACCCCCTTTCCATCTCTGAACTGACATCTCTGAAAGCTGCTGCTGCCGCCACTGTTATTGCTGCCACCTCCAAAGCCCCCTGCTATTACTGCTGCCACATGAGTTGCCTCCAGGTAGATTTCCACCCAGGTGTTACAGACCTTTCTTATGGAGCTCTTAACTTTTCTTAGGCCAGAAGAAAAGTCTCACTCTGAACTTATGTTGGCTCTGCCACTCCAAAATTTGATTTGAGGATTTAATTTAAAGTTGTTTAGAGGGGATTACTGAAAGTGTTCAGTAGGGTCACTACCTCTGATCTCTAGTCCACAGTCTTTTTTAAAATTTCTTTCTGAGGCTATAACTCTGTCCTTGACTGAAAAACTCTTTTCAGAGCTTACTTTTGATAGCTCATATTTTTTTTGAATATGTGAAGATTTATTGTGCCTTCTGTCCACAACCCTGAGGTAAATGGTATAATTATCACTATCTCTATTTTACAGATGGAGAAGCTGAATTTCAGAAAGGTAGAGTATTTTATCCAATATCATAATGCTAATGAGTCGTAAAGGCAAAATTTAAAACCATTTTTTCTGACTTCAAGTCTTATGTTATTACAACAGTTCTATGTGATAAGAGTATAACTATAGCATTAGCTATATTACTATTAAAACCTTTTATTTATGAAATTTCATCTCTAAAGTGACAAAAAGACAACAAATTTTTATTAATTGGAAAACCATGTGGAATTTTACATAATTCTAGCTCTGTTGTTAAATCATCTTGGTTTTATAATTCTTCCCTTATTACATACTCACACTCACTTATTTCAAATGATAATTCTAAATCCTGCCAAGTCAATAACATATTCCTATTTACTCAGAAGCACTTACCCAAGGCTAAGGAAAAAACTGAAGATTAGCATGAATTCATTTCCCTTAATACCTCTGATGAGTTAGGTGTAAAATACTACTACCTTCAATTTTCAGCTGTGAATTCATCCAGTTCTACTTATCATCACAGTACTGGGATATTTTAACAAATATGCCATTATAATTCCAAATAATACTGAAGTTAGAGAAAAAATCCTTGTACGCTATGTTTTTGAAGGAGGAAAGTCAAGGCAGAACTACATTTGAGAACATTGTAAAGGAGATTTCAATTCATATTCCGTTTAGATTGATGATCTTTGAGGTCCTTTATAAGTCAGGTATTCTGTGACTTGATTATCCCAGGTATAGTCTTAAATTTCCCTCTCTAGGGAGAAAATATTAAAACAGAATTAAAATATTCAGAAAAAAAGAACAAGGCATAGTTAATAACTACCTGTACTTGAAGTTGGGAAGACCTAGGATCTATTCCAGCTTCTCATACATATTGAACATGTGATCTATAGGTAGTCACTTCACCTCTTGCTGCCCCTAGGCAATTCTCTAAGATTATCAGTTGTAAAACAGATGCTGATCTGCTTTGGGAGAGAATTTTTTCTTGCGAAGAGTTCCATACATTTAGGAAATCACAGGTCTCAGAGGAAAATAACAGAAACTACAATGACTATGTTTTAATTTTTCATAGTATATATGTAAGTCAAGGGATAAAGTAAGAAACTGAAGAATTAACATTTTAAGTGATCCACCAAAAACTAGTAAAAACATAAGGAAATGGATATAGTAAAAGTGAACAATTATTTTCAGCAAATATTAACGTTAGGAAGTAGTCAAAATAAAAAAAAAGTTTTTCTTTCTCACATGGAAAATGGATTTACCAAAAAAGTGAAGAAAAATGCACTGCACTAAATATGTTATAGTAAAGAAATTACTAGAGTATCTGTTATTAGGTGCCAGTCAATTATGCTTTCAGAGTGATACAAGCAAGGTAACATCTGATTCTGATTTCATTAACACTGGTTGGAATCTATTATGAATGCTAGCAATATTCTTGGATGTAAATTTGACAGGGTAAAAGTTAAAACAAAATACTAGCAACATTTTAAGGAATTGGCAAAAGCAGTTTCCAAAGACAGGATGACAGTATACTGAAGATTGGGACAGAGATAATTACCAATTAAAGTAGAGGTGAAGGAAGAATCGGGATCAAATGGACATCTGCCTCTTCCACGTTCAAACCTGTGTGATTCCAACTGAAATAGGTGACCCTGGAAAGAAAACGGCAAAATCCATTAAATTATATAAAAATAATGATGCTTTAGTTTCTCCAATCATTCATCACTCCTTAGTTCAAACAAGGGTTGACTTTCCTATCTCAGTGTTTTATTTTCTATAAAGAGATCACTGCTGAAGAACATACAATGGTTAGGTGTACATAGGACTTTGTAAATAAGTCCAAGTCTTTTATTGGCCCACACATGTTTTGCCACATGTTCAGACATACTACATTCCAGAAAACTAGGCTAATAAAGAAAACTAAGAAGTCAAGTACCTTCATTTGATAAACAGATAGAAGAAAGTTGGCTAATGGTGATTTAGAATGTCAGATGACATTAAGTCCTTCAGAGATGTGTTGAAACATAACATCCAAAGCAGGAGTTCTTAACCTTATTGTGTCATGGACTCATGGCAATCTGTTGAAAGCTATGGACTACTCAGAATGTTTCTGAATGTATAATATAAATGGAAGTAAATGATAAATTTCAGTTAGAATTTAATGGGAAAAAGATGTATTTTTTTCTTATTCACCTTGATGGACCCACTGAAATCTATCCAGGAACCCTTTAGGGGTTCCTAGATGGTATAAGGAACAAAACTTTAATCAAGTAAAGGTAATGAGATAAGCTTCAGTAAGCCAAACAAAGAACTTTTGAAAAATGAAATTGGGAAGTTTTGGAGAAGAGAATGCATTTCAGGCATTCTGTTGAAGTTAAGTGGTAACCACAAATTCTAACCCAATGGAGTACTCTATCAAATTCAAATATTGGTCACTTTGCAGTCATGGGTTAGTGGAATAAATATCAAACATTTTCAGTATTTTGTAGAAATAAATGACTAGGTTTTAATTATTTTGAATAAGAATAAAATGAAATGGAAGACAACAGAGAACACATAAGAGACTCATTAATGTCTAAAAATAATGTTAAAGATTTACTTTGAAATGGAATCTTGCTAGCAAATATTTCAGTATTAATGTCTGGTTTCAGTGCAAATGTACTATTAAAAATGAAGATATCCATGAAAACGTTTCACTATGTAAGCTCCTACTTGATGCATGTAACCACAGAAAAGTCCTTCCTATTCATACCATTCAAAGGTCTTTACTAGTTATTTTTTCAAGGAATTCTCGTCAAGTGTGTCAACCACATTATAGATTAAACAAATAGTTTAGAAAACCAGAAATGAAAATAAATTCTGTTGAAACAAAGAGAGGATGTCTATAAACTGAGGAATAGCTGAACAAATTATTGTATATGAATTACTTGAAAACTACTGACATAAGAAATTACGAAAAGGACAGTTTCAGTGAAACATGGGGAGACTTGTATGAACTGATGCAGTGAAATGATCAGAACAGGAACAATTTATACAATGACAACAGTATTGCAGAAACAAACCCACTCTGAAAATCTTAAGAATTCTGATATAGACAAGAACAAACCACAATTCCAGAGAACCAACAGTGAAAAATTCCTCCTCCTCAGATAGAGGTGAACACAGAGGTTCAGAATGAGACATGGTGTTTGGGACATGACAAAGGTGGAAGTTTCTTTTATTTGACTATACATATTTGTTGCAAGCAATCTGTTTTTCCCTTTAAAAATTATTCAATAGGTGTGGAAATTCTCTCTATCAATATTAATTGGTGAGCTTTGAAACTTATAATCATATAGCATTACCTAAGGGAAATTTCAACAACAGCAAAAATAAATTAAAAATAAATGGCTTGTCCATAGTCACACATTCAGTACTTATAGCTCAACAATATTAATATGAATTAAATACCTATTATGTCAAGGAACTTTGTTAGGTGCTGGGGACATGGCTCATGATGTTCCATGCCACATTTTGAAAGCAAAATACTGTCTTAATTTTCTAAGTTCATTTCCTTCGAATATTGAATAGGAATAATGAATTCCAACTCATTACTTACTGAATGACAAAATAAAATAAGCCTGCAATGGTAATGGATCATTTGGGCATCTGAATTAGAAAATATTCAATATTTCAATTTACTAAAGTGTTGTCTGTTCTCCAAGGAGTGACTTAAAAGCCTGAGCATGACAATTAAAGATAACTTTCACTTTAACTAATTATTTTGCCACTGGTCTAATCAAGTGATTATTATAAGGGCAGCTGTGGAATAAATGTTGAAAAATCAATGCAAGGCTTCAATTTGTTGTACAAACATTAAGCCTAGCCCACCAGATCATTTATTTATTCAGCACCTCATGGAGACTGCAAAAACTGAAGTCAAAAATAGATTAGGTATGAAGATAAAACTCTTTTACATCATCTTTTAAATAGGCATCAATTATTAAAATCAGGCAAAGAAGTGAATCTAGAATGGGACTTATTTACTATTATTTTAGTGATATTCTACTTATTCTCCAGATCGAGGAAATAATTCCATTTTTACCTCATGCCATTTTTGCCATTAATTTTAAGATTTGTCACTATATTGAAAGATATTGACTTAAAAATGTTATATTGAAGACTTTTGTTTTATGTTATTACAGTCATCCCTCCACATATCCTTGAACCTTCCCCTGTAACAACAAAAATCATTAAGTCAAATCAACCAACAAAACAAGCACGCCTAACAATGTAGGCAGAATTCTATACTTATGCCACCCCTTTCTACCAAGAAAAGGAAAATATGGTCCATTTGTTGTTCTCTGAGACCAAGATTATCGAAAGTAATCGGTCAGAGTTCATCTCCCTTTTAGTGTGATTTTGTTTGTGTTACTATTGTCATTGTGCATTTTGTTTTGTTGTTTTTGTTTATCTTTCTCTTCATCTTCTTATACAAGATTTTGCTTTTTTTCTTTGAATTCCTCATGTTCAGTTTTTCTAACAGAAAAATAATATCACATATAATGAGAACTCACTTATTTCTATCTTTTTTTATTATCACAAAAAGTGCTCACTAATGTGTTCTTACAGATAATTTCAGTTGGAGAGTCAGATGTGTCAATTCACTACCCAGCACAATGAGTGGAAATTCAATCAATATTTCTTTAAGAAATGAGTTCATTTGCATAAAAGAAACTGTATCAACCTGAAATATTACCATAAACTTTTAGGTAGCAATAGGTTTTTGCTTTTTGCCTTTTTTCTTGTGTAGATGAAGTCTATTTGACAAGCAATGGAGACTCAAGAGAATACTGGTGTGGAAAAGGGATGGTTTTGCTAATTTGATCTTGAGGAAATTGTTAAACAGCTGAAAGCCATGATTTTTTTTTACCTGATCACACAAGCAGAACATGCTTTGCTTAAAGAAAAATAGCATTTCTAAAACTTATCATGGTTGTAATATAAAATATTCAATTGAGAGGCAGAATAAGTGAGTCTTGTGTTTGCTATAAACATGTTTTTGTCTGAAATTTCAAATATATGGGAAAACTTATGGCAATTAAAATGACATGAGAAATTATCACATGATATACATTAGTATTTCATGATGCAGTGAATCTGTGAGCTTATCATCGTGGGAACTACCTCCACTTGTGTATATGGAAATATATCTATGCCTTTGTTCTCATGTAATATTCTTGTGTGATAAATTTTTGCCTTGTTCATATGACTAGGTCACCTCCTTTTCTGATCATGAACTTCTTGGATTGATTTTATGCCGCTTCTTGTGTAAAAGTCATTACTTGCAATACACTGTAGCTGGCTGTAGTCACCATATATTTTTTTCTACTTTCCTAAGGATCAACTCTATCTTTGTTAAAGGATGTATTATATGATTCATAGATATGTCGCTACCATTAGAATATTGGTGTTAAAAGGAACATTTTCTTTGTTGTTTATAAGGAACATCTCATGATTATTGAAAGCACTGTGCACTTTACCAAATATAAATTTACCCTTTGTCTTTCTTCAATTTAACACACTGGTTCCCAGCTCCTAATCTATTTTCAGCATCTCTATAAAATGCATATCATCAATACACAATGCAATGGGTATCCTGTGAAACTACATCTGGACCAGGGGTCAACTATAGCCCATGGACAAAATCAGATCCACTGTCTGTTTTTCTATGGCTCACATTTTTAAAACAGTTATGGTTATCACAGTGGTGGAAGTATCAAAAAAGAAAATGAGAGAGAGACAGAGGGAGCAAGAGACAGAGACAGTGAGACAGAAAGACATGTAAGAAAGATATGAAGATAAAATGAGAGGCTTTGACAAGTGGTTGAATATGGAGGTGAGAGAAAGTGAGGATGTAAGGATGATATCCAGGATAAAAATATAAATAAGAGCATGATTGACAACCCTAAATTTGGACTCATAGGACCTGGGCATCAGTGTTCCTATCTGCAAAGCAGAGGTTGGACTAATTGGTTTTTTTAAGTTCCTTCCTCTTGTGAGTGGAGTCTCTTGACTTTAAAGACTTTAGAATCCAATATAAAGAGGAACAAAGCAAATATAGAACATGATAGAGTGAAATATGTAAGAAAATAAGAAGAGTGTTTGACTTTTTCCACGACAGGAGAAAAATATGAAAGACATCCTTGTGAACTATGCAATAATGTTTCAGTTATACCTGAAGGAAATTATTCTAATCATATACTTTGTCTTTGGTAATCTTTAAAATGTCTTTAATTTTTAGCTAATTACCAATTCAATGATAAATGTACATTATACTGAAGGTTCTCTGTAAATTTTAAACCATGTGCCTAATTCAGTGAATGCTCTCATGAAATGATTAATAGGAAATGATATAGTTAAATCTTCCATAGAAAGGAATTTGACAACCAAACAACCAAAAGAGTGAACCATTATGACATGGTCATTGACCCCAAAACAATCGCTTTTTACGGTTCATGTAATAGGTGAGGGTGTGGTTTAACTACATGGAGAACATCGGGTACTATTTATTCTGTCTTTTCATTATCTGTGTTTTAACAGCTGGAATTTTAGCCAAAGCAATATGGTTTAAATTTACAAGGCATCACTAGCTTTCAAGGTAGACTACAATTTGGGTTTCACTGTAACATGGAGGGGACTTTCAGTGGGTGTTACTGGGTTTGATAGAAAGCAGGACACCTAGCTCATAAATATTAACAGATGCACATGCTCATAAGAAAAAGATTTGCAAATTTTAAGTGGTGATTCTTTCTAAAGGAGCTTTTCCATCTTAAGCTTTGCGGGGAACCTCCAAAGCATAAGGTGACTGCTGTGAGATATTTCCACTAGAGATGAGTCACTGCATATCAGATGTTAGATGTGTCATTACACATGATGCCAACTTAAATGAAATAACAAAGTAGACATTAATAAATCTGTTTCATGGACTAACACTATAATTCTAGCCCTTCCTCATCTTGGTGACACTGGAATTCCCTAAAAGATGTTAGAACACTGAAGTATTATGGACATTATAAGACAATTCAATTTGTCAGTTTTTTACTGGCAATTTCCAGTGGTTAGAGTAAAAATCTTGTCTAAAAATACACTAGGGAAGGAAAATTATTAATATTTCTATCTCCCCTGAAAAATTAGCAGTGAGCTCATTTGATTTATGTCTGTCTTGAATAAATAATCACAATATGTACTTCAACCTTTACTCTAATAGCTAGTTAATAACATAGACCCAAACTATTCAGACTTATCATTTATGAGAGTATTCATTTTTTTCCTAATGCATGTTTGAAAATTTTCCCTTATGAGTAAACAAACTGTAGGGAAGGAGCAGAAAAGAATAGAACTTATTACAAGAAATTAATTTTGAAGTATAAGAATTTTTATTCTCCGTCTCAAGTGAAAGTGACTTTTCTAATACTTGTATCTATAGAAACAAATGAGTAGATATATGTTCATAAGATCATAGTTTTATTTAAAGCTGGAAGAAGTCACTTTCAATCCCTTTATGTTTATAGATGAGAAAAATAGGAAAAAGAGAGTTTAAATAACCGGCACAAGGTTACTTAGCTAATAAGTATCTGAATCAGGATTTGAATCTAGAGCTTTCTGAATCTAGGGACAATATTCTATCCATTATGGAATTATTCTTCCATTCTTTAAAGCATCTCACTGTTGAGTATATAAAAATTAATAATTGGAAATGTTTCTCAAAGAATCTACATGAGTTAGCACCTTAGTTGTCAGTTGTTGAAAGAGAATTACAATATTCATCAGGTTTCCAAGATCATATAGGTCAGTAGGTGTTATTAAAAAAGTAAGAAAAAAAAAGACCCAGTTATCTTTAATTCACTGCTGAAAGAGACTTTTTCCATGATAGGAGAAAAATATGAAAGACATTCTTGTGAACTATGCAATAATGTTTCAGTTATACCTGAAGGAAATTATCCTAATCATATCCTTTGCCTTTGGTAATCTTTAAAATGTCTTTAATTTTTAGCTGATTATCAATTCAATAATAAATGTACATTATACTGAAGGTTCTCTGTAAATTTTAAACCATGTGCCTAATTCAATGAATGCTCTCATGAAATGATTAATAGGAAATGATATAGTTATCTTCCATTAAACATTCCAATAAACATTTATTTAAAAAAATAATGTTCAAGAAAATATGGCTCTAAATTCTATATTCAAGTTTTTTATATTTTATAATAACATAAGTAAATTGTTTACAAGAATATTACTGACAAATAAACATCAAAATTGAATTCCCTTTTCTTCTATGGGTCTCAGTATTGTAAATGTAAATGAGTTGGTTTACTATAGATGATTTCTAGGATGCTTTACAGCACTAATATTTTTAGTTTTATGAATTTATGGTAAATAAATGCAAAGGAATGTTGAATCAAATACAAGATTCCCTATTCAGTAAAAAAAAAAAATCTATCTTTTAATAGTTGTTACATATTTTAAAATGCTTGCATGGATTAGATTTGATTCCTGACACCAAATCAAAGACAAATATTAAATACATTGAGACCTTGGAGGAAATTCTCTCTTAGAGGTAGAAAAGTTTCAGATTTCTAAGGTTTAAAGTTCATTGAAAGGTTGAGGAACTTTTGATTTAAATGATAGAAAGTATGTTAATGCAGTTCAAATAAAGCTGGCTCAGTGGAGAATTTAACTTGTCTCTACCTGGCACAGAAAAGGCTATCAAAAGCTCTGTTTTAAATTTCTCTTCCAGTTTATTCCCATAAAACTAACATGTTAAATTTATGATTTTATACATTCAGAAAACCATCCCATGATTCACTCTGAGTGTGGAAAAAAACCCAGGTGAGAATGAAGTAAGAGCATAAGTTTCCCGGCCAGAAAGAAAGTTGATCCTAGTTAAAAAGACGATTACATAGAATCATGAATTAATAGTTTAACATGGTTTATTATTATAATTATAATGATAACAGAGGCAGTTATGTGTTACAGTGGAGAAGAGGACTAGGACTGGAATCATGAAGAAAGAACTGAGTTTAAATCTGGCCTCAGATACTTTATATCTGTAGAGCCATGGGTGTCTCTTAATCTCTGTTTAAGTCACTTTACTCATTTCTAAAATGCCACTAATAATAGCACCTATATACCAGGCTTGTTGCATTAAATGATATAATATTTGTAAAGTTCTTGGAAAATTTTAAAGTACCACATAAATATTGGCTAATAATATTTTCATTAAATATACATTTATAATTTTAACTGCACCAGCAAGTCCCATTCGTATTTGAGATTTTATCCCCTAAAACAGGAAGTCAAATAAAGTGTTATTTAAAATATCATAATAACTTACATTCCTATTATATGGTGCTTTAAGGTTTTTTCAACAAATATGTATTAAAATGATTACTACTCAATATGATGCTCTGGAAACATAAAGAAGAGAAAAAAACATTTTTTCCAATAATACAATGAGAAAGGTAGTGTAAGTTTATTTGCTTCATTTTTTACTTGAGAAATTTGAGGTAGAGAGAAATTAGGTAATTTTAATAGAGTCACACACTTAGTATGCATCAGAACAAAGATCCGAATGCATGTTTCTCCTGCTTTTTGGCTTATTTTTCTTTCTACACATTATAGCAATATGACAAATACAGTTCTACACATTGATGACAAGCAGTCTACTAAAAGGATTCTACTGTACCATTAGAATTTAATTAAAATTATATTTTAATTCTGTTCAACGCAAATATTGACTTAGTGTCATTATGTGTCAAACGTGTAAGCATTTGGGGTGTAGTGGACAGAGGGCTGTTTTGGAGTTGGGAAGGTCTAGTGGGATAGGAGAAATATCTTATTTCCCCTCATCTCATGTAGAGTAGGCTAATTTTTTTCTTGGAAAGTATTAAGAAGTTATAGAAAACTTGGTTGACTAGGGGGAATAGGAGCTCAAATAACTGACATTACTTCCTCATTGCCTAAGGACAAAGCAAGCATGGCTGAATCAATTTTGGATGTCTTTGTTGAATATCCTTCTACTTGTGTCATTTTTTAGTCATGTCCAACTCTGTGGAACCCCATTTGGGGTTTTCTTAGCAAAGTTATTAGAGTGGTTTTCCATTTCCTTCTCCAGCTCATTTTACAGATGATAAAACTGAGGCAAACAGGGCTAAATGACTTGCTTTGGGTCATACAACTAGTAAGTGTCTGAAGTGGCATCTGAACTCAGGTCTGCCTGACTTCAGGCCCAGCACCCTATCCACTGCACTACCTAGCTGCTCCCAGGCATAGAGCAAAAGTTATCTATAATTACGTAGACATAACGCTGATTCGTAAAAGAATTTATGAACAACATTTTTAATATATGTTGCCACCCTCAATATTCACAATCTCCAGGCTATGTGAAACAAAAAGCTTTCCAGGCACAGAGACTAAAGTAAACTGCTGGGAGACTGGTCTGGGTAAGGACCCACTTAGAATCACTGGGTTCGGGGTCATACCACCTTTGAGAACTTGGAGAAATCACTTCATCTCTTGGTGACTCCAGACAATTCCTCAAGATTTTGAATAGGAGAAGCCATAATGATCTGCCATGGTGGAGGGAGCTTCACATGGAGACAGTTCTTTATACCAATGAAATCACAGGTCTAAAGGAAACCAAAACTGCATAGGAAATTATGTTTGATACTAGGTAAGACACAAAGCACAGACACAAAGACAAGGTCTGCTATAGATTTCATGGCCAGCAGTGACTCTGTTTGTAGAAAGATGAACAATTTCTACTAAGGTTCAATTTAAAAATATCACTTGCTGCCAACTTTCTTTTCTAGACAATGAAGTTTTACAGAACTAAAAAAAAGGCTTCATTCTTGGGAACTGGTGCAAAATGAGAGAGATGAACTAGGAAACACTTAAGGTCCTTCCCAGTTCTTTAACTATGTTCTTATCTCTAGATCAGTCTATGTGCCATGGCCCCTAAGGACAGAAGAGTTATAGGAAGACATGATAGGTCACATGCTTTAGGCTGTTTGTTTTTCTAAAGTTCCCAAGACTTGATTGACTCCAGGAGTTAATGTTCAAGACACATAGCTTGTGACACAGTTTCCTGATGGTCTGGGCCCTACTGATTCAGAGTGGCTTTGAGATTCAGAGTAGGAGTCAATCAACATTTATAAAGTACCTACTATATATTGCCAGACTCAGTGCCAAGCACTAAGGATACAGAGAAAGGCATGACAGTCCTTGCCCTCAAGGAGTTTAAGAAGGTTTGTGGGGGTAGAGATGATGAAGTCCTGCAGCTGGGGTGGGAAATGATCTGATGAAATATGACTTACAGAATAACATCCCTTGGCTGCTCTCCTGGTTTTAATTATTTCCAGAAGAACAGAGAAGGAACGGTGGTACCTTCCTAAATGGTAGAGAGGCAGCTACGTGGCACTGTAGTTAGATTGTCGGGCCTGAAGTCAGGAAGATTTATCTTTCTGAGGTCAAATTTGGTCTCATATGCTTACTAGCTGTGTGATCCTGGGCAAGTCAATTAGCCCTGTTTGCCTCAGTTTCCTCAGTTTAAATAAGCTGGAGAAGGAAATGCCAAACCACTCTGGTATCTTTTTCAAGAAAATCCCAAAAGGGGCCATAAAGCATCAAACACAACTGGACTGAAATGAGTAAATAGCAACTACTGTCTTAAACAGTGCAGGCCCTGGAAGGAACTTTCCAATATCCACTGTCCAACCCTCTCTCACAGTAGAGGGAAGGAGGGTCCCCAATGGTGGAATGTGCTGTGGAGGTATTGGGATCTTGTAGAATGATAAATGTGGTGAGAGCGTGAAGTCCACGGGATCAGCCAGGTGAGAATTGCTCGCCTAGGTGCGCAAAATGGCATTGTCATGTGGAATCAAGGTCCTTTAGACTAGACAGATGTCCCAAAAGCAGGAGAGTGATGACACACTGCCCTGCTGATTAGACACAATGCTCTATGGGAGCCACATCTACCAGAACCAAATACATAACTCTTTATATGTTATGAATAAGTCACCTTCCTTTTTGTTAACTGTTGAATGACCTGAATATCTTATTTTGCTCCAATATCAGATCTAAAGTATCAAGCAACCAGCCTGAAACAGGGTCAGCTAACTATACAAGGGTTAACCAACACACATAATTTTAATCCTTATTTAGCTCCAATGAAAGACTACTCTGGGAATATTCTCTAAGAGATTCTTACATATAGTAATTACTATTTTTTCAAATACAGTTGGATGCTGTTGTGATTAACATCAGAAAAACTCATTTAAATTATTTATGATTCCTTTGCTTCATTGGTTTTATCAATCAAAACATGAGATTATTGAATTAATGATTGATAATTAATAGAAATAATCTAAGGTATTATTACACTCAAAAAGCTTAGTAATCACTTGACCTAGATGATTTTTCACTAGGGTTTTATCAGTGATGTAAGAAGAGTTGTTTAATTTAAAAGTTTTTTATCTTAGAATAATGGATCTAGAGTTTAAAAAAAAATCTTCTCCAACACTTTATTTTAGAAATAAGCAAAGTGAGGAACAACAAGATTAAGTGACTTACCCCAGGTCAAACAGGTAGTAGCAACCAGAAGTAAGGTTTGAACCCTGGTGCTCTGACTCAAGGGGCATTGCATCTTCTAAAAACATGACTTACTATAGAAAACTGTACTTCAAGCAACCAAGAAATGATTGATATCACATAGAAGAAACATTCTAAAATATTGTTTCCTTGAACAAGATTTAAAGCAAAAAAATATGGAAATCTAAATGATAGCAAAAAATAATTGAACAAAAGATTTTTCTTGTAATAATGACAAAGCATTTTAAAATGCATAATAATGAGATAAAGATAAAAGATATAAAAACAGGTTTGTTTGTTTTTTCCCATACTAGCAGAATTCTGAGATATAAAATAAAGTAACACTCTACATCAACATTAATAGTTTAGAAATGGATGGAAAGAACATGAGAAATGTACGTTATTTTGGAAAAAAACATTAAATATATTTGATTAACAATTCTTTATATAAAGCAATATGATATTATAGAAGAGATATCATTTATTCATTAGAGATAAAATGTGTCTGAATTATTTTAGAAGTGGTTGCAATGACTCTAGACCCAAGAATATGCATACTGTGATCTCTATTTTACTATTAACAACCTTCAAATAAATACTACAAAAAAAGGACAAATAAAACTGTTATTAAATACATAAATGAATTTTAAAATTTTAGGCTAATATTTTCTAGAATTAATTGAGTTTGCATTTGAGGTATTCGTAATTTGCCATTTGTACTATCAGTTAAAAACAAATGTTAGACTTTGAAAACCACTGATTTGCTCCATGTTCTTCCTGCTTCCACCATGCAAACAATGGAAAGTGTTATTTGAACCAGACATAACTTCTGGAAGCATGGGTAAGAGAATTACTTTTTATTAATAAGAACAAATGTTAACAGTTAATGTTGACAGATAAAATATGAAACAATGCATTAATAAAATTTAATCACACCATATTAGATATTTTAATACTATGGTATGACTAAGAGAGTTGTAAAATAACAGATATATAATTTAGCTGACCTTCTCATTGACTTGACAAAACCAGCCAAGAATTTATAAGATCTTATCTTTGTAGCTAGAAAAGACCTGATAGATCATCTCATTTATTAACATCCATCACAATAAGAGGAAATTAAAGCTCAGATAGCTTAAAACATTAGCCCAATGTCAAACAAGTAGCAAATGTCAAAAACACCGCTACTAACCCAAACTCCTCTGATTACAAACCCAAAACTTAATGCTTTTTTTTTCTAGTGAAAGTGCTATCAACTACATCTTTTATTGGAGGTGGGGGAATTCCAAAGAGCATGATAAAATTGGTTTTGTACATTCAACCTTCCAGAAATATAGAAATCAAGATATCAGATATGTCATTCCAGTTTAAATCAAATGCATCAATTTGAAAAGAAGAGTACTGGAAACATTGGATTCTCTCTTTTATCTTTTCCCACACATTAGTTCAAGCTTACCTGCAATAAAAAACAAATACCACTGGAATAATTTTCTGTAAGTCTACGAATTCGTGTCAATTCTGGACTTTCTGAAGAATATACTTTTGAATTATATAGACTTTCTAAATCATTACTGCAATAATTGCCTACAAAACGAGTCTCTACAAAATTGCAATCATATATACCACCTCTTAATTTCCAATTCTTTGCTATCACAAAAAAGACCTATTATAAATATTTTTGTACATATCGATCCCTTTCCCTTTTCTTTGATATCTTTGGAATAAAGACATCTTCCTAAAATATATTTATAATATGATACTTCCCCTAGAAAATTCTAAGTAGTGTATTTAATCTCTGTGTAAATTATTTACACATTAAAAATACAAATATAATACATATATAAATACAAAACTTCCAATACTGATTAAATGTATACTTCTAAGTACTTCCTTAAGAATAAACAATGGAGAGGAATTCTGGTTCCCAGAGTCAAGATGGCAGAATGATCAGTAATTGCTATCTCCCTCCCCTTGTTGGTGTAGAAGAACCCAGAGAATATCTACCTGGGAAAAACCCTGGAACAGTGGGAGCAGCAGCAGGAGTAAAGAGTCTCTTAGCCTGTGAAGCTAGGAAAATGACTAAAGAGGGTCCCTCTTGCTGTGGTGTCCCAGACAGCCCCACCTCAGCAAATCAGGAAAAGATTCTGAGTCCCAGGGGAATGAAGCCAGCAACACCCAAGAGTAGGACCCCAGGCATGCCTCAACACCCCAGGGGAATTGGGAAGACACTAGAGCAGACCGAATCACCAACTGCTGAGCTTGCCTGTACTCTAGCTCAGCAGAGGAGACCTCCTGTGGCAAGACCACCCCTACACTTAATGCAGCTAGCTCCAGGGTAACTACTGGGAAACCCAAAAAGACTTCACCTGGCTTCTGCTTTCCAACAGTAACTGTTGCTGTTTCCCTCCCAGCCTGATAGCTTTTTTTTACTTGGCCTCATTAAAGGATCCATGCCCAGGTTGATTCAATGAATGGACATTGCCTCTCCCTAAGTGAGTACCTGCAAAAACCTTGGCTAAAAGGGCCCAAGGTCTTCCAATGCATACTAGGTCATCTCCAGTCATCCTGATGAATATCTGGTCACTGGATTCAGATGACTCTGGAAGAGAAGTGAGGTTGGTGACCGGCACAGCCATTCCTCACTCAAAACAAAGTCAAGTGCAAGTCATGTCATGATTTCTCTGATGGCATGCTCTTCTTTGGTAAAAAAAGACAAACACACACACACACACACACACACACACACACACACAGCTTTCCAACACAAGCCAGCTCAGCATCAGGTAAGTTACAGCAAATTGCCAATATCAAAAATGAAAAGACTGAACTAACCTCCAATGAAGAGGAAATTATAACAATAATTAGAAATTACTTTGTCCAACTGTATGCCCATAAATCCAACAATTTAAATGAGATGATTATTTAAAAAAATATAAATTTCCCAGATTAACAGAAGAGGAAGTAGAATATTTAAATAACCCCATCTCAGAAAAAGAAATTGAACAAGCCATCAATGAAATCCCTAGGAAAAAATCTCCAGGGCCAGATGGATTTACAAGTGAATTGTGTCAAATATTTTAAGAACAGTTAATTCCAATATTATATAGACTATTTGGGAAAATTGCCAAAGAAGGTGTCCTACCAAATTCTTTTTATGATACAAATATGGTTTTGATACCTAAGCCAGGAAGAGCCAAAACAGAGATAGAAAATTATAGACCAATTTCTCTAACGAATGTAGAAAAACTTTAAGTACGATATTAACAAAAAGAATACAGCAACTTATCGTGAGAATAATACATTATGATCAGGTAGAATTTATACCAGGAATGCAGGGATGGTTCAGTATTAGAAGAATTATTAGCATTATTGATCATATGAATAACAAAACTAACAGAAATCATATGATTTTCTCAATAGATGCAGAAAAATCTTTTGACAAAATATAGCACCCATTCCTATAGAAAACACAAGAATAAATGGAACTTTCCATAAAATAGTAAGTAGCATCTAAAAACCATCAACAAGCATTATATGCAACCTGGACAAGCTAGATGCATGTCCAATGAGATCAAGGGTGAAACAAGGATGTCC
This sequence comes from Bettongia penicillata ogilbyi, assembly GCA_023548195.1. Taxonomy (NCBI): domain Eukaryota; kingdom Metazoa; phylum Chordata; class Mammalia; order Diprotodontia; family Potoroidae; genus Bettongia; species Bettongia penicillata. Next base: position 2,646,135 of record JAJHZJ010000049.1, on the reverse strand, counting down.
ATTATCAGCACTGTTATTCAATATGGTCTTAGAAATGCTAGCTGTAGCAATAGAGAAGAAAAAGAAATTGAAGGAATTAGAATAGGCAAAGAAGAAACTAAACTATCACTCTTTGCAGATGATATGATGATATACTTAGAGAATCCCAGAGTATCAAGTAAAAAAACTACTTGAAATAGCAAACAACTTTGTCAAACTTGCAGGTTACAAAATATACCCACATAAATCATCTGCTTTTCCATATATTACTCATAAAGCTTAACAGCAAGAGATAGAAAGAGAAATCCCATTTAAATGGTAGACACTATAAAATATCTGGGAGCCTACCTGCCAAAACAAACCCAGAGGCTATATGAACACAATTACAAAATGCTTTTCACAAAAATAAAGTCAGATCTAAGTATGTGGAAAAACATTACTCGTGGGTAGGCCAAGCTAATGTGATAAAAATGACAAAGCTACTTAAATTAATTTATTTATTCAGTGCCATACCAATCAAACTCCCAGATAATTATTTTCTAGAGCTAGAAAAAAATACGAAAATTCATCTGGAAAAACAAAAGTTCCAGAATATCAAGGGAACTAATGAAAAGAAATGCTAGGGAAGGTGGCCTAGCCCTATCAGATCTCAAATTGTATTGTAAAGAAGCAATCATCAAAACCACTTGGTACTGGCTAAGAAACAGAGGGGTAAACCAGTGGAATAGTTTAGGGACTCAAGACACAGTAGTCAATGAATATAATGAGCTACTGTTTGATAAACCCAAGGACCCCAGCTTCTGGGATAAGAACTCAGTGTTTGACAAAAATTGCTGGGAAAACTGGATAACAGTGTGGCAGAAATTGGGCATAGACCAATGCCTGACACCATACACAAGAATAAAGTCCAAAAAGAAACATGATCTAGGAATAAAGATAGATACTATAAGCAAATTAGGAAAGCAAGGAATAGTGTATTTGTCAGATTTTTGGAGAATGTAGAAATTTATGACCAAAGAAGAGATAGAGAACATTATGAAGTGTAAAATGGATAATTTTGATTGCATTAAATTGAAAAGTTTTTGTACAAACAAACCCAACTCAACTAAGATTAGGAGGGAAGCAGAAAACTGGGAAAGAATTTTTTCAACTAGTGACTGTGATAAAGACCTCATTTCTAAAACATATAGAGAACTGAGTCAAATGTACAAGAATACAAGTCATTCTGCAACAGATAAATGGTCAAAGGATATGAATAGGGAGTTTTCAGAGGAAGAATTTAAAGCTATCTATAGTCATATGAAAAAATACTCTAAATCACTATTAATTAGAGATGCAAATCAAAACCACTCTGAGGTACCACATCACACCTATCAGATTGCTTAACATGACAAAGCAGGAAGATGATAAATGCTGGAGAAGATGTGGGAGAGTTGGAACACTAATTCATTGTAGGTGGAACTGTGAGCTGATTCAGCCATTCTGGAGAGCAATTTGGAACTACACCCAAAGGGCTACAAACATGTGCATACCCTTTGACTCAGTAATATCGTTTCTGGGCTTCTAACCCAAAGAGATCACAGAAATGGGAAAGGGTCCCACATGTACAAAAGTATTTATAGCGGCTCTCTTTGTGGTGGTCAAAAACTGGAAATCAAGGGGATGCCCATCAATTGGGGAATGCAGAACAAGTTGTGGTATATGAATGTGATGGAATACTTTTGTGCATGAGAAAGAATGAACTGGAAGACTTCAGAGAAGCCTGGAAAGACTTATATGATCTGATGCTGACTGAAATGAGCAGAACCAGGAGAACTTTGTACACAGCAGCAACCACAGTGTGCGAGGAATTTTTCTGGTAAACTTAAGACTTCATTGCAATGCATGAACTTAAAAAATTTCCAATTGACTCTTGAGACAAAATGCCTTCCATATCCAGAGAAAGAACTATGGAATTGGATCGCAGATAGAAAGTATTTAATAGGAATGTACTTGTAGAACCTATATAAAATTGTACAGCTTCTCAGGGAGGGAGTGGGGAATGAGAGGGAGGGATGGGGAGAAAACCTAAGATATGTGGAAGTGAGTGTTGAATGGTGAAAACAAATAAAATATTTAATTTTAAAAATAAACATTGAAAGTGGGGAAAAAGAATAAATAATGACTCGTAAATTGAAGAAATATGCCCTTTATTTTCTCACGCCACTCATGAGAATAGTCAATGTATGGACTAGAACTTATGTGAGTTATTTAATAGTATCTAGTGTGTAATTTCTGTGACTTTTTTATTACATGTAAAAGGATATAGCTACTATAGTTGATAGTGCTTGTTACAGAAATTAAATATATACATATATAAATATATACATATTTATACATGTTTTCTTGATATTTAAGATATTCCTCTCTCTTACCCACAATTTCATATATGAATCCCAAAGGAAAATACAACAAGCATCTCTATAAGAGGTCATTCTAAGAGGACACTCCAAGTCTATCTTCTTGGCATTACTTTTGAACTCCCTGGGATGATGTGTTATTGGTTTGGCTTGTATCCTGTGTAAATTTATACTTGTTTTATTTCTTTTAACCCCAAAAGTAGCCAAGAACATCTTACCTTTCTCTAATTTTAACTGAATAGAGATGTCCATTGGGTCCAAAATGATTTATGGGATCACAGATCACAGATATGATTCTCTACAGTCTCCTTATTACTTAACATTAGTCAAAGAGAAAACATTTCAATCCCATACCTCCATGGCCTCAATCAGTTACTATGCTCAAAGATCCCCAAACACACTTCCACCTTGAAACTCACTGAAGGTAAGGAACATCTCTAACATAGATCAGAGATAGAACTATTCCCATACAAGAAAGGAAAATTGCAGTTTTCATCTTTTGAAGCTGCTACGTCATTGTATTGCCCCAATGTGGACACAGATAAAAGGAAATGTAATATCCTCACTCTAATTTCCATAAAATGGGAAAAATATTTTAATAAAGCATTTTTGTACTCCCAAGTTTTCTGTGAGCATTTCTTTCTTCCCTTCCATTGTGCAAATGTTATGTTGTCATATAATCAGTCATTTGAGAGACATTCACTGGCAAATAATACCACTCCACAATTTCTTTTTGTAAGATCTAGTTCTTTTTATTTTAAAAGGTATTTATGGTAACATGTTTATTATAATTAAAATAAATATTTTAAAATTAAGCTAATTTGGTCAATATCAATAGATATAACTCATCTAAACAAAAACTACTTGGGATCCTCAACATATTTTTAAAAAGAATTCAAAAGAATAAAGAGATCTGAGGTCCAAAAGTTTGAGAACAGCTGGCCTAGCACATATTTGGCTTGTTGATTGAAAAAGATTGAGGAAAATCCCTAAGCATTGCTTGAGAATGAAATAAGAATGGGAAAGAATATATAAACAATGAAGTGTCCAAAGGGAAAAGGGACCATACAAAAGGGAGCATATTAATAACATATTTATAGTGTTCTTCAAACTTTATAAATACTAGCTATTTTCAATGTTATTTCATTTGTTGCTATTATTGCTATACAGGAAAAGTGATATTACTGAGAGAATTTTGAGTCATTAAAATTCAACCACTGTGTACATCATACACTAATATAGTTATACATCTGTTACAGTGCATTGTCATAAGAACATTAGTAACATGGAAAATATTTTCATCCTTATTCCACATTCTATGTTACTTACATTTAACTCTGATATGATGAAATTCAAATTAACTTACTACATATATTTTTTGGACTAGTCTGCCTTTAAGATAATGTCTTCACAGAGGGAGGCAATAAGATATTTTTCCTATATACCTGGAGTTCACTCTTCTTCAAATACATGTCTATCAGCATGGAAAAGTACACACACAGGGACCCCATGTGACAAGCATATGCTTTAGGGGATACACAGGTCAGACGTACATGACTGTGGCACGTATATGAAGGGATAGTTCACAAATCTGGCACTTAAGTTATAATTCTCTTTGGCTAGGCTGCTCCCCTGCTGGTCTCTACTAGGAGGTTAGTTGGTCTCTATGTAGTTTCTACCAGATCCCCAAACTCTGTTTCAAGTGAACACAGTTTTACTGATGCTGTATTTGCTAGGGTTACTGCCAGGAATTGCTCCATTTGGTACAGAGTTTGTGAGCTTTTCCTCTCCTTTCAGTTTATTGGGGTTCCTTAGTTAGTGTTAACTATTTCCATGGTAAGACTAGGCTCTGTGTGCAGATTTAAGTATGTTTTTCTTCTCCAGCAGGATGTCTTGGACCCTCAGACTCAAACCATTTTGGGGAGCCTGTTTCCTGATCCCTGGGACTTGGGTCTCCACAAAAGGCAGTTAACAAAGTTAAGCCAAGAAGGCAAATAAATTGTTTCTCCTACTTAGCCACATTGCTGCTAATTCAGGCACTGAAGTTCATCTCTACTCTCCATGTTTTGTATGTTATTTTCCTTTTCTTCTTCCCTCTCTGCCCCCATTTACTTCTCCAAAATAAACTCTCTACTTTCTCTGAATACTGCATAGTTGTAGATCTAGAGCTATAGAAGTTAGATTATTTACATAAATAATAATACTTATGTGTACTTTTTAAATAAACTTTGTAATTAAGTGCGATTCATACACAATTTTTTTTAAAGCAATGTTTAGAATGAGTTGAATGTTCAACAAAGAAATATAAAAGCACAATTCAAAGGAGTTGTGCCTCAGGTAAGGATTGTCTTAGAAGAGTCAGCTATCATCCAGTTCTGTGATTCTGTGTATGTTATAGCAATGAAAGCCCAGTTGACCCACTAAAAACTATTCAACTCAATTTATGACCTTCCTCAGTTGTGGACTTTTACTATAATGAATGAAAGGTTGTTTTTTGTTTGTTTTTTTCTCATGCTATATCTTTTCTCAGACCATAAATCCTACCTCTTTGCCACTGATAACATGGCAGCTGCCTTGTGTCCCTCAGCTCTGACAGATATGAAATTACCTTATCTAGCCTGGGACAAAACTTCACCATTGTATTTCACACTCAGTTTTTTCGGATTGTCCTTAAATGTAAAACTCTCAGGTAATCTCAGAGCGACCCCTATTTCAGATAGGAAAGTTTTTTTTTATGGGTTATTTACAGTTGCAGCTTGTAAATAATTCTCTTTTTAATACTTAATTTAGTATTAGGGACATCATTTAGAAATTTAATTTTGCAATTTTGCTACATGGAGGCACAAATAGTATGCTCTTGAAAGAATTAAAGTAGCACGATATGCCACATAAATGGCAATGGAGAGATGAATAGAGAGTATGAAAAAGCTGCCCCACATTAAAAGAACTGCAGGACAAAGTGGTGTAAAGTATATCATCAAGGAAATGGATGCAAAATTAGATATTCAGTCATATAATGACTGTGAGGAATTTCATTGCTGCCTACTCAAAGTCAAGAAGAACTCCAGCATGTGGAATAGAACAGGGGTTTTTATGAAGGTTTTATGGTGTTTTATGAGATTTAATGAATCTTTATGGAGGATTTATGAAGACATGGGAAAAAGAAACAGAATAAAAAAGCATGGGCTGGTTGCCACCTACTCTGTTGGCAGGAATACCCATTGCAATAAGATTACAAATCCAGCAAAATATTGTAATTTTTCATTTCAAATGAGAAATAGCATTCCACTTGTTACTCTTTTACTCTCCATGATTCAGCTGAACTATAAAATACTTCAAAATATGCATGATTCCATCCCAGTATTTAAGCCAGTGATAGAGATTACAACCCATTCATGACTTCTTGTTCTATGGGACTCTTGTCTACATCCTTTCATAAAAGGTCTAACAAAATGCTAGAGGCTTTTCTTTTTTTAATTTTAATTGTGCATTTACCAGTGAAGTACTCAAGCTGTTCATCATCCCTCTTGATAAATGTCCTTCTCTGAAAGTGAACCCAGATAATCAAAGGCTCCTCCAGAAAGCGGAAACTCTCATGGGTTCTGCCAAGATAGAATGACTTTTAGTTTGCTGCCAACCATAGAATATGTCTATTATCTAAGGACCAGTGAAAACAAGTCTGAAGGGGCTCATTGCCAGTGTATTCACCATCAGGATAAATTATGCCATATCCCAGTCAAGAGAAAGTGAATAAAGATTTCAATTTCATCTTAAGAATGTTTATTTAAAGAAATGTTTTCCATGTAGAAACTACTTTTACATATTAGTTGCTGGCTATTACTTGAAACTGAATCTTCTATCAAACTAGGAAAAAGACAAATATACATAGTTGCTATGACCTGGTAGAAAGTCTCAGGAAGACTTGATTCCTAGGATGATAGGCATCCTTCCCATGATGATGTGAGGTAATCTTTGTATGGAGGTTCAACTACACCTAAATCTGGTTTATGTCATCCATACTCAACTTTCTTTAATATGCTTTGTATCAGACATGTCACAAAGTCCAACTGTAGACCTACACAGAGACAAGTGAGGATGTTACTCTATGTCTTCTATTGATTAACTCTATGACTTTGGTTAAGTCATTTAACCTCTCAGGGCCTCAGTTTCCTTATCTGATAATTGAGGGTATTAGACCGGATCATCCATAAAATCTGTTCAAGTCTAAGCTTTGAAGATTTCCCTATATTTGACTGAACTACTGTCTGCTACTGTGAGAATAACTTAAAGGTTTTGATTTTCCTTGATTCAGTACATAGGCTAGAGATTTATTATGTCTTCTCCTTTTTTCTGTACATAGGGATTTGCTTTAAACTGTTAAGTTTCACCCAGGGAATACAGTACGGGACATAAAGTTTATTTATAACACCTTAGATTATGTTTATGTATCCAAAGGCAAGTAACCAGCCTTATGGAAATTCTATGGAAATTGGCTTGTTCATATGATGAACTGATGAGTCATTTCCCATAATCCTTTCAAATATCAGACCATATCTTCCCTTTACACTCCAGACAGCACTGGCAAAACATGTCCAAGAAATGGAGGGAGATAAATCTCCTTTCTCCTCACTCCCATATATCTTGATTTTGGCCTGAGGTAAGTCCAGATTAAATACCCAAATTACTACTATTGGCAGTCTATGTCATTTCTTGGAAAGCAAAGATCTTGTCATTTTAGTTATTCCACTGAGAAAAAAAAATTTCTCATTCTTTTTCCCATCCTGTGTGTTTAGGAATATAATTCACATTTTTTGTAATGATCTTTGGAAACCTTTCCTTATGATCTGATCCTTGAACCTCCAAAATATATTAATCATAAACAACATTCAGGTTTTTTTCTTAAGAAATATGCATCAAACACTACTTTTAATTCAATACCATAAATTATCTCAAGAGAATCAAAAGTGCAGATTACCCAAGAGAAAAGGAAGGTACATGGAAGTCTAAATAGGCTGCAGTGTTATTATTATCAATGATGATGCGGGCTAGAAGGTCTGTAAAACATATCTTCAAGAACATGTTTGAATGAAAAAGGAGATAGAATAGTCATGTAGAAAGACAAAGGTGATGAATTGCCCAAATGGCACACTAATATTCATAAAATAGTAAAAGAATTAGGACAAGACCTCTAACCCACAAGTGAGGTTTACAAGAGGACTTATACAAAGACGTGGACAAGAATGACAAAGAATGAATGGACGTCAGTGGGCTAAAACTGATACCAGAGAAGGAGATCATGTTGATGAGAAGTGGAAGGCAAGTTACATATAAGAACAGATGCAGAAAGCTTTGTGCCAGTGACACAAAGAAAAAGAAAAAAAGCATAACAATCCCTGCTAGCAAGGAATTTATATTCTGATGAGAAGAGGCAATACACAGAGGAGATTTCAGTTGTGAGTTAGAAGGAAATGCCTAGGCAGCTAGGCAGCACAGAGGACAGAATGTGGGGCCTGAAGTCAGGAAGACTCTTACTCCTGAGTTAAAATCTGACCTCAGATACTTAGAATTTGTGGGACCCTGGGTGAGTCACTTAACCCTGTTGCCTCAGTTTCTCTTCTATAAAATGAGCCAGAGAAGGAAATGGCAAACCACTCTAGTATCTTTGCCAAGAAAACCCCAATAGTATCACAAAGAGTTGAATAAAACTGAAAAAACCACAGAAGGAAATGCCCAATTATACTTGGAGTCTTACAGCAAAAGAGGTAGTAATACATCTTCTTTAGTGTGATTTTCATGAATTAAGCCAAAAATCAATTTTGTGAGAGACAGATCCATTATTATTACAATTGGTGTAATAGTGAATATACTATTGGTTTAATGATGATATGACATCATTCAAACAATGAGATTTGATGATAGAATTATAAAAATCTCTGTAGTAAACATTAATCCATTTGTGCCACATTTATTTGTCATTCTCTTAAGTGATACATATTAGAAAAATCAATTCACCAAAAAAATGGCCCAATTATTTACCAGTGCCACATAAGATATGTGGAACAAATGACACTGCAAGGTGAAAGATTCTATAAAAAAGCATTTTCAGTTCATTTTTGTTACTGAAAATTCTAGACGTGACCAAGGCACAGAGTATTCAGATACTGAATTTAAAAATAATAGAACCTAAAAAAAGAGCTGAAATAAAAATGATATTTTCAATCATAACAATAAATAAGCTAAAGAGTACTCAAGATTGAAGGTTGTCAACATTTATTATGAACCTCCAAATGAGGTCACTGTATTTAATGGCTAAATTAAGTCCAATGTTACCTTCATATCAAAATCAAAGGAAGAACTTGGATTTTCTTTTGTCTGATGTTCAGAACAGGTAGACTTTTTGCCCCACCCTTCCTGATGATGACATTAAGGTTCTGAGTTTAGATTCTTAAAATCATCTGTGTTTAATTTAGTCAAAAGGCAATTTTAATGTAATATGCAGTTCTTTACATTTCCCTGTCTGCACCTAACCAGTGAAATTGACCTTAAGGATATAGCAGCTAGATACATGCAACATTTCATAATGGGTTATTAAGGGCATTGCTTTAAGTACATGATCTCAGGACCATCCAAAAGAAACAAACATCTTCATAAGCAGTTTCTTATGAAAGATGACATAGAAAGGACTGATGAAAATAGTTTTATAATAAATCATTATTAAAAATTTAATTTTATAACTGGATTTTCAACACAAGTCCATAAAGAAAAATGGAAGTCCAGACAGTTGAACATAAGTCTCTGCATAAATATTTGTGACAAAAATTTGTTACATGTACTATAAGGTAAAGAAGTAAGAACCATCTGGTCAGTGAAACCAGATGTTCTACTTCTGTATTTCCTTATGTAATTTCAATTATATGTAATATGATATATTTATATATGATATGTAATATACAAATGCATGCTTTGTATGTTATGTTATATAACACATATAATATGTATATGTGTATACAAGAAAATTTATACTAACAGTGAAAAAGAACTATATGTCCTTCTGTTATAAAATAGCTCTTTGGAAGGTAAAAATGAATAATTCCTTTTATTTAAAAATAACAATATTGCAATAGTAGAACTAATCACACATGGAAATTTAACTCATTAAAATTAAATATTATTCAAATTATACCAAATGATACTGTGTTCTAAGCATAATTAGGAATATGAAAATTAGAAAACCGGTCTTTGACCTCATCGAGTTTATAATCTTGAAGGGAAATGTGAACAGTTCAAATATAAAATGGTACCTGATAAATTCAAAGGAGATAAATTCTCAAAGGAGAAATATAGGCTAAATAGCACCTGGGATCAAAGGAAGAGAATACAAGTTTTAATTTAAAAAGAAGGTAATATTTGAATTAGACTCAAAAAGGCTTAAAGTAGGAATTCAACTGGAGAGGAGAAGGCATTCCAGACATACAATGCAGCATGAGCAAATACTCGGAGATAGGAAATTTGAGATATATTTGGAGCACAGCTCACAGTACAGTTCAGTCAGCATATAGGGTCCATGGAGGGCAATAATTTGAGATGAAACTGGACAGAGTGATACCAGATTGAGAGCGACTTGAAAATCACAATAAAGATTGTGAGTATGACTTAGTAGGCAAGAGGAAGTCCAAGAAGTAACATGATCTATACACAAGGAAAATTAGAATCGAATTGGTATAATGGGTACACTAGAATGGGAAAAGAATGGAAATGAAAAGATCTGTTAGGAAGTTACCCTAATAGTCTAGCTAAGTCATAATAAGGATATGTCCTGGGGTAGTGACAATGGTTGGTTGCTGTCCATTTTCGAAGAGGACCCAAATGACATTACCATGATAAAGTGAAGTTTCAGTGTGTCTGACTGTGGCTGATCAGACCAATACGAACTCAGAATGCACTGCCACAGGTTTGGCACAGATAGTCCGTATGAAATTTTGGGATGGATACTCCAAATGCGCACATCATAGGGTAATGACAATATCGGTGGAGAGAAGAGATGACAGAATATACGAGGAGAACAGAGAAGAAAGCAACAAACATAGAAACCAGGATGTCAAACACAGAAGAATATGTTCCTAGTGGGAATACTGGCGAAAGGAATAAAATCAGAAGAAGGAGTAGATTTCAAAGGAAAGATAATAAACTTGGTTTCTGAAATGTTGATTTAAAAGTACAGTCTGTAAGCAGTTAGAGGCATCTCACTTTGTGAATATAATTCTGGAGCCCACAAAAGAAACCCAATTAGAGATATTGGGGGAATCATTTGCAGTGAGAAGGAAGTTAAAGTTAAGAGTGATCTTTGTAAGACTCTAGATCTAGGGGTAGAAAGGTCTTCAGATAGCCTTCATTTTATAGATAAACTCCAGGTCAAAGAGATAAAGTGACTTGGGCAATGTCACCCAAGTATTGATAGAGTCCTACAGCCATTTTCTGATTTGGGAACCAGCGTTTTGTTTTTGTTTTTTCTTTCAAAGGGAGAGTGTAGTAAGGGAAAAGAAGTGCGCTGCAGAAACAGCCCTGGTGATGAACGATTTGGGAAGTAGAAAAAAATAAATAACACAGAGACTATGTGGTTCAGAGTTGGGGCATCCAAGACAATGTGGTATCACTTAAGTCAAGAGAGGATAGAGTTCTAAAACAATGTAATCAATCAATTAACACATTTATTAGGCACTCACTGTGTTACAGGAATAATCCTAAGCACTAGAGAAAAAAAGAAAAAGAAAAAAAGCAATGGTTAACAATGTCAAGTAAGGAAATCAAGAAAGATGAAGACTGAAAATTGTCTCTGGGATGAGGCATTAGCAGGACATTTGCGATCTCTGAAAGAGGAATTTCATTAGCATTGTAGAGTGAATTCCAGATTCCAAGAGAAAAGTGAGATAAAAATCAGAAAGCAGAGGCTTTGGATTCAGCCTAACTGATTAAGCATTTTCGCTATAAAGGAAAGGGGCAGGGAAGGCAAGAGCTGAATGGGTCAGGAGGGTAAAGGAAAGCCTTTTTAATTCATTTGCTTTTTCTTTAGGAGAGTTTAAACACATTGGTAGGTGAATGAGAATGAGAAAGTGGTAGCACAGAGACTAATAATAAATGCGAGAGCGAAGGTGTTAACAAAAGTGAAATGCTGAAGGAGGCAGGGATGTATGAGATCAAAGACACAGGTAGCAGAGGTAATTATATAAAGGAATTAGGACAACTTCCTTGGAGACTGAAGGGAAGATACAAGAATGCGATGATAATGAGAAACTTCCCACAGTACAGGAGAGAAATTCAAAGAATGCTTGTCTTCTCAAGGAAAGAAGTTATGTTATCAGTTGCAAATTTTCCCAGTGGAAAAACAACTACAGACCAGGATAGATCAAAAAATTTGAATATTTTCTATGGCAAAGTGTGTAGGGAGATTAGAATAAAATAGGCGAATTGATGATTAATAGCAGAGGTACAGCTAAAATAAAATAAGCCTGATTATGTGACTGTCCTTTGAAATTCAGCAGCAGAAGGTAAGGGAAAAAAACTGAAAGTTACTTTATGGCAGAAGATTAACAAGACCGTAATCTCAGTGGTTAGGCACTGCAGTAATGGTTTCTAGGATAAGGAGCTAGTGAATCATTAAGTTTGTGTACTGTAGGATCAAGGCTACTTATGTTGGCAAATTAAGACAATGGGAGACAGACAGACTGGGAGGAGTCAAGGAATCACAAGTAACGATAAAGTTCAAGACTGGGCTTGATCTAAACAAGAGGGAGAAAAAGTATCTAACAGACCAAGGGAATTTAAAGATACTTAAAAAGACTTTTAAAAATGTGAGTCTTTCATTTAAATGTATGAAGAATTAGCTTTTTTGTTTTTTCACTTTTATGCCAAAATGAGTTGACAGAAACTAGATGATTTCCTGTTCACCTCTTCTGACTTTGAATTCTGTCACTTGTTCTGTTCAAAGAGAACTGGACAAGAGGGATGCATATGGAGGACAAAGATCCTTTTTATTAACTCATGAATATCTACTTTTAACTGAAAATAAGTTGTCAGTCACCTCATTAACATGCATGCAACACTGAGAATAACATCTCTGCTAAGAATCCCTGGTTCCCAATGAAATGGTCATATCTAAATGGCTCCCCAGTTACATATGAATTGAGGATAGAATCATATACAATCCCAAAGGAAAACAGTTTTAGGGGGAAGGGAAAGAGGAAGGAAAGAACTGTTAGAAAAAAAGAGGAAAAAAAAATCAGAGTACCATCTGTATACTAAGAACTGGACAGCTGCATGGGGAAAGAAATTTTATGTAACAGTTGATTTGTCATTATGCTCTGGCTAGATCCATACAACCCTTGTAGTTATAACAGCTTTCAGAAAAAGGCAAGATAGATCAGTGTTCATTTGGAAAATAGGTTTATAGCACAAAGGCTTACTCACTTGTCAAACGAAGAAATGTGTACTGCTTAATTTTCCCATAGAGATCATAGGTCCAATGGAGTTTTGGAGAATTGAAGGAAGTGGGGGTGGAGGGCCAACATCTAGGTTAGAATTGGTTTCATATGCTTTCCGCTGAACTCAGTCTGAATGGCTTTCAAAACTTGTAAAAATTAGGCAATATTGCTTTGTTCTCTGATTATCTTCCTCCCCTTTCCTACCAACTTTCCATTTAGACCTTAATAAAAGGAAATTCCTCTGCAGGTTTACATATGGGTAGGAAAATAAATTCTCTATCATCTTCCTTTATTTCCCATCTTAATCTGCTTCATCCTCACAACGTTGACCATACAGGATGGCAGCCTGCAGAGCCAAAAGAGAGACAACTGGGGTTTCTGTTTTCTGGATTCTAAGTTCCTAAAGGCACTGAATTCTCAAAAGGAAAATAAGTTAATCTAGAAAAAGAAGTGCTGGGGTGCTGTCAACATTGCCATCCTCATTTTGTGTCTGTTAATTAGTCAAAGGATTCCAGGTTCTTATGTGGATCCTCAACTGGTCAAGTATAAGGGATTATAAAACTGAGAAAACATAATCTTAATACTTTAGTCAATGTAAGATAGGCTCTTATTTAATTGAAGGTAAGCATGGTGTAGTGGAAAGATGGTGGGCAAATAATATAACTTCTCTGGGGCCTCAATTTCCTTGCCTTTAAAATAAAGGAACTGGATCATATGACCTCTCAGTCCCCTTTCAACTTAAGTTTCCGAACTCACATTTGACAATTACACCACAACAATTCCCTCATGTCCCATGATCCTTTGTCAGAGGCATCTGTAATACTTAAAGGATAGTCTGTACTTCTTAAAAAGAAGCAAAAATATTTTTTTTTAAATCAGCTCAGTAATGAATGGGACTTAAAATACATTTCAAGTTTCATTTGGGAAAATGACAACTTGTACAACTGCTCAACATCCTGAAATTATCAAGTCACTTCAGCTCAACCAATATTATAATTAGATCAGCAAATTTTAACTCTACTTACATCTGTTCTATATCTCATCCCAGAATTAGAAGCCAGTATATTGCTGATTTTATAACTAACTGGATTTGAAAATAAACACATTTGATTTGGCTGCACTGGATGAATCAAAGTTGAGGGCAAGTAGCCAAAAGATTACTAAATTCTGTAATATCATATAGTTCATTTAATGAAATAATTGATAAAAATAAAAGAATGACATAAACATGGGATTATTTGCCCTATATTTTTAGTGCTTCACTGAATTACCAGTGTGTCAGTAAAGATCTATCAGTAATATTGTTGGTTGTTTGAAATATTTGCCACTGCTAAGTTTCTACAGACACTGTCTAGTCAACTGAACATGTATATGATGATATAATATTCTTTATAGCACGCTAACTCCCATGGAAAATAAGGCTCAGCAATAATATTCAGAAAGGCGCAGTAGCTGCAACCATGAATGAGTGGGGGTGGGACTCAATCTAATCAGTATTAAAACTGTGAAAAGCAGTAATAAAGGAGAGTTGAATAACCTGATTTACACAAAATGAGTTTTCTTCAGATCTAAATCTTTTATGAAATATGTCCAAACCAAATGTTCATTTCCTAATTTTGTTTTTGTTATAAATCTGAAGCTTAATTTATTCAAAAGTTGAGCAAAATTTGTGAACAATTTTCAGTATATGTGGGTAAGATTTGTGAACTATTTTCAGTATATGTGGGCAAGATTTGTGAACTGTATTCAGTTATATGTTTGGGGTTATTTATTGCCTTTCACACAATGAACTTTCCTTCATATCTGCTGGAACATATATAGAGACTGGAAAATGTATAGCTCCAACCATATATTATTTTCAGCTTTATTGTCATTATCAAACACATTTAAGAAGTGACTCTGCGTATAAGTGTGTATATGCATATATATATATATAAACATTTATGAAGTGATTGTGTACAAATGAGATGCAAAGAACATAAGCTGTATAATGTCATAATGTAAGTGACGTTATGTAGACCCTGTACAAAACAAGAGCATACATGCTCCCTAAGATCTTAACTATTTAAAGTTCTATCTAATGGAAAGCAGCAGCAACATTCCATCTGTTGGAATGGCTTTCACTTCCAATAATCTACATAGTGGTGAGGCCCAGGTGCATTGGTTCCAGTATCCATACAATTTAGCTGTCAACTGAGCAATTACTGCCTTCTAATAGCTCATTTTTCATTGTCTTGAAGTTGTTGAAGTCTTTTATTCTTAAATAGCTTTTAACATGTACACCAGCATCTTCCCAGCTGTACTATGAACAGGTGTCATGCCTCCTGTCTCTTTGGATGCAGGTCTCTCTCCATAGTTCTACGAGTAAGTGTCCAATAAACATTGTTTGGGTTTCTTATTAATATTATATTTGTGTGATTATTGAGAAGTGTCATGGAGCACCGAAAGAGAATGATGTTGGAGCCAGAAGCCAAGGGTTTGGGTCCTACGTTTATCCTTTATTTATTATATACCTACTGGCCATGTGGCTTCTTTGGGTAAGTCATCACACTGTTAGACTTCATATCATAGACTGTAAAATTAGAATAGTTGTGCTCCCTAGCCCATATGGCTGTTGTATCAAGTGAAATATTGTATGGAAAGTGCTATAAAGTGCAATATGAATATAAACTATTATGATTTCAAAGACGCAAAAATTTCTTGATGTAAATAGTTATCTCATATATTAAAGGGCAAGGATGAAGCAATGTATATTTCAATTGATTTTTTAAACCACTATTTGGCTCTGCTAGAAGTTAATGGACTTAGACCATATCTAAGTGAGCCTCCAACAAGACATGAAAAATGGAAAAAGTCATTCAAGCTGTCCTAGCTGCAAAAGAACAAAAATTAATTAGACTGTTGTTTTTAACTGAATTGGCTGGCTTTACTCATTATTTTAACATTGCATATTTCTAGCCTTAGACATTTTATCCCAGTTTTAAATAAAAATAACTAATACAGAAATAACAAATGGAAATTATATAATCTACATATAGGGAGATTGAGATTTTTTACTAGATAAAACAGCATCAAACTTTTCCATCTTTGCTACACTGACAGATAATGCATAGTAAAGAAAGGAATTGGAGTTGGAAGGGTCTGGAGAAACAACATTGATCTTGACTCTTTATTCTACCTTTTTTTCTGGCTCAAAATCATTTACAACGAAATCAGAGAAGATTTTGGGAATGTGACAGATTATGAAAATCTAGGCTTGATAGTTGTGGAACACTTTGATTTCCAGTCTAAGGGTTTCAAAACAAGAGCCTAACCTTAGCCTAGTTGCACCCTGCCTGGCTTGTGTTAGCCGAGGGAAGAGACAATTTTGCCAGCAAAGATTGTCACCAATGCAGTCCTTTGGAGCAAAGTGTCCAGTAAGTAGCAGACCCAGGGTCCTTCAAAGATCAATGCACTCAGTGAAAAGACTAAGTGACAATAACGCAACGACATCTAAATGACATAGAGAGTCTTAGTTCACTGGGGACATGGTATATTCCACAGATATGTTCTTTTTTATGTATAATTTCTATGCATTCTCACTGTCTCCACTACTGTTTGTCTGCATATTTGTGAAACAGCATCCCCTAACTAAAAAGAGAGGATATCTATCTCAAATTTCCTACTGTGTTATTTCCTTAAAAGCCTTTACTTTCAACTAACTGTACTCTGGCTGACTGGAGGGAAAAGTAAACACATTTGAGTAGAGGTGGAGCCCCAGAGTACCTTGAATTTAGGCAGTTATCCAGGGAGCCCCACTTAAGAAAGGGAAATATCACAGATCTACACTAGTGCTATTTTAAAACAGCATTGTCCTGGTTAAAAATATATCCTTTTTTGCCTTGATATAATTCGTCAAAGTTTTTTTTTAACATGTCTATTTATTATTCCTAGGAGACACATGAGTATTTAATTAAGAAGCAATTTTAAACCTGTCCTCTTACTGATCTTTATGTAGTTTACTTTTCTTTATTATTACATTGTGACCTACATAATTCTATTTAAAACTCAGTCATTTAACACTTACAGTATATGGAAACATGTCAAAATAATTAGCCATCCTTAATTCATCTCATTTTTGGTGGAGGGCCATAAGCAGGGATGAGAAGCGTGGAATGCTAAATGTAAGGGAGAGTTTCTTAAATTAATTCTTCGACTTGTGGGCCAAATGGGAAGTTTACTTTATATAATATCAATTCAATTCAACAAACATTTATTAAGTATCTGCTATGTTCAAGGCAGTGGGAACAAAAAGAAACTCAAAAGGATCTTTGCATTTAAAGATTAATGGACTTAGACCATTTCAGAAAGTGATTGGCAATTCAACATAAAGTAATTTCCAGTTGAAGAGAGTCCAATGACTGGTTCTAGATCAGGAAAGACTTTATATAGGAGGCGATAACTGAACTGTGCATTGAAGAACACCAGGTATTCTCACAGGTGGAGAAGAAGAGAAAGAATGTGTTATACAGATAACCCTTGTACAAAGTCATGGAGACAGCAAATGAAATGTCATGTCCAATGAAGGGCAGCAAGGAGGTCACTTTGATGGATGGATAATGCATGAAAAGAAGTAATATGAAGTAATAAGACTGGAAGTGTAGGTGAGATTCAGAATGCCAGGTTGAGTATGGATTTTATCTTAGCAGTTTTTTAGTGAATGGGATTTCTCTTCTGTATTTATTATCAAAAATATTTTCAGTGATAATATTAATCAAATGTTCCTTACTATTTTAAAATTCAGGGGAAACAACAGATGAAACTTTTATTTTTTTATTGCTTTTTAACTTTTCACTCTAATAGACTACAAGAATATTCTACCTGGTAGAATAGCGTACAGCCAGTCTGGACATGGTAGATCTCAGAGAGCTAGACTCAGTGAAAACACAGAACTGTCTATAATCTGCTCAAACACACATTTCTTTTGTTCAGTCATCTGGAGTGAGGAAGAAAAAAATAATCTATTTTTTAAACTACAAGAGCCATTGTACATGCTGCTTGAATTTAAAGTGGAAGAAAAAATGATTAACAGTGCTTTAGGATACTATTTCTGTTAAGTATGCACAGTATTAGAATTGATAATTGTTTAAGAATAAGTTCTGCAGTACTTAAACTGCCTAGAATCTTAATTTTAAATACTCTGTAAAGAACTACCTCTTCTATCTTCCACTCTGCATTCTGCAATAGTTGGGGACATTTTGGAGGGAAGTAAGTAGCTTGGCCTGTGACAATATGAATATGTCACAGGGCCTAATCTAAATTTCACATGCTTAGTTACCCTATTAAAATGGACCCTTTACAGTTTTTGTTTAGGCAAGTAAAGTCATTTATCTTAAGAATTTTATCACCAATTTTCATATAATTAATTAATAATTGCATACATAATAATTAAATAATATAATGAATAAAATTTTAACATAATTATAGTGATACAACAGAAGGGGATGAGAATGGAAGAATTAACTTCTTAAAATTAGCCACTCAAAAGTTCCCAATAGTATATTTATTTTTCCATGATCCAATAGGAAATCTCATTAGGAATGACTTCTTGCATATCTATTAGTGCTAAGCAAGATTAATCTTCCATACCTCCTCCTCAATGTGCCACCCCAGCTATGTACTTCCTTCCCTTTGGTAAAGGGCACCCAATAACATTCTTCAATAGCCTGGAAGGACCTTTGAACTCCTAAGTGCATATGGTCTAGTCAAACTTAGTCTCTTGACACCAACTGGGAAGTATTCACTTTAAATCAGCTCACCCACAAAAGAGTCAATGCCTTTGATCAAAGTTTAATTTGTTCCCAGCAGTTAACCCATCTATTCCCATGCAAATACTTGATGCATCCCTGGAACATCTACCAAGACTTTTGGTCAAGATGGTTTCATGAATATAATCCCCAGGCCTAGTGCAGCAGAAAACCAAATATAGAAGTAGTTAAAATAACACTGAAGACATTTAATGAGAAATTATAATAAGTGACATCATCCCACCTCAAAACTGTACTAAAAAAGTCAGCTAGAATCTCATGGGAAAGGAGACTTGCCAGCAAAGCCAGCCAATATAACCAGAGAATGGTGAGAGACACGTGCACCCTATAAGTCTCGGTATTATAGGGCAGTGAAAGAGGAGGACTTACATCAAAATACCTTGGGATAGTCAAAAACTGCACCAGGAGTTGAGAAACTCCCAGGAGTGGCAGCAACCACTATGAGTGTTTTAGTGCTCAGAACTGGACACTCTCGCCTCAGGTCCTTAGTTTAGCACCTTGTCCGGATATATCAAAGAAGGTCCTGAATTTTCAACATTTTGGAACCCAAAGACCCACAGAGTTTAATATTGGGAGGTGGAGGTCAAGGAAATGATCCAGGGGAAAAAAAAGAAAAAAAAGTAAAGGCCATTGAAAGATTTTTATTTTTTAATCCATAGAGGAGAAAAGCAGGGAAATTTTGAAAATAACTAGCTGAAATTATTATATATATTTTTAAAAAGTGGGCTTGAATAGAAATCCACAGTTTCACATATAATCTTATTGTGTTCTAATCTGCATGTGTCAATGATGATGGTCTATTCGGTTTTAAGTTAAGAATTTTATAAATAATAAATATACAAATGATAAATATATAGAGAGGTAAAATTTTTACCAACTAGCAATAATGAGGAAAAAATAGTTCTTCAGGCCAAAACATGGATGTATATATACATAACACTACCTGTTTATCATTTTGCAAGTGCATTGGACCATGAACAAGTACTTTTCCAAAACACACTGCAGGTACACAGCACAGATGCAGAGAAATTGCTTTCTCTTGGATAGATATTCCTACTTTACCATTAACTTATAAGGGCAGGATGTCACTATAAAGGTCAATCTATACTTGTTTATTCTGGAGGGCCCTCTAAAATTGTGTCATAAACTACCCTCAAAAGAATACATAGAGAATGGGTTATATGTGCTGTTGTACCTCACTCTATACATACTTATGTCTGCAAGTATGTCTAACATTAACTGTACTAGACATCCTTTAGATTTGACAATATTCTTGAAGCATATCCAAGTTTTTAAGATGTATCCCTAACACAGGGTTGTGTGCTTAAAAATAACCATCAGTAATTAGAATGACTTCAGTCTCAGATGGCACCCACTCATCATGAAACCTTTCATTTTTTTTCAGCACAATCAGTCATCAAGAATCTGTCATATAAATACCACGTATCAGGCAGTGGGGATAAAAAGACAATCACGAAACCATCTCTCCCCTCAAGGAGCTTGTATTCACTATGCTTGATTGATATTGAGGTGGATAAAGAGGCAGACTTGGAGTCAGGAAGACCTGTGTACAAATCCTATCTTCTATAGATACTTACTATGAGATGCTAGGGAAGTCACATAACCTCAAGCATTCATCTTGAAAATAATAGTACCTACCTCACAAGATTGCAGTGAAGGTGAAATAAGATAAACTGTTTTGTCAGCCTTAAAGCTCTATAAAGTATGAGATATTAATGTGCTCCATCTCCTCATTCAAATAAAGAATGCAGGGGAATAGGGATCATTGTAGAAATGCCCTTTTATGAGGCTCCTCTTGCAGTCAGCCATCACATGCACAATCTTGTCCCTTTAGGGTTGGCATTTCAATTCTTTTGTCTCCCCATTCAATGATGGGACATTTTGATGTACCTGAAGAATCTTTTCTTGGAACCATGAGGATATCACTTACTTATGAAAAATAGTATAGCTTTCATCATGGCTTCACAAAACCCCAATGTAAATAATCTCTCTGTCCTTCCCTTCACAGACTCCTCTAAATTCATGCTCTCAGATAAAAATTTCTTCAAGGTCATTGCTAGGTACATGAATTACTCAAAATAAAACAAGACAACTATTGAACCATCGGAGAGGTGACTACTACCTACAACACCTATATTTGCTTTCCCAATGGTTTACCATACACACTCCCCTTTTCCAAGTGGAGTAGGTCAAGGAGGGATGGCTTCACATCATCTGATACATCTGTCATGTACTGATGCCTGCCAACAGGAATCTCCTTCAGCAGACACAGAGAAATTAGTTCAGCTCAATACAATTAGTTATATGTTTCTAGGTGGACTCTCTAGAACAGTTCAGCTCCTCTCTTTAATATCATCTGTATTCAGACTTTGGTATAGAGCATCTCACAACAGATACATAGAAGAATCCAAGGAGACCTGGGCCCCACATAAACTTCTGCCAGCAAGAACAAATACATGAAGGCATCAAGGGAGCCAAACTGGTAAAATGTTTCTGTAGAGTCTCTTTATTGTGCACACTCTCCACAACATTAGCTGGCTCAACATCTGTATAGCAGAACTGACTCTTAACTGACCTACATACTAATTCCATATCTGGAATGGAACAGTTCTGAATCATGGTGTCAAGAGACAGCTTCCGTTCAAATTCTCCACCACTTTCTAGTTGGGTGACTATAAGTGATGCATTCAGTTTATCTGAAACTTACTACTTACCTCACAGAGTTGTTGCAAAGACCAAAATGAGATAGTGTATTTAGAACTCTTTGTAAACCTTAAATCCCACATGGGGTTGTTATAATTGTAATTAAACATCCTCCTCCACCTCTCAGACTCTATGTCCTTCTCTCTGCATCTGATACAAATAATTAAGCAGAAGAGGTTAATGGGAAAAGTCCTGGACTGGTAGGCAGAAGACTTCTTCTTGCACTCACTGGTACTGACAAGTTGCTCAACCTCTCTTATAAAAGAAAAAAAGAAGCGTAACAATACCTGTCCTATCTTAGAAAATTGTAGTGAAGATCACTTCTGATGGCATATATGTTAAAACACTTTGGAAAGCATAAAGCATAAAATGAATGCAAGTTATCATTATGTAATAATATAAATTACCAAAAAAGACATAACTTCTAGGCTTTGTACATTTTAAATGGGGTGTGAGGCATCTGGACTGTCTGGATAGTCTGAATAGTTGTGCTAAGGAATTTGCACTGAATGTCACTAATAAATGGTCAGAAATTCTAAGGACAATGAGAATCCCCCCTCCCTTACCCTACTTTTTGTTCTGGATGTGAGAATTCATTTTTTGCACTGCATAAATACTGGGCATTCTATCCATGCATAGGGCATTCATCTCTCACCACTAAAACATGCACAATATGGTTTTATTGTAAACAGTTCTGAGGAATCAGGTCACCAAATCATAAATGATGCATAGTTTGGAAATTCCATGCCTAACACACAAAGAACATATTAGTTGCACAGCTGTGATCGCTACACTTCACTTAAGCTCTAACTCTATTGTGCAAAGCAAAATTTGTTTTACATTTACATGAAAATATTGACAATAATTGGTATGAGTTCTTGTCACTGAAAGTTTTCAAGTACTGTCCAGATGACCACTTGAGTATGCTGGGAATCAGCTTTATTCTTTGGGAGTAGATCAGACCAGATGATCTGGGCTTTCATCTGGCTCTCAAATTCTAAGTCTATGATTTCCCAAATTCTAGCTCATGGAAAACCTTATTGAAAATTACACTAATTAATATTAGTTGTATATTTGGGGTAAGGATCTAGACAGCTAGCTAAGGCACTTAAGTGGCATAGTGAATAGAGTTTGAAACCTGAGAATCAGGAATACCTTAGTTTATTGCCTGACTTGGGCGCTTACTGATAACCACATGAAACAGGGATGGTCTCAACCTCACAACGCCCCAGACAAACCTCAAAGAATATGTTACAGAACAACTGCAGTTCTGTAGCAGTAGAGAAAACACTTTGATAGTTCTTTAAAAGTTATAGGTATACATCCTAATATGATGATGATGATGATGATGAGAGTTGGCATTTATATGGTGCCTACCATATACCAGGGGGCAGCTAGGTGGTGCAGTGCACCAGTGCAGGAGTCAGGAGGATGGGTTCAAATCTCACCTCAGACACTTGACACTCACTAGCTGTGTGACCTTGGGCAAGTCACTTAACCCCAACTGTCTCATCCTCGGTCATCTCCAGTCATTCTGAGGAATATCTGGTCACTGGATTCAGATGGCTCTGGAAAAGTGAGGTTGGTGACCTGCATAGCTCTCCCTCACTCAAAATCAAAAGTCAAGGGAATGTCATGTCATCATTTCTCTGATGGCATGGTCTTCTTCAGCAACGAAGGATGAACACACACCATATACCAGGCACTGTACTAAGTGCCTTACAAATATTATTTCAATTGATCTCTGAATGATAGGTGCTATTACTATCCCTGTTTTTTCATTTGAGGAAGGTGAGGCAAACAGCAATTAAGTAAATTACTAATAAGTATCTGAGACTCTTTTAATACGTCTTCTTCACTAAAGCCCAACGTTCTATCCACTGCACCATCTTGATGTTTCAATATACAAAAATCTGTAACAGATGAAATTCCTGATTGAACTTAAAGAATAGCTACCACATATATATTGATATACCACCCACTGGACACTGTATATAGATACAGAATGCTGCATGAACTGTCAGATGCAGTCACTCTGACACCCCATTTTCTATAATTGTTTGCTTTGTTACAATGGAGAAATCTCGGAGGAGGGAGACACTTCTGAGACTGATATAAAAACAATGAAAAATACTTTAAAGATAGTAATAACTACCATAAGGCAACTTGTTGCAGTTTAATTTTGTGGGAAAAAAAGGAAAGGAATTCTCCTTGGCATACAGTTTTGAATAAATAATTCAAAGACTCTGTGCTAAAAATAGAAGGAGAAAAAAACCAGATATTTCACAAAAGAATGAATAGGTGCTAGTTTCATCTAATACCCAAAGTGTACTAATGCCCCCAAATATTTATAATAATTGATATTTTTATAAGACAAGGATTGTTAAGACTGTGTGTTCTGAAAAAATCTGTTCTCTTTAGAGTTTTTAAACCTGCTGCTTTGCTTACCCTTTTAAATAGAATATTTGCTTGCTTTTAATTCAGATTCATTCTTTCCTAAAAACCTTAGTTGTAAGTAATATTTTTTTCTTTCAGGATTTCCAATAAAACTTTATTTTGAAAATATACTTCTGATGCTTTTATCTTTTATATTTCATGTTATAGTTTTTCTTTATAAGCCATATGTAAGCTCCATGAGGGCAGAGATCAAGTCTTACATAAGCTATGTATCTATGTATCTTCCCCACTGCCCAGCTTTGTACAACTAATTAAAGTTTGTTAATCTGGATTGAATTCTGTCTGTTTCTGTTGACATACAATCATAGACTTAGACCTGAGAGGGACCGAGAAACACAATGTCCAGTCACCTCATTTCACCAATGAAGGAAACTAAAATCTGGAGTAATAAGTGACTTTTCTCCAGGTCACACTAATAGCATCAAAAGAACTCTATGACTCTATGTCCACTGATTCTGGAGTTAGCACACTTTCTACTGAATGATTCTGGTTTATAATTCTAATAAAAAATGTGAAAGCAAAATTACACACATTGAAGAGTATTCACAGATTTTTAGGCTATTTCATCCTAGGAAAATCATTACATAAAAATCGCTTGTGAATTAAGAATCTTTTTTATTATAAATGTTTTTGGGTTTTTTTGTCATGACATGGATAATTAAGCTTGGGGATGAAGTAGTTGTTTACATGCTATGGAATAAAAAAAATACAAGCAACAACAAGTTTCATAATTATGTCCCATTTGACATGACAGAATTTTCAAACTATATTTGGACTTGCTGAGGTAAGAAAAGAAAGAGTGGGTTTCTTTCTATTCAAGCTCTAGTCAAAGAGTGCATAACCACTTGCTATGGACACTTTATAGGGAATTCCATGTATGGCTTGACTAGATGGACGCTGAGGTCCCTTCTACCTATGACACTCTTTTAGCCTATGATATTGAAGCAGTTTGGCCCAACTAAAACAAAACTGGAAACTGGAGCTGGTAAAAGCAGAGTATGCAAATAAAACATTACATATTATATTTTTATAAATATATTTTGTGTTTTTATATATGTATATTTTTATAAGTCCATGGAAAGTGGAGCCTTATATATTTAAGACATACAAAATTTCATATTCAGTTCCAAATTTGGTGATGAGGACAAAAATTTTCCAAGATTTCATTTGATGAAAACAAACAATAAATTTGAGGGCAAATTTTATGAAACTAGACTCATATATGCTTAAAATTACTAGACAGATTCTTTTTATAAAAATATGGATAAGAAGTATCAAATTTGTATTATCATACTATGTGCATGTGTGTCTGTAATTGATTTTTTTTCAAGAACAGCAATCTATTTTCTCACAACCACCTTGTTACTTCTCAGCTGAGGGTGAGCAGGGAATTCTTGAAAGGGATTGAGGAAAAAAAGGCACATTAATGCATTGTTGTGAAACAGCCCAATTATTCTGAATAAAAATTTGGAATTATGCCCCCAAAGTTACTAAATTGTACATATTATTTGATTCAGAGAAAAACAAAAGAGGAAAAGCACTGATATGTACAAAAACATTTTTATATTATTTTTGTTATTTTTTATTTTAATTTAATTCAATTTTATTATTTATTTAATACTAATTTTATTTTATTAAAATTTATATTATTTTATATAGTCCTCTAAAGTGTACTATCTCATGGACCCTAAAAACAACCCTTTAAGATAGATGTTATTATTCCTGTTTTATAGATGAGGAAATTAAGATCAGAAAGGTGTAGTGAATTGCTTGGGAGTCACAAGTATTCTGAGGAAGTCTTCAAACTTTAGCCTTCTTGACTCCAAGGTCAGTTGGCTAGCCGCTAGACCATCTCACTCCCTGTGACTCCAGTACATTCAACAAAGAAGAGAATTGACTTAAAGTATTAAAATAGAAACCTAGCAACTTACTGTGTTGTCTGCTAGAAAGTTGGTCTCAAGGTAAGAGCATTTTTGGTCCCAGCAATTCATAAAGACAGCCTGCGCATTGTGCACAAAACATTCAGTATCTGAGTTCGTGAAGGGGATACTCAAACTGATGAAACCAGAAAGCCTAGCACTAAGTAGTTATTATTCAGTCAATGGCAAATTTTTAGGCAAGGTAACCTCATTTGTCTGAGATTAGAAAATACTAGGTAGAGTAAAAACTTCATCCCAGTTCTTTGGGTCCTGATCTACTGCCCCATCCAGGCTTATAAAATCATAGCTTCAAGCATCTTAGGCCTATCCTCTTTAAGAACAAAAACCCAGCAAACATCTTTATTAATATCTCAAATTACTTATCTCACAATTTACAAACACAGTTAAACAAACAAACCAAAAACATTCTAACTAAAATCTCTTATACATGGTCAAGGAATATGACATCTTATTTAATCAAATACCTTAACTGTTAGTTAACACATACACATAGTTTAAAAAAATATACATTAAACAAAAACATTAGTGTTCTCATTTGCTTATCATTCTATGACTGAGAATCATGTACTTTTTCTTAAATGACTAAAATATTGTTCTAAGTCTTGCATAAATGTGATGTTTCCTTTTACTACACAAGTGTATAACCTTTGTCCTTTCTCTTCCAACTTCATGCAGTCAGATATTCTGTGATTAGGGTATTAAAGATACTTAGGAAAATTATGCTTTTTTATAAAGTCCTCTTATTTGACTTATATTTTAATCAAAATAATTTTTATTATTTTGATATAATTATGAATCTACTTTATGGGCACCTTTGATAAATAATGGATGTGATTTTTCAATGTCATATCTTTGGCCTATAAGGGACGAATTTATGATCAAACAAGAGATATAGAGAATTACAATATGCACAAGGGTTAACTTTGATTACATAAAATTTAAAAGGTTTTGTAGAAACAAACCAAATGTAGCCAAAATTAGAAGAAAAGCAGAAAACTGGGGGAAATTATTTACAGCATATTTCTCTGAAAGGGGCCTTATTTCTCACATATATAAAGAACTGGATCAAATTTATATGAAAACTAGACATTCCCCAGTTGATAAATAGTCAGAAGATATGCATAGGTGGTTTTCAGATGAAAAAAATCAAAGCTGACCACAGTCATATAAAAAAGCTCTAAATCGTTATTGATAAGGGAATTGAAAATTGAAACTCTGAGGTTCCACCTCACACCTCTCTGATTGGTTAATATCACAGATAAGGAAAATGACAAATGTTAGAGGGGATGTGTGAAAATTAGAATAATAGTGCACTGTGAAATTGTGAACTAACAAATATTTTGATGAGCAATTTGGACCTATGTCCAAAAGATTGTAAAATTGCAAATCTTTTGATCCAGCAATACCTCTGCTAAATCTGTATCCCAAAGACATACAAAAGGAAAAAACTACTTATAACAGCTCTTTATGCTGTGACAAAGAAGTGGAGAATGAGGGGATGCCCATCAGTTGGTTAATGAATGAATAAGTTGTGGTATATGATTATGGTGGAATGCTATTGTGTTATAAAATGCAGGTTGCTTTCAGAAAAAAAAAACTTGAAAGATTTACATGAATTGTTACAAAGTGAAGTGATCAAAACCAGGAAAACACTGTACACACTAATAGCAATACTGTACAATGATCAACTGTGAATTGCTAAGCTATTTCCAGCAATGCAGTGATCTAAGACAATCCTGAAGAATTTTTTTCATGAAAAATGCTATGCACTTCCAAAGAAGGAACTGATGGAGTCTGAATACAGCATTTTTTAAACTTTCTCTATTTTTCTCGTCGGTGTGTTTTATTCTGTTTTCTTTTACAGTATGACTAATGTGGAAAGATGTTTGCATGACTATACATGTATAACCTAAATTAAACTGCTTGCCTTATCAATGATGGAGCAGGAGGGAGACAATTTGGAACTCAAAACTTTAAATAATGAAAGTTAAAACTTTACGTGTAATTGGAAAAGTATTGAAAAATAAAATGTCTGAGAAAAAAATTACTCTGAAAATAATAAAGGTACAATAAAACATAAAAGCATTATATTTTAAAGCTAAGTCAATATTCAGTCTACTGCGATCTTTATGTACACTGTTTCTGTTTGAGTTTGACTCCACTGATACCATCCAAACAACAGACTGTGGATTGTACCCTCAAGATTCAAACCAATGATTCGTTCTTGTGCTCCACAGCCCTGACAGATTAAAAGATCTTGGATGGAAATGACGGGGTAAGGCAAATTTCTCACATTTTCATTGTGCTTTAAAGTTTACATTTTCACCACAACACTGCAAGAAATAGTAATATCCCTCATTTTACAGATGAAGATAATACTCAAGGGGGTTAAGTAATATATTCAGGAATACACAACAAATCAACATCAGAGACAGAATTTGAGATCGTCTTCTGATTTAAACCCAGTATTCCTTCCTTTTTGACCTTTGGTGGAATACAAGGTTTGTGGCTGACCAATAAATAGGTGAAAGAAAGTAAATAAGAATTTATTAAGCAAATATTATGTGCCACACACTTTACAAATATCTCTTTTGATCTTTGAAACAACCTTGTGAGATAGTTGCTATAATTATCCCCATTTTACAACTTTAAAAAATGAGGCTGACAGAGGTTAAATGATTTGTCCTGGATCACATAATAAGTGCCTAAGGCCAAATTCAAACTCAAGGTCTCTAGGCTCATCAATTCTATCTAATGTGCCTTTCAGCTACAACTAGCTGAGAAACATTCAAAATGATTTAGTCTATGAGTGACAGGTTTTTTGGTAAGATTTCCATTTCAAGGCAGTAGATGACATATCTTTGGTTAAAATATGTAAAGTTCCCTTTTTAAGTGACAATTTTATTTTTGGACTAGATCTGTTATTTCTATGAGGAAACTCTAGCCATGAAGATCAGTGCCTAAGATTTGCCATCTTAAAGAGTTGCCTGGGGCACTGAGAAGTAACCTTTCTAGGGTCACAAATCCAACAATTTCCAAAGAAGGACTTGAGCCAAGGTCTTTCTGACAATGAGGCAAGTTTTCTATTATATCACACCAATTTTATTTCAATGTAAAATTTGTCAGCTCCATCTGGTGTTATTTCTTATTTTTTCTGCTTTTTATGATCACATGTAATGTAGTTATATAGTTAAAGACCTACAAAAAAGTCAGATGCTGTAGCTCTAAATGCTATTTATTATTATGAATTATTATTATTATACTGGAATATATTCTCTGGAGAGAATACAGAACTTGAGTCAGGAAGGCTGAAGTTCAAATCCGACCTTAGACATTTACTAGATATATTTGGTAAGTGTGGATAATAATAGCTGTAACGTCTACTTCACAAGAGCGTCTTAAAGTTCAAATGTAAAGTGATATGCAAAGGTCAACTGCTATTACTATTATTAGTTTTAGAAAACCTCAACTACCTACTAGGTTTTACTAACATAGCTAAGCCACTCACCAACAAAGGGACAACATGGCACTACTTAGAATAAATTTCATTCTTCTACAATCTTCATTTAGCAAGTTGAATATTCTTAAAGTCCAAAAAAGTAAAAGAAAAATAATTCATATTCTCTTTTACAACCTTATTTCTTTTTATTTTCCCATTATAACATGTGATTCAGAAGTATAAAGAACCAGAAACTTAATTTCTTTGCTTTAGGGCCAACTAAATAAAATTTCAAAAATGAAAGAATATTTCAAAACTTCCAGAAAAGAACATCTTATAACTTTTTTTAAGCAAAATAATTTTTAAATAGTGCCTTCACTGTTGGCAATATATATGGGTATCTTACCTCCAATTGGGGTCCAACTCTGATGAAGGCACAGAGAGGGTCAAAAGCTCCAGTACCACAGGCCAGGAGATGTGTTCGGTTATAATGGTGCAGTACACGAACAAAATTCGCACATTCACTCTGTGACAAGGAGAGACACACACACACACATACACATGCACACACACACACACCACACACACACACACACACACAAGAAATGTGTCAGAAGGATGCCAAACAAAGCTTTTATGGCACAAAATCTTACAAAATTAGAACTGGACATTCGGTACTTTCTCATCTGTGTTTGCCCAAGATCACACAGTCAGTTTGCTCACCTAAATTTTCCTGATCTCAGAATATAGCTATTTTCTCTTTTTTCCCCTCTCTCATTTGAGGGATTGAGAAGTTAATGGGATAACAACAGAAGGAGAAAGCAAAAAAGGGAGAGCATTTGGGCTAATGCAAACACAAATTAGTATGACCCAGAAAATGCTTCCAAGGAAGATACCAAAGGATGTCAGAAGTATTAATTTTAAATATGAAAGATGATAGTATACACATAACAAATGAATGCTTAAAGCTCATTCCTTTGACAAATATTTGTTGTACAATCAAGTAAAATAAACAGAGCTAGGGCCCTCAAATTATTTGAGTGTAGAGATTCCTTTGTCAAGCTGTTCTACTAAGTAACCAAACAATTCCTGGTGCTATGCTCCAAGCAGAGTACTATTCAGTGTAACTATAAACAGTGAGTCAGCATGGAGTCAGAAAAATATAATTCAAAAATGTTTCTATGGCTCACAAGAAAATGTGCACAAACTTCTGTGATATGGAACATTATTATGATTTAGAAAAAAATAAATCATGCAATCTGATATTCATAAGTCTATCTGAGCCACTTGAAAATAAACTTGCTGATCTACATTTTCAAGTTAGTAAAGACAAGTTAATCAACTGAAAGGCTTTTCCTTTAGCATCGTATTTCATCAAATAACTAAGGTACATTTCTATGGGTATAGTTTTAACTTGTTTGTAAAAAGGGATTTTTTGAATAGAGAAAACATGGTAAAATAATATTTAAAAATTATTTTGACCATCTAATTTAGAAGAAAAGCAGTGTGACATAGTGGATAGAGAGCTAGTCTCAGAGGCAAGAAGATTTGGAGGTTTAAGTCCTGTCTCTGATACAAAATGTCTTTGTGACCTTGGGCAAGTCATTTAACTTCTTATTGCTCTACTGGATATAGAGTAAGAAAATCCCTGCATTACTTTCCCCAATCATGGATAGCAGAGTGGGAAAGGAGAAAGGATGACTCATTCCCTGATGGGACAGAACCTAGGATAAATATATAGAGTTCTGTCTTCTTGGGGTTCACAAAATCTGTTTCCTTTGTGTTGTGAAAATTTGTTTCAACTCATAATTGTTATGAATACATTAAGGAAAAAGAGCTATTTAAAGATATTTATTATGCCATTACTTATAATGACAAAATATAGAATGATACCTGAAATTGTAGGGCTTTCAATGTTATTTCATTCGATCCCCATACTGCATGAGGCAAATAATACTTATATTATTGCCATTTTACAGATGACGAAATTAAAGCTTAAAAGAGATTAATTGTCCCGATTGAGATTATATATCTCAGGCTATGGTTTAAAACCCAGGTCTTGCCAATATCTTAAAGTCTAGCACCCTTTTTGTTATACCACAAACAAGCTAAATGTCCAATGACCAAGGAAGGATGAATGAATTATGGCTTACTCATTGCAGTAGAAGGTAGAATTAAGTAGGAATACTAAACTCTAAAAAGCTTAATAATATAGAGTGAAAAAAGTAGGATAAGAGGGAAAGATTATTGAATTATGATTACTGAACTATGATTATTAAAGGAAAAACATTTGCACAAAAACTAGGGATAAACAGAAAAAAATGAAAGTGGGACCAAAATAAGTGACCCTTTTGTGGAGATTTTATATGTAGAAATCCATTAATTCCAAAGTAATCATAAATTATAAATTAGTCTTTTGAATGCTTAAAGATGATTTCATGATAAATTTTAAAGATAATCTTCGCTATTCGCATAGCACTTTAATTCCATAAAATACTATCATATTTCACAGAATAGGCATTCTGGTAGAATGGAAAAGCTTTGGTATTTGGAATGAGAAGGGTTCTGGGTTTGAATCTCTCCTCAGGTCTTTATTAGCTAAGTGATCCTGGAGGAGTCACTTAACCTCGCTAAGTTTCTTCCTCTGTAAAATGGGGATAATTATGATACAATGGTGTTCTGTGAGCATCCCATGAAACTATACATGTAAAGTAGTTTGTATATTTTAAAAACCTATCTAAAATTCCATTGTATCTTAGCCACCACCATGAAGGGGGGTGATGTAGACAGCCCAAGCATTGTCTTCTTCATTTTGCAGATGAGAAAACTGAGGCTCAAAGAATTAAGTGATTTGTCTAAGGTCATACGGTTCATTAATGCCAAAGACTTGAAGGCAGCCAGAATTTAAGTCTAATGTTCTTTCTATAATGCTGCGTCATGTCTTCTCTCTATCTCACCCTCTTAGTTCTGGCAGTTCTCCCATTTCTCTGAAGTCATACATACAATTACTTCTTTATTAGCTTGTTTCTATCTAATCAACCAAAATTATATTATGCTTAATAGTATTTTAGCTTCTCCTGGAATCAAAAGTTTCTTACAGATTGTTTCTTCCAGTGAGTTGAATAACAAATTGGTTGAGATTTTAACATGGGAAATTTTGTAAAGATGTATAGATTTGACTATATATTATATAGGTATATATGTATGTGTGTATGTATATATGTACACATATGTATATATATATATATATACAGATAAACATGGGATTAGGCTACTTTCTCTATAATTTACTTCATGTATTTTATTATCTGTTTTTTTTCATGATTGAATTGTATACATTCTTTAAAACATGATTTGAAGTTCAGTCCTTTATGGATTTTAAATTTTAACAAATAACAAAGGATACTTACTTCATCTTTTCCTTTCATCATGCATTCCTCCTTTTGCAGGACTGTGCTAGGCCAGTGTATCTGAAATAAAATACATGATAATTGGATGTTAGAGAAACTGCATAAAAAGTCTAATTATATTGAAACTATGTATTTTTTACAATCTTCTTTTCTTCTTTTTTTCTGCAAAGATGGGAGGCAGTTCCTTATTTTCCCGATAGCCATCATTTGCATAATTGTAAAACTTAATACTATCTTTGTCTTTGCAGGATAAATGAACCAGTTTATCCCATCTCTTCTGTATTCCTAATTCTAGACTCCTATATTCTTTTATATTCTCTGCTCAGGTGATCTCATCCATCAGGGCATCAATATCTACTTTTACACAAATGATTCTCAAATCTCCACCTTCAATCTCTTCTGCATAGCTCTGGACTACTAGATATCTACACCTGTATGTCTTAGAAGCTTTTCACATTCAGTATATACAAAATCAAATTAATTGTTCCCCCAAAAGCATGCCTCATTGTCTGATGTCATCATTCAACTGATGCCAACTGTAACATACAACTAGGTGGTCTAGTCTATAGAGTGCCAGGCCTGGAATCAGGAAGACTCCTCTTCCTGAGCTCAAATCTGGTCTCAGATCCTAGCTGCATGATCCTGGGGAAATCACTTAGCTCTATTTGTCTGTTTCCTCATCCATAAAATGAGCTGGAGAAGGAAATGTCAAACCACTCCAGTATCTTTGCCAAGAAAACCCCAAATAGGGTCACAAAGAGTCAGACAGGAATGAATAATTGATTTTGCTTCTTCAACATGCCATACATATCCTTTTCCTATTCTTAACTTAACTTCAAACCAAGAGGAGATTGTTGGGCTTTCATCTCCAGCAACCTATATAAGAGATTACTAATTTGTCTTGCTATTTTCAATCTATTCCTACTCCAATTTATCATTCTCTCTAGGTTTTGTTTGTTTGTTTGTTTGTTTTTAACATTTCTCTTCCCTGGTTCTCCTGTAATCTGACTGTTCCTTATCTGTCAATCTCCCTCTTTCTCTGAATTTAGCTCATGCTTCCAAATTCAATATGCACAGAACAGGAATAAGTACTAGTCCTATGATTTCATTGCCATAGGAAGGTCTCAACTAGAAATATCCTATCAATGAAACTACCTTGTGTGAATCTACTAGTTTTAGAGAGCTGAGAATATACTGAGCGTTACTTGAGAGTAGTCACACAGTATTACAGGTGGTATTTAAACCCATGTCTTCATGGTTTTTGGCCAGCTCTCTAGAGTTCTCTCTGTTCACATATTAATGCCATATACAAATATGAATTATTTGGACTCATATGTAAGGAAAAAGGTCAGCCTCTTAGATTAAGAGAATAGGTCATAGGAAATAGATAGATAGATAAATAGACAGATAGATTTTTATAAGCCTGAAAGGCAACAGGCCCTTAAAAATGAGCCAGTGTTTAATAAATGTTCATTTATAATACAACTCCTTCAGTAGGTAAATCAAGTTTCATGACTTGCATAAACTCTACCAAAAAGTGGAGCTCTCACTGCTGCCCCCCCACTCTGATTTTTGCACACAATTCAGCACTTAAATTTGATTCAGAAGTTGGTCATTATTTGTTTCTTATTTATTCATATTTATTTCCAAAGAATGATATAAACTCATTGAGAAGAGGGACTTTGTGTCATACTTCTCTTGCATACCTTTACATATCTAGCTGGAAAAATTGAAAGTGTTCAATAAATACTGGTTGACTGATTAATTTCAGATTCCAAATTTTTCATAATTTCAACTTTCTTTTTATTCCCATTTATTCTTTAAATAAAGAATAAATCAAATAAGGCAGAACTGAATAAGGTTATATAAGTTTTCCAGGCACTACAGATGGACAGTCATCTATACCTAGAATTGAATAGGAGAAAAAGAGTAGGCTGAATTGCACTGGAAAACTGACCATTAAATGAGAATTGGTCCTTCGCGCACGCGCACACACACACACACACATAGACAAATGAATATTTTTGGCATAAATATTCTTCTGTCAATGGAACATTGAAATCTGAAGAATTAAAGAATAATACAATAATACAAATAATGCAAAAGAGACTTTTTTTAGTTCCTACACTTAAATACCAATGTCTTCTCTAAAAATGTTGCTATTGTTTTACTTATGCAAATCTTTGTAACCCCATTTTCTTGGCAAAGATACTGGAATGGTTTTCCATTTCCTTCTCCAGCTCATTTTACAGATGAAGAAATTGAGGCAAACAGGGTTAAGTGACTTGCCAGGGGTTACACTGCAAGTAAGTATCTGAGACTGGGGTTTGGCCTCATGAAGGTGATTCCTTCTGCTTCTAAGTCTGGTGTCACCTGAACATATTTTACTCGGTGTGTGTGGGGGAGTGTGTGTGTGTGGGGGGGGTGGTGTGTGGATGTGGGTGTATTTTGACTGGGACATGTGACCAATAGGATGGCTGACTAAGCACTTAATCTGATCCTTACTACATCTCGAATCTCTCCAAAATAATGTATGCCAGGGATAATACAGTTTTAGTTGTCTAAATTAGTTGCACAAGTTAAAACACCAAGACCCCTAAAAAAATAACAGTCGAATAAGCTAACAGCTGAAAAATCAAATCCATCGCGCTACTCCTAAAACACTGACTCAGCAAGCCTTCCCTTAACTAGTCATCATACTCCTTCAGTCTTTACAAACCAATCCCCACTCTAGGAAAGGTAGGATCAAAAAGCATCACTGTGACAGCACTTGGTACTCTGCAGAGCTCAATCAGGACAACAATATACATGGTATTCCAAGGACCCCAAATCCAGCTGGGATAGCTTTTTCTCTCAAGAAATGACCTGTGGAAGAGACTAAGGCAAGTCAAAATAAATCGCCCAGAATAGGAGGAAGCTGAGACAGCTTTGAGGTGCTGCCCTAGGATAACTACCATCAAAGGAGGAGTCAGAAAGTGATCAATAGTGTAATATACAAGGGGAGGGGGAAGGCTGAAATTGTCAAAGATCTTAGAAGGAAGAAAACTCCATTAAAGAATAATCATAGACAGATAAACTAGCAGAAGAGATATTAATAACAGAACAGAAGATGACTTCTACATCACTTAAAATGTCAAGAAAAGAAGGAATGAAGAAAGGAAGGAAGAAAAAAGGGTCATTGATAAAAAGTTTTTAAAATGCATAGAAGAAAATAGAAGCAATCATATATAGCTAGGACAGTTTTGAAAGTAGCATGTTCAATTTATTAGACCTCCCCCAAAAAAAACCAAGCTGTACATAATAGAGATTCACAGTTTTATTTATAAAACTCCATGTTCTACAAATATATGTATATATATATGTATGCATGTATGTATGTATGTATTACACATACAAGGAAATGCTCATTTTAATCAATGTTTGTTAAGATAATTGTTTTTAAAGGGAAAAGACACACAAGGTGAAAGATAAGATCTATGAAAATTCAGCTCATTCTGGATACAGAATTAGGCCAGGAGTCAGGGAGACCTGAGTTCAAATTCTAACTCAGACAGTTACTAGTTACATGACTCTGGGCAAGTTATATAACCTCTGTCTGCCTCAGTTGCTTGAACTGTAAATGGGAATAGTAATTGTGCCAACTCCTAGAGTTGTTCCTAAGACTGAGTGAGATAACATATGAATGGAGTTTGGTATACTACCTAAACATAGGACGTGCTTAAAAAGGTTTGTTTCTTTCCTCCTTTCCTTGGTGCCTTTTCAGCACCAATATTACCAATATTATCTTGCATTTATTTTGTGTACATATTATGTGAACATACTATTTTCATGATATCAGGGATTTCTTATTTTTTGTCTTTGTATCAACAATGTCTAGCACATTGCTGACACATAGCTGGTTCTTAATAAATGCTTGGCTGATTAGAACAAGAAGTTAATCAATAACCAAGTGTGGGATAAAAGATGGACAACCAAAATCCAGCACGGTAATAACAAACCATTAAATGACTTCAGGGCAACTAGGAGGTATAGCAGATAGAGGGCTGGATCTATAGTCAGAAAGGTCTGAATTCAAATCTAGCCTCATATTTAATAGCTATGCAAATCACTTAACTGTTGCCTGTCTCCATTTCCCATATGCCAAATAAATATAATAAATAAGAACAAAAATAGCACCTACTTCCCAAGGTCGTTGTGACATTTAATTAAGATAATATCTGTAAAGCTCTTAGCACAGTGCCCAGGACATAGAAGGTGCTTAATAAATGTCTATTTTTCTGCCTTTCTCTCTTCTTTTGTTTTTTTTCTTTCTCTCTCTCTCCCTTCCTTCCTTCTTTCCTTCCATCTGGGTCATTTGGTAGATACAAGGATTTAGGGTAAGACGGATAAAAATCATGTAAAATGAAAAGGTGCTACAATGACCACCAGTAGAGGGAGCACCCATACCAATGAAATCCCAGAATCTTAGAAATATCCAAATACTCATATTTTTCAATTCTTTAAATAATGGGGTTCCATATAGAACACAGTGACCTAGTAAGAGCAATATCCTAAGCTCCATCTACTGCAAGTTAGGTTAATTTTTCCTAAAAAGCTACTGAAACCATCCTCAGCACATGACTGCCTCCAGGAATTAAAGGATCAGGCTACTGACATCACTTCCTGGTTCTCTGACTATAAAAACAGCTATGAGGGGCTGCTTCAGATGTTTGCAAACAGTGATGGGCAGCTCAGATAATGTTCAGTTGTGAAGACTGCTTCTACTGTTATAGTTAAGTAAATATCCTTTCCTTAACTGTTGAATGACCTACAAATTTTCATTTTGTTCCATTATCAAGCATTATCAGGAGATTGACCTGAATCAGGTCAGGTCCCAAACAGTACGCTACTGGAATTAACTCAGATGTCAGAATGGAAATTTATCCATGTTATGGTTATAGTGATGTGCAAAGAACATTGGAATAAGACACAGAAGAACTGAATTTTAGTCAATTTTCTGATACTTCTCTTTCCTAATCTGTTAAACAATAGGATTTGCCTAGAAGAACTCCAAGGTCTTTTCAACATGGGATTATTTTCACTAAATAATTTGCCTTCATAAATTTTGAACCTGAAGAAGCAATGAAGTCTTTGTTTGGCTGACATTATTTCCTCATGCTATTTTTTATTACCCAATGGATAAACTTTTACATAGAAAATGTATAATTTACATACACATCATATATACATATGTATATACACATACATTTATTGTATGTATACATCTATATACATATTCAATGTCATGATTATATAGAGACATAGATATATAACATACATATACACACTAGAGGGAACATAAAATTTGAATAATTTGGGGGGATAGGAGGGAATTAATTGATCAGATTGGCTAACTACTGCACAAAAAAAGGAAAGGCGTTAAGCATACCAAGTTGAGCTTAGAATGAAATATAGAACACAAATGTCAACATTTAATAGAACCAACGATTTTCCTGGTAGGAATACCCTCTCCAACTGATGTAAATTATAATTCCTCCATACACTAGTAAATGGTCTTTTTGCAGTACTGTGAACCAAAAGAATAAAAATCAACTTTTTGCTGATAAGATTTTCTTAACTTAGATAGACTCGTTCTTAGACAATACCTATTTCCCTCCTTCTAGACCAAGTCTCTCTTATTGAAAATAATTCCCTATATTTGTGACTCATATATAGAACATTATGCTCAGCATCTCAATTTCCTCATGTTAAAAACTTCACTCATCCACTCATTCTTTTAATTGTCCAAATTTTTGGCATGCCAGGCTGCTTCTACATGAAGCCAAAAACAAATTCATGCAACTCTGAAAATATCAGCCAAGATAACTGAGGTTTTGATTTTTCAACTGATTTTACTGATGTCATTTAAACAACTTTATGCATCTCAAACCTCAAGTAAATCACTATTTCACAATGATTATTCTAGAGCAGAAGCTTAAAAATTAGATAAGCTATTTTCATATGAAAACTGGTATGAATTAGATATTAGAACTGACAAACCTAAGATCTTAATATTCTGCATTCAGCTCTTACCCAAACCACCAACTAAGGGTGCCCTTAAGAAGAAGCTGTCAATCCACAAAAACTCATTGAGCACTTACTACTACGTGTAAGGGGTTATACCCTTAACATTTAGTTGAGCTATATATATGCACACATTAAAGACAACAAGGAACGTAAGGTAAACAATTAAGTAGTTCGCTAGTGAGGAAAGAGTGTTGGATTTAAAGATCTTGGGTTCAAATGACTTCTTAGATACACAAGTTCCTCAAACTTCCTAGAATTCAGTTCTCTCATCTGTAAAGTGATGGCGTTAAGCTAGCTGGAAGATTACTAAGGTTCCTTTCAACTCTACATCTTATGGTCCTATGATTCTATTATATGCTCCAGTATTTTTTTTAAAGAAAAGAAGGTGAACTAAATGCCCCCTAAACTCTCCTCTAAATCTGAAACTATGTACCTGTGTGTTTATGCTCCTGTATGCCTAATGTTCCTATTTTCCAAATAATGGGTATTCTTTGGACTCAGAGAAGACCAAGGTTTACTTCAGTGTATTAGGTTCCAGAAAATGTATGATGCATAGGATTCCAGAGGGAGAGAGGAGAGGGAAAGAATTGTGTGATCAAAGTTTGGAAGGTAAGAAAGTCATCTACAGAGACTCCTAGCACTTGTGAGGTAACCAAAGGGAGAAAAGCCGCAATCAAGTTCAATATAAGCTTTGGGCTTTACTGTGAACAAAAAGGAGATCAGGTTTGGCTGAGGGAATTTTTAAAATGTCGACAAGGCTAAAGATTGCACCCTTCATTTCATCACCAGTGTGAAAAAAAGGCATAAAAAAAGACCACAATGGAAACAGAGGGGTATATTCTGCAGCCAGAGTGTGTACATGTTCTGCCAAGTTAGTAAGGAAGATGATTTTTCTCATTTCTTTTGGCAGTCAGAATAAGCTTTTTTGGTTCTACTCCACAGTTTAATAACAATAAAACCTCATGAAATGAAACTGTTTGTTCCACATAAAACATTGTTAAAATGTAACAAAAGGGTATGATGGTACTTCAAAATTCCCTATTCAACCAAGGGAATAAAAAGTAAAAGGTCAAATACATCCAATTACATGATGGTACTAGCTTTAATATTTCTGTAATCATCCCTGTGCTGGATAACAGACCATGCCCTAGCCTCTCATAATCTGTGTCTGGGACTAAAGAATACAGACAAAATTAAGAAAAAAAACAAGTCATTTTTTCTGGGCACCCCACTGGGTCTCATAATGATAGCAGAATTAAGATTATTACAGCTTATTATTATAAGATATTATTATGACACCCAACAGAAGTGTAAGCAGTCAGGAACAAAATGACAACGATGAACAGATTTTATTGCCTAAATGAAAAGGATCATTTCAATAATTTTTCCCATAAACTGGCATATTTAATTTCAGCCAAGATTAATGCAATATATTTTAAGTGAGACATTCCAAAGTATAATTCTATCCAAGTTACACCGCCTAATTTTACTATATTAATTGTAATTCTTGGGCCATTGGGTTTATATGTTTCTTTGTATGGATGGATGACATATATGTATTCAGTGCTGCCTCCCCACAAAGTGTATTTTACTTGCCTGCTTATTGGCCAAATATTGCTTAAAGACAATAAAATGGACTTTGTTTGCAGAACATTAAAAAGTAGGTACTAATTGGTCATAAAAGGTACCCTTTAACCTGCCACATGTTTCTTGTCTTTAAACTTATTTATAATGACTATAGTCATAATGTTTAAAACTGCTCATGTGCCAGAATTACAGTCTTTTGGCACTTTGGCAAGACTTGTAGTCAATGAGTAATTCTCCAGTACATTTTTACTGGAACAACATGATAAATGCACACACACACATACACACACACTACACAAACTGTATTGGCCCAGTGTACAACCTTCTATGTGAACAATGACTGCTGTCATTAAAGTAATTTGCTATCTGACATCTATATGCAAATTACATCCTTAATGTCTTTTCCTACATTCAACATAAAATTAATTTCACCTCTAAAATATCTAGAGTTTTATTACCTTTAAGAGATCATTAAGCTGAATAATTAAGGGGAGTATAGAATAAAATTGTCAACAAAAGATTTCTACAATTACCATATATGCCTTGATCTGAATATGAACAGTATGACATTATAGACATGATAGAAGAGAAATAAGATTTTAAATGAAAGTATATTGCTTTTTTTGGAATCTGAATTTTAGAGAGGAAGTACAGTTTGGGGGAAATGAATAGACAAATTGTTATTAAAATATACAAATAAGCTCAAACAAATATATGGGTTCTCTTTCCTCTTAAAGCAATAGGAAAACAAGAATTTTACAATACTGTCCAATTTAGATATTCAGAAGGAGAAAAGGACTTGTACAGAACATTAAAAAGACTGTTCTATCATGCAGCACTTTATGAAATCTAAAACACTATTAATCATAAGTTGTTATCATTATATATGTGGCCACCAAACTGGTCAAGTGTCACTTACAATATTCCCCATAAAATCAATATGTATGGGTTTCAGGCAAAACTTGTCAATAACTATAATTATCTCACTAATACTTAATATCACTGTCCTTCCTCTCCCCCCTCCCCTTTAGGATAAAGGAAAGTGAGCTCCTTAATAGTGAGCAAATGGCATGAGAACTTAATAATTCAAGTTATGTGACAGACTTGCTTAGCCCTAAGTGAGGACTCAATGGTAACATGGCGATTCATTTCAACTTAAAAGATTATCAATCCCCTCCTATTTACTAGGTAGCGGGTGGCACTTGCTGCTGGTGAGAGAAAAATCATTGATAAGCATACAGCTAGCAATGTAAGAGAAGTCATGCTCCTCAATGAAAGGAAAATTAAGCACTTTAAAGTGTCTTTGACAAGAAAAGGAGTTAAGAGAACAATGTCATTCTTGGCACCAAGGCTGGTCAAGAAGGTATGGTCAGGCTATTTGAATATACCCCAGGATTTGGGAAGCATGTTCCTGAAGATCGGTGTCTGCTTTCTTCTATCTTCTTAAATGAAGCTATCAAAATGGGCTTCTAGATCTTGGTCCAGAAGGAATCCAAGAGGTCATGCAGCCCAATGATCCCCAGGTTAAAAACTGTCTAGGCATTTCAATCGATTTGCAAGTATGGGATCATTTTCTGAAGCACATTTCACCACACTACTCCAGTTAGTTTAGATTAAAAAAGAACTTTTCCAAAAGTTACAGTGGAATGTTGTTTGGATTCCTACCTGGAATATCAATCACCTCTGATCTTTTATACCCCTAAGTGTAAAGCAGGGGAAAGTAAAAAAAAAAAAAAAAAAAAGGAAATGAATTGAAGATCACCATATAATTTCCATTAAAATGAAAAAGAGTAAGGTCAGCAAGCAGTTTTTCTTCTTTCTAGTTTTCCACTTCTCTCTCTTCATTCCTACTGGCAAGGAAAAATACAAGAGCCTGGAAACGTAACACATGAAATTAAATTTATTGAGGAAAATATGTCCCCTCTTTATCTGAGGTTTCTCTTTCCAGTGGTTTCCTCTAATTCCAGGAGAAGGAGGGAGGAAGGAAGGGGGCCAAGCACCCAGGAATGGAGGAAGCTGACACACAGTTCAAGGATACATGGGGGGAGGGAGACCAGACAAGAGGTACTAAAGAAGGGGAGACACAGGGCAGAGTGGACAGAGCAAGGTAAAGGTCTCTTCTCTTTGTGCAGTTAGTGTCAAACCCAGCCCCAAATCCTGAGGTTGGCAGCATTCTCTCTGTGTATCCATCCTTCTGCTTTTACTTCAAGAAGTTTTTGTTTCATGGTGGGGAGGGTTTGGGGAGGGAGGCTGGGTAGTGTGAGAAGGGCAGAAGCTGAGAAAGAGCATACAGTATTGTACAGTAAAGTTATAATTTTTGGGGGGGAATGAGGATTTCATTTGGAATTTTTTACATAAAGTCAAATTTGTGGAATGTGAATTTCCATAAAACAAGAACTACCTGTATAGGGTTCAGTCTATCCTTAGTTTCAGGCCTCCCCTGGTCCTCTCAGAACATATCCCAGCAGATAAGGGATGGCTAATATAATTTAAGAATAGACTTATGCACAATATTTTAAACTGCATTTCAAAGTGCTGGACATTTTCAAAAGGATTATAAATCTCTCCTTGATGATCTCTCCTTTACTTTATTCAAAACACAAACAAATAAACAGATCAATATAGAAACAAAGAAATAAAACAGAATCTATCCTTGGTGCTTATGAGCCCTCCATTGCCACTTACTACACACTTGAAAATCTTCCAAATCAACTACCATTCTCTTCTCCTTTGCTCTATCTGATGAGAAGGCTTCAGAACATCTCCTAAAGAAAGCCAAAGTCTTGTGCATTTGATCTCCTCCAGTCCTTTCATTCATCATGTTTTTATGTTCTCTCTGTCTCTTTCTGTCTGTCTCTCTCTTTCTCTCTCATTTTCCTTCTCCCTCTCTCCATCCCTCTAAGCTTCTTTCCTATTGGATTCAAGGATGTCTAGGTCTTCCTACTTAACCAAATCTCACTCTCTCAGTCCACTGATGTTCTGGCTTCTGGCTCCTCTGCTATCCAGCTTGCCATTCTGTCACCCAACTGAAAATGACCTCAAATTTAGTAATGTTTTCTTCACTATTAGATTTAGCTTTTCTCAGACTTTCTCCTTGACATCTCTGTAGCTTTTGCTCCCCGTCCTCTTACATTCTTTCTTGTCACTTGACTTCCGCAATCCTCTTGCTATCTCTTTGGTATGTTCCCATTTGTATGATTTCTCTTCCCTCAATTTATTTGCTGAATCTTCATTACATTTCTGAAACCTAAAAGCATGGTCCCGTTTTCCTATTGTGTGTGTATATGCATGTATGTACAACCTCTCCCCCATATACACATATTACTGATAGACCTACTTACTCTAACTAGCAAGTTACAGAAGCAACAGTGAATCTGGCATATCTTCAAATATTTTATATACACACATTTATATTGGTATGTGAAAGGTATAGAAAGTAGATATGATATGATATAGATATTTTTAATTAAAATACTATGATAAAATGCTTTCTCTCCCACAAAATGATCTTTGATTGAAAGAAGATCCTAGACTGCTTGACCTTTGCATGTTAAAATACAAGCTCATCATTTTCCAGCTGTCAAAAGATGAATTACAAACTGTCAGTGACAATATGAAAACAGACCCTAATTCAATAACAAAAGAAAAGCAAAAGAAAACAATTTTTAAGATTCACCTCACGCCCTGAAAGTTAGAAGCTAAGAGTGATACAGCCTATGAGTTGTCACGGTTGTTCTGGAAAACAACTTGAAATTCATTTAGAAACATGTTTGTTTGTAATTAATGATGTTCTTTACTCATTTTCAAATAAATATTCTTCACATGGATAATTCCAGTGTTCCCTTGAAGGAGATGTCTATAGAATATGATGTAATGAAATGAGAATTAGATTCAGAATTTAAAAAACATTCCGGGTTTAACTATAACTAATGATATTTTAACTGTGTGTAACTGGGAAAGTCT
Organism: Bettongia penicillata ogilbyi; assembly: GCA_023548195.1. Classification (NCBI taxonomy): domain Eukaryota; kingdom Metazoa; phylum Chordata; class Mammalia; order Diprotodontia; family Potoroidae; genus Bettongia; species Bettongia penicillata. Next base: position 2,601,886 of record JAJHZJ010000049.1, on the reverse strand, counting down.
TTTTAAGCTCTCAGAACCTCAACTTTCTTATCTGTATTAATATTTATAGGCAGGGAGGTGGTGCAGTGGATGCTGGGCCTGAAGTCACAGACTCATCTTCCTGCGTTCCAACTCAACCTCAGACACTTACTAGCTTTGTGACCCTGAGCAAGTCACTTAACTCTGCCTCAGATTTCTCATCAGTAAAATGAGCTAGAGAAGAAAATGGCAAATCACTCCAGGATCTTTGCCAAGAAAACTTCAAATGGGGTCACAAAGAGTCAGACACAACTGAAAACGACTGAACCACATCAGCAAATTATTACTTACAGTGCCTACTTCACAGGTTGTTGCAAGGATCAAAGGGGTTTTGTAACTATAATAAATTATTATTAAGAAGTATGTCTCTTTTTTAAAATGTTGCCATCAGCGCCATGTGGTTAAGCTCTACCCCCAGATTATGACTTCATTGAATTTCCATATATACTGTGAACATTTTACAAACCTATTTTTATTAGCCACACTCCAGTATTAAAAAAGAATTCCCAGAGTGGATGAAATTTGAGAAGGACTATCCTCTTTCCAGGAAATAAAATCCGGATACTGCAAACAGGCACCTCCTGAAAGAAAGTAGGTGTGACAAAAAGTTTTACAGTTGGGAACTGTGGAAAAGAAGATGAATACTGGCTATTCCTTTTCCATCATCAAAGATAGACCTGCTGGATTCTTTAGCTTCACTCTAGAAATAGATTACAATATATAAGGAATAGCGATCAAGTAAGAGAAAACACATTATGGAAGACTTTGCAGCTTTTTTACATCACATTCTGTATAATTACAGATGAGGAAACTTAAGCTAAGTGGATGACACTCAAGGTCCCAAAGCTAGAAAAGAATAGAACTGGATTGGGAACTCAAATATTTTGATTCCATGTCTAATGTTAATTTTATTATATTACATTGTAAATGTGTCTCTAACCTCAAATATCCCCTTAATTTAGACTGAGATGACATTGTGTGAGTTATTGAAGAAAGGTTTACTTTGTTCAAGCACAGAAAGGACATAGAGCAAAGATCCAGAGGTACTAACTTCTCTGGATACCCCTCTTGCCCTCCATCTGGAAAGGCATTTAGTATGGCTACTTCCATGTTCTCAGGATCCACTGAGTGTGAGAAGCCCTGAGTGGACATGGCAGGGACCTTTTATAGTCGCAGTCCTGGAATTTGTGTCACTGAGGCTGAAACCAGTCAGATTGCATGGGGGACAAAGTCAGAGAAGCTGTGTCCAGAAAGCACTGGTCCTATTCGTACCACATATTCTTTTGTACAGTTCTTTAGTGGATATTGATGATATTCTCAATAAGGGTTCTCCATTCTATCGAAATTTATTCATGTCTTTTCCTTCTATATGATTCTTGACCGCATCCTTAAAATCCTCCATAGAGAAAGGTCATATCTTGCTGGAGGAAATTCTCTGGGTCTTTTATTATACTATGAATGTAAATGTTTTTCTTTTTACCTCTATGATTTGGAAGGGAACATTAAAATATTATTCATAGAAAGAAATAAAAACAAAAAAAACAAAATCTAATATATATATATATATGTGTGTACATATATATACATGTATATATATATATATATATATATATATATTGCCTTCCACACTAAAGTTGAAGAGGACAACGGCATGAGGGAGGAGGGAACTAATAAAACATGATGATAAAAGAGGACAAAAACAATTGGGAAAACAAAGCCATCAAAGATTTCAGGAAAAGATTTCAATCAGGATCTGCTATGTCAATGTGTGATTCGTATTCAAGTCAATTCAATTGAAAAAATCATTTACTAAGTGTCTTCTATGCGACAAGTATTGCGCTAGGTCTTGGAAATATAAAGACAAGAACTAACCAGCCTCTGCCCTCAAGAAGCTTATGTTCTTTTCGAGAGGTAGCAATATGTGTGTATACATACATATATATATATATATGACTAAATATTACATACAAAGTTATTTCTGGAGTAAGCACTAATAGGGGAATCATGACAAATTTCCAGTAGGAAATGGCATGAGCTGAGCTCTGAAGGAAAGGAAGGTATTCTATGAGGTAGAGATGAGGAGGGAGTATAATCCATGAATGGGTGAGGCTGTGAGAAGGCACAGAAATAGAAATTGTAGCATCATGTATGCTGATCACTTTTTTTTTTTTAAAAAAGCTATTTCTGAGAGTCAAAAATAATGTAGTTTAGTGGGTAGGTGGCCAGCCTTAAAATCAGCAAGATCTGGGTCCAGGTTCTGCCTCTGACACATACTAGCAGTATCATTGTCATGAGCAAGGCATTTAATGTCTCAGTGACACAGGTTATGCTTTATGGGTATTAATTACAGGTCATTTGCTAGGCTCCATTAATGGAAGGGTTTTCGAAATGGGCATTCCGTAACCTGATGACATTGCAGGTTCAGCTACTAGTAAATGATCTTTGAAAAGGTCATTTATTTATACAACTATTTTGAGAGAAAAACTAAATCCCTCAAATTAATAGATGGAGTCATATCCCATTCTTTAAATATACTGAAAGCCAAGAAAGGTGTTTTATTTAAGTTTTGTTTTAAGGATTAGTTGAAAGATATACATTTCTCTCAACAGAGTAAATGTCTACAATAGAAACCCTTCAAAATACTCAGTAAGTTAGGCATACTTCATTTTCAGTCATATATAGCCTTTAAAATCTAACTGTATTTTAAAGTCATCCAAGCTATTTTGCTACTTTTCTCATGTTCTTACTGTGCTCAGTTTACTTACATTTTCTACAAATCACTCAATTCACTGTACAAACACATGACTAATTAATTTTATGCATATACACAGATTAACTTCATGTTGTTCAGATTTAAAGCCAAGACAAATTCTCCCAGTTATGAAAGAAACAGAAAGGAATTTCCTTAAAGAGCATAAAGAAGACCCTGCCTCCCCACTTAGGGACCTGTTGACCTTTTAGGGAATCTGATTTTGCTTTAATATAAATTTGCTTTAAGATTTTGCTTTAATAAAAATTTGCTTTAAGATAAATTCACAGCCCTTTATGGAAACTTTATCTAAAATTATGAAAGATATAAAAACAATTATAGTAAAAGAAGCATATGGAAAAGTGTTTTTTACTCACAATAATTTTCATTTTGATTGAAACTTGAAAGTTATGACTCATTATTAAAAGAAAGGGGTTTGAATAAGGACAGATATGGAATATCAGATATGAATAAAGAGTGAAGGTGGACCGAGTGGTATACTGATACTCAAGACACTATTAAAAGATTTAGAGATGGGATTTTAGTACATTGGACCTACATTCCCAGGAGGCTCTATGAGAGAATATGAACAAGGATCCTACAAGATGATGTATCAATCGGATGCTATTTGCAAAAATTAAAAGAATATTTCTATTAATGAAATCATAGGTCCATTTAAGTAATGAAGCTGAAGAACAACTTCATGTACATGCTTCTGAAGAAATTATATCTAGAGTTCAAAGAATTCTCACATTATACTCTGGGAACTTGGATAATTTTGCAAGAAAGCAACAGAAGTCATATTTATGGTTATCTAGATAAAGACAAAAATACAAACTATCATGAGCTTCCTAATTTGCACAGGGTAAAAAAGGACTCAACTAGAAATCACCAGTTGTATTGCTAGAAATGAGTCAAGTTATCAAGAAATAGAACATTTGGTATTTGTAAAAATTTTCTTTTTAAGCAAACAAATGGTATTCTCTCAACAACATACAATGCTTTTCAATTCCATTCAGCGCTTAGTATGTGTAAGACTCTATGATATATATGGGAGATACAAAGGTTTAAAATTGGCACAGTCTGTACCCCAAAAGAGTTTATATTCTGTGGTAGGTGGTAGTGAGGGATTTTGACAGGAGGTAATGTGTTTCCCTGACTAGAAGTCTTCGTGGAAATTCTTGAGGACTATCAAGCATGTTGTAGAGAGAATTCATGCTCATGGTTAGGTTGAAATAGCTGACTTCTGAGGTTTCTTCTAATTCAGAGATTCAGTAATTCCAGAGGAATTATGATATCACTGATATAAATTATAATAGTTGGAAAGGAGGGACAGTGGGGAGTCAACTAGAATTCTATTTTAAACATGTTTAGTTCATAGTGGCCATAAACATTCAAATTGAGGAATGCATGAGATAATTTAAAAAAATATGTGATGGGGCAGAGGTAAGAGTTCAGGTTGGAAATGTTGATATGGGAAGAATTGATGTAGAGGGGGATGGTTGAAACCATATTAGTGAAGAAGTTCACCAAAGGGCTAAGTGTAAAAAGTGACAAGCAGAGGAATAAAGGAGAGTTCTTGGAAAGATTCACAATTTAGGGTAGAGTAAGGAGCTTTCTGAAAAGAATGAATCTCAGAGAAAGAAGATAATCCAAAAAAAGCAGGAGAGGGAGAGGGAGGGAGGAAGCAGAGAGAGAAAGAGAGAGGAAGAGATGTAATTTCAAGGATGGATGGTCAACAGTATTCAATACCTCAGAGAGATCAAAGAGAAAGAAGATGGTGCAAAAGCAATTGAATTAACTTAGAAGGGATTTATAAATATCTTTTAAAAAGCAGTTTCAATTTAGAAGTGGAGATGGAAACATGATTGCAGGGACTAAAAAGGGGAATGGATAGGGAGAAATGGAAGTAGCACATATCCATAGAACACTCATGCAACTTGATAGGGAAAAGAACACAGAGTCTGGGTTTTAACTATAATGAGTAGCAAGTTTCTAAGAGTGGGATTTTTTTTTTTCCTTTGAGAATTGAAGAGATCTGAGTATGTTTGAAGAAAGAGGTCAATTCACGATTTTAAAAAAAATGTTGACTAGACAACAGGCATTCTGCTAAGTGCTAAGATAAAAATATAAAAATAAAGCAGTCCCAATGAATTCAAGGAGTTTACATTCTAATAGGAAGATACAGCATGCATAAAGGAGTAAGGTCAAAAAAGTACTTTTGGTCCAGTGAGTCACAAGGACTGTAAATGGAGCCATAAGGCTATTTTTTGCAATACATTTTTTCAATTCCCCTAAAGGTATCCCTAAAATGATTACTGTTCTAGAGCAAGAAGTAAAAAAGAAGTTGGGGAAAGAGAAGAGATACGGCCACATCGAATAGACCCTCGTTTCCTGGAAAATGACTGAAGGGGATATGACGCATGTTCTGCAGCCAAATAGACATAACAGGTTAGATGAATTTTAACTTAGCCCAGAATCAGAATAACTGCTGAGAGAAGCTACTGAGGGAGAGAGACTGGAGATGCTAAAAAAGGAAGCAGATAATTATAGATGACAATACAACATATAACCGAAAAAAAATTCAATCTCAACTTATCTCCATATTGTATAGGAAAGTGGTTTTGTGGCATAAATTGTCAAGATTTTCTCTATTAGCTGTAGTACATGACTGTGATGAAATATTGCTGTGGTATAAGAAATGATCAGCTAGAAGAACATGGAGAGACTTACATGAAGTAATGAAGAGAAAAGTGAGCAAAAACATGAGAATATTGTGTACAGTAACAGCAATATTGTTTTAAAAATGACTTTTAAGTGAATAACTCATTTTTGACTATTATAAATACCCAAGCTAACTACAAAGGGCATATGAAAGAAGACACTATCTGCATCCAGAGAAAGAACTGAAAACTAGAAGTATGTATAGAATGATTTTACAAACATATGTATACATATATATGTATATATATATATATATACATACACACATATTCATGTTTAATTGTAGCCCTCTCTAGGGTAGGGGATGGGAAGAAAAAAGGGAAAAAGTAATTTACATTATGATGATGCATATTGAAAGTTGTACATAATAGATTTGTAGTTTAAGTGCAATCATTTTTAATATACTGTGTTATGGGAATGCTTATTTTACTTCATAAATTAAAATTTAAATAAATAATTCTTAAAAACGTTAACATTTTCCTTACTCTTAACAGTCTTTCTCATAAAACTGTTGTATTTTGTTATGTCAGTTCCCTGAGTCCTTTGCTAATTTTGATTTAGGATTCAAATCTTCCAAGTTCATCCAGAGCCTAATTAATGTAAGTCAGGTACTGCTACAGGTTAATGCTGAGATTACATGTCCATATTTCTTTAGCTGTCATTAAACCAGCTATTGACATTGAAAAAATCCAGTGATGCTAATAATAATTCAACATGTTCTACACATAGGTCTCAGGACAGAGGGTGTGGTAATAAGGAGGGATGTCATACAAAGAGAATGCCAAATGCAAGAGTGAGAAACCTGCTGGGGATACAGATGGGACCAGAATTTGCTGAAAATGCATTTGAGATGCTTTTCAACATCATCTTAAATGCTCATTATTGTTGGCTAATAGGTTCTTTCATAAAATAATTCTTTCCCAAATAGTATAAAGATGAAAAAGAATAATAATAAGTTAACATGAATATAGTTCTTTAAGGTTTGTAAAGTGCTTTTGAAATATCCCATTTGGATCATAAAAAGGGAAAAGGACCTATATGTACAAAAATATTTATAGCAGCTCTTTTTGTGGTGGCAAAGAAGTGGACATTGCCCATCAACTGAAGAGTGACTGAACAAATTGTGATGTATGAATATAATGAAATACTATTGTGCTATAAGAAATGTTGAGCAGAAGGATTTCAGAAAAACCTAGAAAGACATATATGAACTGATGCTGAGTGAAGTGAACAGAACCAGGAGAACATTGTACACAGTAGCAGTAACACTGTGCCATGATCAACTATGATTGACTTAGTTCTTCTCATCGGCACAATGATTGAAGACAATTTCAATAGACACATGATGGAAAATGCTATCCATATCCAGAAAAAAGAGTTAGGGAGTCTGAATGCAGATTGAAGCATGCTATTTTCACTTTTTCTTATTTTTTATCTCTTTCTTTCTCCTAGTTTTCCCCTTTTGTTCTAATTTTTCTTTCACAATATGACTAACGTGGAAATATGTTTAACATGACTGAACATGTAAAATCTATGTCAGATTGCTTGCTCTCTTGGTGAGGTGGGAGGGAGAAAAATTTAGAGCTCAAATTTTTATAAAAATGAAGGCTGAAAACTATCTTTATATGTAATTGGAAGAAGTAAAATGCTATTTACCAATTTAAAAAGAAATATCTCATTTGACCCTTACAGCAACATTGGAAGGCAGGTGTTATTATCCTTATTTTATAGATTAGGAAACTGAGGCAAAAAGGTTTAAGTGACTTGCTCAGGATCACATAGCTAGTGTCTGAGTCTTGATCTGAACTCAGCTCTTGCTTTCAAATACAGCATTCTATCCCCTGTACCACCTAGCTACCAGAATAGAATACAAAATAAACTCATGCATTTTTTTTCTAAAAATAGAGCTTGATATTGCCATACCTCTCTATAGCCTTCACTGACTCGATCCAGGTTGAGGGAATATACCAGATCCCTGCCTCCCACAAACAGTCGTTCTTGATATTCATCCAGCAACATCACATGGAGGTCGAGAAATCCAAAAGGACTATGAAAGACTGATGTCCTATTTAAATCCCAGAGCTCTGAAATACAACCAGGATATTTATGATAAATACAAAGGTAAAAAAGCAGGTCCCATGTTTATTCATTTATCTTAAGAGTTTTGTTTTGGACATTCAAAAAACTTGGTAAGTAAAGGTTTCTTTTGACAAAGAGACATAGATGAGATATAGATATAGGTACAGATATCTGTCCTTTAGGTTACAACTTTAAAGTACTTACCTATCTATCGACATACATATACTGTATTTATTTAAATACACAAAACACCTGGGAATAATTTTCGAATGTGTACAATAAAAAAATAAGAGAATAAAATTTGTTTATTTAGATTTCAAGGTAACAAAAATTGTCTTTGTTTACAACCAAGAAAGGTGGGAGAATCCTCTGTTATAGTCCTTACTGTAAAATGAAAAGGGAACCTGAATCAATGGGAAAAATCATTTGATAGTTTCTCTGTTTGCCAGCCAGAAACTGCAACTCCTAGCAGATCTTTCCAAAGAGGTGCCCATTTAGCTCCAGATGAAAAACAATTCCGAAAAGCCCTATAAATTGTTGTTCTGAAAGCCAATTTTATATTCAGATTGTCCTAAGTCTGGAAACCATAGGAATTGCTAATACCATGAGATAAAGTTCGGTATGCTAATCACTAGTGAAAAAGAAGGGGAGGGGCATCTATTTTCTAACCCCTTGATGACTGCATTCAACTCTGGTTACTGTCAGTAGTGGATTGGGTACCTGGAACAGTGCCTAGAAAATAGTTCTGAATATACATGTGTGTGTATTCATATGTGTGTATATGCATGTATGTGGATACTTATATATATACATATATGTGTGTATATGGCACATATTAACATAAAGACTCTTAACATGTAGGTAAAGGGCCCTAAGACCATTTTTTTGAAATGTTATCAAAAAGCAATTCACTTCTAAAGCCAAACCCACTGTTGTTTTTTGTTACAGCTACCTTTTTTTTAAACCTCTTGTTTCTATCGTATTACCTCAGTATTTAAAGAGGGTGAGGAATGAAGCCTAAGAGCTTATGCAGTTTTTGAGAAAGGGTGCAAAAGATTTTTTTCCAGCCCCAAGGCAAAGAAACTTCAGCACATTGGCGATTTTTCCAAGTTGTCAAATAGGAAGGTATTCGTTACTAATGCTGCATAGGTCACATTTATTGGACATTTTGCCTAAGGTTCATCAGATTTAGAACTGATAGAGATCTTAGAGGTCATCTTGCCCAGTCTCCTTATTTTACAGAAAAGGAAACCGAGGCTCAGAGAGATTTAGGGACTTGCTCGTAGATAGTAAGCAGAAAAGCCAGGATTTAAACACAACTCCGCTGACTCTAAATTAAGCACTTTTTACAATATTCCTTGTGAAATGTTTACTAGGACAATAAAATTCAGATAAAATAAACAGTTGAAATATTTTCTCTTAGCATGATTAGAAAATATACTCTTTTGTGGTTCCAGGTCACAGCCAAGATTGTAAAGGTAGACACTCTTAGAGTCTCGGAATCCAAAAGATCTGCCTCAATTTAAATTCTGCCTCATTGGCTTCTTCAGTTAGCTATGTGACTCTGGGTATGTCACTTAACCTGTCTTAGTCTCAGTTTCCTTACCTAAAAAGTAGATATAATAAAAGAACCTCCTTCCTAGGACTGTTATGAAGATCAATTGAGGCAACTAATGAAAAAAGCATTCTGCAAACTTCAAGTTTTAGCTATTATAATTGTTGTTAAAAGAGAAAAGTTTTTTCTTCACTTTCTCAGTTTATCCCTTCTCTATGCTTAAGATTTCTGTTTTTCCCTTTTCACTTAATTTGTTCTATTTTGCCTCCTATTTTCCCTCTTTATTTGCACTTCAGAGTCTCTATATTCTCTGAAAATTAACAAAAGTAAACATATCAAAACAAAAGAAATCTGAGACACATGAAGAAAGCAAATCAAGTAAGAAGAGAAAATTAAACTGAGTCACTGATGAGAAGGAAACTGAAGAATAGAGAGTGGGTTCCCAGAGTATTTCTCTTGATCTTTTTTTCTCTATTTTGCTTTGTCAATTACTTCAGATCTGGAAAATAAAACAGTCAATGATCAGTAAACATTTATTAGGCACCTACCATGTGCCAAGCACTCTACTAAGCTCTAGGGATACAAATAAGAAAGATAGTCCCTGCCTTGTGTAGTTTACAATCTAATGGGGAAAGACTGTACAGTCAAAACCTGGTAGAAGATGAAAAACTGGCTGGAATTCTGAGACCTCTATAGGGAAGCTTTGGGAGTATTTTGTTCTACCTTTCAGCTCTCCATTAGAGAGGAGAGGCAATTAAAGGGACAGACTGAGGTACCAAGGATGAAGTAATCTCCATGACAATGAGACTTCGGATGAGGAGCTTATTCTAGGGAAAACATGATGTTCAAGGAGTCATATCTAAGCAGAGCAACCAGTGGGAAACAGGAGAAGAAATAACAAGTGGTTCAATGGATGGAAGGCTGATCCTAGAGTCACAAAGACTTGAGTTTAAATCCCACCTAGACACTAACTAGCTATGTGACCCTGGGCAAATCCCTGACTTGCTGTAATAATAATTTAAATGGGAAGCTCTATCCCATTTATTAATAGACCTATATGACCTGCCTGGGTCACATGCTGCATTGTTATTTTGTATAGATTATGATGGATTTGGTTTTTTGGTGTCTGAATAAATGTTTTGGTTCTGTCTTCCCTGTGGAGAATTTATTGTATTTTCTGATTCAGAATTGCACCAGGATATAGATGACTGCTGTAGGCGCTATGAATGTTGCATTGGTACTACACTTGCTCAGTTTCCTCTTCAGTAAAATGGGGATAACACCTACCTCACAGTATTATTGTAAGAACTAAATATGATAACACTTGTAAAGTGCTTTGTAAAACTTAAAGAGCTACATAAATGCTAGTTATTACTATCTTTAGCACTTTACATATTAATTTATGTTATCCTCACAAAAAACTTGGAAGGTAGATATTTTCATAATCATCATTTTACAGATGAAGAAATTGAGGCTGAGAAGAGTCCAAGTGATTTCTCTAGGATTACATAGGTGACAAGTGTCTGTGAAAGAATTATAACTCAGGTTTTTCAGTCAACAAATCTAGTACTCTTGTTTACTGTATCACCAGGCTTCCTCAAAAGAATGTAAATCTTCAACTAACACTAAGGTTACTTTGTGGATATAGTTATCCTTTTTCCATGACTTCCTCAACCTTCAGACTGATGTCTGAAACTCCATTGTCATAAGACTTCAATCAATCTCAAGATTGAGATAAATCTCACACTAAGTTATCATTGATCATTGAATATATTAATATGAATAAAGGCTTTGAGAATAAATTTTGATGAGGAGAGGAAAGGCAAGAAGCCACTGGATGCCATATTGGGGAAAAGTTCAAGGAAAAGGACAATGGAAAGGCCAAGATTGAAAATGAGGAAACTGAATTTAAAGAAATCACTGAACTTCTCTGGACCTCTGTGAAAGCAAGGTAGCTTTAACTTATTAATTTGCTAAATGTTTAACCTATCTATCTGTTTATCTGCTTATTCATTCACTAGCTCATTCATTTATTTATCTATTTGTTGGTTTACTCATTTATTTGCAGAGAAAGAACATCAATAATTGAGGGCAATCAAAAAAATTCTCATGTAGGAAATGGGTTTTGAGCTGAGTCTTGAAGTAAGCTAAGAACACCATTGTAGTTAAGGGAAGATGGCAGAGTCCAGTAATGTAATGTCATGCACAAAAAAAAAAAAAAAATGGCCTAGAAAAGTAGGTCGAAACCGGATTGTAAAAGCTTTAGAGGCCAAATAAAGAAATGATGCACTTGAAAGAATGAACAACTCAGAGTCAGAAGACATTGGTTCAGATCCCAGCCTTATCATTTTGGGCAAGCTGTTTCACCTATCTGGGTAACTGTTTCCACATATGTAAAATAAGGTGGTTGGAAAAGATGGCCTTTAGGGTTCTTTACAGCTTTAATTCTATGATCCTTTTTGATTTTATCATAGAGCTGATAGCAAGCCCCAGAAACTTCTTAAGCAGCCAAGTAACATGGTTAGAGTTATGCTTTAGGAATGTCAATATGGCAGCTTTGTGGAGAATGATTTCCAAAGTCCCTTCCCACTATTCCATGATTTAATAAATAAGAGCACAAGAGGAAAAGAAAAGAAAAAGAAGCACTTCACAATTTTGCCTAGGGATGGCCTGCCAAATAATTAAATAATAGATTTCCAATAACACCAACAATTTAGATAAGAGTTTTCTTAATATCATACACGCAGGCATGCACACAAGCACATAGATACACAGTGGTCTCTTATCTCTCTGTAGTCTTGACTGTAAACATCAATGGTTTGACTGAATTATCAGCATCCCTATATCATTCCTGTTGTGAGATTATGATATTGAATAGGAATAAGGTGTAGACATATATTAAGATGCAAATTTCTTTAATGTTTCACTTAAGAGAAGACAGCTGGTTTCTCAGGTCTGCTTTTATGAATTGTTTTAGAGCAATTACATAAAGAAAATCCAGTCTCACATAGATATGTAGCTGGAAAGGACAATATTTTGATGGGAAATAATACCTTAATGTTATCATGAAAATAGTTTTCACCCCACAGATCCTTGGGGACATGCAGGTATCTGTGCACAACATTTTGATCACCCTTAGACTATTGAGAAGTGAATTAACTTGCACAAGGTCACACAATGTGTCAGAGGTAGAACTGAACTCAGATCTTGCTATTTTGGGAGGCAGCTATCTACCTCTTACACTATATTGTTTCTGCAATACAGATAAATAGCTCTGTCCTTGCTTCTTTATTACAAGTTAAGCTATCCCAATAAATGTTTGTGGGAATGAATCACTCAAGTTCTCTGGACTAAAATTTTCTTATATATAAAAGAAATGAGCAAAGTAAATGATCTCTAAGGTCCTTTACAACACAAAAATTGTTCTATGATTTTATTATAATTTAGACATATGGGATATGGGACATTATAAATCCTATAGAACATCCTTTAGATTCAATTGGAACACAGAATATATATATATATATATAATTATATATAAAGTATATATATATTATATATACACACACATATGTATGTATGCATATATATGTATATATGTACATATAAGTGACATGTATACTTACATTCCTTTTTTCTATCTATGAATGTATATTTGCATTTCCAGGGTGTCCTTGGGAAAGTTTTAATCTATTAAAATTTGAAAATTCCGCAAGATTTTACAGATACCCATTATAAGTGTCAAAGGCAACTGACTAAGGTGACCTTGTCCCCATTCCCAGAACCATGAATCGCCTAAGGCTGACCAGACATTATCACTCTCTCGTCCTCTGACAATTTTGTGAATGTCCTAAACTCTCCCCTCCCAAACTTTCTCTATGGATTTTCAGTAGTTACACAAAACAACTCTCCTACTGAAACCATAGAATGTTCCAATCCCTTCTCCCGTACTATCCCTCTCCCTCTGCCCAAATACTTTATATAAACCCCTTGTCCAGTTCAGTTTGGGTTCCCCAGCACCTGTGGCTGCATGGAATCCCAGTTGCAACTCCTTGCCCCTACTGAAGATCATAATTTTTGCTATGTTGGCTGCTTTCTTGTTAAGTTTATGGGTAGAATGCTGTGGTGGGGAACCGGTGGACTCAAGGCCACATGTGGACCTCTAGATCCTCAAATGAGCCTCAAGGGCTGCACTTGAGGACCTAGAGAGCTACATGTGGCCTTGAGACTGCGGGTTCCCCACCCCTGGATAGTGTCTATATATCAGAGAGACACACAGGGTGAGAGTGAGAAAAAAATGACAACACTACAAGACAGGTGATGGTGTGATTTGGTATTGAAAAATTTCTAGGTCTGGGAACTTGTTCCACCAAAACAGATCACAACCAGTCTCTGACTTAGTAGTGAGTGAAATCAGGTTAAGAGAAGACCCCTCAGGCATGAATTCCCCAAAACCCCCACTCTTCATGCCAAAGTTAAAATAACTAAGTATCCCCCTTAGGCAAATAAAATGCTCCAGGATGGAGGAGAACCATCAAAGTTCCAGTCATGTGACCTGGTGTACCCTTCCCCTTCACCACCCCTTATACCAGTCACATCAGCATTCTCCCCTTAAATTCCATATTTGGTAACAAAAATCCTCATGGGTGAACAACGATCTTTTCCGAGTCCTGTCTCTGGTGTAGACTCCTGCCCTTAGACTATATGCCTGGATTCCCAGCCAATGGGAAGAGAGGCTAGTAGGCTTCCACGTTAGTTGTACTCTTCTCGGCTCAGGTGCACTCCCTTGCTGACACTCCCTATGGTCTTGAGGGAAGTGCCCCTTCTTATGAGATTGCAATAAATTCCTTTTTGCCTTCTACCTTGAGAAGCCTCTGAGTTTAATTTGAGTAAGGATCACTGTATCCCACATGGTAGGTTAGTTCTACCATTAAAGGTCATAAAGGACATCAAAGTTAAATGACTTTCCCAAGGTCATACAACTAATAAGTATCAGATGCATAATTTGAAAACAGTATTTAAGAGTTGAACTAATTAGATTATCCACAAGATCACTTCTAAATCATATGAACACAGGTACACTTTCTGGTCCAATAGTCTTTCTGCTATAAAAGAAGGATGAATTTTCTCCCCTGACATAGCTATTTAAACACTTCCATATATTTATATACACATGCACAAATGATCACTATGTAAAGAAAATTTAAACATATCTTCAAAACCATTTTATTTCAGAAACATGAAAAAAAATTGAGAAATTTATATTGCAGAGAAAGACAGAGATGGAGACAAAATCTTCCCAGGGCTGTGAATATTTTTAAGCAATGAAATAGTGATTTTTACTTCATACTTGACTCATTACTCCCGGGAACAGCTCCCAAAATCTTTCAAAAAATTCAAACATTAGATTATGGCCTGTTTTAAAACTTTACTATGAGGAAAAAGTTAAGCATGCCGGATAATTCACTAATCCTGCATCACAGCTGTCCACAAGCAATTGCTAAAGGAATTGTCAATTTAGAATCATGTCATTAAGTAAAATCTCCTCAATGTAATTTTTCATATTTTTTCTGCATGTTCTTAATCTTCAAATGAATTCAATAAATATTTACTGAATACTACTTTGTGTCCAATATTGTGGAAAGAAAAATGATATTCCTGACTTCAAGGAATTTACAATCTAATTGGAGAGCGAAGGCATGAAATAGTTAATAGCTAAATAACAGTACAAGGCGATATAGAAAATGTTAAATGAATTTAGGAAAGGAAGAAAATCATTGTGCCAATGTGATCAAAAGGTCTTCACTAAAGAGTTAAGACGACTTTATTTTGAAGGATAACATGTTGAGTGGAAGTTGGGAGAAGCAGGACACACAGTTGAGTTAAAGTAACTACTAAAAAAAGATTCAAAATAAAATTTAAAAAATGTAAAGTTGCCCCATGGAACAAGAGGTTTCAGCCTCTGTGCAATTCATGTAGGCTGTCCATTATTCATGGAAGTAATAACCTACTTTCCACATTTCTGCTTGTTAAAATCTGCCTCTTCCTTCGAGGTACAGCTCAGGTGCTATCTCTCCCAGAAGTTTTGGTTTCTCCAAATTGAAAGTGATCTCTTTCTTCAAATTTCTCTCAACATTGGCTAGACCTCACATTTGCCTTTATCAGGTTCTACCTCACATACCTTCTTTGTGTATGACGTTTTCTTTTAGAGTCTAGGCTTCTTGAGGACTAGGACTTGGTTATGGTTCCTTCCGGTATTTTCAGTACACTGAACCTACCTACATACACACAGCTGGCATTATATGTTTGTTTAATTTATTTGTTTTAGGAATCGTTGTCAAGTGTACAGTTGATCTTTAATAAATATTTACAGAAATGAATTTATTGATGTTTTAAAATCAGTGGCAATAACAGTTCTAAGAAAAGACATGAGATTCGTGTTTTAAGCAATCAAAATTTGAAATTGAAAATGCAGGTTTTCTACATCAACTTGATCCTAAACCAATAGAAGAAATGTAGTTCAATAAGAATGTTTGCTCAGGGAAATAGGATACTTCAGGTTAATGTGGATTTGTTTTCCCTGAAAAGCTCAAAATAGGTTTTCTAGAGTAATTCAAGTAACTGGTGAACTTTCTATTTTGCTTGGAAAGCGGTTTTTTTTTTCCCATTTTAGAAAAGTCATTTTTGTGGGGTAGATTATATAGAAATTTAGAACATTTTCATTTCACCAGCGGCAGAGTAACAAAACCTAACTAGCTCTCGCTTTATCCAAAAGGCAAACAGAAGGATTTTCTCTTTCCTAGTTTAGGCAGCTCCCTCCATCGACCCTCACACCACTCAGACTGGGAGCAGCTCTTTAAATCAGTCCTAATGCTTCTAGCTCCAAACCACAACCCAGGCAATCTATTGGAGCGCACAGGCTACTCGGCGTACATCCTGAGTAACGTCACTCGCTTCCCTTTCCTTTTCAGAGCTTCAGGCTGGCTGGATGAAAGGGACCAGGAAATGGACAGGAGCAGCGGTACAAAAGAAAGTCTAATCCCAGGTAATCTCCGGAAAATGCAGTCCCAATAATGGACCTTGCTGACTCTATTGAAAATGAGCTTGTTCATCGCTTCTTCCTCCACTGGGGAGAGGGCAGGGGCATGAGTAGGTAAGGCAGGGAAACGATGAGTGCGGTAGGCATAAAAATAAACTGATTGATTCTCCACTAACAAAAAAATGGTCCAGATTTTTGCAAAGAAGGAATTTGTTATTGTTGCTACAATGCAAACTAATTCTTCATGGCCAATGAAGATAGACACTGAGGATTTAATCATTTACTCTTGTGATCTTTTATGTTGTTGTGCTTCCCGACTTGCAAGGGAAACACTTTTTCAAATTGCCTTCATCAATATATTAGAGAAGTAACATTTTTCTTCTATTTAATACATTGCATTTTAATATCAGGGCTCTTTCAAATAAAAAAAACAAATAGGAAGCACACTTTCCCCTTTGCTAAAGGCAGCATTCCCGTCCCCCACTTCAATGCCACTAATTTCCCCATCCAACTCCATTGTAAAGTAGTTCCTTTCTAAGGTTGATGGCTCAAATATTGTTTTTCTTTCATCGCTGAACCCAATTCTATTTAAGTATTCAACGTATGGTTTTAAAAGCAAATCTAACAGCAAAATTCTGAACCATAGTAGTGTTTTTAAAAGTGAATAATTATTGAAACTGGAGTTAGTATTTTTGTACTGTTCCCTTATAAGTTTATTTTATTTTTAAAAATGTTTTTCTTAGATGTGTTTTAATGAATTTGGCAGAGCTGAATGATGTTCTCTAATGGATTGTAATCCAGGCAAAAGAAGTTGGGTTTAGAACCAAGTAATTAACTTGTTTGTTTGGAGTGTAAACAGAGAATAAGTCCTCAATTTGCTAATTGTTATTCCTCCTTGCGGACAATTGTGTCATTCCAGCACTCTTGGGACATCTTTTTTCCCTTTCTCTAACTGCAAAGAGTAGGTCAGTTCTTTTGAATACTTTGGTGCTAAAAACTTTTTCAATTACAAAAGGTTTATGGGGAGAGTAAAATCAAAAGTAAGTCAATTGATAACCTGAATAGGTTTTGATTTGATTGGCTGACAACAAAAAAGGATCATTAAAAATTTTCTCCCCTTCTCCCCACTAGTCACTAAAGAAGCAAATCTCTTTTTTTTCCATACCAACTAGTCATGTTTTTTTGATTCTTTCATTGTGAGTAAATTGAATTGCTGACCGATACTATAAATATGCCTAGGGAAAATGAAGCAAATTGGACTCCAATAATGAAAAACATACATCTCAAGTCCTTAAATTTTATTTTATTTATTCCATTGGGAAAGGGAGGGCAGGTCACCAACACATTCTTTCACTTTTATACTGAGTACATCTGAGTCACAACCATAGAAAACATTTAATGTTACATCAGAATGCTGGATTATATGATCTAAGTTGCTTAACATGTTTGGGCTTCAGTTTCCTCATCTGCATAATAAAGTGATTAGAATAGATGAGTTTTAAGATCCCATCAAACTCTAAATCTGTCTTTCAAATGTAGAGGTACTCCATTTTAATGTAAACCCCTTTTTAGAGTTTTTCTAACTTACAAAGTTAATAAACAAGGTCACATTCATTTCTTAGAACATGAACTCTTGAATTGAAAGAAACTGGAATGATACATGTACATCTTTTCTATGGGAGGACCCATCGATAAAATGTGATGTGATACAGTTGAGTAGGAAGATATGGAAAGCTTTCCATCCTTTCTTCTTTCATTTCATCTCTTTGCAAGAGGTAGAGAAGTATAAAAGGAGGGCATGTGAAAGTGAGGAGGAGCCTCAGAAAATTTCAAAAGTAAAAAGTTACATTTCCCAGAATGCCACTGGCTGAAAATACATGGCACTGGCACACTGAAGCAAGGCACCACCAGGAGGAAAGAAAAAGAAGACCAGAAGTTTGTCCAGTGCCATGGAAGTATACAGAAAAGTGAAGAATCTTCCTCACTGGCAAGAAACCATGAATGTCTTACAAAGATGGCTAGTTATCTGAACAGAGATGCCGATACTGCCTGCACTAGCCTTTCCAACTCTCCACTTTGGTGACAAAGAAACTTTGCCTCTTAGATTTGTGAGTAATTAGAGTGGATCAATGAAGAAATGACCCTAAGGGGAAGGGAAATGAAAATGAATTGACAGGAAATACATATTATGATTTGTTTTTGCTATTGTACAGTTCAATTCTGTTGTGAATAAATATATTTTTGTGAATATGCTAAAAATGAGCAACTGTATCAAAAATTTGAAATATAGATGATTGTAAAACATGCCAAAGAGAAACTCAGTGGTAGCAATCCAATTTGACTGTCTGAGGACAAGATCTGACACTTGGCTTATACGTAGATATCTCAGTTACTTCATAAAGATGATAAATTTTATGTTCTAAACAGCTAAATGTTATTTACATCTAGGCAGCATGATATGATACAGACATCCTTGAACTAGTAGTCAGGAGTCATGGATTCTCATCCCAATTCTTCCACTCACCAACTCAGGCAACCTTGGGCAAATCACTAAACCTTTTTGAACCTCAGTTTCCTAATATTTAAAATGGGGGATAATGGTTCAGCTTATTTGTCTGACCTGTTAAAATTTAAATGAAAAAAATTTATGTAAAAGAACTTTGTAAATTGTAATGATCTTTCTAAAAATTATCTCAACTATATCTGATGGAAGTATTTTGAAAAAATATTACACATTTCCATGTTTTATGGAATATGATAAACTAGAAAACATTTAGCTTCTTATGGATGACTGAGAATTGTAACTGTGAACAATATTACTGGACTGTATATTACATGTAGATGGTTTATAATGTTGGAATGAATTTATATGATCCACAGGACACAGAAAATTTCCTTCTTTTCAGTCAGTCACAAAAACTTGGATTGCCCACCTACTACAAATGCATGCAAAGCACTGTACAGAAGAATATCTCTGATTCCTCATATCAATTGACTCTTATTATCATTGGTCATTTTTACATAAAATGGCATGCTCTCTACTTGGTTATAGTAAGAATGATGGTTTGTTAAAATAATTATTAGCTCAAAGTATTATTTAACTTTTTCCCTAGATTGCCTTTTTCCCTAGATTGTCTTCCCTATGTCTACTTGTATCATGGCTTTGACATCATTCTGGACACCCAATTTTATTTCAGCATCAGTGTTCCTTTTGATTTCCTTATCAGCTTTAAGTTTCTCTCCACACTGACTGATTTTTTTTTTTTTTGGCTAGGTATGAAGAAGAAACACATTTTTTGTCATTTAAAGTTTTTTCACTAGGACAGTTTTGCACATTCTCCTACCCTCTCCCCACCCTTTCTGGAGCCAGGACTTCCGTGTGTCTTACTTTGGTTCTACTGATCCATAAATTCTCCTTTTTCCATTTTTCAGGTATCAGTTTTTGTATTCTGCCACTCAATTATTAAGCCTTCTTTATTATTCCGTTCTTGCTTCCCCTGCTGTTTCTACTGCTTTATTTCTACCTCTGCTTTCTATGACAGAAAGTTGGTGAAGTGGAGAATAAGTTGAATAAGATGGCTAATCACATTGTCCAGACCCAAATAATGGTGCATATTCAATTTCTGGATTGAATGGAGAGAGTAGTATCCATGAAGATTAGAGAGAATATAAAATAATTTAAGAAAATGGAAGAATATGGCCTGCACTGCAAAAATTCAAAAGAATCAGAGGGAAAAGCCATAAGCAATGAAAAGGAAAATTATTAAAAGGAAAGGAGAAAAATTAAAAGGTAAATCAAATTAATAAAATAGCTTGGTGGATGTGGCAAAGTAGAAAAATAGGAATTTAATATGAAGGGAATTGGGGTGATGAGAATAAGACAATGAATTTAAATAGTATATTCAAGTTACTAAAAGGTGACAATTAGCTATAAAACATTAACAAATTGCTCAAATGTATCATATCACAGACAATCCAAGTAGGTCCTGCCATGTGAGGCATTATATCACCTAATATGACACTCATAGGAAGTAGAGAAAAGTATAAACACTGAGAAATGGCTTGTTTCTTTTAAACAAGGCTGAATTTTTCAGCCAGTGTGAAGGGCAGGTGAATTGCCTTTGCATTAGGTATGCAATGCTCGTATTTCTGCCACAGCCAAGCAACTGCTATTTGTGTAAGCTGAGTTCTCTATGGGAGAAGTTAAGGGAGCTCAAACAATCTCTCTCCACACTCCAAGTTGTTAGGGAAAATTAAATGCTCTTAAGTAAAATAGAACTGGGGCATCATCTATGGAAAAAAATGGATTGGGACGTTGGAAAGTTGAAAAGTGCTACATAGAGAAAAAAAGGAATAAAATAATTGTGCAGTTACAACTGAAAAAAATTGAAAGTCTTCTTCAAGAGGTGAGAGTGACATGGCATATAGAGAAGAGTCACATAAGCAATCAAGAGGGAGATCATCTAGAAGGGGCCAGATAAAGAATTGAAGAGATGCATAAGTTGCTGATTGCTTACTTTAGGATACTGAGACAGCTATTTGTTGACCTGATAACCACAAACGAAAGGTCTATTGTTTTCCCTGAGGCATGTATCCAAGACATAGCAGAGAAGCTCCCAAGACTCATGAAATAAAACAGAAAGCAATGACCCACTTTCAGTGATTCATGTGGGCACAAACAATGCTATGAGAAAGAATTTATCAAATACTGCCAACAATGACGAAGTCATGAACAAGAAACTGAAAGTACAGAACTCTGCTCATGCTGTTTTCTTCCAAAATGATGAGGTCTTGAGAAAACAAAGAACAGAAACAACAAAAAAACAAAATACAACAGAAGCCCATGTTGTATTTTCTTCATCGTTGTCAACTATAGGTAAAGGATGATAAAAGAACAGCTGACTAATCAGAAAGAATAGCTGGATAAGAAGGATAGTGTGCAAAAATAAGAATAACATGGCTTAAAATATAGGGAAAATAAATTTTTCAAACTCACAAATTATTAACATAGGACATATTAATTCCACAGACTCCAAAACTCTGTATTTAAGTAATGTTAGAGGTAGATACTCTCTCATAGAAGGATCTACTGATCAAATGCATTGTGCTAGAGTTGTGCAAAAAGATATATGGACCTTTCCTATCCATTTTTTCCCCATTCTTTACCTTTTCAAAGGATGCAGGGAAAAGACAGGAAAGCCCTGAGACAGAATGAACCAAATAATGGCTGGTTAAAAAAAGTGCAAATTAAAACACCTGTATTGTTCAACTTTGTATCTATCATTTTTGCAAAGATGAAATAAAGGAAAAGGACTACTCAAAGATGAAATAAAGGAAAAGGACTACTCTTAAGATCTTAAGATGTTTGGAGGATTACTACACTGTTGCTGGAGCTGCAAAGAGATGCAACTCTTTTGGAAAACAATTAGGAACTATAATTCCAAATTTACTAAGATGTGCAAACCCTAAAAACCAGCAATACTGGGCTTTTACTCCTCCTCCCAAAAAAGATAAAATGCAAAGGAAGAAGATGCATCAATATAAAAATATTTATAGAAGCACTTTCTTTTATAATAAAGAAGTGGAGATACCCTGGTATAATGGTAATTTAAATGGAAGATCTTTCCCATTCATTAGTAGTCCCATGTGACCTGCATGGGTCACATGGAAGTCTGAGTCACATGGAGCCTGTGGTGGGAGAATTTTGCTGAATTGTTGGAACAGGAAGAGGCACAGCTAGAGTAGAGCTGAGAAGAAATTGGTCAGAGAGCAGTCAGAGCTAAGAAGGATACAGGCAAGCAGGCAGCTGGATAGTGTGAGTGAAAGAGCTTGTTTCTGATTTTGTTTAAGGGAGCCTGCTTGTGATTTGTTTAATGGAGCTAATTTGTGGGAATCCTAGTGGGGGGAAAGTTTGGGGATGGTGGTGTTCTCTGCATTGTTACTGGGTATAGATTTTGTTACTATGCAGAATTTGTTTTTCTGGTGTCTGAATAAACGTTTTGGTTCTGTCTTCCATGTGAAAAGTCTGTTGTATTTCATGATTCAGAATTGCGCTGGGATATTCATGGCTGCTGCAGGTACTGTGAATATCGAACTGGTGCTACACATGGGCACCCATCAAATTATGGTATCTAAATGTAATGGAATATTATTGAAGCATAAGAAATGATGAAAGGGATCAATGCAGAGAAACCCAGAGACTTGTATGAACTTGGTGGTGTGCTTGTCCTTCATTGCTGAAGAAAACCATGCCATAAGGGAACATGACTTGCACTTGACTTTGTTTTGGTTTTTTTTTTTTGAGTGAGGGAGGGCTGTGCAGGTCACCAGCCTCACTTCTCCTCCAGTGCCATCTGAATCCAGCGACCAGATATTCATCAGGATGACTGGAGATGACCGAGAAAGAGGCAATTGGGATAAAGTGACTTGCCCAAGGTCATACAGCTAGTGAGTGTCAAGTGTCTGAGGTGAGATTTGAACTGAGGTCCTCCTGACTCCTGCACTGGTGCTTTATCGACTCACCACCTAGCTGCCCCTGTATGAACTGATGCAAAACCAGAAGAACAATTTCTTCGTTGACTACACTGTGACAACTTTGAAAAACCTATTAACTGCAATGCTAATCATAATTCCAGAAAACTGAGAATAAAACATGTTTCTTACCTGCTTGTGGAAAGGTAATAGACTGTAGTTTCAGAATGAGACACATATTTGCAGAAACAAACCAATGCAACACAATTCCTCTTTATCAAAATCTGCTGTACCAAGACTGCATGTTTCAGTCAACAAAAGTAGAGTATTCCATTATCCTTCAGGAAAACTGATTCATGTATATAGCTATTCTAGATATTAGTCAAGAAATACCTCTTTATCCAGTAGCATTTGATGGTGTTATTTTCTTTTTATTTCAGGACATGACAGACTGATAGTCTTCATTCTAGGTAATTGATTCACATTTTCTTTGCCTTTGTGTGCTTATTTTCATAGATGTTTCTCTATTTGTTTTTTATTTTGCATTTAGAGTCTTACAGTCAGAGAATGTCCTAGAAAGATCTTTTAAATATATTTTACTATTAGTTTTTAAACTTGAAGCCTTTTCGAGTTTCTACTATTTCTTTCTGATGCTGGTTGAGGGTTTTTCTTCCTTCTTTTCTATTTTTATTTTTTTCTTTTTGTAGAGAGTGACAGAGTTGTTAATTTCCAGACAGGTGTAGGGCTTGATGTCACATTATAAAGTCATGACCTCTCATAAAAATCTTCAGTGTCATCTTTAAGGTCTACAGAAATATAGCCTTCTCTCAGCCCATATAATTTAATCTTGGAGAACATTCTTTCCAAGAAGATGGATTCCAGATGTACCCATTAAAAACTGCAGCTTTAAATTTGACACACTAAATATGCTAAAAATACAAGGTGGACCTTAAAAAGACTACTTCAGTTTAGCATTATATTCCCAAATTGAGTTACTATTATTCCCCACCCAATAGTCACATAAATTATAGCATAATAATTACATATTAATATTGGAAAATATGAATGACACCTTCATACTATTTTTAAATTCCATTCATACAGTCAAGAGCTGATCTCTTTACCCACAAATTCAAAAAGCTCTATTACCAAATGTGTCCTTGAATAAAAAACCTTAGATTGCATAGCATTTGCCTACACAAAGAGGCTTGACAAGGGAAGACTAGCCAGTCCTACAGAAGCTGATTCTCCCCTAGAATTTATGCAAGCCCTAGTA
Organism: Bettongia penicillata ogilbyi; assembly: GCA_023548195.1. Classification (NCBI taxonomy): domain Eukaryota; kingdom Metazoa; phylum Chordata; class Mammalia; order Diprotodontia; family Potoroidae; genus Bettongia; species Bettongia penicillata. The sequence goes on along the minus strand of JAJHZJ010000049.1, from coordinate 2,577,975 downwards.
AAATAAACTTCAATACCTCAAGGAGTGAGTGAGGCCAGTTCAGAGATTCCCCTTAGGTGTGGATAATCGATAGAACAGGAAATAGTGTAACCACCCACCTCTAAAAATATAAAGCTCTTTAGAAGTCTAAATCATCACCTCAATCTGACTGCTACTTTTTTCTTACAAATCTTTTACAGAATACAATTTTAAAATATATAAAGAACTACATTGAACTCGGCTACCACACAATCATAGTGCTAGAAGAGGATTTAAGGATCTAGTCGTACCCCTCTAAAGGCGCAGAAACAAGATGCAGCGAGCTTGCTTAAGAGACTCAAGGCCACACTTCTGGTTAGGGGCAGAGCTGGGATTAAAATTCCTGCTTTGTGATAACAGATCTAGTGCTCGTTAGTTGCTAAATATATTTTTGACATTACTTTTAACTTAGGGAAATCACTTTTTCTAAAGAGATTGGGGGTGGAAGTGTTAAAGGAAGAAAGGTAATAGGCATCTAATAACCACCTACTATGTGCCAATCCACTATGTTAAATGCACTACAACGTCTTATTTGGTCCTCACAACCACACAGTGAGGAAGGTGCCAATATGAAACCCATTTTACAGGAAGAAGAAACTGAAGCAAATAGAGAATAAGAGACCTGCCAAAGTTCCCAGACTAATGTCTAAGACTAGATCAGATATTGAAAAACTGCAAGTTTTACACGTGTTTGTCCGCAGTCTTCTGAAGAACTCTTTAAATACAATAAATATGAATTTAATAGTAGATTGTAAATATTTAACATCAATTTACACTTAATATTAAGTTGTAAATACCTTGAGGGCAAAGACTGTCTGATTTCATCTTTAGAAGACTAACTACCAATACTATGGGGCTGCTAGGTATGCAGGGAAGGGAATGAGGGGCCTGCAGTCAGGAGGACCTAAGTTTATACCTGGCTTCAGGTACTTACTAGCTGAGTGATCTTAGGCAAGTCATTTAACCCTGTTTACCTCAACTCTTCATCTGTAAAATGAACTGGAGAAGAAAATGGGAAACCATTAAAGTATCTTTGCCAAGAAAACTCCAAAAGGGATCTTGAAGAGTCAGTCACAACTGGAAAAACAAAAACCAAACACACACACGCACACACACACAGGCATGCATGCACGCACCCGCGCACAGAATACTATGCCTTTCAAATAGCATGTGCTTTAATGAAACATGAATAAACGTTTCTTGAATTGAATCCAACTGAATTAACTAGCTTTGTTGCCTCTTATCAGTGGTCATTTCTCACTAATTAATTAGTAGTCTTAGAAGATCAATTTGCCAATTTCAGGTAAAGTATTGAACTACCAATCTCTAAATTTTCTCTGTTCTTTGATATTTCCTTAGGTTACAAACAGCAGCTAAAGCAAATAAAGAGATCTTGTTTCCATCACTCCTCTACTGGTTAGATATGATAAGCTTCTTTCCTAAAAAATTGCATTGCCTTAAAGAGAAAATTACTAATGCTATCATATCTCCCTTCTTTCTTGGTCAAAATTAGGATCAATGCCCTTTTTAATTAAGCCCTACATTAAAAAAAAAATAAATTGGAATTGATAGAGGAATTTGGGGAAGGTGGTAAAGTGTTACCCAGATCATCCTAGATCTCCTACTAATACCCCAGTAAATCTCTAAAATTTCACCAGGAGGAACAGTTACAAATAAAACCAAAGAAAATCATTCTGTCCTTTCTAAGACTGCACAAAATAGGCTTCCAGAATCCTGTAAAAGCTCTGGGCAGAGACAAGACAGTATAAGTAGATGATGAAATGTGAAGCAGTCTGGTCTCACAGCAGGAGAGAGGGCCAGAGCAACATCCAAGAAGCCAGCACCCGACCCAGCATACAGAAAACCTTGGAGGCAAAGCCTGACAATTCAGGTAAAAAATAGGAATCAAGGAGATCCTGTTCTAGCAATCGGGAAAATGAGAATAAAGTTTAAACCAACAGACATTTCTTATCCAGAAAGTGAAACTGGAGATAAAAATAAACATAAAAAAAAACCCCAAAACATTAAAATACAATGAAATGCTTTGCTCTGAGAGAAGCCTGTTTGACCTTAAAAAATCCAGAAGAACTGAGTGATTTAGCAACATGTCCAAGTTGAGCCTCAGATAAAAGGCCATATGGACAATAGGAGAATCTAAAAGAAATAAAGAAAAGATATAAAACAATATAGCTACAAAATAGCAAGGAGAATGAATACCTTAGAACAGATGGTGGTAAAACTTACCAAGAACTGAACACTGAGAATTAGCCTGTGCCAAACAGAAAATAGCAATTCTCTGAGACAAGAAATGTTAAAACAAAATCAAGAGATACTTTTTAAAGTAATGTGTATCATAAAAAAACAACTGGCCTCAAAGACAGATTAAGGAAAAATAATCTAAGAATCATCAGCCTACCTGAAAATCATGACCAAAAATGATTGGATAATGAATTTCAAGAAAATAAATAAAAATTGTCCAGATCCCTAAGAACTTGAGAACAAACTGAAAATAGAAGTAATACTGCAGCAATCTACTAAAAAAAAAACCCAAATGAAAGACTACCATAGTCAAATTTCAGAGTTTCCATCTCAAAGGAAGGAGAGAGACAGACAGACACATGAGACAGAAAGACAGAAACAGAGACAAAGACAGTCACAGACAGACACAGAGAGAGACTATTTGTGCTCAAGTACTAAGGATCAAGTCTTGTCAGTTGTTACCATATCCAAAAGGCAAAAGTTAAAAACAACTTAAACCTATCTGATAAAACTGAGAGGAAAAAGGGGAAACAGAGGACTTCCAAATATTATCACTGAAAATGACAGAACTGAGTAAATACTTTGAAATAGAGAAGCAGGAAATATAGCTAGCTAGCTAGCTAGATAGACAGATAGATATAGATATATAGATTTTAGTTGTGTTGATTTCCCAATACTTTGCTCCTCCCTTCACAGAAAGCCATCTCTAATAACCTAGAATAAAATAAACAGGAAAAATTCAGCAAAAAAGGACCAATACATCAACCAAGCTAGATAGTATAGTTTCCACATCTATAGTCTCCCAGTTTTGAAAAGAAAAAAGGTAGGGATGTTAAGACCTACAGTTTTATAACTTATTTGGGTCAACTTATGTCTTGAAAGAGCTAATGAGACAATTCAGGTTTTCTCTTAACATTTTAAATAGAATAGACTATAACAAAATAAATTTTAAACAGTTGATGCAATGATTTGTTCACAGGATCTGATTATATGATTAGCCTCTTTACATTTAAATACATGATCCTTTTCAAATATCCTTCCCTTCTAAAATACCCTCCTCCCCCACTATATTACCATATATCACATTTCTCATATATAGACTGTATCCCACTCTTCAAATCACAATTAAAATCTTAAGGTTCCCTTCCAGAAATTTTAGTTACCAGATTAAATGACCTTGGTCTTTCTATCACTCCCACATCACACACAATTAACCTGTTCCTACTATATTTTAATAACCTTTCTTTCTTGCCTATAACAGAAAACCAGAATTTTACAAAGTCACAGAAATCATGACTTCATTTATATTCAATTTCATAGTATTATTATGGTGTATATATCATGCAGCATAACAGGTATCTCTCTCTCTCTCTACATATATATATATATATATGTATATATATGCATTTGTGTGTACATGTTATCGTTCATGCTTCCTTCATTTGTATTTTGACTCTCCTTTTATTCAGCCTAGCTTTTTTTTGTAGTACCACAAGACACAAGGTCCTATTTTTTAAAAAGTCAATGTATTACTTTTAAGCATTCTTTTCTTTGTAAATTTTGAGTTCCAAATTCTCTCCCTCACTCCTATCACCTCACACACACACTGAGAAAGCAAACAATATATCAATTACACATGTGAAATCTGAGGAAATATTAGACATATTTTAGAAAATAAAAACAAGAAAAATAAAGTGATAAATTGCACTTCATTTTGCATTCAAGTTCATCAGTTCTCTCTCTGGAGATAGATAGCATTTTCCATCATGAGTCTTTTGGAATTGTCATGGATCATTGTATGAATCAATCAAAGTGGCCAAGTCTTTCACAGTTAATCATCATCATAACACTGTTGTTACAGTACACAATGATCTCCTGGTTCTTCTCACTTCACTTCACATCAATTCGTATTGATCTTGCCTTGCTTTTCTGAAACTACCTCCCTTGTCATTTCTTACTCCATTGCAATCATGTCACAACTTGTTCAGCTACTCCCTAATTGATGATTATCTCTTCAATTTCCAAATCTTTGCCACCACAAAAAGAGCTGCTATAAAATTCTTTGTACATATAGATCCTTTTCCTTTTTCTTTGATCCTTTTTGGTTACAGACCTAGCGGTTTTGTTTGGTCAAAGGGTAAGCTTATCTTTATTAAAGACCTTTAGTCCTAGTTCCAAATTATTCTCCAGAAAGGTTGGATCAGGTTACTACTTCACCAGCCATTCATTAGTGTACCTATTTTTCCTCTGTTCTCTCCAAGTTATATCATTTTCTGATAAGTATGAGGTGGTACCACAGGGTTGTTTTGATTTACCTTGCTTTAATCAATAGTGATTTAGAGCATTTTATATGACTATAGATAGCTTTGATTTCTTCATCTGAAAACCGCTTGTTTAAATCTAATCACAACTTATCAATTGGCAATACCTCTCATCTTTTAAAAACTTGACTCAGTTCTATATTCAGCATTTATTTGAGATATGCAAACTTGCTGTAAAATTTGTTTTTGATATTCTCACTGTAGTACCTTTCAGTAAAAATGTAGTTTCTCTGATTTTTTCTTTGAATTTTAATTTAATTTAAATTAATTTGACATTAATTTAATTAAAATTTCTTTTAATTAGATCAATTTTTGTTTTTATGTTGTCTAGGATCATGATTTCTACTTCTGCCTTTTTTTCAAAGTTAGGCTGAACCATATTAGATTCTGCTCCAGCAAGTGTATCTCTTGTAAATATATTATTAGTTTCTAATGAGTTCTTCCATTCTTTTCCATTTTATGGGTAAGCTCATTCCATTCACATTCATGATTATAATTACTGTGTCCCTCTACTCCATTTTCTTCTGTTTCTTTTTCTGTTTTTATCTTTTCACTCCTCAAAAATGTATTTTTCTTCTAACCACCACCTCCCTTAATCTGTCCTCCATTTCATTATCTCTGTCCCTTTATTTTATCCCTTTCCCCTCCCATTTCCCTACTGAGTAAGTTACATTTTTATGTGCAACTAAGGGTGCGTTTGTTTGTGTATGTGCATATATATATGTTTGTGTATACACATTATATCCTCTGAACCAATTCTGATGAGAGTGAAGTTCAACCACTGCCATCAACCCACCCACCCATTTTCCCTTTTACTATCCAACTTTTCCTTGTAAGCCTCTTTTTTGTGAAAAATTATTGCATTCTACATCTCCTTTCTCATGGGAGAAGACTCTCAGTGAATCCCTCTTTCTCATCACTTCATTTGTTTGGTGGAAATCCTTAGAACATCTACTTACATTCCTTCACTCTGTCTATGTAAACTCTTTTTAATTGTCGCAGTAATGATAAAGTGCTTGGGAGTTACAGGTATCATCTTCCCATATAAAAAGACAAACAGTTTAACTTTACTGAGACTCTTAAGATTATTCTTTTATGTTTACCTTTTAATGATTCTCTTGAGTCTTGAGTTTGAATGTCAAATTTTTCTATTCAGCTTTGGTCTTTTTTATCAAGAATGCTTGACATTCTTCTATTTCATTAAATATCCATTTTATGTCCCGACAGATTATACTCACTTTTTCTGGGTAGGTTATTCTTGACTGTAATTCTGGCTCCTTTGCCTTCTAGACCACGTGTGTGTGTGTATGTGTGAGTGTGTGTGTGTATAAATGTGTATATATATATATATATATATACACATTCATAATGTATATATATAATTTATACACATGTATATATATACACAAATATATATTGTGTGTATTTATACATATAAATATATATACATACATTAAAACATACATGTGCCTGTGCATCTATCAAGCCCTCTGCTCCTCAACAATTGAAGTCACTAAATCTTGTGTTATCCTGACCATGGATCCACAATATTTGAACTATCTCTTTCCGACTGCTTGAAGTATTTTATTTCACCTGGGAGCTTTGGAATTTGGCTATAATATCCTGAAAGTTTTCATTTTGCATCTCCTTTAGTAGTGATCAGTGGATTTTTTAAATTTTTCCTTGATAATTTCTTGAAATATGATGTTTACGCTATTTCTTTGATCATGGCCTTCAGGGATTAAAACTATTCTTGAATTATATCTCATAGGTATATTTTCCCAGGCAATTGTTTTTCCAATGAGAAATTTCACATTTCCTTCTATTTTTTCATCCTTTTGACTGCATCTTATTGTTTCCTGATGTCTCATCAAGACATGAACTTCCCCTTTCCCATTTAAGAAATTATTTTCTAAAGTGAAATTTTGTACCTCACTTTCTATTTCAGCAAATCTGTTTTTGAAGGTGTTATTGTCTTCAATATATTTGTGCTTTTTAAAAAACCAGGCTGTTAATTCTCTTTTCAAAATTTTCTTGCATCACTCTCATTTCCTTTCCAAATTTTTCCTCTACTACTCTTAGTGTTTTCTTCAACTCTTTTTAGGAATTCTCTCCTCAAAAATGTATTTTGCTTCTAATCATTACCTCCCCTGATTTGTCCTTAATTCTTCCCTCCAAACCAATTCTATTGAGAGTAAGGTATTCCTAAGTTCAACTCAAGCATATTAGATTCTGTTCCAACCCTTTCTTTTAACTCTGTGTGTCTTTTTTGTTTCAAGTGTGTCTCTTGTAAACATGTAGTTGGATATTGGTTTCTAATTAGTTCTGCCATCCAATCAGCATTTTTATTGCTGTAGCTGTTTATATATTGTTGTCTTCTACCTTTATGTCTTAGTCTTCCCTGCCACCATAGTAGCTTTCAATTTTCAAATTCTTTTTTGTTGTTATTATTGTTTGCTCATTGTTTCATCATTTTTCTTAACTTTGAACTTTATGTTAAAGTTGAGTTCAGTTCTCTTGGGGGTGAGGGGGCACTGTCCCAAGTTTCATGACTTTTTTATGCTCTTTTTCAGAGTTGATTCTTGGAGGGTCTTCAAGTTTTTGGTGTTTCCAAGATGGTGTGACCTTGGAAGAGATGTGGTCACTGCTCTCCTGGTGTTTAATCAGGAAAGTACTTTGCAACCATAAGTGCAAGTGCTCTTTTTTTGCCTTAGAACTGTAACCAGGTCCCTTGCTCCCTTGTGACTGACCCCGAAGTGCTCTTCTCTGCTCTAGAACTGCCACCACTGTACCCCGGGTCAGCAAAGGGTCCCCTTTACTCTCTTTCTGACCAGTCTTCTGATCCCCATAGAATCTCTGGCTAAAAATTCCTAAAGCTGCTGCTGCTGCTGTCCTTTGTGTTTGCTTTGTACAATTTTCACTCTGGTGGCACAAACTTCACCTGCCACCTTCTAAGTTTTCTTGGATCAGAAAAATGTTTCACTCTAATTTTCTCCTCTGTTTTTGGCCCCGCTGCTGCAAAATTTGCATGAGGTGTTATTTAAAGTTGTTTGGAGGGGAAGGTTGAAAGAGTTTATATGGGTTGCCTCTAATCTACCATCTTTGCTCTACTCTTTACACAATGCCCTCTTTAAAACTGTATAAGAAAGGACCTTCCATATGCCTGCTGGGGGATGAGGTTGAGAGCATGAGGATAGGTGGAGGTATGGAGAAGAAGAAAGTAAATTTAAAAAGTATAAAACAAAACAAAAATAACTCTTCTACCCCCTCCTTTCTTGACCATTATATGCCTTCAGAATAGTTCCATCCACATTTGCTATTCCACTGCAGGACTACAACACACTATTCTTTAGATGTTATTCCTAATGCTTTGTGCAGTGGAATTCCTAAGATAGGGGTGATAGTTTTCCTCCATGGCTAACATGATGATTCTCTAGTTGGTTGACTTTTTTCCTCCTGGCAGGTAAAGTGGTCTGGACTTAAAATTTGATCTGAATTGGGTACAAACTCTGGGGAATGCCTCATCTGCACAATATAGACTTGGAAAGTTGCTTGGAATACACCTTGTTTATGCCAAAAGCAGAATTTAAACCCAGGTTTTACTGACCCCAAAGACAGCTTTTATCTACTATAACATATTGCTTCTGAGATGCTAGGGAAAAAATAATAAGGATTTATTGTTTTAAAATACTTTCAGATGAAGCATTTTTCTTCCATAATAGTGACAAGTTTCATAGCTAAGAGAAGCAACAGACTAAACATAGTTTAACTTCAGTTATTGCACAATGTATACTTCAAAGGAAGGGGAAAATATGGCTTGGAAAATACAACTGGTAAGAGAAGTGACAAGTTTGACAATAACTTTGAAAAAAATCACAACTCATTTAGTTAATCCAAAACTCTAGCTTTTCTGTGACAGAAGGATAGGTGATGGACTTGTGATTTCATTGGTATAGGGAGCTCCCAATAAGGAATTTGCTTTAAAAATTCAGGCCAATACCTTCTCAGCAAATTTATGTTTTACAAAGTTATCTAGAAAATCAAAGTTTCAGTGTTTTGTCCATGATTACAAAGCCAGTATGTGTCAGATACAGAATTTAAATTCAAAACTTCTTGGCTTCAAGATCAACTCTCTGGCCTGTAATGTACCTCCTGTGAATACTCTTACCTATACAATGAGGAAGATCATAACTTCCAGTCTAGAACTGGAAGGAAACTCAGAGACCATCTAGTTTACCCTTTTCATTTTATGAAGAAGGAAACTGATCCAAGGGAATTTGAATGACTTGACCAAGGTTACCCCCAAAAGTGACAAGAAGAAGCATTTGAACTTAGGTCTTCCAACTCCATATGTTCAGTTCTCTTTCCCCTGAATCATGCTATCTCCCTTCATGGAGTTTTTGAAAGTAGCTTTGAAAAAACCATTAGACTTAGATAAATATTAGGTACATTAAAAAGAAATAATTTTAGACAAAAAAGTACCAAATAATTGACCAATACCATAAACCTTTTCTTTTAATTATAGCCTAAACTGAAAGAAAAAAGAGAGAGAAGTTCTACAATCCTTGAATTCAGTATTTATAAGATGAAAGTAAAAGTCTGCTGTCAAACTTATCAGCTAGCCTTCCAATAACAAAACAACTCTGGACAAACACCTCCTTAACAGGACAAGTTTAAAGGCTGAAATCTAAGTACTATCATGAAATTCAAGACCAGGTCCATCATTCCTGAATTACAATGCTATAGGCCTTCCAATCATCAGTCCAAAAGCCAACTATGTTCATAGATGTCATCATTCTGGTCAGCTGAATGGCAAGGGTAAAGAGGACCAGTATGTATCTACTTTCTCCCAAGCTCCCACTTATTTCTTTCTGAACAGATGATTGTACACAGGTAACTAACCATCCATCATAAAGCCAAAATATGATCTTACAAATGCTTGGATCATTCTGACAAGGTTATTGCCCTTAACTGGAAAAATTCCATATAAAATTGGGAACAGGAGGTCGATTTTCTTTTTCTGCCATGACCAGGAACAGGGGCACCTTTGCCACTGCAAGTGACTAATGCATTAGCAATTCCATTTAACCTCCCTGACCTGCACCCAGTCATCAAAGTAATGATATATTTAAGAACCACAGTTTGTAATTCAAAGCCATTTCTTTAGGACACTTGTGTTGAGTCACTTCTAGGATTTATTGCCTAACAAGAGACAAGTTGGAGGGAAATACCAGCTTTTAAACTCCTGCACATTTTCCCTAATGCTTGTAATAAAAGCATTAGGAAAGTGAAAAGGATGTTGATAATTAAAAGTGGAACCATGCAATGATCATGGGGGTTACAGTCTGTGTGGGAAAATATAATATAGATTAATAGACATAACACTGGAGGAGTTAAAGTTGTCAACTTCCAGCTTGCTTTTACAAGGCATAATGGTTTCCAGTCACTAGAAAGTAGGGGATTCTTTTGGATTGCATATGTAAGAATAATAAACACTATTGCCATACCTATAACCTTTAAACACTACAGAGCTGATATGAGCTGGTGATACAGAGCTAGTGAACAGAGCAAAGGACATTCACAAATTAATGGAATTTAAACCATTTGATTTATTATAAAATCATCCCTCCTTTCCATTAACTGAACTACCTGGTGGCATATTAAAATACAAATTTCACAGTAGAGGTTATAACTGGTTGTAATGTCAATTCCAATCAAGAGATTTCTGCAGTTGCATAATTCATTAGTTTAAAATTTATAGCGCAACTATGGCGTATATGGCATAGCATTTTGCACTGTATGGAAACTAATGTTTTTTGTTCATAACTTTGACACAATGACCCCACTACAGGATATCTATGTATTTATTCATCTCTCATATATCTATATATTTTCATATAATCTCTGTCTCTATTTTTCTATCTATCTATCTAAAGTATATACCCCAAGGAGATAAGTGACAAAGAAAAGTCTTATATAGCAATCAATCAATCAATCTATCACATCCTGGCCAGTGTACTAAGCACTAGTGTTACAAATAAACAAAGACAAAGAATCAAATAATCTCTCCTCCTAAAATATACATGGCACTGAAGAAAACAAATAGATATATACAGAATAAAAATAAAGCAAACAAATGCAAATAAAATATATTTTCTATATGTTCATATATATACATATTCAATTCAATTCAATTATATTCATATATAAGGGTTTTTGAGAAGGGCACTGGCAGTTGGAGGAATCCAGAAAGGCTCCAGCTAGAAAGCAGCATTTAAGATATGTTTCAAAAGAAGGCAGGGATTCAGTTCATATTCATAGCAGTGCTGTTTTTGATGGCCAAGAATGAAAACAAAGTGGGTACTCATCAACTAAGGAATAGCTGAACAAATTGTGCTATAACTGTAATGGAAAATTATTATACAATGGAAAACGATAAATTTAAAGAATTCAAGGAAACCTGGACAGATTAGATTTACTGATAAAGAGCAAAGTAAGCAGAATCAAGCAAACATTATTCCTAATGACCACAATAATATAAAGCATTAAATTAGCACTCAAACATATCAGAGCTCAAATTTATATAATGACAATCTTGACTTAAGAGAAATGATGGAAAGTAACTCCCTGCTCTCAGGAGAAAGTTGAGTGAGTGTATGAAGGAACAAATGGATGGATGAATAAATGGATGGATGGACGGATGGACGGATGGATGGACAGATGGACGGATGGATGGATGGACAGATGGATGGATTGATGAAACATTTATTAAGGGCTTTGTTATGCAAAGCACTGAGGTGCTGGCAAATAGATGTGGAATGATGCATATTTTGTCAATTACTGTCAGTGTGTTGTTTTTTTCTACATAACCGTACTTAGAAGATTTGTCACAAGAAAAATTCTTTTGTTAATGCAAGGGTATCAAGAATTGACAATATTTGTAAGAAAAAAATTCAATGAAATATTTTTAAGGAAAATAAATTATCTTCATTAAGCCCTAACGAATACACTTATCAATGTGTCTTTTGCAACCATAGCTGTCTCTTTTAATACATTACTGGAAATCCCACCTAGATTTTAAAATGTTGATCAATCGATTTAGATTTAAAATGTTAACCAATTAAAATGTTAGTTATTTTTGGAAGTTATAACTGTCATTGTGTCTAATATTCCTGATGCTAGGCATTGCAACAAAATATTTAGCTTACGGTCAGTTTGTCTGGGGATGTCTCCATGTTAAATATGAACAGGAAAACCAGTGGTTATGAGAAAAGTCAGTTCAGTTGAGAGTGAGTAGGCTTCTCATCCCCAAATATCAACATCCTCATCCACAGCCTGACATACTGACCACTGCAACTTCACTGTCTTTGATTTTTCAAAGGGACCTGGAATTTCCCTATTAAAATACAGTATCCTAGGGAAGAGTTAGAAGCTATTATCTTCCAACATGTTGCCTGATAAAACTGAAACCATAACAAGAATTAACAGAGCTAAGAACAGGGCAGATCTTTAAGCAGGAAAATGCCAAGTGGGAGAAATGAGTTGACAGTTTTCACCATCTTCATAAGTTTGCTTTAAGTGATCCCTGTTTTCATATTTAGATTCAATGTCTTGTTATTAAAGAGTAAAAGTGGGAGAACTTTTCCATACTCATCTGAAATTATACTTTGGCACAGATATATACTGAAACACATGGAGCATATGTTTACCCCATGCCATGAACTCAAATATTTTAGTCAACAGTTTTTTTGTACATTCAACTGTGCAGGAGAAAAAGAAATAGAAACAGGTGAATAGGTCAGTTAAGGCATCCTTCATACTTAATATGGTCAACTGAATATAATATATAGTTTAGAGAAGCAGCCTAGGACATAAAATTAAGTCTAACCAGAGTTCAAGCCTGTTTTATTAGATTGGGATACTCGGAAAAGTAGCCTGAACCTAAGGATGCATTCATTACCCCACATTGTTCAATCATTTTCCATCATGACCATTCATGACTGTATTTGGGGTTTTGTTGGCAAAGACATTAGAGTAGTTTGCCATTTCATTCTTCAGCTCATTTTACAGATAAAGAAACTGAGGCAAACAGGTTTAAGTCACTTGCCCAGGGTCACACAGCTAGTAAGTGTCTAAGACAAGATTTGAACTTAGAAAGATGAGTCTCATTGACTCCTGGCCTGGCAATCTATCCACTCTTCCATTTAGTTGCACACATACCCCCATGGATTAGCAATAATTTGGGGGAATAGATAGTCTAGTCTAGTACTTCCCTCTTGAGGGACAGCTGGAGAACAGTGGGTAAGATTACAGAGATATTTTATTTATGCCTCCACAAGATCTGAATTTAGACAACTCATGTGGACACACATAAGTTTACATCATCAATACTCTCATCCTAAGGGATATGTTTCATACTAGTATTGTATTTTATAATAGCTATTATCAAAGAAATAAGAATACTGAGCTAAGGGGCCAATACAGCTGAGTTCTAATTCTTGCCCTGCTATTTATTTGTTGTGTGACCTTGGGTGAGTTATTTAACGACCTATTATGCAGAAATAAAGGCAAAATGATGTGCTAATATACAAGTAATTTGTTATTTTTAACTGTCACTATGACTTAAAAAGTCTAGATTAATTTGACATTAATTTTGACATTATTTGACATTAATTATAAGGCTCTATTTCTACCTTTTAAATAAAAAAAATAGTACACCCAGATGATTTTTATTGACTTTTAAGCTATTTGAACCAGAAAATAGTGGGGGGGAAGAGTTGTTCCTAGAAATGCAGAGAGAGAAAGAACCTTGTCAACTATATAAAGAGTCTCTTTATATTTCCAAGCGCATAGTTTAATGAACTGCCATTCACATTAGACTGGCCAGCCAGTTCTGCCTCTTTGTTTTTACAGTTCTTAATCAAGGTTCATGCTATGATTCTACACTTATTTCCAATTAGTTAGATATTTCCTGCCTAGTGATGGGTGGCTACCTCATCATGGTTTTCTAGTTTTTGAACTCTGCTCAAAAACTGATAGCCAGCCCTGGCTTCAGATCAAGTCTGTGACCTCCACACCACCATCTACCTTAATGACCAAGGGCTCTTTCCTCAGAGGATTTCCTTAGGCAGTTAGCTTTCCTCTTCCCATAAAATTTTAAAATGCTCATTGCCCAGCTTTCCTGGGAATATGTCTCAGTGAACCTAATAAATATTTTAAGTTGGAAATGAAATGATTGAGCATTTTATGAGAGATAGAATATTAATAAACACAACTGATGTCCCCTTATTTAGGGCTAAGTGGTTTCTACAAATACAAATTAGAGTTCTTTTATATTTAATTGCTCCATTTTGTCCAAGGTGACCTACACCAACCAGAAAAGCCTCTGAGAATATTTGCGAGTTGTACTTTTCCATAAATGGCAAAAACCAATGCTTGATCCTCTTTAAAATAGATGCACATAGGAAAGAATACTATTTTTCATATGCAAGTTAACTATATACTTTTAGAAAACTGTCAATTTAGTCTAAGGTTTTAGTACTTAGAATAGTGAGATTACAAATGTCTTTGACAAAGTACATATGTTGCAGATAAATGCCATATTCTTTTGATCAAACATTGAGAAAAGCTGTTCTCTAACATGCTTTATTTGTTAAGGTATCCCTTTAGTAGTATGCTTTACAAATCCAGGAACATTTCACCAGGGTATAAATCTTTCTCTAAAATGGTTTATTTTATTTTTTTACAAAGAGAAAACATTTTTATTTTGATAAAAAAGAGGAAAAAAGAGGCTTAGACTCTCAAAGCAAAAAGAGACTTTATAAAGATCATCTAGACTACTCCACAAATTTCCAGATGAGGAAACTAGTGCCTAGAAATACATTCCAAGGTAAGTGAACTTAGGATCATACATTTCAAGATGGAAAAGACCTTTGTGCTCATCAAATCCAATATCTTTATTTTTCTGGTGAGGAAGTTGAGGCCCAAAGTGATTAAATGGCTTGTCCAAGGCCACAGAAGTGCCAAGTCAAAAGCAAGATTTGCATTCAAGTCTTCTGACTCCAGAGTCAATTCTTAGCAGCTAGGTTACATGGTGGAAAAATCTCTGGGCCCACAGTCAGGAAGACCTGTATTAATATCCAAACTCAACCACTTTGCAACTATGGGATCCTAGACAATTCACTTAATCTCTGCCTACCTTGGTTTCCTCAAATGTAAAATAGTGATAATGTCACTTAACTCTCAGGGTTAGGTTATCTCCCAAGGTTTAAATGGAATAATATTTGTAAGTCACTTAGCACAAGGTTTTACATGTAGTAGGAGCTTATCAAAACATGTTTCCTTCCTTCCAAATCCAAAGCTCTTTCTACTACTGAACCTAGAAGCCAGTTACCCATTGAAACAGAGGGACAGAACCAGGACATGAACCCAGCTCTCCTGACTTCTGTTTCCAGTACACCATAATAAAGAAGCCAGTATTTTTGAATGACTAAAAAAATTAGATTCCACTTCAAAGATTTGAAGCAGGAGAGGGTGTCATTAAATCCTATGAAGAGGGTTTCCTATCTGTAACAATGGAATGAATAATGAATGAAGTCATAATTTTTTGAAGTATTGAAGCTGAAAAGTGAGAAAAAAGATAATTCAGTACCACTTTTACTCACATAGCCTCCTTACTCTCCTTCTAATTTATTAAATAATTCTATTTATTCCCACACAATACACCCTGGGAATCAAAGTCAGGAAAACATATTGTCCAAATACTTTCCTCCCTTCCTCCAGCTCCCTGGATTCTCTTCCTTCTTTGAAACATCAACTACTGCTACCAGTAGAAGCTTGTATAATTGGAATATGCTTTGTTCTTGCCGGGGGAAAACAAGAGTCAATTAAAGCAGAAGCCTCATTGTTTGCCACTGGCTGGGACAGGATCAGGAACATTTTAGTCAGTCTGAACTTATGAACTTCTCCTATTTTCCTTATCCTTTCCTGTCTTATTCATTCATTCCCTGGCTTAGATCTATACTTTCCTAAGATTCCCAGGCAAATTCTTGTTTTTTAAATTACTTTTTCTATATTGCACTTTTGAGAAATTATTGAAGAAATATCTTAATTCCGCATGATTTTGTTAGCATTTCTGTATTGGGCTAGGGGAAAAATAAATAAGAAAAACAAAAAGTTACTAGGAGTGGTAGAATACCAGGATCTAGACTTTTTTTTCTCCCAGTAATGCTCCCTTGTTCCCAGTTTTGAACTGGAAATATAAAGGGAAAATATATAAAGCATATCTGTAATTTAGTCAGCATAAAAATCATTCAGATCCATAAATGGACAGGGCTGCACATAGAGTCAGGAAAAAGTGAGTTGAAATCCTACCTCAGACATTTACTAGCTATGTGATGCTCAGTAAGTCATTTAACCTGTATCTGTTTCAGTTTCCTTATTATCTCCCACATCTGTTGTGAGGATAAAATGAGATTATTTCCAAAGGGTTTTGCAAAATGCTATATAACATTATTGTTGTTGCTGCTGTCTCCAATAGAAAGTGCAACCCTATTTTGACTTATAGACAAGTCCTGGGTAAGTAAGATGTTAGATGACTTGCCCAGGGTCACAAAGCTGCTAAATGGCAGAGGCATTATTTGAATTCAGGTCTTCCTGAACCAGCTCAGCATTATCTCTCACCTATTCCATGATGCTTTTAGTAAAAAAGTAAAATAAAATAAATTCTGAATAAATATAGCCACATAATTATAGATGTAGGCCCTCATACCTTACAAATTCATGATAGATATATGTCTATATACCATGGGACTGCCCAGCAAGAAGTTACCTGCTGCCTTAGGAACCCAATTAAGTCAGAACTATCATGCATACGACTAGTTTCTGCACAGCTCCAAACAAGACTCGCAATGACCCAAATCAGGCACATCATTTGCAAATAATCACCTTCACTCCACACAAAATCCAGAGCAAAGTATGTATAGCTGTCCTGCAATTGTCACCTTATTCTATAAGCAGCCAAAAGAATGAGCAAAAGTGGAGAAAGCATGTGTTCTGAAATCAGAGTACATTGGTTTAAATTTTACTTCTGATGGTTATTATATGCATGACCCAAGACAAATCACTTAATCTCATGCCTCAGTTCCCTCTCTATGAATCAAGGGAGATCAAATTAGAGGTCCTGTGAAGTTCTTCTCTATCTGATATTGAGCATAAGATGTCATTCTCTGTAAGCTTTAAACCACATGAATCCTCTTCAGCACTAAAGTCAAGTATCTTCAGATTCCCTGCTAATCCATGGTTCTGCCTTAAAGTAATCAGCGGTCAGAATGGTCTGCATTCATGCTTCTAAGAGAAAATCATGAGTCCTGCTCTAGGGGAGATGTGTTCTTTCATGGTCCTCATGGAATTATTTCACTGGCTTCTGCTCATTTGTGCATATGTCTATCACTATCTAACTATATAGCGAGAGAGAGAAAGAAAAAGAGAGATGCAAAAAGAGACAGAGAGAGAGACACAGAGAGACAGACAGACAGAGAGAGACAGAGAGGGAAAAAGAGAGAGAGAGAGAGAGAGAGAGAGAGAGAGAGAGAGAGAGAGAGGAGAGAGAGAGAGAGAGAGAGAGAGAGAGAGAGAGAGAGAGGAGTACTGCAGCAGGTTCTAAATTGTCCATGGTACTACTAATTGTCCATGGGTCAGGTGCTACTGATGAAATCAGACCTCCCTTTAGAGTCTATAGATATATCGGAGAATATGTTTCTGAAGTTTCTCTGTTTCCATCAATAGAGAGAATCAATGTGGAAAATGTAATATCTTCACTCCTATCTGTTACAACCTAAGTCATCACTTTTTTCCAAACAGGGGACCAGTGATGGGGCTATAGTACAAGGTGAACTAATTCTTGATCAATAGAGTCATAATGAAGGGAAGAGGTCACTGCTTCCATCAAGACCCTAGAAGACAGGCATATGTGCCTAATTTTCTAACTTGCAGACTGGAACTTTGAACAAAAGCCAAAAAAAGCTGCAAAAAATATAGCTGAATTACTAGTTAAATTTGTTATTAGTGAAGTTTTGCTAAGTAAAACAGACTGATATAGTGGCATTGAAACTACAGTGCAGTTGAATTTACAGGCAAATGGATTTTTCTGATCTAGGTTGAAACCAAACTATTCTATTTCCATAGGATAATGCATCCTGAGTTTCAAAGAACCAATTTTCAATGCAATTTCAAGACAAAACCTATTTGAACATTGGGGGAATATTTATGTCTTACATTTATTGTTTTTAAAGAGAAAACAAAGCACAATCATGTAGAATCTGTATTCACAATTAATTAAAATATTCAAATAAACATTTCTAAAAATCTACTAAAAAGTACAAACCAAGATAAAAGGACTGAATTTTATGCCATTAGAAACTATACATACCATTAGGACAAAAGGGAAGTATTTATTAATTCTTTAATATTTTCACATTTGGGAATTTATATAAATTTTGAATAATACTTATTGTGCAACTAAGATTTTGTTTGAGCCTTCTCAGTGCAGATAATTCCTAGATCTCTATGTTCAGTCATAGTTTTATTCCTAAGCTCCAATCCTCCATCACCAACTGCCTACACTTGGAAGTGCAAATCTTGTAGGTATCCCAAATTACGTATGTTCAAAACAGAACCAATTAACTTTCCCATCAAAAAACTATACTTCTAACAAACTTTCCTCCTACTAGCAAAAGTACTATTCACCATCCTTCTAATTACCTAAGTTTGTATCTTTGATTGTAGGACATTAGGGTCTTCTTGAGATAGCCTAAAAATACATAAGCTTTTCTGGCTCTCATATCAAACTATCCAATGTTGAAGGGTATATGTTTTGTCACGAAGCCCAGATGAATCATGACTGGTCATTTCACTGATCAGAGTTCCTAAGTCTTTCAAAGTCATTTCTCTTTACAATATTGTTGTTATTTTATAAATTCGATTCCCAATTCTGCTCGCTCTATTCTGCATTGGCTCATACAAGTCTTCCCAGGCTTGTCTGAAGTCATCCTCTTCTTCATCTTATATGGCATAATAATATTATCTCTCATACACCATAACATTTTCAGCCATTCACCAATTTCTAGGCACCCTCTTAATTTCTACTTCCTTGCTACCACAAAGATTACTGCTGCAAATATTTCTGTACATCAACCAGTTTTTAAATATACCTAACTCTATTTTTCTCTACCCATACCTCTCCACTGGTTCCAAACGAATAACACTCTCAAATGCAGAACTAGGTAAACTGTATCTGCAGCATTCCTCTTATTTACTAGACTATTAACCCCCTCAAAAAACGAAAAAAAAAGGAATGAATTTTTCTGACATGACATATTCTTGATGAAGCCACACTAATCCTTTCTGACTAACACATTACAATGAACTGACATTGGGCTCTGGAGCTGGAAAATCTGGGTTCAAATCCTAACTCTGACATGGACTGTTCCCCTCCTTTTCCCCTCTCTGTAAAAGGAGACTATGCTGAACCAAGTGGTCTTTGAGATGTCTTAAAATTCTGTCTTAGAGGCTCATTAAGCATCCTTTTAATATTTAATTCTAAAAAGCTTCCAGGATTCAAAGTTGAATTTTCCAGCTTATCAGTTTTTAGATTTCATAATTTTCCCTTTCTTAATTTGGAAAACAGGAATAGCATTGTTTTTCTTCAATCCTACAGCAACACTCCCATTCTCTTCAAGTTCCAATGCATAGTCAACAATTGCTCAAGAATCACTTTGGTCAATTTTTGGATGGTCAACTTTTAGCCGTGCCAATAGCACTTGACTCAAAGGGTTGTTGGAAGGAGTAAATGATAACACATGATAGAAATGTGAATTATAACTTTAGACATCTCTTCTAATCACTACTTCTGCAATGCTGTAAATGCTAATCATTTCAGTAAAAATGTTTCTATTAATATTTCCCATGGCATATCATGAAGTGGTCTTTATGTATTCAAGGGCAGTTTGAAAAAAATAGTGAATAGCAAAGTTGTACATATAGGAAACTTTCCTGCTTCATGGCTTTTGAAAAATTCAACCAATCTAGACAATGTTATAACATCATTACTTTTGAGGTTTGAAGTATAGTGCATATTTCTCACAACCTATTTCATCATTGTAAGGGACATCTAGAATACAGGATTTCCCAAAAGTCTTAGTGTGTGTTTTAATTCTTAATGAACATTACTAAAATATCTGGGACACTCTTTATATTTGTTGGAATTGAGAAATTAACAAGCACCAAGTATTTACACCTATTATGTGCCAGGTTCTATGCTAAGTGCTGGTGATACAAAGGCAAAAATCAACCTTGCTCTAAGGGAGTTCACAATCTAACAAGGATAGAATGCAAACAACTATGGATAAACAGGATATATACAGGATAAACTGGAAGTAAATCTATATGTACAAAATACAGGGTGAAATAATATTTCATTCTGTCATATTTTTTATAAAAACTAGTCCGTATGTAATATATTGTTACTGATTTTTTTTGTATGATACTGTTTAAGGATTATGTAAAATTATCATGCTAACATGAAACTTTGTGCATTTTATACGTGTCTCTTACTGGCCAGCACTTCTGAATGCTCTAAAATACAACTAGAAGTTCCAAGAAAGGATCAGTTTTACTTTTTTTTTGGTCAAATTTCTGTTCACTTTATAAAAAGTCAGAGTTAGGTTAAATAACATGGGTCAAAGAAAGTATACCTGCTATTTGAATAACTAGACTTGCAAATTCAAAAATCCTTCATAATGCCAACACCACTTTGCAAATATTAGCACTAAGAGAATTGGAAAATTGAAAACATTTCAGTCATTTGGCTTTGACATTGCTAATGTTGACAGAAGTAATGTTAGCTAAAGTAATTGGAGAAGGTATGTCAACATTAGGTAGTTCCATATGGTAGTCACATAATCATTACAAATTATAAGAAAAAAAGACCAGGATAAGCTTCCCAAGTATTATGGACTAGTATTTTTTTTAAAGACATTATTTTATTCTGATGTATCCTGATATTTATTAACAACATGCACACAGCATTTTAAACTGTTCATTGGTACAGCAGTGACAAAACTGCCTTCCTCAGATTGCCAGATTTATTTTTAAAGGGGGCTGCAAAAGTCAGGCACATGATTTAGTCAATCCAGATTTTGCCACTAACCTTCTGGGAGACCATACTCATAAATTTTACCAATAAAAAGGAGTGTCCAATTTCTATAGAAACATATCTACAGCATGCATTAAAAAAAGACAGTGAGTTATTATTGTAAATTAATTTGTTTCCATTTCAGGCATCAATTTTTCACACCCAACACAATTTCAAACTCAGGGTGCACTACTGAGTACCACTGGGACAAAAGGGAACATATTGCATCTCTAATGTTACTTTAGGAGAGCATATTTCTTTTAGTGACTACAAAGAAACACATTTAAGTTTGTGAAATTCTGCAATTGTAAGGGAAGGATAGTAGTGATGGCCTTGGTTCCCCAAGTCTTGTGTTTTCACAGCTGCCTTATGCTAGACAGAGCATGAAAGGTTTTGCTTGGTGGCCTTTAAACAGCCAATTCTCGAAAGAACAAGTTCTTTGCCGAGGCAGAGATCAGCATTTCATCCTCTTCAAAAACCTGCCACTGTGAAGACCTATATTATCAAAAGCTCACAACTTTTCAAATGTCGTTTGAAATCAATTGCAGGTGAAAGGGAAAAATAGTTACAACTTGTAGCTTTTTTCCTTTAAATTTAGTGTATTCCTACATCAACTACGTTTAAATAAATTAATAAAAGAAAATTTCTGGTTGATTACATTCAGGAAGTACATTGCATAAGATATGAGTTACAAATTATTTCAATAAAATACACATATACATATACATGTTTCAAAATTTGTAATGAAACAAGGACAGATGACTAATTCCTTTGGTTAGTAAAAACAAAATGATAGAATATTTAAACTTATTTTTCTTTAAATATTAAAGTATCTTGAAAGAGAATATTTATAAGAAAAAATATACATTTCCAGATCTACTATAAATTATGGAAGAAAGAGAACAAAATTATTTTTAAAAAGCTTTGAATTTTTAATAAAATCTCACGTAGAAAAGTATTTCAATGATTCAAGAGGACAAATTTAATGTTAGAGGAAAAGTTTATAAGAAATACTATAATTGTAAGAGTTTTTAATTAGAATATGTGAGGTAGAAATTTCTAAATTAAAAGAAATACTAATATGAGGAACTGACTCCCTTTTGTTTGTGGGCAGTTTGGTTGCTTAAAGAGGTAGAGAAAAGACAGCTATATAGGGGAAATTATAAAAATCTACTTGTCTCAAATAAAACATGATGAGAGAGACAAATTGTCTTGAGGTTCAGATAGAGAATTTTCCCTTAGATGACTAAACTAGGAAGACCTATTTGACAGCAAAACAATTACTGAATTAAAAATTATTGTAGGCCTTTGTGATTCATCAGCTCACGTGTGACTGATTTTTGGAGTTTTTAAATTATAAATCAATTATAATTTAACTAATTGGAGACTATGGGAAGATTACATAAGGGATGTTAAGTTCATACTTCACCAAAAGCTGGTTTTCTTTAATTTCCCATTAGTTATTGATTTGAGAATTAGAAGGCATTGGGAACACAATATGAATAAGGTTAAAAAAGTTACCAGCAGGAGAAACTTTAACAATGAGATAAGGAGAAAAAACAGGAGAGTGAGTGAAATATAGATTCCTAATTCCCACTCCCCTCCATGGACACTGTGTTTATTGGTGGGAGTTTATGACCTAGATTTTCAGCTAAATTATGACTTTGTCTTCTGATGAAGAAATGTTACTTTCATTCTTGTTTTTTTCCCTTACTTTTAGATAAATATTTTATGTTTAAGTGTCAAGAGTGTGATGTCAAGAGTGTGCATAATGATGTCAAGAGTGTGCATAAATGATAAACACTGATGGGGGCTCATGACCTATTGAGTAAAAGCATATCTCTTGAGCACCAGGTTTATATCTAGGATACTAAGAGAGTAGTTGTGAGTTGTAGCTCCATTGTGGTGACTCTTCTCAAGGAATTCCAGACTTACTGTCATGAGAACAATTTGGGTAATTGAACAAGCTTAGGGAGGGATAGTGGAGTATCATGCCACACTATGGGGTCTACACTAAGAATAATAAACCAGATGCTAACCTATATATAGTTAAAACTTTACATTTCCACTTCCATGTTGTTGGTTTTGAGGTGACTGAAAAAGGAATGGGTGAATAATGGAAAAGATCGAGGAACTAGGGATTTGTGCCATTTAATTCCATAAATTTTATTATTGTGGTAATCTTTGGTAGCTCATTTCCCTACCTTACAATATTTAGACAATAGAACCTCCGAGTTGAAAGGTATTTCAGGTATCATCTAGTCTGACTGTTGAGAAGAAATCCCATATACAATAACCAGACTCTCCTTTTAAGAAGAAATAACTTACTTCCTGGGGCTGCCTAATACACTTTAGGATAATTCTAAAATTTTTCCTTATATGTAAGGGACCACTGTCTTTCTCTGCCTTCAACCTGCTGGCCCTAGCTATGGCAAAAGGAACCAAATAAAATAGAATCTCTCTGTATCAAATACTAAGAGACAGCTGTCTTGATCCACCAAAAATCTTTTCTTTTTATTTGCATTTACAAACAATTATTTTCTTCTGCAACATGGTTTAGACTCCTCTAATCATCCTGGATCCCCTCCTTTGGACATATTCCATACTGTCTTTCCTAAAATGTGACATTTAGAACTGAACACAAAATTCAAAATGTGATCTAGCTAGGGATTATCATGAGACCCTAAGCTTCCACATTCTGGATGCTATTAATGAAGTTTGAGATTACACTAGTTTTACTGGTAATATGCTGCACAGAGTTGGTAGCCCACTAAAATATGCAGGTCTTTCCCCATAGCAACCACTGTTTAACCACACTTCTGAACCTATTACATAGTTGATGTTTTTAATTTACATGTGGGACTTCATATAATCCCCATTAATTTTCATTTTATTAAATTAGTCTTATCTTTCTAGACTGTGAAAATCTTATCCAACATGACACCTATGCCTTAGTATAGGTAGTGATAGCAATATATAATAGTACAGGGCTAACGAGATGGTCTGGTATCCCTTCCCCAAACACCCCTGCCCCTTGGCCATAATCCATGAGTCAGCTCTTTCCATTTAATCAGTCAATGTTAAACCATTTAACTCTTTATTCCAACCCACATGTCTATATTATTTTGTCCACAAGAATACCATGAAGGACATGATAAAAAATAAGTAAATTAATTAATAGATAGATAACCTTAATAATATCTAGGTATATCTTGACTACAATATTCTCTGAATAGCCCTTTTCCAAGAAAGAAAGAAAGGAAATGAAGTTTCTTTGGTAGGATATAACAAACCCACTCAAATTCACTGTCATGATTTTCTATGTGCACTTACCTTTAAAAATAAATTGTAAAATTTTGATAGGCATCAAAGTAAAGCTCCCTAGCTTATTCTCTGAAGAATCTACATTCTATCTTTTGAACTCTGGACAGCAATTTTTTTCCCCTCTAGTACTGGTGCATCTTTCCTGGTCTCCACTGTTTCCCTGATATCATTAACAGTTGTTCAGTAATAACCTCTGCCAGCTTTTTTCAGTATCTTGAGATATACCTTGCCATTGTCTGGAGACTTGAACTTACTTTTTATCTTCCTACTTATCCTAGGATTCATGAGATTAAAGAGCTACAGATTTAGAGCAGGGGAAAGTGGAAAGGATGTAAGCTTTAGAATCAGAGGCCTTGAGTTCAAAACTTGCCTCTGTCACTGTCTGTGTGACTTTGCTATGTCTTTTTAATTTCTGTGCCTCACTTTCCTGATCTATCACATATGAGGATGATCCTTTCCAGCCAGGAATATACTAGAGCCAGTTTAAACTGTCAGTGTGAGTATACCTCAGAAATCAGCAAGCCTACAAATCAGGGCGTGATTTACTGATATTGTTATGTTCTAGACTTAAGAAAATGTTAGCTATGCAGATTAAATTTACAAATACGTCATCTATACCTTTCTCCCTCCACCCTAGAAAGCTGGTTGTTAAACATTTTCTAGTACACCCTTGCTTCAAGCTCTGAGTAGACGATTTTGTAATACCCATACACACATACTTTAAAAATGAGGAGAACGAACCCTAGGAAGGTTGTAACTTGCTCCAAATCAAAGAGGTACTAAGAGGACAAGACAGAATTTATACCTAGATTTTTGGTTTTTTCCTGCTGTTATTAACCTCCTGCTCTCTCTTCTGTGGTTGGCCAGTTGTTTAGTTATGTTGGATTCTTCATCACCCTGTGAATCATCCACCAATCAACACCAACACAGTCCAAGAGCTTTCTTGGTAAAGATATGGCATGGTTTACCATTTCTTTCTCCAGTGGATTAAGACAGAGTTTAAGTGACTTGTCCAAGTTTACATACATAGTAAGTGTCTGAGGTTAGCTTTGAACTTAGATGTTCTGACTTGAGAACCAGCACTCTATCCACTGGGCTGCCTAGTTGCCTCTCTTTCTCCTGTACAAATTCCCTTTTAAAGTAAGTTTATCTTATGGTCTGAGTTAGGTGGCATAGCATAGTAGGAGACAGGAAGATCCAAGTGAGTTTCAGTCCTTCCTGGGACATAGATTACTTATGTGAAAATGGGCAAGTTACTTGGACTCTTGGTGCCCCAGGCATTATATTATCAACTACTTGAGGGTCTGCATCATTGGAGACAGTTTTAACACCAAGTAGCTGCTCACATAGGTAAAATTATAGGGCACAACCAGAAATCAATCAAACCTATTCTAAAGAACATTTGTCTTAATAACGAAAACAGAGACAAGAAAGGGACTGAGTAGTTCTTTTTGTCATCCTACAAGATCAGAATATCAGATATTAAGTACAGGTCTATACTTTCAAAGCAACGATTCTCATCCCTTCTTTGATCTTTCTCATCCACCCCCTCAACAGATTTTTAAAAGTCTTTTTTTTTGCTGTCCTTAGCATTCATTATTAGAATCAGCTTACTCTGAGACTGTGTTTCTGACACCATATTGTATTAGAGTGAGATACCTTTTTGTGTTCTCCTTTAGTTACCTGCCCTTGCTTCTGTATATATCTTTTACAAATCTAAACTGGCCAATGCATTGTAGAAATTTCTCCATAAAGGTAAATTAGTAGAGATGTAGAAATTTTTCCAGGTCACTCTGATACTAACAAATACATTGCAATCACAATTTGCTTATTTGGCATGCATTGGCTTAGTAGAGTTAAGATATCTCAAAAGATGCACAGAGAATAATTTACACCTGGAATATATGATCCACACAAGGAAGTGGAAAGTAGGAAATCATAAACTGTGGAATAAAAATTAAGCACAGGGTCAATCACTGACTATTTTAGTTCAGTTGATTTGAAGCCAAACTTTGCTGTCCCTTGATGACCACAGAGAATTGGCACAACAAATTTTCCCTTCAGTTAGCCAGCACCGGATACCTCTAGGGACACCATGCTGGAGGCCTGCCAAAGGCTCTCTGGCTAGCTGTTGATAGGAGTTTGTCTTGCTTCATTTCTGAGGCACTAGGCATGGGGTATTAGGTTGTGGAGTGAAATGGATGTTGGCCACATGGCTAACTCCCTCTTCTACAGAATGCCTGTAAATATAGTGTTTTCATTTCAGAGCCTTTAGTCCAAGTTCCAAGTTCTGGGCAGCACCTGGAATCCATAAGATTTATTTAAGATTCCATGTCTAAGTGTCTAAAATGTCAGTGGAAGTTTTAAAAAGACCTCTGCGGCACTTCTTGCCAATATATATTTCTGCCCTGCCCCTTCCTGCCTTATCTTAGAGTTTGCATCATGACAGGATGTGTCATAGTTTCAAGCAAATGAAAATACCTCAAAAAGTTCTGATTTTAAATGTTGAGGTTTAATGTGAAAAACTTAGAACATAACTAAATCAGCTTTGATTAGATTCCACTCACACATTCAACTTTTTTCATATAACATAGAAAATGTATGATTGTACATTATCAAGTAAACTAAGTTAAGAGGAAAATGAACTGAAGGAAAGGATCACTCTGTGAACTAAAAACACTACTTAGAAAACCATCAGTCCCTCGCACAAACCAAAATCATTTCATTTGCTTAAATTGGGTTAAAACGGGCAGTTCAATATCCACAAAGATGTCCTGTAATATATGCAAAGAAAAAAAAACATGTAGTGAACCTGTGAAAAAGTGCCTTATATATCTATATTGAATGATACTCCCAATAGATAAGTGATCTCATCAATTTGGATATATCTTATCATATCCCATCCATGCCTGCATATCTATGCAACTTTTATCTGTCTGCCCAGAAGTTCACTGCAGTGATCTTCCCACTATGCTAGGGTCCTTCTTGTGTCTCTTAATATCACAAGAACACCAATAGTTACCTCATATTCTCATCATTTGACTGACCCATCTTCTTTTTCAATCGTATCATTATTTGCAAAGATCTTTTCTATAGATCCCTATGTAATTTTTTCTTCATAATGTGCTGTGGGCGATTTTGAATTTAAATTCTTCAGGAGATTGTAGACATCCATGTCTCAGAAACTATACAACCTATACTATCAAAGAGCAAATACTGGTATTTGAAAAAAATACTCCTTTGTTTTGGAGGTAACTTGGGGGTCATTAAAAGAACCTTGAAGCAATACAACTCTCCTCTCATTTAACTCTGGGTTCCACTAGTTTTTCAACTGTAGTTTCTCTCTGGGATCACACACACACACAAATATATATAATAGACAGATTGATAGATCTGTCATAGACACACACACATACACACACACACATATATATATATATATATATATATATATATATATATGCCTCTCCTCTTGAATTCTTTATTCTCTTGTACTATTGATGATTATATGTTGGAGAGCATCCATAGCAAGTTAACCTAGATGCAAAAGGTCCTTAAGATTAAGTCATATATGTATATTTAGCTAGATAGTTATATCATATATGTTATAATACATATGAGTGTATGTATAGGTAGGTGTACACATGCACATATGCAAACTGTATATTATATGTGTACATATATATATATACACACACACACACACATACACACACATATATCCATAGCAATATAGTTTAAAAATGGCTACCCAATTTTTAAGGAAAAAGATGAAAAAGGTAAATTTTTGTGTAGCAATTTTCATACAAGATATAAACTCTTGTTTTACAAAACCTCAGAGTTGGAGATGACTTCAAAGGTTATCTGCTTGAATTTAAACATGAACAGTTTATCTCAACTCTACCACCTAAATAGCATTTTAAGTACTTGAGGGGAACTATCTTATTTCATCCCCTGCCACACCTACCCCACCAAGTCTTTTCTTTACCAGGATAAACATTTTCTGTACTAACATCTAAGACAAGATTTTAAGGTATTTCAGCCTTTTTCTTCACTTTCTCTGGATGCTCTTTAACATGTATCATCGGTAGTACGAGAGATTAAGAATCCATGGGCAGCAGATAATGCAGAGTTGAAGTGACCACCAAAGAGCCAAACCAGGGAAGGAAGGAAAATATAGGAAGAGCAAGACTTCTGGTCTGGAATTGTATTGAGAGATGGGGAGATGTAAGTCATGGCAGGAAAGACAAAGGTTTAGGAGCAAGGTGTGGAGAGAGATGGAAAAGTAGATCACAATATGATAAAGGAAATTCAGCTGGTAAAAATAATAACAGTAGCAACTGTAGAATCCAATGTCACTGGTTCCTCCCATTCATTTTAAGTCTTCCAAGCAACACGACTGAAGTGAAAATGTATTTAGTGAGAGTGTATGTGTAGAACCCATATAAGATTGCACACCACCTTGGGAAGGAAGGAGGAAAGAAGTGGGGAAGGAGAGGGGAAGGAGGAAGAGAAAATCTAAGATTTATGGAAGTGATTGTAGAAAACTGAAAACAAATAAATTAATAAAAAGAAAAAAGAAATTCAATGTAACAAATGGTAACAGAACTCAATGTAATAACTTCATTGTGCCACAGCAGCCACTAAGATGCACAGGAAACATAATCCTCCACCTTTAGCTATCACAATATCTCAAATTTCAAGGAATTCCCTTTGGTCAGTTTGTCTGTTGTTCTAATGTATGTAGAAATCAATGGCTCCATTTCAGCAGTTATAATAGGGAGTAAATTATTGCTTTCTTTCCTCTGTGGCTCTGGTAAGTCTTCAGAAAGGGTAGCTGACTGATTACTGTCACAGGACACTACAGGGAATGCCACTAATGCTTCTGTTGGGAGATGGGGTTGATGTTCTCATAATTAATCAACATGACTTAGCATCAATCTTCCAGACACAGACCTAGAAGAACAATGCTAAAAATGCCATGCATACATGTGTATATATATGCACACACATATATGTCATGTATATTGTGTATATTGACACACATATATGTTTACCCATATGCCTGTAAATGCTGCTTTACAGGAGAGTTCATTGCTACTTTGATTTTGATCAAATTGGCTTGGGTTAGGTGGCTACGAGTAATGTTTTAATCTATGAAAAAGATCATATACATTTGGAGGGGAATTGGTATAGTGTGCTACAAATTGTGGCCTTCATAGTCAGATGACCTGATTTCAGTTACCTTCATAGAGCAAACTGACTACTGATAGGACCTGGAGAACTATATTCATAATATCCTATACACAGCAACTATAATAACATAAATGAAAACTCATGAAAGAGTGAAATGAATAATTGAAATATCTGGACTTGACCCTAGAGAAGAGAAAAGGAAATGTGTCTTCCTCTTTTCTAAAGAAGTGGGAGACCACACACAGGCAGAAAATACTGCACACATTATGCACATATAAGGTTACAAGAGTTCATTATATCAATTAGTGTTGCCTAATGACTTTTGACGCAGAGAAGCATTCATTAAGTATGTGTGGGGAAGAATATATCTGGAAATGATTGTTATGTAAAAACGAAGGTCATCAGTATAACTTAATATAAATAGAAAGCAATAAAATAAACTACAGGTGCTTATTCAATAATACCTAGTGTTTATCTACTGCTTTGTAGCTTACAAAGCACTTTTACAAAAATTGTCTCGTTTTCATCCTCAAAGTGATCCTAGGAGGTCGGTGTTCTTATCATCCTTTTACAAATGAGGAAACTGAGGCTAAGAGAAGTTAAGTGATTTGCCGAGGGTCACATAATTAGTTAATTTCTGAGGTTGGATTTGAACTTAGGTCTTCCTGACTTGCAGCTGTAGAGTTCCATCCTCTGATACACCTAGCTACCACTGCCATTTATTGTGGTTAGCCCTATTAACAGCGTTTGTACAATCTCCCTCTGGTTTTATCTTATCATTTGAGACTTAATAATAAAACAAGTGACAGAGATAATAGTGTATGTGTAACAGGTTTAGTGACTGAGATACACTCAACTTCTTCAAGTGTTTTCCTTTTACCAAAAGGGCTACATTCCTAACTATTAAACCACCCAGGGACAGGGCTAGATTCAGATGAAGTGGGGCTTCCTCTTCCAAGCTGCCAATATCATTAACAATTTTCTGTAGCATTCTCTCAGTTGTCTCATTAGTTCCCATAGGTCAGATCATCATCTCTACGCAGATGCTGCCCAGGTCTCAGAGACTCACACTGAGTCTCATTCCTGAGTTCCATTCCCCTTTCACTAACAGAGTTTATTCATTCTCAATATTTTTTACAAGTTACTGTTAAAAATGTTAAACACCACAAGATCAAATACAGATCTGTGAGACAATCCACTGAAGAACTCCTTTCCTCTTTCCAAAATAGCATCAAGCTATGAAGGGTGATTTCCTGAATCCTGCCATTAACCCAGTACCAAACCTCTCTAAATATAGTATTATGTCACTCATATTGTTTAACCTTTTCCCTCAACAGTAGCATGAAAGACTGTCAAATGTTTTGCTGATATGTTAGTAAATTCTATCTACAGTATTCCCTCCATCTACTAGTTTAGTAACCTTGTCAAAATAGGAAGGAAAATCACTCTGGAATGAGCCACTCTTGATGATATTATGTTAGACCTTTGAACTCATTGCTTCATTCTATAGATCATGATTAACCAGGTTCTAGGATTTTGCCAGAGATTGAAGGAAATCTTGCTGACCTATCAGATGCAGACCAAAATCTTTTCTATTTTATGTTTCAAAATAGAAACATTGGCTCTACTCCAGTTCTTTGATATCTTCACTATTCTCCATAATTTTTCAGAGACCATAAGATTAGTAACAGTGGTTCAGTAATCACATCTGCCATTTTCTTGGGATATAATTCATCTGGGCCTAGTGGCTTGAACTCCTCAATGGCAGTTAGATATGTCTTTTACTATGTCTCTTATCTTATGTATTAACTCCCATTAGCAATTTCTACTCGCTTCCTTCCATCCCAGCTCCATTTT
This sequence comes from Bettongia penicillata ogilbyi, assembly GCA_023548195.1. Classification (NCBI taxonomy): domain Eukaryota; kingdom Metazoa; phylum Chordata; class Mammalia; order Diprotodontia; family Potoroidae; genus Bettongia; species Bettongia penicillata. Next base: position 2,546,808 of record JAJHZJ010000049.1, on the reverse strand, counting down.
CTCTTAGAGAAAATGAAAACAAAGTAAAACTGAACAGCCCTGTTATTTCTAAGTAATTCAATATCACAGTCTTATCCACAACCAGCAGCACTCCCATCCATCTTCTCTTCCTAATGTTGGTTTATTAAAACAAAATTTTTATTGTTAATAAGTTCAGTTATGAGCTGGTTTTAGAAGTCTTCATCACAAATGTTACATATGAGAAAATACCAGAAAGTGTTATCTAAGAAATCCTTCATATAATAATTCTAAGAGAACTGGCACAACCCTACAATATAAGTAGAAAGGTAATGTAAATATTAGACAACAGGCAAGAAGTAGGCATTAAATAATCCCACTGAATATCAAATATTTTATTCTTAAGTGAGGGCTATAGGTATGAATGTTGCATTTATTTTTAGATGTTACTTGTATTTCAATTTTTTTTAATGATCTTACTTTGTTACAAGAGAACTCTGCTTGTGGGTGATCTGGAAAAGTTTGTAATATGAAAGAAAAATATGTCAATAAAATTAAAATAAAATAAAAATGAAGGAATGCCAAAGACCACTGTGGATGACACGGAATCATGCATTTAAAAAGCTTTAAGTGATCTTCAGTGTTATCTAGTTGTAGCAGCAAGCACTCTGACACACCCAAGGTGGCCTGTTAGCACAGGTTCTTAGATCTCCTTTTCTAAAAGGAAAGAAATTTTGAGGGATCAACAATCTTCTTTAATCACATATAACAACAGAGAAAATATAAACAGAGAAATAAAAACCAACAGACAGGGTTCTGTCTGACCATTAGCAATGATCAAAAGATCCAACTGTCTGACCGTTATATACATACATAGTTACTACAGAGAGTACCACCAACATCTGGGTTTTCAAAGCCGGGGGATATTTAATGGCTACCCAGAGTCTCATCTGGCAAATGAATCTTCTTCAAAAGAGTAAGCCCCAAATCAAGCTTCCCTTAATGGGCTCCACCTGAGGCCTATTAATGAGTGGGGAGATCTTTCATTAACATTACACTAGTTCAATCCCCAATTCTTACAAAAAGATAATAGAAGTCCAGAAAGATCATAACTTGCCAAAAGTCAAGTGGGTAGCACTTAACAGATTCAGAATTGGAAACCAATTCTTCTGACTCCAAATATAGCACTCTTTCCACTGTGCCACATTGTTTCCTAAAACTTTGGAATATGTTTCAAAATATTATTGACTATTTTAACAGCAGATCTTATGTGTTTACCCTAGTTTATTATCCTTTAGATTGTAAACTCAGTGAGGGCAGAGACTTTTTCTTTTTATTAATTCTATTTCTGATTCTTTTTAGCACAGTGTCTGGCATGTCACAGATGCTTATTAAGTATTTATTGGATTAGATTAGCAAAAAGTCCTCACTAAAATATAGTATAATGAACTGGATGGGAAACTTCAGATGAGGTCTGATTAACATAGAGTGCTACTATTCTCTATACTCGCCATCCCTGATTTTGGACATTACACTTAAGTCAGCTTAAGATCACTGCAGCTTTTTGTGGTTATGGCTGCAGGGTGTAAGGTATCAAACGAGTTAATGTTTGTATACTCCTTTGCAAAACTTCAAGCACTGCAAAAATGTCAGGTGTTATTAGCTAAAATATCGCATTATTAAGTTATGTTGAACTTCTTGTCTACTAAAATATCTTAAAGGCTTCATCATAAGAATTGCATTATAACCCCATTTTCTTATCTTGTGCTTACATAGTTGATTTTTTAAAACTCAAATTCAGGACCTTATATTTATCACTTTTAAATTTCATCTGGTTTAATTCAGTCCAGTATTCTAACTTGTTTGAGGTCTCTTTAGATCCAAATTTTATTATCCAGTGCCCAAGGTATCACTCCATGTTTTCTTTCTTTCTTACTATAATTTTTTTTTGTGTCTTCTTTTAATTCACATATTAAAATGTCAAATATAATATCAATGGCAGAGACTTGTGGCCTTCTATTATAATTCCTCATTCAAAGTGCATAAAATAATTGACACTTTTTCCAATTGATCAACCAGTTGGAATCTACCTAGTTATGCTATTATTTAGTCAGCCAGTCCCTATTTCTCTTTTCTACGAGCAAGTGAGTCACAAGAAATTTTGTGAAATGTCTTGCTAAAATTCCAAGATTTTATGTGTGTATGTATGTGTAAACACACACATATATGTGTATGCATAACATTGATCAAGCTTACTAGTTTAGCAAGCAAAAAAAATAAAAAGAGGAGAAAGAGAAGGGAAGGGAAGGAAAAGGGAAGAAGGAAAGAATTGAAATTAGGTTGTTATGCTATGACTTGTTCTTAATAAACCCGTATTGGCTCTTAGTAACCACCACTTACTTTCCTATCTGCTGAAAACCCAGTGATGTATTCTATACTTCTGCCAAGAATCAGTCAAGGTCATCCCACTCTTGAAAAATCTACTCTGTGGCTCTGCATAGATAATATACTACATATTGATATGTGTCATAGAATTATACAGCTGTAAAGAAGCTAGATAGATTCTCTGCTCTGCACCATTAGATAAATGAATGACAACCTCTTTTATATAAATTTTGCAATAATATGTTACTTTTATTTGCTTCTAAACTTGACATCATTGTGCTAGCTTAGTCTATATGTTAGATTTTGTCATTTCTCTTTTTAATCATAATCCCACTTTAATCATATTTTCTTTTGTTTCAAGCATTGCTTTTAGTCAAATTACTTTAAGTCAAATTGACCTAGACCCTTTTAAATAAAGTAAATTTAAATTCATTTTGCCCTACAGATGAGGTAAATGAAAACATACCGACTGATGTGTTTAAAGGTCAGAGTTGGAAAAAGGTCTAAACAACTCAGTTAGTTGTTATGTACTTATTTTTATTCTTTTTTAAAAACTTTTTCCTGGACCTATGATTTCACTGGCATAGGGGTATTATTCATAAGGAAACTTCTTCTACTAAAGAGTACAAGCAACTATTCTAAAGTTTTTATACTATGATAGTCTCTTAAAAATTTAATTTTAAAAATGGAAAAGACTTTAGATATGGAAACTGAGGTCCAAAAAATAAAGTAACCTGTCCAAAGCTAGTGTTCCTTAATGATGCAATGGAAATGGTAGATAGTGAACACCTTGTAATCATTAAATATCTCAAAGGATCATATTATTTGAAATCTGAAAGTGACCTTGTTATTGTTTAATTCTATCTGATACTGCATGACCCTGTGGATGGTATTAGGTCAACACTGGCCATGGGCCTTTTTTCGAAATAAAACTAGAGAGATATGTCATTCCCTTCTCTACTAAGCTAAGGCAAATAAAAGTTAAGTGACTTGCCCAGGGTCACATAATTAGTAAATGCCTGAAGCAGCAATTGAACTCAGGTCTTTCTTATTCTAGACCTAAAAGTCTCCATCAAGTCACCTAGCTGCCTTAGCTTTCCTCAAGTCAACCCATTCAGTATTGTAAGCAGGTAGTTTTAGATTAAATGATTACATCAATGGTCACATAGATATTAGGTATCAGAAACAGTATTTAAACTCAGGTCTTTTGATGTTAAATCCTTTGTTCTGTCCCATGACTCCATGGTGCTGGTATATCAAAGTCCTTTTCAGCTCCAAAATTTGTTGATTCATATAAAACTATATTCAAGTATTTTTTCATTCTGAGAGTTCAGAATTTCTCTTCCTTTTGTCAAGAAAAAGCTGATCATTTTTCAATTCAAGAAACTTTTCTAATCTTCATTAATTTCAGAAAGTAGTTATTTGTCAGCATCTTAGCCTTTGGGTATTTAGGTGGTACAATGGACAGAATGCCAGGTCTGGAGTAAGGAAGACTCATCTTACTAAGTTTAAATCATGTTAAATGTTTGCCTCAATTCTTTAATATGTAAAATGAACTGGAGAAAGAAATGGTAAACCATTCCAGTATCATTGCCAAGAAAACTCCAAATGGGGTCAGACATGATGGAAACAACTCAACAAGAACAATATGAGGAAAAAACTAGGTTAACTCAATATTTCTTGAGGATTCTCTATGGATTAAACATTGCCTCCTTTGCCTTACCTACCCCATGCTCTCTTAGTAAGTTAAATTGACCACATTTTTGGTTAGGAACCAATATTTATAGAATGCCTAAATTTTCTGAAGAGTTTAGTAGAGTAGGTCTGGAGAAAGGAAATGAAAGGAAAAATGTTTGACCTCAAGAGAAGGAAAAACTTATGAGAGGTACTTAGTCTGAGTCATCCATGGCTTTCTACCACTTCTGATCTTTTAGCCAAAGGATTCAGATCCACTGTTCTTATCTAAATCATGCCACCGACTGAGCTCTGTTTGTCTTCAACTAAAAATGAGTACTACCCCCGTTTTTCTTGACAAGATTAGGGTTTTTTAACTTCTAATAATTTTTGCTTCTAAATTATTGTATAATGTAATTTCAGTCACAGAGAGTTAATCTATTCAAAAGAACAAGGGAAAACAATTTATAAAACAATTAAAGCATCCCAAATAATATTAAAGCTAATATATCAAATATTCCTAAATATGTCTTTTGGATCAGTAACTGGGTGTTTTGCTGTTTTAGATAATTAAAAACATTGATGATTTACTGATATCTGCATGAGCTTAATTTTCTTGCTCTGGTATTTACTATATGAATCTGATTTTTCATTTTCAGAGTATTTCTCAATTTACTAAATGGAACAACCAAAATAGTATCATGTTTTGTTTGCTCAGTGTTTTTGTACTTCAGCCAATATAAAAATAAAAGCATTGATTGAGGATCATCCTGTCTAAATGCTGAAGTAGGTAGTACTATCACACACGCACACAAAAAGGTCATTAATATGAATGAGAAAAAGCATCCTATTAAAAATTTAATTACATAGTGACTATGGCTACAACAGATAAAAACAAACAAAAATAAATCAGCCAATCATTCAGGCATTTTATGTACATGATGGCAAAAATTTAGTTAATTACTAACATCTAAATAACAAGATGAATTTATTCCCTTTTCATCATGATGCATAGCTTTGAATAGTGTGAATGAGACAAAGGTGATAGGTTGACCACTTTATAGTGTGCTTAAAACTGTCAGACTCTATTGACTTTATAAGACAATCATATCATCTACCTCCCCTCTATATTTTTTTGTCATGGAATCCTTTGTTAATAATAGAAAATTTTTAATAAAGGAAAGAAGATGAAACACTCTTTTCTAACCTGGATACTTCTATCTAAACAATCACCTATAGACTTTGATTATAAGCAGAGCTAATTATTAGCATTTTGCTATTTACATTAAAAAGAACAAAACTAAGCATTCTTCCCTTCCTTCTTTTCCTATTTTCTGTTATTATTTCCACTATCCTTGTGTGGTACTTCTATTTTCATAAGTTCATAGCTCCTTTAATTTAAATATGTTACTTAACAGTCAGATCCAACGGTAAAATATGGTCTCAAAATTATGATTAAGTAGGGTCTATACTTTTTTATTTTTTAATTTCTTGATCAAGGTTCTTGTAAATCAAGGCTCTTGGAGTAGTCTATAATGACTTTGATAAAGAGTAGATTGGTATTTCACAGCTGTCTGACAGGGTTAAATAGTAAGTTAACTTTAATGCTGTTAATTATTTTGCTTTAATTACTTAATAGATGTTAATTTACCTGTTTCAAAGAGATTAAGCTACCACCATTCCAGAGACACTCACAAAGGGGTAGAAAGCTTGAGCGACCAAATCACAATGGATAACTTCTTTAAGCATCACATAATTCTTGCAAGTACAATTATCTTCCAATTCAATCTAACAGGAATTTATTAAAGACATATTCAAATATTCTTTAAGAAGTTGAGGGTATATGGAGAAAATCATGGTAAAAATGGCCCTTTCCATCAAAGTGTTTACATAATGTGAGGGGGTGAGAAGAAAGGAAAGAAGATATGATACACATAAATGGCTAAGCATATAAATAATTTGGAGAAGTAAGCACTAACAGCTAAGAGGATGATAAAGGCTTTTTGTAATTGATGGTATATGAAATAAACTTTGCAGGAAGCTAGAAATCCTTATGGTTCAAGGTGAGCAAAGGATACATTCCAAACACGGCAGGGGGCGGGGAGGAGGGCAGCCTGTATAAAAGTCTGACATGGAGTATCAAGGATAGCCAACAGCCTAGTGTGGCTAAAACAAAGTACAAAAGGTAAACCTAAAAAGGTCATCTGGAAGCAGATCACTAAAGGCTTTCAATCTCAAATTGAATAGCTTCATTTTTATTATACATGCCATTTAGAGTTACTGTAACTCCCTAAGCAAGAGGATGACCACACATCCATGTCACTGGTTGTGACAGAATGCCAAGTCAGCCAAAAGTAAGCCTGGTCATTTTATTCAGATTATACTTTTCATCTTGGACCTCATTTTACCCTTATGAAAATATGATTTCAGCCAATGCAGAACAATTTATTCTTTCCCAAATTATTTAACTGCTTTTATTTTAGACTATTGGTGTGTTAATATTCCTTGGTAAAATAGGATGAAAATAAAAGCTATGGTTGCTTTTCTCAGCAAAGCCATCATTAAAGTCTCCATAATACTGAAGTTAAAATAATTAAATTAAACTAACAGACTCTGATTCACTTGTAATTCTCAGTCATCTACTCCTTTTCTCCACTCACATATTCACAAGACTAGTGGAGTTTCTCATTGCCTCTCACGTAGATTATTGCAATAGAACCCTAAAGCTTCTACTTGCCTCAGCTCCAATCTATCTTCCACACAGCTACTCAAATGACATCTTGAAAACATTAGTTCTGGCCATCTCACCCCCACCACTCCAAAAAGTCCGATGGCTCTAGGGTCTACTACAAAGTCTTCAGTTTGTCATTTAAAGTCCTTCAAAATTCTAGCTCTAGTTTACCTTTCTAGAGAGTGCACATTCTTCCCTTATATCTTCATCCCTCAGTCTCACAATTTAAGAGTCATCCTGGACTACTCACTACCTCTCACCCCCCATATCCAAGCTGTTCTCACAGTCCATCAATTTCACCTTTGAAACATCTTTCATATATGGTCCCTTCTCTCTGACTACGAGAGTTTCATGAAAAATAAGGAGGTCCTCATTAGCTCATATCCAAACTACAATAGTTTTCTGGTGGGTCTGTCTGCCTCAAATCTCTCCCCATCATAGGACATCATTCATTTAGTCACCAGGATAAAACACAGGTCTGACCATATCACCCCTATCCTCACCCCTACTCTGTAAACTCCAGTGGTTTGAAATTGCCTCTAGGATCACATACAAAATGTTCTCTGGTATTTAAAACCTATCTTTCCAGTCCTCTTACACCTTAATCCCCAACATATACTCTTTAATCCAGTGACACTGGTTTCTGGGCTATAAATCTATCTCTCAGCATTCAGCATTTTCTCTGGCACTACTCCATGCCTGGAATGCTCTCCCTCCTCAACTCTATCTACTGATCTCTCTGGTTTACTTTTAAGTCTCAACTAAAATCTTATATTTGACTGGAAATCTTTTTGAACCTCTCTCAATCCACTGCCCTCCTGTTAATTATTTATTTTTCCTGTATATATAGTTTACTTCGTATATATTTACATCTTATCTCGCCATTCAATTATAAGCTCCCTGACACCAGAGTCTGTCATTACCTGGCACATAGCAGGAGCTTAACAAATGTTTCCTCATTGATTGGACTCTGATGTTCCCAACCTCTACGTCTTAGAACTCTAACGTCCTTCAGAGTACACCACAGACAACACCTTAGACTTGAAGCCTTTCCTGAGTCTGTCAGCTTCCACTGTCTCTCCCAATAAAACTCTTTTAACTTATTTTGTAAATACTTACATGCATAAATTATCTTTAAGTAAGAATATAAATTCCTTGAGGGCAGAAACTGTTCAATTTCATATCCCCAGGGTCTAGCACAGTGCCTGACATGTATTAGGTATTTAATAAATGCTTTTTGATTAATTAATTATAAAGACTTAGTCAATGACTCAAAATGTTTAATGGCTTCTTGTAATGCTAATATAAGATTAATGGTGGGTGGGAAGAAGAGTTAAAGATCTTTCCTGCCCATTAATAGATCTCAATGCCTTTTGTTAATTTCTATTGAGGCACTAGATCAAAGGGTGGGGCCCTCTGGCTCTGAAAAGTGTCTAAAATATTCTGAGGTGAGATTTTACTTTGGAAGTGTTTGTTTGACCTGAGGATACTCTGGGTAGTCAACAAGGAGCACCCCCAGCTTTGAAAACCCAGATGTTACGCTTCTCTTTCTGTAACTACGTATACATGTAATGGTCAGACAGTTGGATCTGTCTGTTGATCTGTGATGTATGTATTGCTTATGGTCCGAGAGTGGGAGGCCTCATCTGTTGATCTTTATATCTCTGCTTGTACTTTCTCTGTTGGTGAATGTAACTAAAGAAGATTGTTGACCCTCCAAAAGTTGCTTTCCTTTTGGAAAAGCCAATATAAGAACCTGAACAGCAGGCCCTACTGTGTATGCTGGGGTCTTTGATGTTATAATTATGGCCTAATGAGAGCAGTTGGGGCAGAGGAGAGACCAGTAGGTACAGCAAGGCTTGTGAGTGTTGGCTTGTGGGAAGGCCTTAGAGGAGGTATGTGTGTGTGTGTGTGTGGGGGGGGGTTGAAAGGCTTGGGAATGCCTTTGTCCCCAGCAGTGCTAATATGTATTGACTTCTTGGCTACTATGACAGATTTAGCTTTTTGGTCTCTGAATAAATGTTTTTCTTTTGTCTTCTATATAGAGAGTCTTTTATATTTTACAATTCAGAACTACACCAGCATATTCATAGCCATTCTCAGTGCTGTGAATATTGTCTGGGCAATACAATTCTGTTCCCTTAAATAATAAGAAATAAGTAAGAAAATTTCATAGAAGGCATAAATATTCAAATGAATGTTCTGAATTGGAATGCACAATATATACAAATTAAAAGGAAGATGATGTGTTAAGATTACTTGATAAGAAACCACAAAAGCCAAAAAAAAGTTCAGAAAACTTCCCAAATAACATATTCACTTTTGCTTTTTTCTATCAAAAATCATTATTTTTAATCTACAATATATTTTATAATGTTGGAGCTGTGTGTAACCTAAAGCCAGAAGACTAAGGATCCCTTTTCTCTCAAGTTCTTGCCAACTCTGCCCCTCACTTCTCTCCACCAGTGAGCAGAGACCTATACAAATGCCAAGCTTGAGTCCTGGGACACACTTGGCAAGAACCCTGGTATGTTTTATATGTGCTCACATGCTTAAATGTGTCTGTGATCTCATTGATCTGAATATTTCTTCTAACCATACAAACTGTAAAATACTTATGTCTATGCAACTCTTGTTCATGTCCCTCCATAAGATCATTGCAGGAAGTCCAACCACAGTATTGGGGGCTCCTAACTCTTTCTCTAGACATCTCCAAAATACCAACAATACATAATTCTTTTGTCTTAATCAATAAGATATTTCCTTGACAACATCTCAAGCACTGACAGGTTCTACACAGAACTATATAGGCTCTAAGTACATTCCTGACAACAGAAAGAATCTATGTTCCAATGAACAGCCTAGCAAAGCATGAAGCAACTCCACCCGTCACCCAAAGTTTGGCCAGTTGATGGTGGATTCTTTGGCCAAATAAATCCATAAAACAACAATAACAAATATAAAATGGCTCTTGGCCTTGTGCAGACCACTTCTACTTATGTAGTCATGGTGGGGAAATGGTCAACAAAGAAGGAGAGAGTATTAACACTCAGAGTTTTTGGACCTTTCAGAATCTTTGCATGTACTTGATGTTTTCCTTTGTCAAAAGTCATACAGTTCACCCCATAAATATAAAACTGACAATAAAGATAAATACTACATATATTGAATATGGCATTTTTCAAAACCTCAGGATATTTTACTAAAGAAAAAAAGACTTCTAACTGTTTACGTTGTTCAGACATTTCTGGTCATTTAACTTTAAGGTCCACTCCAGTTCTTAATCAATAATCTTGTTTTCATTTTACTAAACGCATGTAAAAGGTCTGCCCTTTCTCTCTCTGATTAATTTGAACCATCTTATTGCACCTAGGGATGGATTTTCAATGTAAATATTTGCATTCCTATGTTCCATATCAGGCTCCTCAGGAGATGGGCCACGTGGCTTTTGGCCCTCATTTTCTCCATACCACAAATGAATAGACGTGACTTTTTTCAAAGCAATTTTATGTCCTGCTGAGCATTGTTTCTTTGGGTAAAAGTACATGTTGGAAATAATGATAGAAACAATAGCATTCATTTTGTTCATAAAACTAAAAATTAGAAGACTAATGAAGACAAACGGCTTGATGTAACGAAAGTAAAGCTGGCCTAGCTAGATATAACTGAATCTTGCTTTGAGACCTAGCTCAAACACTAATTTCCTATGGGACAATGGGCAAATTACTTAACTTCTCTGAGAGATAGTATCCACACACAAAATGATACTGAATTAGATGATTTCTACACACTTCTCCAACTCTAAAATACCTAATCTCTGACTTCTCTGAGTCAAAGGCAGCTATGTAACACAGTGGATGGAGTGTTGGTTCTGGAATTAGAAAGACCTGAATTCAAATTTGACTCAGCTTGGACAATTCACTTAATTTCTGTCTTCCTCAGTTTCCTCAGATGTAAAATGGGGATAATAGTAGTGCCTTCCTCACAGGGTTATTGTGAGATTTTTGTAAAGCACTAACACAGTGTCTGGCACTTAACAAATCCTTGATGCCTTCCTCCTTATCTTTCAAAGTACCCCCCGCTTAGATGCCACTATCACTTTCATCCTGGCCAACACACTCACAAAATGAGAAGCAAATTTAACTTACTGTTGTGCAAAACAGAATGAAAAACGAATCTCTAATAGCAGTTCATTTTCTGTTTGTTTCTTATAATCCAGATCCCCACTCCCCCAACCTACTTTTACCATTGAAGGGTTAATGGTTAGGTCAGGGGTGGAGAACTTGTGGCCTTGAGGCTTCATGTGATCTTCTGGTCCTTGGATGGGGTCTTTTGCTTGAGTCTAAGTTTTACAGAACAAATCCTTTTATTAAGGGGATTTGTTCTGTGAAGTTTGGATTCAGTCAAAGGGCTGCACTTGAGGACTTAGAGGGCTATGTGTGGCCATGAGGTCTCAGGTTCCCCACCTCTGGATTAGGCCTTGAAAAGTCACAAAATAATTATGTAGCTTTGCCTTGCTTCCTTGGCCTTATCATTTCTTTTCTTAAATAAAAATGTGTTACAGACCCTCAAGTGAATGAATTTATAATGTCTTCTTCCTACACCTTTGACCCCTGAAAGACTTTTCTACCCCTGGGATGCTTATACAACCCCAAAAATTGCAAGCATAGTGAAGGACATTGTTTTGAATTTTAATTCATTTTGTACTTGAAGATAAGGCAAAGGAGAGTCAGGAAGAGAAGAAAAATGGAATTAATTTAGATTGCATTTATTTTTGAATATTATAGCAACTGAAAGCAGAAGGAAAGACCAGGAGATGGGTCTCTTAATAAGGAAGACCTGGATCCAAGTTCCACCTTTGATATATTACATATATGACTTCATTTAAACCCTCATGGTTCCAGGAGGTTGTCTATAAGTTGTATTGATAAAAGGAGTCTCCTCACCAATAAAAATCACAGAACCTGATGTGTATGTGTGTATATATCTCACAAATATAACATATACACTTATATAGACATATCTAGTGTATATTTAAAATATATTTCCATATGCATGTGCATTATATACTCAGATGCTTGCGTATATAAACATGTGTATATAATAGATAAATATGCATTTATATACTTATACATATATGTGTACATATATACAGTAATGTTAACAACTCCATGCTATTATTTTTTTATTGAAGTCCAAAGTAGCTATTCTAAAAAGTTACTTCCAACAAGGCATAAAGAATGATGAAGTCTCTATAAGATGGTGCCATATGTCATTGTGTAATATGTACCTCCTGAGAGTATTAAAGAATAAAATCTTCATTTTTTTTGAACTTCAATCTGAAGAAATCTAGGAAATGAAGCATACGTCTAGAAGAAGGATCCCACACTACTTTCAAGGGATAGGAACTTAACCTGTAATTCCCTTAATATAAAAAATTACCACATGAGGAAACTCTCTCCAGTAATGTAGGTCAGCAATTTCTCTGCAGCTGAGAGAATTACTATGAGCACTGAGAGGCTACATGACTCTCCTAGGTCACTTAATCTGAGATTTTATTAGAGCTCTATGCACTCCTCCAAGAGGTTACTATTAGCCTCCACACTCTCTGCTAATGTCCCTGCTAACCACCCTACACCACCATACTTTCATGAGATTTACATATAAAAAAGTGGACTGATACAAGAAAATAGATACAATGAAAATTTTCTTGAAAGAATAATATAGTTCAGAAAATATATGATGATTGTCAGCAGACTTTGAATCAGAAAAAAAACTTTAAATCTGAAGTGATGTTCTTATCAATCTTCCTTTCAAGCTAATTTTTCCTTGCTTTCTTTGGAAGGAATATTCCTTCAATTATTGTTCACATGATTATTTTAAACAATAATTTTACTTCTTGTGAATAATAGAGTTAATTTTAACTGCTGGTGGTCACTAAGTGACAGTATTCAATTACTAAAGTCTTTGCACATTTTCACTGGGCATATTACATAATTCCAACGAGTAGTGTCTTAGTTTGCTTACTTAGTTAAGTCAATATCATAGTTTGCTTTTATTTATAAAAAATTCTGATGTTAAAAGTAATAAGTGGATTAGATACATGGCACAGGGCAAAGTGCCATCACTATGATGTCACAGAACCTGGGTTCAAATCTCCTCTTATGTTTGTTACCTACATTTCCCTGGATAAGTCATTTGGCCTCCTTAGGACTCAGTTTCTTCATTTGTAAAGTGAGGAGGGTGTGCTAGACGACCTCTAAGAATGTGCAGTGCTGACAAATGTTTAAGAACAGGATTTCTGAGGAAATAATGTATGCACAACTTATTATTAAATTTAATCCTGAAATATTAACAATTTCTCCTTATGTCTAAAGAGTCAGCAAAACAACAGATCATGTGCCGATTTAAATATTTGTCAATTACCAAGGCTTAAATGCTCACTTAAATTTTAAGGACTGACTCTCCTGGTCTGTTAGAGATGGCTCTAGCACATCCCTACAATGTCTCTTTTGCCTTCAGTTTTATGATTCTGTGATTAGTCTTTGAATCTGAAAAGAATTTAGTAGAAGACTAAAAAAAAAAAGGAAAACAAAGATTAATTAAGTTCCAGGCACTATATTAAGCTCTTTGCTAATAATCTCTTATTGATTCTCAAAACAACACCGGAAGGTAAGTGCTATTGTTATATCCACTTTACAGTTGAGGAAAGTGAGGCAAAGAGAGGTTTGCTTGTTTTCTATGACTCACCCAGGGTCACAAAGTTAGTAAAGGTCTAAGGTTGGATTTAAACTCAGATATTTCTGACTCTGTGGCCAATGCTATCTAATTCCTGTAACAAATGACAAAGATCCCACTCATTGGCATTCACAAGCCATTTACCTATCAGGTGGCAATGAATATTTCATGTGGTATAGAAAAGATGTTTCTTGTGTGGCATTATGATGGTGGTGCCCTCACATATGAGCCAATGGTTCTCAGAGTGTCATAAGTTGAGATTCCTCAGCTGCAGAATCTGACACCAGTTTGCTAGACTGGAGGCTGTGTCTTGGGGTTAAGATCTAATTGTTATGCTGGAGGCCACAACAATATCTGATTGGTCCTTTCAAACACTGTGTTCTACCGGCTTCATGAAAAGTACACCACAATCCTTTTTTGGGGGACAGTAGCTATTCCTCAGCTATCTACTGAATGTGCCACTGTTTCTTGGTTTTGCCAAATCAAGGTTGGAAACGTTTTGGTGGAATTCCCCCATTGTACACATTGAATATTTGAATGTTAAAAGCACAGCAGCAGTGGAATGCATGTAGTAATTGCTTTGTCAAAAACCAATACTGAATAGTAAAAAAAAAAAAAGTATATGAATATGTACAATGTACATATATGGTATAAATGTACATATGGTATAAATGTACATATATGGTATAAATACACAATGGTATAAAAAGTCCCAGCACTGGCATCAGAGATCTTGGGATCAAATCCAGCTTCTGATGTTACTCCTTGCTTTATTACAGACAAGTAATTTAGCCTCCTTGGGCTTCAGTTTCCTCATCTTTTAAATAAAAGGGACTGGACCTTGAGGAACACAATAGCTCTAAAGCTATGAGATGATCCTCAAAGTATTTGTTACATTTATAAAGAAAGGACTAGTCATCCTAGATTAAGGATGATTAACTTGATCAAGATGAGCCTAGATTCACCATCACCAGCAAAGGGTTAAAAAATACCTCTTTCCCTTTGTTAATATTTAACTCATTTATTTAATTGATAAAGTTTATATTATTGATCTGCTAATGATTTTTCTCTTTTAAGTAGATCAGCAATAAAATTTATAATTATATTTTTGTTTCCTCCACATTCTCTTCAAGGGTGGTGCCTGAAACTTGAGTGAATCATTCCTGGAACTGAAAGACTGTAAGCTTGCTTTTTTAGACTTTCAAAACAATGACTAATGTCCTTAATATTCTGCTTTTTCAGTATGAAGTTACCTGTGTATTTCCATTTGTAAAGCAGGGAAAATAAAAACACACCCAGTTAGCAAGTCAAAAAGTTGTGCCCAACAGTGAGCCACAAGGAATTTGCAACTATCCACCAATCTTTTCATAGGCAGCAATATCTGAATTAATTATTTTGATGTTTGATGCTATTGATACTTTTTAAATTAGAAGAGTATTAGAATTCAATTAAATTCAGCATTTTGTAAGGCTCTACTATGTGTCTACTGTGCACTGTGGAGGAATATATTTTTAGAAAATGAAATATTCCCTGGAATCAAGGAGTTTACATTCTACTGGGGAAAAAACTGATAGGTAAATACAAACCTACAAAATGAAAACAAAGTTATTTTGTGAAGAGGGGAAGATGACTAAGAACTAGGAGGATTGTGAGGGGACACGTGAGCTGAACCTTAAAGGGAGCTAAGGGTTCCAAGAGGCAGAGAGAAAGAGAGAAAGAATTTCAGGGATAAAGGTCCAGCTAAACAGAGTTGTGCAGCTAGGTGGTACAGTGGATAAAATGCCAGATCTAAAGTCAGGAAGACCCAAGTTCATATGTGACCTCAGACACTTTGTATGACCCTAGGTAAGACATTTAACTCTGTTTACCTCAGTTTCCTCATCTGTAAAATGAGCTGGAGTAGGAAATGGCAAACCACTCCAGTATCTTTGCCAAGAAAACTTCAGATAGGACAGGATCAGACACTGCTCAATAACAACAACAAAAATAGTTATTAAGTCAACATTTAGTAAGTAATTGTTGATGGAAGATGCTTAGTTTAGGAATGAAAATGCTTGAGAGGCAGCATAGTACAGCAGGAAAAACGCTTCATTTGCAATTAGAGTACAGTGGTTCAAGGTACCTGTAAGTCTCTGGCCAAGTCACTTAACCTCTTCTGCCCTCAGTTTCCTAGTCTTTAAAAGGAGGGGATTTTGACCATATGGGTTCTGAGTTCTCTTCCAGCTCTATATCTATGATGTCATGACTTGCAAAGAATTTGGGAGCTTTGCTAAAGAAAGGAAAGGAAGGGAGGGAAGTGTGAGGGAGAAAGAGAGAGAGAGATTACATATACACACACACGCACACATACATACATCTGAGAGAGACAGACAGACACACACACACAGAAAGAGAGAGAGAGAGAGACAGAGACAGAGACAGAGACAGAGAGACAGAGAGACAGAGAGAGACAGAGACAGAGAGAGACAGAGAGACAGAGAGAGAGACAGAGACAGAGACAGAGACAGAGACAGAGAGACAGAGAGACAGAGAGAGACAGAGACAGAGAGAGACAGAGAGACAGAGAGAGAGACAGAGACAGAGACAGAGAGAGAGAGAGACAGAGACAGAGAGAGAGAACAAGAAAAAGGGAGGGAGGAAGGAAGGAAGGGAGAGAAAAGCAAAAGGCAAAAATGTTGCTACAGTTTAACTTTTACTGGATCTACATTATAAATGAAGAAATAAAATATATTTTCCTAAAAGAACTGTTAGCACATGTCAAAAAATGAATTTGAAGGATCTAAAAAAGATTAATAAGGCTAAACTTTGTGTCATGAATCAAATACCTTCATGTGCCATGATAAATTTAGTTAGAATTCACTTTTTTATATGCTAATGATAAAATCTCTATTAGTGTGTAAGGGAGCCAAAGTGTCAGCTTGACAAATGGACTTTTCTGTTAAATACTGCAGCTTTTGATTCTTTTGCATATTAGTGAGTGCTCATAGTAAACATAAATAATATTAATCACTGAGCTAAAAATCCAAATAAAGTTTTGATCATAAGATCTTAGATTGAGAGGAATAAGCAACTTGGCAAACCATTAGTCCAAAACCTTCTCTTTACAAATAAAAGGAATGGAAGGAAAGTTGAAGGAATTTAAGTGACTTGCCTGTAATCACACAAGTACTTAACATCAAAAGTGAGATTTGAACCCACATTTGAACTCCAGTCAAAGACTCCTCTAAGCCAATACTCACTCCATAGCACTTCAGTGATTGACCCCCCAAAATTATGATTTTTAGTCAATTAATCTAACAAAATAGAAACTTCAAGCTTCATCTATTTCAAAGGCTATTTACTGAAGACCCTTTATAGCCACTGTAGAGATGCTGTTTGGTTCGCTCAAGAACATCAGAATTCCCAACTGAATATCCTCCATTGATATGTTATGGAGTTTTTGAAAAGCAGAGAAAAAAAAAAATACATACTAGCAGATGTTTTCTTAGCCATAAATTTTAAGACTGAATTCTTGGCTTACACATGACTTATTTCTCAGTTATATGCCATCCCATATTCCAAGACACTTCAAAAACATGATAAGGCCACATCAGCAGAGACATGTCAAGGCTGCTCATTGTGGAAACTCTGCTGATAGCAAGCTGTAAACAGTGCCCAGCTGGAGTTTTTTTAATGATAGGGTGCACTGAAGCAGTCAAGGTTAACTATACCCAGTATAATCTTTATAATGACCATGTAGGGGGAAAACCTACCTATACATTGTAAATGTCTGAACTGACAGGAGCCAGGACTTACTCACAGAATTACTCACATCCCCAGTAAAATCTTAAATCATCTGCTTAAATGAGTAGCAGCCTGTACCTGGTTTGAAATCTATTTCTTGTGGCTGAATATCTACCAGTTGTCAGGCTGGTTTAATGCTCCAAACACAGCGACTTATGTTTCATACTCAAGTCAATAGATCACTATTATATTTGTGACAAAAGACAAGAGCCAGTTTGATTTAGCAGAGTAAGCTATGGAATAAGGAAAACCTAGGTTTATGTCCTCTCTCTCTTCCATACTGACTAACCCTGGGTTAGTCAATCAATCTCTCTGAAGCTGTAAGTTATAGACAAATTTCTGATCTGGATCTGCATGGTATTGGGAGTGTCTAAAACAGGACACACATTGATTACCCACATTGATGAAACTGATTACCCACACTGATGGAATTGCAAATTGGGATACTGCTTCTCCCTCCACTTCAAAAAAAAGTTTCTTTTTTTTTTTTTAATACACTATAACAGTGGCAATAATTATAGTAGTGGCCAGCCCTGTGTTTTCAAAATCTCATTATAATGAGTAGACATACTGCATAAGACTTCACAATGTACTTTCCTCGCCCCTTATCATGGCAGGTAAATGACACAATGGATAGCATGCATAGCCTGGAGTCAGGAAGACCTGAGTTAAAATTTGACCTCAGACACTTAATAGCTGTGTGACTCTGCACAGGTCACTTAATCCTGCTTGCCTCAGTTTCCTCGTCTATAAAGTGATCAGGAGAAGGAAGTAGCAAACCACTCCAGTATTTTTGCCTAAAAAAATACCCAAATGGGGTCAGGAAGAATCAGACACAACTGAACAGCAAAAACTTTCATAGCACTTTTATAAATAGCAGTAAAAATTATTATGCTCTCAAATCTTCATGATTTTCAGTGAAAATAGTTCCATTGATAATTATTGAATTCCAGATTTGTTTAGACCTATAGAGGAACTTAAGAGAACTTAATTTGGCAGAATCTATGATCAGGGTAATTTAGGCATCTCGAGTCCATCATCTCACATTTTAGGGACTAGTAACCTCAGGACTTGCACCATTTACAATTTAGTAGATATCATGATAATTTATGATGAAATTTAATCTATAGGATTTAACGTAACTGTATTTAAAGTTACAAAGTCTTAAACAACGGAAGTGTCTTAGGCATAGATATCAAATCTGTGATTTAATTGTTGTAGAGAACCGTCAGGTGATAAAATTCCTTGTACCAAGTAGGATGAATACTTACTTGTTAATGAATGTCTTCAAAAGGTGCAAAAAGCATTGAGAGGTCAGTTGCTTTGCTCACAGTCACAAAGCTGGTATCTGTCTGAGGCAGAACTTGGTTTTTTCAGCCTTCTCTAGCACTATTCTTTTTATTTTGATTCTGACTTTTTAAAAAATAAAAGTAAAGTTAATATACAGAAAATGTATTGTCAGCTAGGTGGTATAGTGTACAGAGAGTTGGACCTGGAGTGAGGAAGTACTGAGCTCAATTCTAGCCTCAAGGTACTATGTGACCTTGAGCAAGTTACTTTGCTTCTGTGTCTCTGTTTCCTCGTCTATAAAATGGGGTTAATAATAGCATCTACCTCCTCAAATTGTTGTGAGGGTAAAATGAAATAATATTTGCAATATTAAATATAATTTACAATGTTACATAAATGCTAACTGCTGTAATTGTTTTTAAAATACATGTAAAATACATGAAATACATTTCAAAACATATACAAAATAAAATACATAGAGCAACTGCAAATATGATTAGCAGAATAAACAATTCTCAAGACTACTAAAGCACAGTTTCAAATGATGCAATATACCTGGGAACTGCTGAAAAATAAGAAACAACTCAAATGTATAACAGCAGTGAAAAAATACACACAATTAATTTATATAATTTTATATACCTTGTTAAAAGTCATATAGAAAATTAGCCACTTTTGAAACCAAATACTTTGCCAAGGAAAGTCATGAAAATAATACCTTGAATGTGAAAGGCAGTTAGCCACTAAATACTCTAGTATCCTTGTATATTTAGCAATCTGAATCCTGCCCTTTGTGAGTAAAGAAAGAAAATCTCTAAAGGGAAAATTTAAAAGCACAGAAGAGACTTAAAAACAAAATGCCATCTCAAAACAGGGAACAAGTGGACCCCATGATCCCTAATTACTGAAAAAGGTAGTTACCAACTTGGATATCCACATTTTTCTACTACCCCTAAGATTCAACAGAATATTGCTGACCACTAGAGTAATCTGTGTCTAGTGTAGGCATTGGTTCTTCCATTAGTAACTAAGCTTTCTCTCTGATCAGTAAATGGCACTAGATTTTATTCTTTTACTTTTTTCTCATTTTTTTTTTTGCAGTTCAAAATATGACATTATTTGGAGTTCTGCTTTAGTAAGTCTGAGAATCATTTCTTCTGCTGAACTTATCTGGACATCATCACACTTCAATGCATGCAAGCATTGCTTGAGTATTTTCTGTCTTTCATCCCCAGGCTGGTTCCCATCCAGGAGATAGTGATTGTATTGAATGAAAATTCTTTACATTCTGGAAAGTTAGTTTCATTCTTAGATATTATTCATGATCTGCTTACTTTGTGATATTTTTGCCATCTGATATTAAATGTGCTGAAGTAGCTGAATAAAGTGCCAGAGACATACCAAGCCACATACATATGTGAAAATCTGGATAGATTCCACATTCTGAAAACACTCGTATTGTTATGATAAAACATATAGCTAGATTTATTTTTGGCTATTGGGAAACTGAAGCAAATAGATGTAAAGACTAGACCATGACCCCAAATAATAATCCTTTGAAGTTTGTACTTCTGTTAAACAAGCAGCCTATGTAAACTCTAAATTATTACTTACAGTCTTTATAGCTGAAAGTCACAGAAAATTTAATTTTGTCTTTATCTCTTGGGCAAAATGAAAAGCTACATTTGGTTAGTGTTCCACATACTAGAAATGTTATTCAAGAAAGATTCAATTCGTTTCCAAATTTGTATAAATTCAAATTAGCTGTATTGACCACTTAATACTATTAACTTCCAACTTGTCTGGTATCCTTAAGAAATTTGGACCTGCTTTGGAGATTTTAAGTCATGTGTTTGTAAAATAGGTGGTAACTAACTAACAAGCTAGGACAGTTTTATTATAAGTCAAATAGAAAAGTAGATTCTTCTTGGCAAAATAAAGTCAGGAAGAGGTACAATGCAATCGTATGGCATAGAAGGGATTAGAAAACTGTGTCTTTCAGCATTTGAAAATTGTTCTTCTCTATGTTTGGCAAAAAAAAAATATAGCCTCCATTTCAAGTTATATAGGAAGTTTGAATTTAGAAAATAATTTGAGTGGTGACATCATAAAATAAATATGAATGACTCATGGAAAATTGAATTATCTGGCATTAAATAACATACATGCATACGGAGTTATGTCTAGATGTGTCTCTCATTGTGCCTTCTATATACTGTTCCCACAATGACTGTGAAACTTGTCTATTCCTAGGCTTGACTTGGCTTTCTCAATCAAAATAACTGTCTTCAGAAGATTCTCATTTGAATGTACATATTGCCTGACTGAATTAAGTTATCCAATTAGGTAAAATCTGTGAGATTTAGCAGATACTCAAACTCCATTGGTTCTTCTAGGATTCAAGTCCTTAATTAAATAGTGCATACACACATTTCCATACCTATTGCACATTACTCCCATTCATACACTGGGGTGTACACCAAATTCACTTTTTTTCTGTTTCTGATGTAATTGCGTTCCCTCTCTTGGCTCTGAACTCTGAACTCTGAATCTGGGCATACACACATGTACTCCCTCTTCACCTTTATCTCTCAGATTCCTAGTTTTCTTCAGGATTCTGCTAAAACCCAACCTTCTACCTGATGCTTTTCTTGATTGTTCCAGATTCCAGATCCTTCCCATTTATTTTGCCTGTAATTATTTTGCCTTTACTTTAAATATGTAGTATGTGAATATACTCTCTCCTCTAACTAGAGCATAAGCTCTTTAAGGTTGAGGACTCTTCAATTTTGTCTTTATATATTTCCATTGCCAACCACAGTTCTTATTACATAGCAGTTACTTAATAAATGTCTATTAAAGCAATACACCTTCATAGTGACAAATTAATATATGTATATATAAGTATGGATTATATATTGAATATATGTACCTATACAAGTACATATGTAATACATTTTGTATAATACACAATACATATTTGCATGCATACATCTGAGTATAATACAAATGTATACACACCTGAGCATAACAGATATGTATACACATCTGTGTATAACACAAATGTATATAAACATGTGTATACACAATTCATACAAGCACACATGTATATATATTCTTAGCTATATATACACAGTATATGACCCTGGGAAAGAAATTTAACCTGTGAGTCCCTGAATTCATACTCTAAGGTTATTTGCTGCTGAAGAATTTTAGATTTACATTGGAAGAGGGAGATTCTTTACTGGTATAAAACTATAGGATTCCTTATATATATACATATAGAATTCCTATCTAATATATACACATAAATATACATGCATATATGTAATCTATATATGTGCAATATATACCCATATACAATATCAAAGAGCATAATGCTTGGACCCTGGAGTGCTAATCCTTCCCTGTAGATTATCTACATAAATAAAAGCTCCTCCTAATTTTCTTCTCTTTCCCTTGGGAATGCATTCATATCCCCTGTTTTAAGGCAATCCTGGAGTATATTTGGATATTTCCTTATTAATAACCGAAAGTGAAACTCTTACTCATTACTCAGTCAACTGAATCCCTATCCTACTTTATTCATTTTATTTATATATGTCATTTTATAAATTGGAGAAACTTTTTTTTTTTTACCATAAGCCTTTTGCTCCTCTTCCCGTATAGAACAAAATCCCTGATCTCCTAGGCTTAAATAAACATTAGTTAGTGGCTTTACAATTTATTGACAGGACAACAATACTGCAAAGATGTAACTATTTTAAGTGTTTTAGATGTGAGAAACATCGGAGTTACAGTTACCTCTATTATGTGTCCCACCACTCAGCTTCTCAGATAACAGTCAAAGTCTCTTAAAGAATCTTTTTCTTGTTTATTTACAATATAAGGGCTACAGTTAGACCCTTCAAGAAATACATTCTTTCTCTCTGTCCTCTCAGTCATGACAGGAAATTTTTCTCTACAAATCACAGTTAAAAGTTCCCATCCTCCCAGACTCCTCATACGTCAAAGTTAAAATTCCTACTTTCTCCACTCTTTGTATCACCAGGAATTTTGTAGTACTCATGATTCTGTAGGAAAATTCTAATTGACCTCCTTACCTCTTCCCATGTCTCTTCTCATACCACCAGCTTAGATCATTTAATTCAAACTGCTCCATGATCATCCACTTATTCACCAAGATCAATAACCTGCTGATTAAGAATTTTCCAGTCGTGACTCTTCAAATCCTCTGGGCACTGCTAACATTTCTCTTCCCCTTGATTCTCTTTCTACCTGCGCTTCCAGGTTTTCTTCCAAAACTTCTGGTAGATCTTTTTATATCTCTTTTGATGGGATAAATTAAAATCATTTCCCAAGTTTTGATCCTTTATAAAAATTCCTTGACTAGTTTATAACTTAAATTTCTTTTTTTCTACAATTTTCAGCTAAAATTCCACATTCTGCAAAAAATCTTTCCTGGCCCTCCTTAATAGTAGTGCCTTTTAAGAATAACTTTAATTTTCTTCTTCATATCTTCTTTGTGCATACTAGTTTAGGTGTTGTCTCCCATTCCCTTTGTCCTATCACTGCCAAATGGATTGTGAGTTTTTTAAAAGCAATTATTTTTTGCTTTATTTTGTATTCCAGAGTTTACCCCACTGCCTGGTAGGGGCTGCCATTAATTCCTTCTGATGTCTATACCTATATTTCATGACTATCATTTTCAGTTATAGCTCTAGCCTTCACCTCTCCCCTAAAATTTACTTCCAAAGTTATCAGCATATAGGATATCTTTACTAAGATGGAACTTTACTACCAAAAACTAATCAGTTAAAAGCACCGGGGCTAAAAATTTTCTTTGCATATATACTCCTCCTTCCAAATCAATCCCTTCTAATAAAACTTTCAAATAATCCTTACTTCCTTTTAAGTGTTAGAGGCTCCATTGGTTTCTGAGTTCTAGAATGTTACCAGAATGAGATCATATTAAATATCATTTCCCACATATTCTCCCTGTTTTTATCAGTCTGCCTAAGTCCTTCCAGTTAGGTTTCTCAAAATTAAAGTGTTCTTTCAGATCAGTCTTCATAATTAAAAGTCATCTCTTTACTCTGTTTTAAGTTTATTTTGATCTATTACTATTGCAAAGTAAAGACCACAGGTTTATTTGATATACATGAGGTCATACAAATCAATCCACAGAAACTTTGTTAATATGCACTGAAAGTCTAAACTTAGTATATCCAGACCCCCTTTCAAAAAAAAATCCCTTCACTTAATTTTCCCTCTAGTTTAATGACATATGGTTCTGAATAGGGTAAGCTACCCATTATTTGAAGATGTTATAATACCTGCGATCACAATTGCGTGACAGATGATAGGATTTTAGTTTTGTACTGATTCCAAATTCCTTCTTTGAAGAATGCATCAAATTATTATTATCTTAAAATCATTTTTCAGTTTAAGTCCTTTAAGCTAACTTTTGTATTTCTTTGCACATGTGCGGCTCCCATTAATTTCTATGGAATGTATACACACAGAAAAGTCTAATCAAATCTAACAGAACTTTAATGTATCAATGTTACATTTCTTATGGGACTGAGTTTTTTATGCTGATATCTTTCAGAATTAATTTTATTTTTCTGAGCACTGAATTAATTTGCAAAACGTTCTACGTTCTTTGTTATATATTTTAAAATGCAGGCATGGGGAATGGGAGAGATTTTAATTGTGCTGAACTAAGAAGAGATAGAGAAAGGAAAAGAGAAAGGAATAATTAAATTTATTAAGTAAAACTTCAAAAATAAGGAAAGAGTAGGCAAACTGCAATGGGAGAAGGGAAAAGGCCTTGAAATTAGAGTTGTAATATATATGTATCAAATACAATTAAGTGTGAATGTTGGGCTAACTATTTAGCCCAACAGAATGAAAGAATGACAGAATACATAAGAAGATAAAATACCAAGAAATACATCCAAGAAGCCAATGAGAGACTGAAACAAAGTTTACTATACATCAAGTGACTACTACTTGCCATCATTACATCAAATGACAACAAAATAATAATATACACTATCAATAGGAATAAAAAGGAAACTTAGGTCATGCTGAAAGAAACCATATGTAACAAATCAATATCAGTAACAAAGACATTTGTTATTATACCAAATAGCATGGCTTTGAAATCATGATGGAAAATTTCACTGAATTGCAAAAATGTATAGGTGGTAATATAGTAATTATAAGAGACTTTAATATTACTCTCTTAGTTCTGGACAAATATAATAAAAAGATTAACAAAAAGAAAAACATAACACTGAAAAAACTGTTGGAGAACATAGGGCTAAAAGATTTATAAAAATTTTGTTCATGGGATCACTTAAGAATATGTATCCATATACTCAGTACAACATTGCCCTGAAGATATAGAAAAAATACAAATAATTAAAAGAAATACTAAGCATGTTTTATAGATCACCATGCAAATAAAATAGTGATTAATTGGGGAAACATATGCAAAAGACAGACCTAAGTGGAGACTACTGCAATGTCTGGAAGAATGTATGAATAAAGAAAAAAATTATTGAAACAATTATATGAAGAATAATAATGATGATGAAAGAGAAAACCAAAATTTCTAAGATGCAACTAAAACAGTCTTCAGAGGAAAAAATATATTCTTAAGAGTATTTATTAACAAAACAGAAAAAGAGATTGATGAACCAAATAAACAATTTTAAAATTAGAAAGTATGTTAAAAAGCAAACAAAATAGCAATAATAAACAAATCTTTAAAACAGATGAGAAACATATATTGGAAAAGAAAAACACTGTAGAACTGATAAAATTAAAAAAGTTATTTAAAAATATTAACAAAATTGATCATGAACCCAGTGAAATTATAACAAAGAACATATTTAGAAAAGAAAATTATTTAAAAATTATAAATAATATGTTTAAAACTACAAAATTAATAACTGAAGCTTGATGGGTTTTAATGAAAATTTTCAATATATGAATTTTGATTTTTCATGTTCAATACAAAAGATAATATATATATGTATAACATATATATGTATATGTATATATATATGCTTTTGTGTGTATAAAAATCCTCAATTCTATCTTAATAGTTAAATTTTCAAGAGAAAAAAATAGATCAGTTATATGGAAGTCTTAAGTGATCTTTACTTAAGATGATGTTGGTATCATTCACCTATTCTTAGCAACCATTCCCAAACTGTACTTAGCATCTAGAAACTAGTACAATAACTGGCTGGTGTTTTTACTATTTTCTGTCATCCATCTCCTACCCTTAAGTTGATCTGTTGTTTTAACATTATGCAAACTCAGCAGTATATTTCAAATCATTTAAAAAGCAATACTTCATCCCCATGAAAGCCCTATTGGAGAACTGGTTTCACTTAAAAATTGGTATCAGGACATTAATACCATTAGCTAATCAAAGATGTTAATGATAGCCCAAAATTTCCAAGGACATCAATAGCATCATTCTGCGTGTGTCTACATCTTAAAATGTATCACTTGCCCTTGGGAAGCATGCTGCTTTTAATTAATTTAATGTGGGAATTTTTATACCCACAAAAGAATGCTTCCTTGGTCCTTTTTGTACATTGGATGTGAAAAGTGTTGTATATATGATAAAGCAAAACCAAGGGATATTTGCTCCCTATCATGAATACTAATAGCTAAAGTAAGTGGTTTAAAATTTGGTCAACATATATTCTAAAAGTATAGCTTTGTTAGTATAAATATAAAAGGAAACAAAATTAAGGCAATTCCCAATTACACATAGCAATTATTGAGATATCCACTAATCTTCAGATTTATTTATTTTATTGCAATAGATGGTATAGCTGGAAATTCTAAAGATATTTTTAAAAAATTGCTAACAAAATTTTCCTCAGGTCTCTCAAAAAACTAGACAAAGTCTTTGAATGTTTTATAGCATATTTTATTCTTATTCAGCTATATAAAATTTTTTTAAAAAAAATTCTGGCCTGTTTTCAAACTCCTGAAAGCAACCCCCTTGGCAGTCTGAGCAAAAAAATTAAAAAAAGATGTACAACTTTAAAAAATCTTGATTGAGAACATAGTTCCCTCATCATTTTGTCAGTGGGAGATTACCTTTAAGTCCAACCTGACTACCTTCTATTAGCTTTATCAGCAGTAAAATTTCAGTCTTTCAGGATAGCCCTCTGTTTAACATTGTCAGCACCTTCAAAGCTTCATCTTCATTATATTCTTCCTGTCAGCAGCTTCCAATAATGAAGCCAAGAAGCTTCACTTAGCTGTTGAATGTGCTGCCTTCCCTGTGTACATATATATAGATATCTATATAGATGAATAGATATAGATATATGAATATAGATATATCCATTCATCAATATATATCTACATATACATTTTATCTTGTTGAGATGTTTCATGATATCCTGAAAATTATCATGAATCAAAGTCTACCTTTTCCAGAAATACTATCTGTAACATCTACTTAAGGACACTGGAAGATTCTTTATGAACAAAACAAGTCAAAGCTTCACTTTAAACAATTTAATATCTATCAAACAATCCAATAAACAGCCAACAATTTTTAGATCTTCAATAAAAGGTAAAATGTTAGATGACATAAAAGAGTCATTTTCTTCTTTATTAAAATTTGGATTATTAATGTATGCCCTAAAATTTACCTTAAGAGCATTTTTTAAGAAAATTTTCCTACATTTCCAGGAAAAAAGGCAAATTTTCTGTTGATTTAGAAATCATATATTGATATTTCTAGAATAGTTACAAAGATTTTGAAGAATTTTAGATATTTAAAAATAAATAACTCAGGAAAATCATTTTCTTCCTTAAAAGTGTTCTATTTTTTGACATTTTTGTTTGTTTAATTCACACGCTAAGGGCAGGGATTCTATTTTGTTATCTTTCCCAGTACTTAGCACAATATATTATAATTAATAAATGTTTAACATTGTCTCTTGAAAAACTACAGAATTCTCTGCTACTCCTGAAAGGCTGATGAATAGTGTTGTACTTAAGCACCTAATATATGCCAGGCACTATGCTAAGCAGTAGGGATGCAAAGTTGAAAAAGAGAAGTCTTACTTTCTAGGGGCTTACATATTATAGGCAGAAATAACAGGCATATGTATGTATGTATATACACACATATGTAGGTTAGAAATATTTTTTTTTCAAACATAAGAAATTTGGGAGTGAATGGGACATAAACAGCTGGAAACATAAGGAAAATGTAGGAATGCCACTTGATTAAGATGTGAAATAAGCTAGGCATCCTGAGGTGAGCATTCCAGGCACGGGGACCAGTCTAGACAAAGTCTCAGGGAAAGGAGAATTCCCTAAGCAAGAAAAACAAATAGGCCAGTTATACTGGTAATACTGTAACTTCCACCACGTTCTCCCTGATGTCTGCCAAGTCTTCTATCTTGCCTTCATGGACCACTTTTCTCACTCCCCATAGTAATTATTCTGAACAATTTTTTCCTGCATCCCTTCGAAACAATTCTGGTCCTAATGAACTGAAAGTTAAATACATGACCCAGCCTCTTTGTCATTATTTAGTGTCATCATCACACCCCTATTTCCCAAGCATGGAAGAAAAAGTCAGTATCCCAGAGAAAAGACATCATTGTTATTGCTCAGTCATTTTAGACTGTTCATGACCCCATTTATGGTTTTCCTTTTTCTCAAATTTCTTTTATTTTCAATTTACAGAACAAACAAGCATATCCATAACACAGCAAATAAAAAAGATAATTGCACATAAAACTACAAATCAACCATGTACAGCCTGTTATTTTCTCCAAATATACAACAGTTATGTAAATTTCATTATTTTTATTCCCCCTGCCCTAGAGATGACTACCATTAGACTAGGGGTGTGTGTGTATATGTGTGTATACAGATATGCACACATATACAACAATACATGTACATATGCATGTACTAGTACTGGCTGTTGGCCTTTATTCTTTTGGACCAAAATGATATCACCATGATAAAGTAAAGTTTCAGAGTGTCCAACTGTGGCTGATCAGACCAATGGGAGCTCAGAATGCTCTACCATAGGTTAAGGACAGATAGTCCACGTGAATATTTGGGGTAGATGCTCCAAATTTGCGCATCTTATGTTTACTTTGTGCTGTTTCAATTCTGCTATGCTCATAGAATACAGCACCCTTTCTAATGTGGGCATGCCATGCTGAGCAGTCCTGTGCCAGTATCTCCCATGTTGCACAATCAAATCCAAAATTCTTGAGAGAGACCTTGAGCGTGTCCTTGTATCGCTTCTTCTGAGCATCACATGATTGCCTGCCCCATGCGAGCTGTCCATAAAACAATCTTTTTGACAACTGCACATTTTGTATTTGAACAATGTGGCCAGACCATCAGAGTTGCCTTCTCTGAAGCATAGTTTGAATGCTTGGCAGTTTAGTTCGAGTAAGGATCTTAGTGTCTGGTATCTTATTCTGCCAGGTGATCTTTAGAATCTTTCTATTACAGTTTAAATGGAAGCAATTCAGTTGCCTGGCATGGTGCTGGTCTGTCCATGTTTCACAGGCATACAACAATGAAGTCAGCACAACAGCTCTGCAGACATTCAGTTGACAGTCTATTATCTCTTCTCTCCAAACTTTTCTTGAGAGCCTCCCTAACACTAACCTAGCTCTGGAAATGCGTGCATTAACCTCATTGTCATTGTGTACATCCTTGGAAAGTACACTACCAAGGTAAGTGAACTTATCCACAGCATTCAAAACCTCTTCATTTATTGTAACTGATGGTTCCACGTATGGATGGTGTGGTGGTGGCTGATGGAGCACTTGTGTTTTCTTGGTGTTCATTATTAATTATTAGGCTAAAATTAGCACAGGTAGATGAGAATTGATCCATACTTTCTTGCCTCTCAGTTTCAGAGGCTGTGTTGAGTGCACAATAATCTGCAAGCACAAAATCATGCACCAGCACTCCCTCCACTTTGGTCTTGGCTTGTAGCCTTTTCAAGTTGAAGAACTTGCCATCAGTATGGTAGTTGACTTCAATGCCGTGTTCATCCTCATTGAAAACATTTGACATGACTGAAAAACATCATGCTAAAGAGCATGGGAGCAAGCACACAGCCCTGTTTCACTCCATTAGTGCCTAGGAAGGCATGAGAGCATTGTCCACTATCCATGTTTACTTATCCACATATGCATATATGTATCATATATGTATATACCTACATATGTGTATATGTAGAACTATTCTATACATTCTTCTATTTATCAGATTTTTTCTCTAGATGCACATAGTATCTTTCTTCATCTGTTCTTTATTTTTCATTTGTGTATTTATAACAGTCAAAATGACTTAGTCACTCAAAGTCCTTCTTAAAGCAATATTGCTGTTACTGTAGACAAAGTTCTCTTGGCTCTATTCACTTCACTTTTCATCATTTTGGGGTTTTCTTGGCAAAGATACTGGAGTAGCTTGCCATTTCCTGCTCCTGCTCATTTTATAGACCAGGAAAGCAAGGCAAACAGGATTAAGCAATTTGCCCAAAGTTACACAGCTAGTAAGAGTCTAAAGCCAGATTTGAACTCAGAAAGATTAATCTTCCCAATTCCAAGTCCAGCACTCTATTTATTGTACCACCTAGTTGTCCAACTTTACATTATGTTATGCTTCAGATGAATTAAAAAAAATCAGGGGTTGCCAGTTATGGTGATGTCCACCTGCAAGCCCTGCTTACTGGAAAGATTGAGGATAGTGGATTCCCTGAGCTCAGGAATTCCTTGACTCCAAGTGGGGTACTCTATCCACTACACCACTTACCTGCCCCTGAAAATCATTACATTTCACTCAATGCTAATCCTTGCTCATTGCTATGTCAGGGTTGTACCTGTGTGCCCTCAGGATCAACCTAGCTGTGTATGGAGAGTATTGCCAAAAAGCTCATCATGAAATGACACAATTTTGGGGCCATATCCAATCACGAATAACTTCTGCTATGATGTAGAGGGGCCATGTTGAGCATTCACAGGGTGTATACTCATATTAATGAAATCACAGGTCATGAACACATGCCATAACAAAATTCTCTTTCATATGCTATTTTGTGATTGATAATATGCTTTCTTCACAATATTTTTGTAAATTGAAGAGTATTTATAGCATATATTGAACTAAACCTATCTGAAAACACACAGTACTTCTTAAAATATCAAAAAGTAAAACTGGAAAGAAAAGTAAACAATCAAACCAGTAATACTCAGTCGACTGCCAAGCGTCTCCTTCCTTCATTATAAAGTCATGAAAACCTGATTTCATCAGTAAACTTGAAAACCATTGGCATCCTCACTTGGTGACCAAACTTTAAAATATTCTGGAGCTTTCAATTTGTCTACAGGCTGCTACTTTTCTCTAGTTGCCAATAACCGGGCATAGCTTTGGAAGAAGGTTTTGGGGCCCCTAACTGAGTCTCTGGATGCCTTTGCATGTGGTCTTAAAAACAAAACAAACAAAACACTTGGTTACTACTTTATTTTTGCCAACTTGATTTCAGTTTCTCCATGCGAATTAAACTTTTCACTCATTTAACTACTTTTCTCTTGTAACTAAGAAAGAAATTAAGGGTATTCAACTTATTAATTTATGAGCCAATAACAGCCATTACTTGATCATAAACTATGAGGAAAATATCTAGTCAAAAAGATATAAATTCTTGTAGTCTAGCAAATAATTGAAACCAGCATACACTGTATCAGTAGTTCTGTGGTGCAATTAGCAAAATTTCTCTCTCATTTGAAGTACTGAGACCCACAAATAAAGATGACTGGCTTTTACATAACATTTTTAAGTTTACAAGGTGCTTTATTCTTCACAACTATGCTGTGAAGAAGGGGATATTATTATTCCATTTTGCAGTTGAAGTTCAAGGAAGTTAAATGATTTATCCAGAGTCACAATGTAACAAGAATGTGAGACAGAGTTGGAACTGAGGGCTTCCTGACACCCAGTGCAGGAGTCTGGACTGCAACAAGCAGTCTCTTGGAAAACTGTGCTATTAAAGATTTATTTCCTCCTTGTCAGTGCAGCCACCACCCAAAGGACATTTTTTTTTTTTTTTTTGGAAACAGTGAACAGCACACAGTAAGGGCTGTAGAAATGTTAGCTATTATTGTCATTAATGTAGCAAAAAATGGTTATGTCACTCTCTTGCAGAAGAAATTTCAGTGACACTCCATTCCCTTTAGGATACAATACAAATTCCTAAGGTTGCCATTTAAAGCTCTTAATAATCTGGCTCCAGTCTACTCTTTCAGGCTAATCCAGCCTTCACATACACTAAGCAACTGCCAAATAGAACTGCTTGAATTCAGCATTCCAGCCTCTGCCCTGATGCCTTTGGAGAGACTAGAACGTTTTCTCTTCATCTTTTCCTCTTAGAAACAATTCCTAGCTTCCTTCAAGGCTCACGGTTATCCCTATGGAAAGCCATTTTGATACCCTCAGTTCACTGTCTCTTAAAACTGTTTATTACACTGAATAGTTTATATCTACATCCCCAACAGAATGTAAACTTCACAAGTGTAAAGACTTTTAATTGCCTTTGCACCTATTTAGTGACTTGCACACAGCAGGTGCTTAATCAATGTTGGATTGAAGGTAGAATACATTATATTATAAGGCATGACATCAGTCTTTCAGACCATTTACCAGGGTCAACTAGACGAATAGCAATAAGAGATGAAAGAAGAAAAAGGGACAAGAGTACAGTGGGCAGAGGAGGGAAGCAGCAAAAGTAAACCTCCATTACTTCACAGTTTTGCATAACAGTGAAACCAATGGGACAAGGTGAAAACACACAGTACTTCTTAAAATATCAAAAAGTAAAACTGGAAAGAAAAGTAAACAATCAAACCAGTAATACAATCGGGGAGCCCGTACAGTGTATGGGGTAATTTTGTGACTTCATGCTTTGTTTTTAATCCCCTATAAGACCACTGATTAAAATATTTTTGAGGAAAATAAAGAAAAATAAGAGCAAAAAATCTAGAAAATTTTTCACATGGAAGACCAGAGGATTTAGTCCCTACAGAAATACATGTTTCTCCCCTTTTGTATGTTTTGTGGTCACGGATACTACTGCCTTTTTCTTTCAAAAGCAAAATATTATAAAGTCATTCAAATGACACTTCTCTATTCACTAGCCTCCAACAGAACATCTCGTGCATATAGTGAGCTCTCAAGAAATATTTGTAAAATCACATAAGTACTCATACATTCATACATGTATATTATCTACATAAATATATAAACATATACTATATCCTCTTTTCGAAAGGAAATTTTATTCCTATAAAAGTAAATATCAAATAATGGAGTTGAAAATTTTTTTCTAGTATTAAAAATTAATTCCAGATAGATTTCCATTATACTTACTATCTTAGCCAAGAAGTGAACATTCAGATACATTTTATTAAAAAAGAACTACAACTCAAAACTATCATCATATGCCACATTAAAGCAGGAAAAGAAATCCCTCCGAATTCGGTAACAGTTGTCACCAATGACACATGTCAACCAAAACCATACATATGTAATACACATGTACATATACATGTATACTATACATGAATGAGTGTAGTGTAAGTATATATGTGTGTGTACATAAATAGGAAAAATTCTGAACTTCAGGGGTGTTCATCAAATATACATCTGAATAAAAAGGGACTATAGGTGTCCATTCCTTAACAATTGATATTAGTAAGTGACTGAGACAATAGGTCATTAAGTTGAATGACAGGTTTAGAAAGAAGTATACTTTTTATCAGGGACATTTTACCTGCTTCTCCATACCTTAAACAAAACTAACCCCTCCCAGAACTCAGGAAGGCATAACTTTCTTTAAGAAACACAATTGAATTAATCTCACATCTTCTGACTTTCTAGGTCCATTTCTTCTCATTTATTTTATGAAGATATTTAAGACTGTTATCCACAGACATGACCTTTCTCCACTGAGAAACCAAGCAAATGACCTACTTATTTCACTTTCAGCTATTCTAGAACTTGGCATTTGCCTCTGAACCTTTATCCTTACTTTT
This sequence comes from Bettongia penicillata ogilbyi, assembly GCA_023548195.1. NCBI lineage: Eukaryota > Metazoa > Chordata > Mammalia > Diprotodontia > Potoroidae > Bettongia > Bettongia penicillata. Next base: position 2,513,127 of record JAJHZJ010000049.1, on the reverse strand, counting down.
GATTTGGGTCATCAGTTTTTGTCAGTAGTTCTGGCTACCATCTGTTCATAACTGACAGTCTAATCTGCCTGACCACTTTGTTTCTCTCATTGTCAAGTACATTATGCTGGGAGTCAGAGCTTGAGTACCCTTGAGATATCCTCCCTTTGCAAAAGTTCAACTGTACTTGTCTGTCTAGACTATCAGGCTGCTTTTTCTTTCGCTACCACCGACAAGCCCATTTTATCATCCTTCTCTCTGGAGAGCTGGTCAATGAGATTTGTTAGGTCAGCCTTTAAAATTTGCATAGGTAAAGAGCCACAAGTGGTACTATTCATGTTACCCAAATTAAAATACTTTTAAAACTGCAATGGAAATTTTGTGCCAAAATTATCTGTATCTATGGGGAAAGAATTGATTGGACAAATTAATCTGTTAGATCTGTTAGTGCATCAATCAGAGATTTCAAGTGGCTGATAAACTGCAAACTTCAGTTCCCAGTGCAATCAGAACAGTCTGATATAATACTAAGCAGCACAACCAATATTAGCATCACTAACATTAACTGCATTAACCAGTAACAATGCTACTGCTGCCTTAAAACTGAAGGACACTTTAACTTATGAAAAAAAGATGACTGTAAAAGTTTAATAATTCATATCTGGGGATCATAAATTGATTTTTTTAAACGTCTGGCAGTCGAGCATACTCTAAAGGACAATACTACAAAATTATCCATCAATTTAAAGTTCTGGCATCTCTCCACTGGAAGTCAATATTAGATTAAAAACCATCAAAGAAGTCTTTTTTTTTTAATGACACTATATTTAACTAGGGTAATTTCCTTTCTGCTGATTCATGAATTAAGCTTTTCTGACCTTCGTTTAAAGTTTGGGATTATGTACCGGGGCAATTATTCTGCATATAAATGGATGACCTTTGCTTTCAAAATATGAATGGTTCAAGCCAAAATAGTAGAGTAGAGACACACTTGGCCAAGATCTCCCAACATTCCCTTCCAAGCATCTTTATAATAATGCCTCAAATCTAATTCTGTAATGACAAAGATAACAAAAGGTAAGAGTGAGACATTCGTCCAACCCAGAAAACATAGAAGATTGGAAAGAGAGATCTATGGCATGGGGGAAGAAACTGACCCACAGCCCATATGGATCAAGTATCAATGGTAACAGAAGGAGTAGTAGCTTCTGAAACTCTCAAGACAAAGATAGTAAGAGGACATAGTGACTGGTCAGAAAGAGATTGCAGAGTACCCCTGTGCTAATACTGGAACTAGGACCAGACACTGTTTGGCAGTTCCACTGCCTATACCCAATTCTAAGTCACAGTTGAAGGGCAGAGAGAAGTACTATCAGTCAAGAAATGAAACTCTGAGGAGCAGTAACACTTCTGGCTCCAAGGCATTGGAGATCCTATGGAATAGCATCATTTCCAGTCCTAAAGGAGGAGGAACCCTGAGGAACAGGGGATCAGGGATGTTTAAGGATCAGAATGCATACCAAGAGAACAATGACAATACTACTCACCAGATCACATCACGTTGAAAACACTAAAAAAAAATCCAAACCCCCAGAACCATCAGTGCAGAAAAACCTGAAACTTGAGACAAAGTCTTCCCCCTACTCCCCAACACTGGGAAGACAACTCAACATTACTATAAAGTTCCAAGTGAAGAAATAGGTTGATAAAATGATCAAATGACATCAACAAAATGACCATAAAAAAATCCTCTGGTGCCAGGGAAAAGCAAGACACAAATGGAAAAATGCAGAAATAATACAATACAGTCAAAATAACTAAAAGCAAAGCCTCCAAAGGCACAAAAAATGAATTGGTCACAGGCCCACTAAGAATTCCTGAAAGAACTAAAAAAAGTACTTCCAAAATCAATTAAGAATGCTAGAGGAAAACTTAGGTAAAGAAATGAAAGCAAAAGAAACCAAATTATGAAAAGACATAATAACAGCTTGATAATAAGAGGCATAAAAATACAGAATAACACCTTAAAAATTGAATTAGTCTAATGGCAAAAGGGATAACAAAAATTCACTGATTAAAATAATTCCAGAAAAATTGGAATTGGGCAAGTGGAAGCTAATACTTCTATGAGCCACCAAGAAACAATAAAATAAACTCAAAAGAATGAAAAAAGAGAAATGTGAAATATCTCACTGAAAAAAACTACTGATGGAAAATAGATCAAGAGCAGATAATTTAAAAATTATTGGACTGTTTGAAAACCAAGAAAAAAAGAGCCTAGACATAACATTTTAAGAAATTATCATCAATAAAACTGCACTGATATACTAGAACCAGAGGATAAAATAAAAATTGAATATTTATAGCCAAATTTCATAGTTCCCAGGTCAAAGAGAAAATACTTCAAGTAACAAGAAAGAATCAATTCAAATATTATGGCAGCGTAGTAAGGATCGCACAAGACTTAGCAGCTATCATGCTGAATGATCAGAGGGCTTGAAATGTGATATTCCAGAAGGCAAAAGAACTGGGACTATGACCAAAAATAACCCGCTCAGCAAAAGCAAGTATCATTTCTTCAAGGGAAAAAATGGATATTTAAATGGAAGACTTCCAAGCTTTCCTGATGAAAAGGCCAGAGCTGAAACAAAAATATGACTTTTCAACAGATCAAAGAGATAAGAAATTCAATGAGGCTTTTGGGGTAAGAAGTCAATATTTGACAAAAATAGCTGGGAAAACTGGGAAGAAATAGGAATAGACCAACATTTCATATCATATACCAAGAAAATGTCAAAGTGGATAAGTGATTAGACATACCATAATAAATTGGTGGAGCATGGAAAAATGTACCTATTAGAATTATGAATAATGAAAGATTTCATGTCAAACAAGAGATAGAGGAGGTTACAGGAAGTAAAATCAATCATTTTGATTACATGAAGTTAAGACAAAAAAAACTTCTGCACAAACAAAGCCAATGCAACCAAAATCAGAAAGAAAATGAGAACTAAGAAAAAACTTGAAGTTTATCTGCTAAAGACCTGTTGTTTTCAAATGGAAAACTGAGCCAGATTTAATGTGTGTATGTATGTACATGTATATATGTATACCAATTTCCCTGTTGATAAATGGTCAAAGGATATGAACAGGCAGTTTTTAGAAATCAAAATCAAAGCTATCAGTAGTCATGTGAAAAATGCTCTAAATCATTGTTGATTAGAGAAATGTTAATTAAAACAGCTCTGATACCACCTTACACTTATAATGTTGTCTAACGTGACACAAAAAGAAAATGACAAATGCTGGAGGGGATATGGAGAAATTGGGATAATGTTTGTATAGCTGTGAACCAATCCAAATATTCTGGAGAACAATTTAAAATTATGTCCAAAGGGCTGTAAAGTTATGCATACTCTTTGACCCAGTAATACTACTATTACGTTTATATCCCAAAATAATCATAGAAAATGGAAAAGGATCTATTTGTATAAATATGTTTATAGTAGCTCTTTTTGTAATGCAAAGAACTGGAAACTAGGGGATGTCCATCAACTGGGGAATGACTGAACAAGTTGTGATATATGATTGTGGTGGAATACTATTCTGCTATAAGAAATGATGAGTAGGACGTTTTCAGAAAAAACTGGAAAGTCTTATATGAACTTATATGCAAAGTGAAGTGAGCAGAACCAGGAGAATGTTGAACATAGTAACAGCAGTATTGTAAGAATGATCAACTGGGAAAGACTTAGCTACTCTGAATAAGGCAATGATCAAAGACAACTCCAAAGGACCCACGGTGAAAAATGCTATTTACCTCCGGTGAGAGAAGTGACGAACTCTGAATGCAGATTGAGGCATACTTTTTTAAACTTTATTTTTTTTTACATTTTCTTTTGCAACATGGCCAATATGAAAATATGTTTTGCTTGATATCCCATGTATAATCAAAATTAAATTTGCTTCCTCAAGAGCAGATGTGCAGCTACAGGGAGGGAGAGAATTTGGAACTCAAAAAAGTTTTTTAAAATGACTTGAATAACATGTATAGGAAAATATCTAACAAAATAAAGTACTTTTTAAAAATCATGAAAGTTTGTGATACCTGAAATATGTTTTCCTAGGTAACTGAAGCTATTAGCTCAGTCATATTGGGTTTCATTGCACCGAGTAGGTGCTGACTAGAATACTTTTCCACACAATCTGAAGGTAGGAAATGACCCCTGTGTCTGAACCAATACCAGGAATTTTTCGTGCATAAGGTATACGCCATAATTTAAACCCAAAACAACATAAGGTAACTCCCATAGGGTGGAGGGAAGAGAACAGAAATGATAGGAAAACAGCAAAAATCTACTATTGAGAAGACTGAAATATACAAAGAATAGATTGGATCAGAGAAGACTTTCTTGAAAGTTACCTATTTTAATTAACTGCTTTTGTTGACTAGGTGTTTGTGGTATTTTTCACAGTATGAAGTACTATATAGACTAGTTTGGCTTCTAAATTTAGCATCAAAGCCCCTTTCAATCTAACACAGTGACAGATCTATTTAGTATTATCATGAAATGTATCAGTAAAAGATCTTGGGTGTCATTCACAGTAACAGCATCCATAAAACCCCAAAGCTTAAACGTGTAAAAATAAAAGCAAAACTGGAGCGCTTTATAGAGAAAAGGAGGATCTGCCTGAAACCTATTTTCCTGGGCTCAACAGCCATTCACAATAGATGCAGCAGTACTTTGTGGTTCTGGGGAACCCAAGGACATGGTGCTAGTAAAAAATTACCAGGAGTAACTTGCTAAGTATATAGGGATAGAGCACTATGGTCTCGATGCCAACAATGGTATTTGAAAATTTTGGAAATAAGGATTACTTGCTAAAAATGCAAGGGGAAAGTCTCAGATTTTTCATTCCTCTCCTCACACTCCTTGTTTTATCCACTGACTACTAATATTGGCAATTTTCCACAAGCCACAGGGATTTTCTGCCAGCCAGTCAGACAATAGATCTTTGGTTGAAACATTTCATTGATTAATAAGCAAGATTAGCCTTAGATAGCATTATGAAATAGGTGAAGATGATCTTCCCCTAGTAATCTACCTTCTATTAGTCAGTTGCTCTCAAACTTTCTCTCTCATTTCTCCTATCAAGTTTTAGAAAGGTAAAGTTGAAAGATTATTGGAACTTGATTTGGAAGACAACATTTAATTGAGTTCCCACTCTGCTACTTTCTACCTAGGTGGATTTAGACAAATCCTATCAAGTCTCAGGGCCTCTTTTTCTTCATCCCCTAAAATGAGGGATTTGGCCAAGATGTTCTCAAAATGCCATTCTGGCTTTAAATTTCATTAACTGCTCATATATTTCATTCATGCTAAGGTGTAAATGGTTGGTGGCTTTAACTGCTTTTTCTCTCAGGGATATTGACACTTAAAAGGCATAAAATCTTTGAGAGAAGGGCTAAAGCTCTAATTGTATAATTAGAGCCATCAGCTAAGTGCTGGAGAAAGGATTTTGAGTTTAGGAGCTTTCCCTCAATACCTACGATCAAATCCGCACTTCTTGGCACAAAGTTGGGCATGCAAGTCTTGTCAATGGTTCTTTATTGTCTTAATTTTATGAAGTACTGTCATTGAGTAAGATTACAGGTTTAGAGTTGGAAAGGGACTTTGAGGCCAGTGAATTCAAACCCTTCATTATATACATAAGGAAACTGAGTTATATGAATGAATTATACAAGATCAAATAGCCAGTATATGTTTGAGTCAGGTTTTGAACCCAGCGTCCTCCTTGGCTCCAAGTCCAGCACTATTTACTAGTCAAATAACTGCCCTGACTTCAAAGATCTGATAGTATAAGAATCCCCACCATAAATTACCCTTATCTATTAATATAACAATAAATTCAATCCTAAGCCTTCCTTTTTCTAAGCTAAAGAAAATGTTCTTAGAATGAATCCTGGTTGATGATCAGTTCTACCATTGATGTAGAAGGCACTATAGTTTCCTGCATTGAAATTTAACTTGTCAAATAATGAGAAAAATCAGCCAATGTAGTCTGGCTGTCATTATGAACACAATTCAACCAGTCTGACCTTTATTTCTTCTTCCACTTCAACCAGGTCACTGTCAGTAAAGAATATAAATCAGTCACAAGCCTCCTCTGGTGTAGAGTTATTTGAATATACGGTATTAGCAACAAATCAGAGGAGTAAAGGTATTAAACATTTGCCTGAAATTTCCCTTTTATCAAAAGCAGCTGGGACCATATCCAAATCTTAGGTATACAGACAGGGCTAAATAAGAGTTGTCAAACTCCCTAGCATTGTACATAGAAAGAACTATGTAACTGTAACAATACTGACTTAAAATAGTACATCTCAGTAGGTACTGTCCTTGTTCTCTCTTAAAAGTCATTGCACTCTAAGAGCCTTTACCAGACTTCTTACCTCTGCTACAAAAATCAATTGGTAAAGTGATTTTTCTTTAATTTTCAAGTGCTACAAAAATTTTTTACATTCCTAGGACTGCTTGCTTTGGACACTTCTAGGCGAGTGTTCTCCAATATGAAGTCAAGATAGCAACACGGTTCTTTACATTTTTTGCTGCAACAGGTAAATTTCTATCAAAACTTTTTGTACCTATTCAGTAGTTATGGCTAGAAATGAAAAAAAAAAACCAGAAGCATTTAATAACCAAGTTCCAGTAGCTTTCAATTTGCAAAAGAGCACCTATAAATTTAACATGAAAATAGATAATTAAAATGAATATGAAGGATGATGTAAAACAGACACATAAATATAAAAAAGAGACAGATGAAAAGGTTTATGTGTGTAAATGAATTTTTGACTCAACAATCAATTTGTATGTTTAAAATGGGTACCATTAGCATTTTTTAATCATTGCAATGCTCAGATCCTACTCATTATAAATAAATTATTGGCAACTAGGTACACGGTGGATAGAGCTCCAGGCTTGGAGTCAAGAAGAATGGAGCTCAGATCTGTCCTCAGCTACTAGCTGTGTGAGCCAGAAAAAGTGACAACCTCAGTTTGCCTCAGTTTCTGATCTGCAAGATGGGGATAATAATAGTACTGACGTCCAAGGGTTGTTGTATCTTGAAATGAGATAACAATTTTAAAACAGTGGGCACAATGACTGGCACATAATAATCATTATACAAATATAAGCATTCTAATTAAATTTAGAAATGACTGAACCATAGAGCTAGAAAAGACCTTTTAATAGTAATAATATATCACACCTTTATAACACTTTATCATTTATACAATACTTTGCCTTGTAAGATAGACAGAGTACTGCAAATATTTGTACATAAGCAAAAAAAAAAGCTCACAGAGCTTAAATGTCCTGTTTCTGGTAACATAAAAGTTTTCTAGGAAGTTTCTGAGTTGAGATGTTGAAGATAAGTTTCCTAACTCCATGTTCACATTATCGTTTACTAAGTTCAGAAAATGTTCTGGAGGCAAGTGAATGTCTTAACTTTTTCAGGACAAATAATGCTCCTCTTGAAGATTTTTCCACAGTGAAAATTCTATGACTTCCTCATCAAGAGCACTTCAATATTTTGTCAACCCTACAGTGAAGATATTCTTCCTAATATCCAGACATTTCTCTCATTTTAAATGAATTGCATTTCTTCCTTTTTGGTTTTCCATGAAAATGAATAACTGATCATCTCTATTATTTAAAGTATAAAAAAATTCATACACTTTCAAGTACTCTATGTGTAAATTTCATTTTATCTTACCTCTGAGCCAGCAGTCAGCAGTTATTAAAGTATTGCCTAAGGACCTCTGGTCAGCTAGATGGCACAGAGGATAGAATGCCAGGCCTGACGTCAGGAAGACTCATATTCCTGAGTTCAAATACCGCCTCAGACACTTACTAGCTGTGTGACTCTAGGGAAGTCACTTAACATTGTTTGCCTCAATTTCCTCATCAGTAAAATGAGCTAGAGAAGTAAATGGAAAACTATCCCATTATCTTCACCAAGAAACCCTCCCCCACAAAAATTCATCATGAAGAGTCAGACACAACTGAACAATGAAAAATTAGATACTTTGGACTTCCCAAGTCTCTTTTGGGGGCTCCACTATATCAAAACTACTTTCATGATGATAATATGTTTTAATTCAAATATGGCAAATATCTATAGATACAGTCTATAGAAGTAAAAGTTCTTTGAAGGGTGCTCATTTTTTTTTAAATTTTAAATAAAAAAAAAGGAGTTCTGAGTTCAAAAGCTTAAGAAATTTTGTTCTAGATTATCAATTCTTTTTGCCTCTCCTCACAGGATCAGTTATTTTTTTAAATCTCTGAATTCTCTGTGATTTCCCCAGATTTTTTGCAAAATTGAATCAATACTCCAATAAATGGAAGATAAAATACTCCAATAAATGGAAGATAAAATGAGCATTACTTTTTAGGTTTGGCATGTCGCATGCTTCAGAATATATTATGTATTACATTAACTCTAATATTGGCTTTCTCATTTCTTAATTCAGCACATAGCTGACCACATGCCTTGGACTCTCTCTTCTGTACTTACATCCAGTCTTTATGTCTTCTGTATTTGTAGTTTTTGTCTGTTGGACTCTAAATATATCATTATAAAATTGCCTCTAGTGAAATTCATCTTGTTTCAGTAGAAGTACTCTTCCAATTTGTCCCAGGTTATCTTAAATCGTATTCTTTTCTTCCAGAATACTAGTAGCCATTTATAATTTATTATTTGAAAGTCTGATTGCCATATTCTCAGTCCATTTATCTAAGACATGAATAAAGATAGTATAAAAAATGGGCCAGAACTAAATGTAATGGGATACTTTCAAGGCTACAGTGAAGACATTGATAACTAACTACATTATGGGTTTAGCCTTCAAGTCAGATAATCTATGTGTCAGAGGTCAATAACATGCATCTGTTGTTTGTCAAATATATATGTCACTTCCTTCTTATCGCTATATCTGATATTCTGTCATGGAAGGAAATTAAATTTGTCTAGCATTTGTTCTTCTGAGCAAAGTCCAAAAATTCTATTGGGTTTTATTCTTCCATTTTTCTAAAGCCATGTGTGCTCATCCTGAACTTCCTAAGCAGAGTAGAACAAGGATATTTTGAACCAACAAAATGGGTTGAACATAGCCTCTTTGTCCCAAAGTATAACTATGATCATCAAAGAAAAAGGTCAAGGTCATTAAAACTTGACCTTCTACTTCATATTATCAGACATAGAGGTTAAAAGATAGATGAAAGTAGATAAAAGAAAATTCAGACTCACAAATTCATGGGTTAAGCTTTGACTGTCTATGGCATCCTCATCAATTCTATTTGTAATAGTAAAAAAAAAAGCTTTATTTCTAATTAAGATATCATACAAAAAATGTTCTTCAAGAATTTTGGTATGACTGAACCTTATCTAAAACAAACACAAAAACTAAATGAAAGCATTATTCTTTTAGCTTATTTATGCCCTAAGGATTTGGTGATGTTTATTTCTTGAATTTTAATCCCTCCTATTTCTGCATTACACTAAATGATAACACCATTCCTTGAGACAGTTTGTGGCCTAAGCAAAAAACACAAAGTAGTTAAAAATAAATAGCAATTTAATTTAGAGTTTTTTGGTTTGGGATTTCCCACCCCTGAAAATAATGTGGCATAATGGAAAGATCACTAGATTTCAAATTACCTGGATTTGAGTACTAGCCTTGCTATCTGATTATTATATACAAATGATGTATCCATTTAGGGAAATTGTGGTTCAGAGAGGTCATCTGTAAAGTGAGAGTTGGACTAAGTTCCCTTATAGCACTAGATATTATAAAAAATAATTGACTTCCACATCATGAACTGTTATGAGAGTAAGCCAAAAGAAAGAAAAAAGTGAAGGAGAGGAAAAGAGAAATAGGAGAATAGAGGAAGTTAAAATGAGTAAGAGAGAAGGAAAAACAAATAGACAGAATGTGAGTCAGAGAGTTACATGAAGAGGGAAAGAACTGGGTTGGCCAAAATAAAGAAAGAGGAGCTATAAAAGCAAGTTTCATTTGATGCTATGGTTAATATAAGGGGGGGAAAACCTCTTTTGGCTTATAACTTGTTTATTTGGATTTTGTGTTTCATAGTGAGTTACTAGTGCTCTTACTTGGGTTTGCTTTTCATTGACCTTTTTTTTGAAATGTTAAATTTATTGGATTAACTCACTTAAAGCTTTACAATTGTTCTTGTCCTTCAGCATTTAGAATCTCTCTTCTGAATGGGGTATCCAGGGAAATAAGAAGGTAGGAATTATTCCCTAGGTGGAACATGGAGGTGATCAGATCACAAGATTCATGACTTGATGAAATCTAATGGTGGGCTAAGGCAAGAGTGGGAGTCTTCCATTTCTGGGTATAATTTATCTAACCTTTTTTTTTTGTATTCATTTGTATTGATATCTATATAACTAGATTATCTCCCGGTATTATTCCTCATTATCTTCCAGATAGCCATCCCATATAATAAACAACATTTTAAAGGAAAAATCAAGAGGGAAAAAAAAATCAGCAAAACCAATCAATATATCAAAAAAAGTGTGAAAATACATTCAGTGTATCACATCTGTGAACCTTCCATCTCTTTGAAGATTTTTCTTACTAAAAGAGCTGTGAAAAACCAGGAGTTTTTAAAAATCATATCACATTTCTTATTTTCTCAATTTATCCAAAAAAATCTCATTCTAAGTGATGCTTATATAATTTGATAAACTAATAATATTTCTAATTACCATCAGTTCTTGAATATTGAAGATTAATTCAAGCAAAATTCAACTTTTGGGAAAAAACAAGCAAAATTATTGTGTTGCTCTTTTTTTCCAGCCCTTGGGTTCATAATTATCTGACCGAGCAGCAACGAAGTCTAGCGTCATTGATAATTAAAAGGTTATAGCAATCTGTGGGCCACTTTTGCTCAGATAAGCTTTTGCTTTGATTCTTTGCCTGCTGAATCATAGGGGAAAGGCTATAATTTTAATAAAGTATCCTCTTGTTTTAAAGTAGAAAATACCACTTTATAGCCCCTCCATGGAATAGCAGTCATACGTACCATGACCTTTGTAGAATGACTTCATCAAGCTCATAAATCACCAGTTAAACTGAGCTCTTTACAATTTGGTGAAAAAGACATTTTTCCTTTCAAATAGGCAAGCCATTGGAATTGTAATAACAACTGAACTGCATAGCCCCAAAGTGTGTATTGGCCAAATTATTCCCCTGAGAAGCTTGAGGTGTATGTCAATTTTATATTAATACTGGAGAATTAATTGTGGGACTATAAACTAGATTTACTTGAGTTCTCTTTGAAATTATTATATGCTTTCTTTCCGTGCAACAAAGATCTATTTGTTTTATTTTTTATTAATGACAATCAGTTAATATTTTCTTTTCTAATACTGTGATTTCCTATTAGTGCATCACAGAATTATAGAATTTTAAAGTTAGAAAGGAAGTCACTAATGATCTAGTTACTTCAACAACAAACAGAATCCCAGTTATAATACATTGGTAAAGCAATCATACAGCCTCTACTTGAAGACTTACAACTTTCAATGCACTACTTCTTTGCTCCTACACATACTCAAATAGCTCACAAATCTGTCATTTTATCCTTTCTTTAGGAGAGAGGAGGATTGCACCTGTGACTTCATTAGTCTTAGTAGATTCTAGAGAGAACCTTCTATTACTAAAAGAGATAAACATCTACTCTGCAACTTATAACTTTAATCTATTTATAAATAGTATCCCAGACTGAAGATTCCAGTATGCATTAAAGGAGAGAACTGAATTCAAGTATTCCTGATTCTGTGGTTATCTACAGTATTTATCCATTATGCCATGCTGCCCTTCACTACCCTCAGCTTCTAAGTAGACAGTTTCATGGCTGACTTTCTTTGTTTAAAGAAATGCATCATTTAGTTATTGATTCTATGGCTATAAGAACATCTCCAAACACACTCAGGCTTAGGAGGTTAAACATACTGGCAATATCTGAAGACCTTCTGATTTAGTATGACCTGCTGAAACTTGCCAGTCTGTAACATGATTTCTGATAACTTAACATACTTCAAACAACAATACAGTACCATATAGGACTTCAAGGGAAGCATTATATTACAGAAGCTGCACGTTAAATGAGTGTGGCCAATTCAAGTTAATAAACTCCACAGAAAGAGTTCTAAATCAGAAGTCCATGTGTCCCTGAATGGTTGGTGGATGGATTTCAGCATATACATGAATCTGGATTGGAAAAAAATTCTTTATTTTCACTAATCTTCTGTTATTATTGTAGGAAACAAAGCATTCTGCAAAGGAGTCCATATGCTTTATCAGACTGTGAAAGAGGGTCGATGACACAATAAAAATTAAAAATACATAGAGTAAAACCTTTGGTGGCTCCTTCTGTCTATTTTTGTATACTATTTTGCAGTATTTGTTAGGTGGTTTTCCATTATTGTGAAACAAGCCATAGGTTATATAATTATAGCTAGAAAATTGAAAGGGATCTCAAAAGTTATTTAATGTAAACCTCTAATTTTAAAACTGAAGAAACTACAGCCCAGAGAGAATAACTAACTTGTCAAAATCATACAAGTCATAAGTTGCAGAAATGCTATTCAAACCTAGTTGTCTGATTGAAAATCAGGTGTTTTTAGTCTGTTCATTTTCCCACTATACCACAATGTTAGAGGATTTGACTATGTTAGCCTTGTAATTTTATCACTTTAACAAAAGAAAGTAGGAGGAAATTTGGCTTATTTTCCAATGATCTTATTTTATAAGATCTTACATATATCTTATATGTTTAAGTTTAAAATACTTCAGGCTACTTTTAGTGACCAGATTTCAAGGGAAATTTTTGGTGATTTTAAAAAGAAAGAAAACTACAAGAGTGATTCTCCCGCCATCAGCAGACATGATTTCAGATATAAAAAGAGGGATCCATTCAGCATAAGGGGGAATATTCCAAAGTGTTCTACCTAGGCAACTTATTTGCATCTTTATGAAATTTTCCAGTTAATTTCTCACACTTTGGACTTTATTAGAAAAGTGATTATTGGAACAAATTATTTGGAACAAATTATTTTCAGTAATACACTTCAAAAAAAACTTTAGATAAAAAACTCTGTAAAAATTGGAAGAAGGAAAAAGAATAAAATGACTCCGATACAACAATGTAGAAAAAATACAGATACAAACACAGATCAGGTAAATTAAAGTATAACCATTCATTTTACAACAATATTCTATAGAAGATTATTTTAGTAAGAATATTTAAGGATGAACTTTCCAATGGACTACCACACCATGACTGAGAAAACTCATTAATGAAGTGCAGATGAGGAAATCTGAAAGCTAAATGGTAAATGTCATTATTGGGGGTGGAGACAAGATGGCAGAGTAAAAGTAGGCACTTCCTGGGCTTTAGCCTAAAGCCCTCCAAATACCTGTAAAAAAGGACTCTGAATAAATTCTAGAGCTACAAAACCCACAAAATGACAGAGTGAAACAAATCCCCAGTCCAAAACAACCTGGAAAGTTGACAGGAAGGGTCTATTGCACTGGGCAAGGAGCAAAGCACAGTTTGGCTTGGGCTGCACTGTCACAGATGGACCAAATCAGGCCTCAGGGTACAGAACCACTGGCAGTTCTGGCAGTCTCCAGATTTCTCAACCCACAAACACCAAAAAGGTCAGTAAGAAATCTCTGTGGGACTTGGGTGAAAGAGCAGCAAACTCTCTGGCCAGGTCCAGTCTCAATCTCAACCCCAGGGCAGTGAGGGTGGTGGCCCCTGCAGCAGTAGAAGCGGTGGAGGCTGCTTAGGGAGTTCTGAGCCGACAGATGGTGGGGGACCCACAGGCTGATACAAAATCTCTGAAGCCTGGGACAGTACAGCCACCATACCACCACCCTTGCTAGAAGCATAGTGTTACCTTGACAGAGTGAGAAAGTCAAGTATTTGACTGGGAAAATCAGTAACATCATAAAAGGACTCAGACTATCAAATCTTACTTTGGTGATAAAGGAGATCAAAACACACAACCAGAAGAAGACAAAGAAAGTCAAAGCTCCTACATCAAAAGCCTCCCAGAAAAAAAAAATGAATTGGTCGAAGGCCATGGAAGAGCTCAAAAATGATTTTGAAAATCAAGTCAGAGAAGTACAGGAAAAACTGGGAAGAGAAATGAGAGTCAAGCAAGAAAATCATGAAAATTGAGTCAAAAACTTCAGGACCTCCCTGCCAAAAATGAAGAAAATGAAACCTTAAAAAATAGGCTAACCCAAATGACAAAAGAAGTCCAAAAAGCCAATGAGGAGAAGAATGCCTTAAATTGGCCAAATGGAAAAGTAGATCTAAAAGTTCATTGAAGAAAATAATTCCTTCAGAATTAGAATGGAGCAAATAGAATCTAATTACATCATAAGAAATCAAGAAATTATAAAACAGAAACAAAAGAATGGAAAAATAGAAGAGAATGTGAAATATCTTATTAGAAAAAACAACTGACCTGGAAAATAGATCCAGGAGAGATAATTTTAAAATTTTTGAACCACCTGAAATCCATGATCAAAAAAAAAAAAGAGCCTAGACATCATATTTCAAGAAATTATCAAAGAAAACTGCCCTGACATTCTAAAATCAGAGGGTAAAACAGAAATGGAAAAGAAGCTATGGATCGCCTCCTGAAAGGGATCCTAAAAGTAAAAATCCTGGGAATATCATAGTCAAATTCCAGAGTTCCCAATTCAAGGAGAAAATATTGCAAGCAGCCAAGAAAGAAATAATTCAAGTACTGTGAAAATACAATCAAGATAACACATGATCTAGCAGCTCCTACATTAAGGGATTGTAGGATTTGGAATATAACATTCTGGAGGCTAGAGGAGCTAGGATTAAAACAAAGAATCACCAACCTAGAAAAACTGAGTATCATTCCAGGGGAGAAACTGGAATTTCAGTGAAATAGAGGACTTTTCAGCATTCTTGATGAAAATACCAGAGCTGAATAGAAAATCTGACTTTCAAATACATGAATCAAAAGAGTCATGAAAAGCTAAACAGGAAAGAGAAATCATAAGAGACTCACTAAAGCTGAACTGTTTACATTCTTACATGGAAAGAGATTTGTAATGCATGAGACCTTTCTCAGTATTAGGGTATTGGTGGAGATAGACAGACCGACAGACAGGTAGATAGATAGATGGCACAGGGTCAGTTGAATATGAAAGGAGGATACCAAAAAAAATAAAGTTAAAGGGTAAGAGAGGAATATATTGGGAGAAGGGGAAGGGGAGAGATAGAATGGGGTAAATTATCTCACTCAAAAGAGTCAAGGAAAACGTTTCACAGTGGAGGGGAAGAAGGGAGAGGTGAAAAGGAATGAGTGAGCTTTACTCTCATCAGATTTGGCTTAAGGAGGGAATAATAAACACACTCAACTGGGTATCTTGCCCTACAGGAAAGTAGCAGGGAAGAGTATAAGAAGAGGGGATGATACAGGGCAGATTGGGGAAGGGGTAGTCAGAAGCAAACACTTTAGAAAACGGACATGGTCAAAAGAGAAAACAGAATAATTTAAATTGGGGGGGTGGGAAGGAAAATATAATTAGTCTTTAACAACATGACTATTATGGAAGTGCTTTACATGTATAATCTATATCAAATTGCTTGCCTTCTTAATGAGGGCGGGTAAGGAGGGAGGAAGGGAGAGAATGTGTAACTCAAAGTTTTAAAAACAAATATTAAAAAATTGTTTTTACATGCACCTGGGAAACAAGATATATAGACAATGGGGTATAGAAATCTGTCTTGCCCTTCAAGAAAGTGAGGGGAAGGGGATACAGGAGGAGTGATAAAAGGGAGAGCAAACTGGGGGAAGGGATAATCAGAACGCATGCCTTCTCAGGGTGGGGATGGGGGAAGGGAGAAATGGGGAGAAAATTTGAAACTCAAAATCTTATGGAATTAAATGTTTAAAATTAAAAACAAACAAATAAATAAATAATATCATTGTCTCAAAAATATCCCATGCAAAGAATATGTTCCAGCCTAAGGCAATCACTTCTGACTAAATGAAATCATAGGGGGAAAGGCACAAGCAAGGCCAACATTGACATGTGAATGAACCTGTAAAGTTATTTTTGAGAACTTTATATAAGGAAGAAAATCAAACAAGCAGGCTTACCTCAGCAGGCAAAAGTGTTCTCTTGATAACAGAACAAAAATTTTACAGTGGAAATGGGAAGAAGAAAATTTATGAGCTTGCTTTTCTCCATTATAACACATATAGAGCTATAGTCATTTCCTTGGGGTTGGCAGCCCTAGAAATCTTTACATAAAAAGATGTTTGGAGTCAGCTATCCAGGAAATGAAATACCTGACATTTTTCCTTAGGCCTTGGTTCTTTAATGATCTTCCAATTATCTGCAAAAGAGCAACTGCAATAAGAAAGATGTTCTCATGTAGTTTTACCACTTCTTTGACCCTGATACCTTCTTGCTAGAAGAAAGAGCTTTTCTTTTTTTTTTTTTGTAAAGTTCATGCATGCCAAGAAGAAGATGGGAGAGAGTCAAGTAATCCAAGTAAGCCCTGGCAATCCATAAATACATAATTAGCCTCTATAAGACTAAGAATAGGATATCTTTAATATTTTTCTTCAACCTGTTTGCTATTCAAACACTACCTTTGATCAACATATAAATTATAATATGGTTAATTCAAAGGCAACAGACTTCGGCATTAAACATCTTTCCTTATAAACACTGAGATTTGAAGTATTTTATTTCTTTAAATAAGAATACTTTATCATAGTAATTTTTGCTTCATACAACATCAAAAATTGAAAAAAGAGATTGGCAATTTTTTTGCTTTTTTCTATGTTAAAGATATGATATTTTTCACCCTCACATTCTATTCTAAATATTACCTTCATCGGTTTATTCTAAAACTAACTCACACCCTTCAGAAATGAACTGCTGTTAACGGTTGAGGTAAAATAGGTACACTAATGAATTTCTGGTGTTGTTATCTGGTTCAACCATTCTAGAAAACAACTGAAAACAAAGCCCAAACTAGAAAACCGTGCATAACTTTTGACCTGGTAATAGCACTACTAGGTCTGTTTCACAAAGGGATCAAAGAAAAATGAAAAGGACCCATATACACAAAAAATATTTATAGCAGCTCTTCTGTGGTGCCAAAGAATTAGAAATTGAAGTGATACTCATCAGTCAGAGAATGGATGAACAGGGTTTGGCAAAGGATGGTGATGGAATACTATTGTGCTATCAGAAATGATGAGGGGAATAGTTTCAGAAAAGAAACATGGAAAGACCTGTATGAACGATGCAAAGTAAAGTGAGCAGACTCAGGAGACCATTGTACATATTAACAACAATGTTAATATGATCAACTCTGAAAGACTTAGCTATTCTTAGAGACAATGATTCAAGACAATTCCAAAGGACTCATGATGACAAATATGATTCATCCAGAGGAAGAACTGATCTTGAATTCTGAGTGCAAATCATAGGTTTGTCACTTTATTTTTCTTTTGCAAGTGGCAAATATGAAAGCATGTTTTGCATGATTTCACATGAATAATTGATATCAAGGGCAGGAGGGAGGGAGAAAATTTGGAACTCAAAATTAAAAATTGATAATGAAATAAAGAAATGAAAACCAAAAAAGAGAGATATGAGATAGGAACATAGATTTTTCATTCTCTTCCTTTATATTTATCATAAAAGTATAAGAAGCTATAACATTTATCAAAGGCAAATTTAAATGAATTAATTCCGCTTTCTCCATAGAGAATTAAATCACAATGAGAACGTATTATTTTTACTCTTGAATAGAGAACCCACAACCTACCAGTGCTATGAGTAAATGTATAATTTATATTTCTGTCATAATGTGAACTAAATATTATTTTCAGCATTAAATATATACAAAAACATACAATAATCTGTGCTTCCTCTGTTCAATTTCAATTAAGACTGCCTATAGTGAAAGTATCTAGTTATGAAAGCTCCATTTTTTTACTTTAAAAAATTTGATATGATAATAAAATCTTCAAATACCCCTAAGGTTTCCCTTTCTTTCCAGATACACAATTTACTTTAAATGACTATTTTGTGCTAATATAGCCATTATTCTTAGCTGCCAATATTCTTAAATGATAAAATTAACATCTTTAGTAGACTAAGGAACCACTCAATAAGGAAAGGTACTTTAAAGTCTGATAAATCAAAGGACACAATTCATAAATTAAAGGTCAAGAGCAAGTCTCTTTCTTCTGCTCCTAATCCAAAGAGGTTACCCTTTGCTACTGTGCTGCATATGCAACTGTGAAGAGAAAACCTACAGACAAAATCTAGATATTACTGTAATAAAAAGCAGATGACTTCAGAAAAAAAAACTATATTATGCCCAGATTTTGTTAAATGTAGACATAACAAAGGAGAGCTTATAAAAATATTTGTCTTTTGGACTTTCAGGTTTCTAGGGAGTAAAATGACCCCCCAAAAGTCACACTGGATGTATAGATATGATTGGGGCCAATAATTGAATTTCTGAGAAAAACATGTAAGTTCAGTTTAAAACTCAGCATTCATAATGCAATACCATTTAAGTACGGCACCTGAACTTAAAAAAAAAAATGTGGTT
This sequence comes from Bettongia penicillata ogilbyi, assembly GCA_023548195.1. Lineage (NCBI taxonomy): Eukaryota > Metazoa > Chordata > Mammalia > Diprotodontia > Potoroidae > Bettongia > Bettongia penicillata. The sequence goes on along the minus strand of JAJHZJ010000049.1, from coordinate 2,494,417 downwards.
TCATGCTACTTATAGAATGTCATTTTCATAGAATCTATATTAGAAAACTGCATTGGGCAAAGCGACTATATTTTTGGTTACTTAGTTTTGTGTACAACTGGATTATGAGTTATTGTCCCACAGAATGAACATTGATGAAAGTCTTGAGATTTCCTTACAATTATGAGTAATACAGACAATGAACGTATATGGTGAGTACAAAATACCTTTTCAGCAGTCCCACATAGTTTCCTCTACCTTTATAGACTGTCCAAAGACTGGTCAATGAGGTGGTGCAGCAAATAGGGTGTCAGGCCTGGAGTCAAGAAGACTCATCTTTGTGAGTTCAAATCCTACCTCAGACACTTAGTAGCTGTATGATCCTGGGCAAGTCATGTAACCCTATTTGCCTCCTATTACTCCTCAGTAAAATGAGTTGAAGAAGGAAATAGCAAACCATTCCAGTGTCTATGCTAAGAAAATCCCAAATGGGGTCATAAAGCTATGGATGTGACTGAAGATGACTGGACTACAGTAGCAAGGAATATAATGGGCCATTTGTGTGAACTATATTTCCTGTTCATGTGTATCTTTATCACTGTTATTAATTTTTTCTGTATTGGAGGAAACAAAAAGCTGATCTATGTACCTCTAAAGTACATTAAACAACTTAGTTTGAGTGTATCCTACGTACCTCTGTGAAAGAGGATTCACATTGACAGACATAATAGACATGGGCTATGTTGAAGTTTCGTTTTAGAGATTTTCCTACAGAAATCCAGGTAGGGGTATTAACAAGCCAGAGAGAAACCAATTCTCATGCACAGGTGAGACACCTAGTCTGGATTTAGGGCTTTGGTTGCACTGAGGCTTTGCTGGAGGAAGTCCCCGAGTTGTGAAGTACAGGACCATGATGAACAGAATTTTATAATACCATTGTAAATCTTTTACTAAGGAAATTATATAAGTAGTCCAACATCTTAGAATGCAAGTGAACACATATATACAAAACTAATAGGCTTTTTTTGTTCTATTTTCTTATTTGTTTTTCATTCAAAAATTTAATTAGAAACTAAATCTTCTCTTGTATCCACTATCAGCAAGTTGTGTCATATTCACTGAGTTATACATGATGTAATATTTCATATGCACTGGCATAAAAATGGTATGAATCAACAAATGAGGATGTTAGCAAAGGAAAGTCAGGTAGGTGACAAGAGTCTAATGAAATGTGGTCATGGTTGTTGTACCTATCTGTATGATGAATTTCTTATCAGATAATGAAAATATCAGGATCTAAGCAAGAACTCATGTCTCCTTTAGGTTATTTTCTAGGGGAAGGAGGAAGATTTTTTTTTCACTCACAATCAGCTAGTTTACTATTTGCCCCCAGAGATAGACTTCTTATTTATTAACGCTTTTTGTAGTCTCAAATTCTGTACTTCGTATTATATACTATGGTGTTACTAGAGTTGTTTCTTCCTTTTCCTGTACCCTTTGACTTACAAATAATTAAAATCAATACATTAATATCAATTTAATATGGAAGATTATATATATATGTGTATACACACATATATATTCTCTCGACCTGTCCCCCCACAATAGTGTTTATACTCTGATTACCCCTTCCCCCAATCTGCTGTCCTTTCTATTATCCTCTCTCTCCTAGCCACTTCCCTGCTGCCTTCTTGAAGGGGAAGATAGATTTCCATATCGAATTGAATGTATGTTATTCCCTCCTTAAGCCAAATCAGACAGTAAGACTCATTTATTCTCCCTCATCTCCCCACTCTTCCCTTACATTGTAAAACCTCTTTCTTGCCTCTTTTGATTTACTACACTCTACCTCTCTCTTTCTCCCTCTCCCAGTACATTCTTCTCAACATTTAATTTTTTTTTAGGTATCTTTCTTTAATATTCAGCTCACCCTGTGCCCTCTGTGTTTCTCTCTATACATACACACATGCTGTCTGTCTATGCACAAACACACATACACATACACACATTCACATATAGATGTACACATACATACATATAATACACATATATACATATATGCACATATACACATATATGTGTGTAAATATATATGTGTGTATATATAATACAAATAACTATGATACAACAGAAAACATGACAAGCAAGAGAGAAAAGAATCAAGTCAAAGTGTATGGAGGAAATTTTAGTAGACATTAGCTGGGGGGATCATGGAAAACTTCACAGATAAGGAGGTATCTTAATAGACACCTGAAATAATGGAATGAAAGGAGTTCAACAGGTGTAGATTAAGAAATATGGAGTATAGCCAATTTAGATGTAACTGACTATTGTGAATAAGAATGAATCAGTCACACATCTGTTTGCCTGCTGGCAAGAGAATTGTGTATTTGCATCCCGCTACTAATTTCATTTACTTTTGCTACACTGAGTACACAAAAACCTTTGGTCATGTTGATCATGACACAATGTGGCAATTCCTCAAAGAGATGAGAGTACCACATCATCTTAATTGTCTCCTGAGAAACTTGTATGTGGGCCAAGAAGCAACAGTGAGGATTGAATATGGGTCAACAACATTAAGATTGGGAAAGGAGTATAACAAGACTGTATATTGTCACAAATTTTTAATTTATATGTAGACTGGTTGAATCAAGGTTGCTGAGACATCAACAGTCTCAGATATGAAGACAATACCACTCTGATGGCAGAAAAGTGAAGAAGAATTAAGAAGCCTCTTGATAAAGTCAAAAAGGAAAGTGCAGAAGTTAGTTTGAAGCTTAGCATAAAAAACAAATAAGATCTTGGCACCTGGTCCCATCACTTCTGGCAAACAGAGGAAGAAGAAATAGAAGCAGTGCCAGATTTTATATTTGGGGGTTCAAAGATCATTGCAGATGATTACTGCAGTCATGAAATTGAAAAGTGCTTGCTGCTTGGAAGAAAAGCTATGGCAAATCTGGACAGCATAACTAAAAGGCAGAGATATCACCTTCCTGACAAAGGTCAGCATGATCAAAGCTTACTTTTTTTCCTCCAGTAACAATGGATGGCTATGAAAGTTGGACTATAAGGAAAACACAGTGCCACAGAATTGATGCTTTCAAATTGTGGTATAGGAGAAGACTTTTGTGAGTCCACTGGACAGCAAGTAGACCAAATTAGTCAGTACTTAAGCTAATTTAGACTATTTACTGGAAGGTCAAATATTAAAGCTGAAGCTTAAATTCTCTGACCACTTAACGAAAAGATGAAACTCGTTGGAAAAGACCCTGATATTGGGAAAGATTGAAGGTAATAGGAGAAGGAGACAGCAGAGGATGAGACGCATAGATAGTATCATGGAAACAATGAACATAAACTTGGACAGACTTTGGGAGATGATGGAGGATAGAAAGACCTGGTATGCTTTTGTTCATAACGCTGCAAAAAGTCAGACACAACCGAACAACAAGACTAGTTTCAAACTAATTTGTGAGTTATCATTCACATTCATTTTCTCCTTGACTTCTTATAAAGTTTCTTTTTTCCACCATTAAATATGCAAATTTTGTGCATCTGAAATGTTTTTGTTTCCTAAAGCTTTAACCTTTTATCTTGTGACAAGTAAAACAAATTACTTCAAGTTGAATGTCAGTTTTTCTCCTTTAAAGGTCCCATTAAAATTACTATAACTACAATCTTGTAATTATAAAAAGCTATTTGAAATGATTTTAGTGTTTCCATTTTTAAGGCACCAATTCAAATGAATTGTGAAGTACCATTTTTAAAATGAATAATCAACATTTAGCACCTATTGTCTAAGAGGAACTAGACCAGGAAGTATGGATATGGATAAATTAGAGACAATTCCTCTGGGAGAAGACACTATGAACACATTTAAGTACATACAAAATATCTATAATGTAGTTTTGGTTGAGGGCACTAGAAGTCAAGAAAATCAGGAAAGACTTCCTGTAGAATGAGATATTTGAACTGAGCTTCAGGGATACTAGAGTTTTAAAGAGACAGAGAGGAGGAGACAGTTCCCGACAAAGGGACAGTCCACGTAAGCAAACAGAAATGGTAGATGGAAATGTCATATGTGAGAATTTCAGTTTATGCTGAAATATAGAATGCATAAAGGGAAGAATTAGGAAAAAGAAACTTGGCAAAGATAGGTTGAGGAGTAATCATAAAAAATACTAAAAAGAATTTAAGTTTTTAAGTTCAAAAATTAATAAAATATATTTGGAATTACAACTTTTTTTAAAATACTAGTTTATGGCCTGTTTCTTAGGAAAATCCATCATTTCACCATCTTACAAAATCTGTAAGCTAGTTCAAAATAAACAGTAAGTATAATGATAAATCCTATGACTTCTGATTCTGACCACTTGGATGGACAATTATATTAACTGTAATTTCAATGAAACTACTATCTAACAAATTAGTTATTCATTACTCTTGAAAAGCAATGTGCTGAGATAATGATTTTAAAACAAAGTTTTGTCTGTTTGTTTTTTTTTAAATCAGATAGGTAGAAATGAATGTGAAATATTTTCATTTCAACTGCAGTTCAGAAATTACACCAGGGCTGCCAATCAAACCATAATAGTTAGGGGATTTTTCTGAGGAGTAGGAAATCCTATCAACAGCCTCACAAGTGAAAAGTAATTGAATTAACAGCAAAATGCTAATGTTATCTTTTTTCCATGTGCTGTGAAAAGAAACAGCATTACACATCTTAAGAACTCTAAAATGTTTAAGACAGACCCGATTAGAGGTCACAATTCCAGGCTGATGCTTCATTTTCTAGGATATGAAAGACAAAAATATTACTTTTAGTTGCATTTTAAAAAGAATCTCCTCAAATAAAATTCACACTTTAAGTTAAAAGTATATAATTTTCATTTGTACACCAACCTGATTATGCACAGTATGAACAATAAATAATGAAAAATGCAGGAATTGTATACTTATATTTGACTTATAAATAATAGTATTATAGATCCTTTAAAACACACCACAAAATCTACACATGTACAATTAGATCAGGCCTGCTGACAGCACTTATATCTGAAAATCTGGATAATTCAGAGAGAGGTAGAAGTCCTCTTCCACTGAAGGAAAGAGTAGTAAATCATGGACAAGACTGCACAAATAATCACAAATTCAGAACTGGATAAAAAACTTCAGAAGTCATCTTCCCTGACTTCCTCATTTTAGAGATGAGGAAACTGAATCCCAAGAAGGTTAATGACTTGCCCAGTATCACAAAGAGAGGTAGCATAAGCAGTATGAGCTAAATTTTAATGGATTCTCTGATTCCATTGGCAGGTTTTTGCACAGCATCACTATGATTACTGTGGAATTGTTTCAACATAGATAAAATTCCACAGTGATAAGCATTTTGTTGTGATAGGAGAAACAAAGGATTGTAGCACAAATAATTTGAATGACTCTAGGCAGTTAGGACCTGGATAAAACAGGTTACACCACCTTTAGGGCATATGTCTTTTTATTTTTCTAAGCCAAATATATTGATAAACGTATACTTGATAAAAAAGAATCTACCTGCTGTAATTTTTAATGTTTCATATCAGTGAAGAAAAGTACTCCAATATTACACTATACATACTACAGAACAAATTGAAAACCAAAACACATTAAAGGAAAAAAGTATTTAAACACATGAATACATTTTTTGTACTCTAATTTTATTAAGTTATCATTATATCATCAATCAAAAACAGAAATAATACCATTACATTTAGTTGGAAATTATGATACTAAGTGGATTCTCTGTATGTATATGTAGATATTCATACAACAAGAACACATACATGCACACATACACCCACTCTATCTTCTATCTGTGGCTCTGCTTGATTTGACTCCATGGAACATCAAACCTTCTTCAATAAAGGCTGATCATTTGAAATCTCATCTCTCTGAAGATTCACTTAGCTTTCGATACTCAATGCCTTTTCAGCTCCCTCAGTTGTTTTGCCCCTCTGATCACAGGGGCAGAGGGCAGACCAATAAGCTTCTCCAAAAGCCTTCCCTTATAGAAGGCTCAGAACTTCCTGTTAACTCTCCACTTTCCATCAGCCTTCGTTTTGGTTTTGACTTCAAGAAACCTCATACCCCTTTGCCAGGTAACCCCAGATGCTCCACCTTCCCTACTTTCACCTTCCTTTTGTGGATTGTTTTCCCTCATTAGATTGTAGCAACCTCCTTACTAGAAGGGACAGCTCAGTGTTTGGGAGGCTACAAAAAAAAGTTTGGGAGAGAAGAGGTATTTTAGACTGACTACCAAACTGAAGATCTACAGAGCTGTTGTGCTGACCTCATTGTCCTATGTCTGTGAAACATGGGCAGTCTACCACTACCATGCCAGGAAACAGAATCTCTTCTGTCTGAATGGTCTTAGGAAGATTCTGAGGATCACCTAGCAGAATAAGGTACCAGACACAAAGATCATTACTCGAACTAAACTGCCATGCATTCAAACTATGCTTCAGAGAGTGCAACTCTGAAGGGCTAGCCACATCATTCGAATGAAAAATGTATGCCTGGCAAAAACACATGGGGCAGGCAGTCACATGGTGGTCCAAAGAAGCGATACAAGGACACTCTCAAGAACTTTGGATTTGATTGTGCAGCATGGGAGAGGCTGGCACAGAACCACTCAGCATGATGTACCCACATCAGAAAAAGTGCTGTGCCTATGAGCAAAGCAGAATTGGAACAGTACAAAGGAAACATAGGATGCACAAATTTGGAGTAACCACCCAAATGTTCACACGGACTAGCTGTGCCAAATCTGTGGTCCAAGGTCATATCGATCTGATTAGCCACAGTCGGACACACTGAAACTTCACTTTATCATGGTGATGTCATTTTGGTTTTCTTTAAGAATGAAGGACAGCAACCAACCAACATGTACATTATTCAATATAAACATATATGATATATTGCATATATTTTGTGAATAAACAAAACTGATACACATCGGAAGACCTAGGGCCTGAGGAAGAGAAGAATTATTGGAGAAAATGACCATGCCCTACAAAAATCTGAAGTGTTACCATTTCAAAAAAGGGATATTAGACTTAATTCAGCTAGAAGGTAGAAATAGATCCAATGGCTGGAAGTGATAGGGAGGTACACCTTGGATCGACATAAGGAAGAACTTCCAAAAGAGTTTTGCAGGCATTTGGTCTAGATATTATTTGATTGGTGTTGGCAAATAAAGCTCCTTATAGGCTACATACTGACTCAATTTTAAAATGTATTTTTACTCATTTTGTAAAATATTTCCCAATTACATTTTAATTTGTTTAGGGCAATACTTTGGAAATGTTGTGAACTGGTGCAGGTATTTGACATCTCTAGAGCACTGTGAAAGACTGGTGACTTGCCCAAGATGACATAGTCAGTATGGATCGGAGATAGGACTCAAACCCAAGTCTTCTTGATTCCAAGGCCAACACCCCTTCTATTTACCGCACCATGCTGCCTCTTCTCTAAAGGATGTGAAGCATTCAAAAACCTAACGCGTTTCCTTGAGAATAGTGAGTTAGCCTGGGATATTTTTGAAGGGATTCAAGCTTTTGTCTTTTGCTCTTAAAGAATATACTGACATCAGGGAAGAGATGCCATGATAGGCAGGTGAAATGGATTTAAGTAAGGGCTGTGCCAAGTCACCAGCCTCACTCTCTCCTCTGCCTCATTGGCCCACATATAGAGCAGGACACCTGGAGATGGTCCTGAGAGTTTGGAGCAGAAGGTCTCTGAATACTCTTTCAAATGTATGTTCTTGTGTTTTTATTTAAAAATACAGCCCTATTCAATGTTATTCTAAAATACTTACCAAATATTTTGGTTGTTGATCTCCATAAAAAGAAGAGATGTTTTAAAATCTATGATTTGAGCCATTCATCTTAATGACTTTTATACTACTTTAAAACATCTATGATGCAATATGTACATATAAATTATACATAATAGGTCTCTGTGTACATATATGTATAAAATATATATAAAATTTCAGTGTTACATAACTTACCCAAAGAGATTTGATTTTAAGCTGTACTTGTTTTTAACAAAGAACAAACAGAAAAGAAGGGGTTATATAGAAACTGTTAGGGAACTTTAACTATAGAATCCTTTACAAAACATTATAATGAAACATACAGGTTTCTACTTCCTCATGAGTACAGGACCTATCATTTTAGCTCTTTGTCATCAACTTAAATGGTCCACCTTCTACCAGCAAAGGAAATAACCTTTTTAGTAAACAACATAAATATAGGCTCCAGCTTTCTTGACTTCAGAAATTGCTGTATTCAGGTTAAAGGGTCACAGACTAAATGGGAACAGGGAGAAAGAAAGTAAATAGCAAATACATATTTCTCTATTCCTTTTCTTTTGCCTTTGACTTAGCTGACTACAAGCATATTTCCCCAAAGCAAGGGATATTAATCTTTTTGCTGGTTTCATGGAGTGCTTTGCCAGTCTGGTGAAACCTAGGGACCTGTTTCATGGAGCCCTTTGCCAGTCTGGTGAAACCCAAGGACCCTTCTTCAGGACAACATTTTAAAAGCATAAAATAAAGTTAAAAATATCCTTTAATCTAATCTGCATTCAGATTCCATCAGTTCTTTTTCTGGAGGTGGATAACATTTTTATGTAATTGTAAAAATGTGTGTGTTCACCTTTTTTTAAAAAAAAGCAAAAAAATGTCTAAAATATCAAAGAAAGCAATTATACTGAAATACAGTTATCAAAATAGTTTTAAAAATGAGGTCATGTACTCCAGGTGATACAGTAGACAGAACATTAGATTTAGAGTTAAGAAAACCGCTGAGAGTTAGCTAGCTATGTGATCCCCTGGGCAAATCACAATCTTTACTTGCCAGCCTCAGTTTTCCCATTTGTAACAATAACAGGGACAATAATTCCCCTTTCCTATTACTTAGTATCTATCTCACAGGGTTATGAAAATCATAAACCTTAAAACAAATATAAAATCTTCAGGAAGATCAAATAGGAAAAACTGCAATATATACATACATATGTATGGCAGAACTTATCATAATAAAGATCTGAAATGAAGGTGAGAGCTCTTCAAATGGGAAGCAGTAACACAAACAGTGATGTAATACTATTGAATCATGGAATATGGCAAAGATGAAGAATTCAGACAAATCTGGTAAGATTTGTATATAATGATGCAGAGAACAATTTACAAAGTGACCACAATAATGTAAAGAGAAAAAAAATTAAAAAAAAAAAAACTTCTGGTTTCTGACCAATCATGACTTTAGGAGAGAAATGTGTCCTTCTGTCTGGGCAGAGAGGCAGTACATATGGATGTAGACATTTTGACATGTGGCCAGTGTAACAAGGGAGGACTTTAGGGGTAGTGGTGGAGAGAGTAAATGAGAAATGATAGTAATGTTTAACAAAAAAAAAATCATTAAATATTTGAAATTACATATTTGAAATTATCTCCCATCCTAGCTCTGCCACTAATTACTTGTGCGGTCCTGGAAAAGCATTTACTCTCCCTGCATCCCAGTTTGTCTTTAGAAGAGTGAGTTAGACTTAAATTGTCTGTAAATTCCCTTCCTTCCCTGTGATACTATGACTTCTGACACTACCTTTTGGCAAGTTTGGCTCACCATATGGTAGAACTAATGACTACAGTATTTTAAAATCGCAGTAGTGAATGGATTCCTAGTCACTAAAAATCTTCAAGGAGAAGTTTGGAGTTCTTTTCAAGGATCTTGCAGAGGAATCCTCACTAGGACAAATAACTGAATTATGTTGCCTTTATAGTTTTTTCAAATTTTAGGTTTCTGTGAAATCCCAGTAGAATGTAAGCTCCTTGAGGACAGGAAATACTTTACATTTTGTCTTTTTATCCCCAGAAAAGGAAGTATGGAATAGCAGGTAGAGAGTTGGTGTTGAATTCAGGAAGGTCTGGGTTCAAGTACTACCTCTAGCTATAGGATTCTAGATAAGACCTTTCAACTTTCAGTGCTCTAAATCAGGGCTTCTTAAATTTTTTTTCCCACTTGTAAGCCCTTTTAACACTTAGGCAGTCTCCACTGGCATTTGTGTTGTGATAGCATGCACAGTGCAAAGTGTGTTTGCTGTGTGTTCAAAACCAAGGGTGAGGTGAAGTTGTGTGATGCAACATGTATAAGTGCTTCCAGAAACCCCTCAGATTCATTACACATTTGATTTTGAATTAATTTGTGATCATTACATGTTCAGAAACCTTTTGCTGTTGCCAAATTTTTCATGACTCCATATGAGTCATGACCCACAGTTTAAGAAATGCTGCTCTAGACTAATCTCTAAGACAATAAGTTATAGAAAAGAGGTAGACGTGCATTGGTAGAGGGACTGTCATCACCTAGGAATTATCTATATTAATTAAATCACAGGACTATTCCTTATTCCCATAGTCCTAGCACTTAGCCTAGAGTGTAATTAAGTAGGTGTTTAATAAACGTTAATTGAATTGGGTTTGAGGTTGTGATGAATATGCTGTATGAATATCCCTAGGGTTACCTTGACCAGGAAGGGTCAAGGGAATTTATAGCTAGAAGGGAACTTCCCAAGACCTACTTGAGTTGCCTCATTTTACAGAGGAGGAGACTGAGAAATAGAGTGGCAGTGACTTAACTCAAAATTTCACAGATGGTGAGTACCAAGATCAGTTTTGAAACCAGGTCCCTGACTCTGATTTCAGTGCTCTTTCCACTTTAACATGCTACCATATTTCCTACTGATTTGTGGTCAGAATATTTATAAAAAGGATAGCTTCATTTAATTTCCATCTGATAAAATTAAATCAATATAGAAATATTCTCTCTATGTACAAAATATTTGGAGTATTGCGCAAGAATCTTGGCACTATAGATAGCAAATATAGCATTAGTATAATTTTTCTTGAAAATAGTCTTAACCATAGAAAACTGAAAATTTTATATAAATGTATTCATTTTTGGATTTTACACACTTGAAAAATATGTCTACAAATATATGTAGGGGATACACTACTTAATCCAGCTTCCTTTAAAAACATTCGCCTAAGGATAGTTCAAAGTAAAAAAAAATTACAAACACTTCAATATATATTATCTCTTTCAGTAATTTACTAACAGATCTTTTTCTCTCCAGATTCCCTCCTCCTCTATTCCATTCCTAAATTTACCTGCTGATAAATGATGTCATTCTATCACTCCATTACTAAAAAAACTTTTAACAACTTAATGTAAATAAAAATTCCCAATTCATCAACATGGGATTCAAGATCTTCAACAGTCTAACCTCAGTCTAGCTTTCAAGCCTAATCTCCCACCACTGAATTGTATGAACCTTTGCTCAAGACAAACTGATTGATTCACTTTTTCCCCAAAGGGGTTCTCTACTTTTCAATCTATTTAGATTGTTTTTTTACACAACCCCACCTTCTTTCTCACACTCTCAAACTATCTAAGCCTTACTTATTAGGTAAGTAATCAACAAATATTTGTTCATCACCTACTATGAGTCAGAAATTACATATACAAATACAAACTTCCAGGAAGCTTAATCATTAATACATCCTATAAAGCTTTCCTGTCTATGCCAAAAGTAATTTCTTCCTTCTCTGAATTCCCTATTATCTTCATTGCCTATATTACATAAGAGAGTCAGGAGTTCACAGATTCACTGAAATTCAGCAAAGGTCATTCCTCCAACTAGACTTGCAAATTCCTTAAGATCCAGGGTTGCATCATTGTTTTCCTTCAGATAAACTTGACATGTAGTAGGATCTCAAAAATGCACGTTCATTTATTGGCTAATCGATTCCCTAGACTTTTTAAATACTGTGGAACAAAGTTAGGGAGTAAACCTGGAATTTCACATATTTCTGCTCCCTCTGCCAATGTAGGTTAGCACTTCTCTTATGGTATTAAAGAGATGCTTAGAGCTTTCAGAGGTTAAGTGACTTGCCCAGGATCACAAAGCCATTTTTTGTCAAAGGAGAGACCAGAACACAGATCATCCTGTCCTTTCCACTATGCTGTTCTTAGACCTTAAAAAAATCTCTTTCAAATGTAATCACTGCTATGATTCTACATACAGACTGTTCACAACTGCAACACTGTGGAAACTTCATTTTATACCAAACTGATTTTAGGAGTAAACATTCTATGCCATTTAGAAATTCAAAAAAGGCAGATTTTCATGATGTCCATCCAACAGGTTTAAACATTCATATCACAACAAGGTAAAATACTCTTCAAAGCATATTTTATAGTTACATAATTGGATATTTCTTCAATGATTATGCCTCATTTAAATGAAAATATCGTATTTCTAAACTGTTAGAATTTAGGGCCAAAAGCATGGTGTAGTACATTTGGAATTATGAGATATGAATTCTAGTATCAAGTCTACCACCAGCTAGCTATGACTTCAGGCAAATAATTGATTTTGATGAGATACATTGTGGCTTACTTTTTCCTCTATATTTGGGCCAATATTTTAACATCACATCATATTAATGAAGCCTTTTTAGAAATTAGCTTCCAGGCTAATATTTTTTATAAACCATTTTTGCAATGTATGAAAATGAAGAACACATTAGTTTGGGAGATTAGTTAAAAATTTAGGACATCTGAAAAACCTAAATTGAAATATACCTATAAGTTAAATGTATACACACATACACACATCTACATGCACGCACATATGACTAAGTTATGAAAATCTGAATAGCCCTAAAGTATTTCACAAGTTAGTTTTTGAGATTATTCTAAGTCTTGGTGGAATAACAGGCTTATTGCATTTTTCTACCCCATTCTTTCCTTCCACTAGTAAAGCTTAAGATCTATCTCACTGACTTCCCCTATTGGTTTTCCCAAACCTGAGCTCTTGGCAGCCAGTTTAGGCTGAAATGTTTTCCTTTTTCTTGATGTTCTCCCTAAAAATAGCACACAACCTTTCTTTTAGACTAACAAGTACCATAAGTAGTAAGTTTAAAAGAATCTTAAAAATAAAGGTCATATATGCAAAAGCATCAAGAATTAATTTTTTTTAAGTTGCTCCCTTACTGAGTCCCTCCTTCCTAATCTTGGTCTCAGAATCTGGTTGATCAATTTGAGATTGGCTTATAGGTTAATCTATATATTTCTACATAGTGTAGAACAGAGATGTCAAATACATGAATGCTGCCTGAACCAAATTTCAATGAAATTGACAAATATTTAACAAAATAAGTAAAATACTATAAAAATTGATAATATTAGTATGCAGCTGTCACCATCAATATGTGAACTACAGGAATTGTTATGCATGGTTTAGGGGTCCTTATTTCTATTTGAGTTTTACACCACTACTATAGATTATTTGCCAGAGTTGTTGGGTAACTTTACCTTCAAGCTGCATGGATAACTGTAGCTTTAATGTTGACAGTACTAAATTATACATTCACTTTTGCAGCTACCCAGACAGTAATCCAATGTGGAATTGACCATCTTGTCCCTTGTCTTAGACTATGGCCATAACCTAAAGTGTTGTTTTCCTTGTTCCTGTTTCTCTAGTTTTATTTATTTGGGAGTTTTGTTGTTATTTTTATTTTATTATTTTTCAAAAATTTATTTTTCCCCAGTTACATGTAAAAACAATGTTTATCACTCATTTTTAAAACTTTGAGTTGCAAATTCTCTCCCTTCCTCCCTCCTCCCCCTCATTGAGAAGGCAAGCAATTTGATATATCAAAATAAGTGTAGTCATGAAAACATTTCCATAAAAGCCATGCTGTGAAAGAAAACAGAGCAAAAAACCATGAAAAAGAAAGTAAAAACAATATGCTTCAGTCTGTATTCCCACATCATCAATTCTTTCTCTGGGGATGGATAGCATTTATCTTTATAGGTGCTTCAGAGTTGTCTTGGACCATTGTACAAATCAGAATAGTTAAGTCATTTCACAGCTGTTCATCTTACAATACTATGTTAATTTGTATACAGTAAATTTCACTTTGCATTAGCTCATATGAGTCTCTCCAGGTTTTTCTGAGAACATCCTGTTCATTATTTCTTCTAGCACTTACCACAATTTGTTCAACCATTTCCCAATTGATAGGCACATCCTCAATTTCTTATTCTATGCCCCCAGAAAAGAGGTGCTATAAATATTTTTGTAGTTCCTTTCTCTTCTTATTTTTTCTGTCTTTTGGGATATGGACCTAGTAGTGGTATTGGTAATAAAGGGTATATATGATTTTGGGCCATAAAATTGCCCACATTTTATTGCTCTAATTTATAATGTATATATACATATATAATGTCAAACTGCGCTAAAGAATGGTTAAATCAGATATCTGGTTTTAAGAAGTCTCTTTTAATCTGTTAAGTGTAGATTCTTCTACTTACCACTATTGGAATGGATGTTTCTTTATTGGTAATCACCTATGTTGCTTTTCAAGAAATCTCAATAACTCTGACCTCATAAAATTTGTAAAATTGGATGATCTCTAAAAATTCTTCTAGCACTAAATTTGATGAACAGTTAATCAAGTTCCGCAGCCTATGAGCTCTCATCTCTTCTATCCAAGTTGATCAGCTGAAATAGATTAGCCTGTTAGATGTAGCGGTGATTCTTGTGCCTCATGTGTATAGCTGCCTACTGATATATAATTCCCTAGGTTGGCATCTTCTTCCTCCCACCAGAGATCATTTGACCCCAGAAATATAGAATTTAGGCTGCAATTGTTTTCTTTCCTGTGCTATAGGATCTCAAGCTTCTCTCTCTTAACTCAGTTTTGAGTAAGGTTCTAGTTCCCAAGGTATGGTACAGTGAGAATAGAACACACCAAGGAAGAGTCAGAACAGGGAAATAAAGCCAGTCAGTCTTATTCAGGGGGCAACATAGAACCAGGTCCCCTGGGAAGCTCATTGCTAAATATTCAAGTTCCCTGTTGGAAAGAAAAGGGATTTTAGGCAATTATTGCAGATCTTACTCTCTCAGGATGATTCAGGGGATTTGAGCCACTTCAGTATTTTCTTTGTTTAGCTGAATAGGGAGGCTACTGAAGTCCTTATATCTTTCTTTCATGGATCCTCTGTCTATATTTTATTTCCCTGATGGATTTTTGACAAAATTGCCCCAACTCACTAGAAGAGATAACAGTCATAACATGGGTCCAATAAGAATGTATATCTTTTCCAGATCTAATTCCTCACTCTACCCACTAATAAATGTATCTCTGATGAACTCAACTTTCACAGAACTCTCACTCTCCTCTGAGAAATGAATTTAGAATCCAAATTTATATTAATGAAAAGTAATACTAGGTACTGGCATACATTTGGAGATATTGTGGGTTTAGTTCCAGACCACCACGGTAAAGCAAATATCACAATAAAGAGAATTACAAATATTGTTAGATTTCCCAGTGCATATAAAAGTTATGTTTACACTATACTGTACTCTATTATGTCTAAAAAACAATGCACATACTTTAATAATATTCTATTGCTAAAAAATAACAAATCATCTGAACCTTCAGTGAGATGCAATCTTTCTGCTGAGAGAGGGTTTTGCCTCAATGGTGATGGTTGCTTACTGATCAAGGTGGTGATTTCCAAAGGTTGGGATGGTTGTGTCAATTTCTTAAAGTAAGACAACAATGAAGTTTGCCACATTGATTGACTTTTCCTTTCCTTTCTCTAGAGGCCATTGTAGGATTATTCTCAATATTGTTTCTCATGGAATAGGGAGGTTGAGGAGAGATGGAGAGAGAAGTAGGCAATCAGAACACATAAGTCATTTGTCAATTAAGTTTGCAGTGTTATAGGGGTGCGGTCCATGGTATTTCAAAGCAATTTCTAAAATAACCACAAGGATCAGTGATCACAGATCACCATAACAGATTATAATAATGAAAAAGTTTGAAATACTGTGAAAATTAGCAAAACATAACAGAGACATGACATGAAGATAGGATGTTGGAAAATTGTAGCTATAGACTTGTTCTACACAGAGCTGCCACAAACCTTCCATTTGCTTAAAAACAAAACAGACATAATATCTGCAAAGCACAATAAAATAAGGTATGCTTATACTAAAAGTTAAATATACCATCAACACAGCTAATAAAACTTCTAAGATATGGCATCACAATCTTTCTTGACCTCTTCTAGAAGTTCTTGTTGACAGGTTAAAGTCTTTTCATGGTTGGATCCTTTTCTCTTTCCAAATATGCCCTAAGTTTATAGAAGCACTCTTTGTAGTTGCCAAAAACTGGAAATCAAGGGGATGCCCTTCAATTGGGGAATGGCTAAACAAGTTGTGGTATATGAATGTTATGGAATACTATTGCGCCATAAGAAATAATGAACAAGGAGACTTCAGAGAGGCCTGGAAGGATTTCTATGATCTGATACTGAGTGAAAGGAATAGAACCAGGAAAACTTTGTGCACAGCAATGACCACAGCGTCCGAGAGTTTTTTTCTGGTAGACTTGGACCTTAGTAATAACGCAAGAACTTAAAAAAAAAAATTCCCAATGGTTTTCTAAGGAAAAATGCCTTCTACACTCAGAGAAAGACCTATGGAATTCATTTGCAGAATGTAGCAGATCATGTTTGTATATGTGTGTGTGTGTGTGTGTGTGTGTGTGTGTTATGTTTTGGTTGTTATATGATTTCTTCCATTTATTTTAGTTCCTCTACACAGCATGACTATAGTGAAAACTATATTCAATAGGAAAGTATATGTAGATCCGATATAGAATTGTATGGCATCTTGGGGGTGGTGGGGAGTAGGTGGGGGGGTAAAAATCTAAGTTTTTTGGTAGTGATTGTTGAACATTAAAAAATTAATCAATCAATTAATGAATTGAAAGAAAATAAAACAAATATGCCCTAAGAAAATTTTATTTCCTGATTGATGATGTCATATTTTAATATTTTACCCAACAATTGAGTTTCACAGCTCAAGCATTTCCTCGGGCTTCTTTCTTACAGAGCAGCCTCTCACTCACCTACCATTAGATATTTTACTTCATGAAAAGGAAAACCAACAAAAAAGCATCCATTCAAACTAATGTTTTTTCACAGCTGTAGTTTTCATTCTGAAATGAATTGTATGGCCATCCAAAACAACCCAATAAGGTAGTTTTTCTCTTTTTCCTTCTCTTTTCTATTTTTTGGGAAAGGGGCAAGCTAAAGTTAATGAGAATTACTATTTTAATGAGTCATTTTTCTTGTGGTATTTTCCCCCTTAAATTAGAATGAATAGTTTCTCTAGCAAGACATAGTTCATGAACATATTTCATGATCAAAAATGCTGCAGACTAGTTGCCCCAGAAAAATCCAAAAGAAATAATGTGAACAGTCTCTAGTGCTGATGAGGAAGTTATTCATTAATCTCTCAGTTCATTTACTTGGGTCATTCATATATCATAATTTTAATTATTCATATTAATTTCATATAATATTAATATTAATTATTATTATATATTATTATCATATATTATTATATATTATAATATATAATATATTATATTATAATATATTATATATATAATATATATTATATTCCAATAATATATATTATTATAATTATTATTATATATTATATATATTATTATATCATATAATATTAATATTAATAATTCATATATAATATTCATATAATTTTAATTATTCATAATTAATTTAATTCATATATCATAATTTTAAGATTGTTTGCCAAACTAGTTAATTCTTAAAGGTAGAATTGGAAAAGAAATGTTTACTTTTACTGCCAGTAGGGGAAAAAATTAACATCATCTAGATAAGCAAAGGGTAAACTCACCAGGGCTGTTTATTTTTAAATTTTTCTTTTGTCTGTACCTCTATTAACTTACAAGATACCATGGGACCTGCTGCCAGTAGTTAGTTATACTAGTTCATTTACCTACAGTGGTCATTTTCTTCTTGTTAGATCTCTAAAGTCTGTATGCAGCTTAGGGACCAATGATTCTTATACTCTCTACATATGTGAAGAAGGGAAAGATGATGAGGTTAACTTCTGCCAGCTATATTTGCCATAGAAATAAAGTCTGGTTTTTTTTGTTTAGCCTAATACATACACGTGTATCTATTTACACACACACACACATATGGGAGGAGGGCGAGAGAGAGAGAAAGAGACAGAGAGAGAGAGACAGAGACAGAATCTGAATATTGGAACATGTAGAAAAGTAAATTTTTTTTTTATAAAAGCAAAACTTTGGTTCTTGAGTGTGATTTATTGGATGGTAGCAAATAAACATCCCTAAGAAATCAATGATATTAAATGTCTTTTAGAATAAATTTGCTTCTTTAAATACACTAAATGTGAGTAAAACAGCATAAGTCATTGACCTAAAGATACAAGACCTGTCTAGGTTTGTTGCAAAACAACTCTATTGTGACAAGAGTTGAAGTATTTTTCTTTACCTTCCTTCCACTTGTTCTATCTAAATGCAATATCCATCCTATATTTATCCAGACACATTATTAAGTTTACTAAAATAAACAATTTTACTATGTGTAATCTGACTATTTTGCATTCTCTAATTTTTGGGAGGATGGGTGGGTATGAAACACTACTTTAATAGAAGAATTTAAAAAATATTACATATATTCTGTCCCATTAGTAGAAACCTGCTTGTATACAGATAAGTTCAAGTAGAAGTCTATCCCCAAATTCTTGACATTAAAACTTCATTGAATGACCTTTTACACCTGAATTTAAAGCCATTACTAAGAAAATAAATATTTTTTGTGGAAATGGGAGAAAATTTCAATCACAATAACACACATACATGAAATTTGCATAAAATAGTATTTTGCAGTATCAATAAAGAAAAGAGAGAATAACACAACAATTCATGAGGTCATTTCTACCTCTAAAATTCCCTATTTCTTTGATTATTATTTAATGTTTGCTGAACACATAGTATTTGGTAAAGACAGAGAGGAGACAAAAGCGCTTGTTTATAGAAAGAAGAGAGAACCCAGGCTCACATATTTACCCAAGAGACTTCAGAAGTCATCTAGTTCAACCCTTCCATTTTACAGATGAGGAATTCGAGCCTCGAGAAATGAAGCAAATTAATCATGACTAGATACCGATGAGTAACAATCAATTACATTCAGTGAGCGAATGCGGGAACAGAAGAGTCAAAGAGAAGACAAATAATCAAGGACTTAGAGCCACGAAAACCAACCCCTTCATTTAACAGAGAAAACTGAGATCCAGAGAGAATAATTGACTCATGGAAGGTCATATAGCTAGAAAGATCCTAACAGCAGGATTTGAACCAAGGACTTCCTGCCCTTTTATCTATTACATCATGCTGCTTTACTTCTCAGTTCTTGAGTTTCAAGCCTTTGTGATGGAGTACTAGAATTGTGGTCCTATAGAGCGAAACAGAGAAATCAGGAAGGAGAAGCTGTAGCAAGAGGAGGAACAGGAACTGAGGTCTAGACATTTTCAATTTGTACTGACAGGGAGATAGATATTCAAGTGAAAATGTTCTGCAGTACATCATAAACACTAGAGTATAATTCTGAAGACAGACTTGTATGCTAGATAAATAGGTTTTCTTTTTCTTTTTGCTTTTTTCAGCTTTGTCTTAAAATAATAT
Organism: Bettongia penicillata ogilbyi; assembly: GCA_023548195.1. Taxonomy (NCBI): domain Eukaryota; kingdom Metazoa; phylum Chordata; class Mammalia; order Diprotodontia; family Potoroidae; genus Bettongia; species Bettongia penicillata. The sequence continues at coordinate 2,474,766 of JAJHZJ010000049.1, read as the reverse complement.
TAGATAAAATAAGAGGTATATAAGTTTCAAAATCATTTACAAAGCACTGATAGTTGAAGCTATGATAATGAATGAAGGAGAAGATTACTGAAGATAAATAAGAAATATAATGTCACAGTTGACTGTTGCTTTATTAAGGATACCCACCCACATCTATCCCAATGAACTCTATCCATCTAAAACCATGAGAAGAACCATGGGGTTGATAGAGGAAAGGGTTCAAGACTGTGGATTAGGGCTCTTACCTACCATTCTATACTTCAAAAATCTGTAACCTAAATCAGCATAAATATTCCCTCCCCTGAGGCAGGTAACTCCTCCAAAATTTATAAGATTTTAAAAAATATATTGGTTATTATTATCATTGTTATAGTAAAGATAATTATAATTATAACCAAAGCAGCTATTTTATTATTAATAATAACAATGATTAACCTAAAGATAAATTGGTGATAGGCTTCTTCAAAGCTTAGGCTGATCGTATAATTATATATATTTAATCCATGAAGCTAAAAATTCAATTATCTAGCCACTTAAGTACTTGTTCTGTGCAAGAGAAATAAGCATGGTAGAGTAGATAGATTTGAAACAAAGGGCATCTGGGTTTAAGGTCCCACCTCTGATTCACATTACCTATAAAACCCTGAGCACTTTACTTAACCTCTCAAAATTTTAAGCAAACCACTAAGACAGTAAGTTGGAAAAAAGTTATTAGCATTAGTAAAGCAAGTTTTCTCACTGGGAAAATCCCTTCAGCAAGGACAGCACAAGTCCAGTTCTTACTCTCTCTGCACAAGACATTGTGCTAGGAGGTAGAGATGCAAAGAGAATTAGAAGAATGTGTGTGCGTGTGTATACACGCATGTACACACACATTTCCACACACATATAGAAAAGTAAAAGTTAGAATAATAAAATAAGTAATGAATATGATATCCTTCAAAAAATTGAGAGATAAAACATTTTTACCAGGGAAAGCTGAAATTACTTAAAGCATAGAATATCATAGGATCACAGACTTGAAATGAATCTTAGAGTTCTCAAGAAAAACCCAATTTTACAAATGAAGGACATGAGGCATGGAATCAGAGAAGTAAATGTCTAAGGGCAATTAAAACCCATTTCTTTGTTGCTCTATGTACATTCCTTCATTCTGCCTCTCATAAAGGAGTACCTGAGCTGGCCCTTGAAGAAACAGAAGGATTTTTTATAGGGGAAGGGTGAAGGAAACAAATATTGTCAACGTATGAACTATGGCTTGTGTAAATGGAAAGGCAACAGAGTGCAGGCTGAAAAAAGGAACAGATAGTGGAGCATATAGTGGAAAGCATATAAAGTCAATCAACAAGGAAGACAAGTATTTATTATTTGCTTACACTTTACTAGGTATTGTGCTAAGCACTAGAGATACAAAGAAAGGCAAAAAACATGCTCCCTACCCTTGAAGAGTTCGCAGTCTAATGAGAGAGAAAATGTGAACCAATGTGGACATACAAGGTCTACATAGAGTAGATGGCAAAGGAGGCACTAACAAAGCATGGACCAGGAAAGGGCTCCTGCAGAAGGTAGAATATGGCCTTATTTGAAAGAAATCAGTGACATCAGTAGGCAGAAGGGAGGCGGAGAGAAAACATTTAAAACCACGGAGAATGGTGACAAGACAGCAGGAAGTCCATTGTTGCTAGATGGTAGATGATCCACATGGGTGGATACCTGTAAACTAAAAAAAAAAAAAAGCCCAGTGAAAGGAGACTTCCTTTTATTTCATGCATATATACATATGTAGGTAAGTAAGTAGGCAGGTATGTCTGTTCATATGTACTATATATACATCCTTCATTTACAGTGTTTACTGGGTATCGAGAGTTGCCTCCATATATGTGGATGACTGTTCTGTCCAGTGAGCTGAACTCACATCACAGAACTCTGCCAGCTCTACCCAATTAAAGTGTTTTGTTGCTAGAGAATATGAAGCAATAGATACTCTCTAGCTTTGCTCCTCAGGTGGCATGCTGTGTGGAGGGACGCAAGGAACCCATGTGATAATAATTTTAAATGGTTCAGCCAGTAAGAAGCTTATGCAACTTGGCTTTTTTAATGAGGACTCCTTAATTTCCAAATCAAATTATCAGAGTTTCCAGCTGCTGGTGATCAAATTAGGGAGGGGAAATATGCCAAATATATATAAACAAATGAATTGTTTCCAAAGGTGCTGATTGAAATAATTAGAAGTGGAAAACATTAAACAGTGACTGAATTAAGTAGAAGCATCAAGAAGCAAGCCTATTACATTTCACCAGCTTGCTAAAGTATATGCAACATTCAGCACTAAAATTTGGGAAGGGAGAAATCAGTTTAAGTGGTATGAAGTGCATTGCAAGTAAATGCAGCAGAAAATTACAATTTTATCACTTATTCAAGTGCCACAGTACTGGTATTTGGGGATGATGTAATCTGCAGATAGAATAGTCACCATTATTTTCATTCTTCAGTATACACTAGAATTCTATGGTTCACAGTATTTTGAGGGGAGACACTGGCTAGAAAGGAAATGAAAACTTGAGAATTAGAGGAAAAAACTCATATTTCTAATATTGAGAATATGTAGTCTAAAATGCTTTTACATATGAGAGAGAGAAAAACAAGACAGGACAGTTTTAGTAAGAGAATAATATAAAGCAGGACAGACTCAATTTTTCATGCTGTCAGAGACCTTTCTGTCTAGTATAGCTGATGGGCTACTTATCAGAAAAATACTTTAAATGCATAAAATTAAATAAAATAGGAATGTAAAGGAAACTAATTAAATTGAAATCCAGCTACTGAGATAATTAGACACACATGCATATATGTATATACATATATGTGTATATACATTTGTATGCTATATACACATGCACATCATGACTCCCAGGTCAAAAACCATTGATATAAGAGTTTGGGTATGGCAAGTTCCATATGATTCAGCAATGTATCATGGCAGCACACGATGTAAGGCTGTATTGAAAGAGACATGGTACTGCTGGAGAAGGGATAGCCTTGTTCTAACCTGCCCCAGTCTGTTGATGAATGTCCAGAGGAGAACAACCAAGGTGGGGGAAGGGCTTCTAGATGCTGCCATGTGAGGTTCAAATAATGAAGTTGAAAAGTTTAACCTGGATGAGAAAAAAATTATGGAGATGATGCCAGTTGGTTTCTGAGGAAGAAGGGTTGTTCTTCCTGGCATCAGGAGACATCATGAAAATGCAGAGAAGCAGTGTTAAACCAAAATTCTCTAACTTGTAGAACTGTCTAAAGTGATCGCCTTATAGGTCACCAATCAAAGGTTGAATGACCACCTGGGAGAAATGAAGTAAAAATGTGGTATCAAACTCTCCATCTGTCTCATTTCTTACCTAGTCTTAACCACTGAATGAGCACTGCCTTAGGCAAACTGACACTTGTAAAGACCTTGCCTTAAAAAGGTCAAGGTCTCCCACTACATCCATAGTCATCTCCACTATACCTCACCACTGGACCCAGATGGCTCTGGAGAAAGTGAGGCTGGTGACTTTGCACAGCCCTCTCTCACTTAAATCCAATTCGTTTGCAAGTCATGCCATCATCTTCCTGATGTCATGGTCCTTTTTGTGAAGAAAGGACAAACAACATTTGACAGCTACGTGGAAGGTAGGAAAAACTTCACAGGGCAATAGAATAACAGATGTAGAGGTGGTAGTGAGCTTGGATATCATGGAGTCAAAGAGTATCTGAATCACAGGAACTGCGATTTGGAGGGAACTTCAGTGGCCGTCCTAAATATAATATCTCCAACAAATAAATGGTTATAAAGTTATCCAGGTTAGGGGAATCTACCACCTCTTGAGGCAAGACATTCCGTTTTAGATTAATCTAAGAATTAGTAAGATTTTTTACTAATGTTCAGTCAAAATTGGTTTCTTCACAGCTTCCAGTTTCTTTGCAGCTTCCAGCCATTGTTCTTGGTTCTGCCCTCTGAGGACAAACAGAACAAATCTAATTCTTTCTCTTCGTTATAAACATTCAACACATATCTGCCAATTCGACTACTTTTTGGAACAAAATTTTCAATTTCCACTATGCTTCCTATAACATTTGATCTCTATAGTTCTACATTCCTTCATCATTGTGTGCATAAAAAAATAATTTTGGTTCCTTTTAGTCTGGAATTTCACATCCTTTACTTTGAAGAATATAAATGAATTGCTATGAATTGTCATTATACATACCCATCCACCCACACAGACACAGTCTTACGTGTATATGTGTATATATATATGTATATATATTTCCTATAGCATCATAATTCATATTCCTATGACTTCCTAGTTATATATGTGTATGCATACACATATATACAAATACATGTGTATTTCATGACTGTTTTATTTTATATTATGTTATGCTTATGGTGTTTATTATTTTTATATTCTACGTATTTTATATTATATACATATATACATATATGTGTGTATTTATGTATATATATATATATATATATATATATATATATATATAAAACACACACAAACCATAGCAATATTCATGGCTATACAACTGGAAATATGTATGCATATATTTATGTGCATATATACACACGTGTGTGTATATATGTGTGTATATGTATATATATATGTGTTCCTATGTTCACATAATTATAGAGATATATTATTAAGTAATGCCTTTATCCCCTTGTTTGGATGTTTGTACACCAGAAATTTATTTCCTCTACCTTACAGAATCTGAGTTAGCATTTGCAATGAGGGGAAAAAAACCATGATTACCTAGAGGTACTCATAGATGAAGTCTGTGATTCCACACTTGAGGCAAACACCCAAGGCCATTCTCCTAGTCCTTGACAAATAATTGTCATACACCTCATAAGTGTTAAAATGTCCCTTAATTTCCTTCTTTTTACCCCTAAAACTAGCTGAGAAAGTCTCTCCCCTCTATGCCTAATAATAATAGCTTCACAAAGTATCTTTTCTGGACAAAAATAGCCTCATAGCACCTGCCATCCTAGTTAAAATCTTCCATGCCTCTCTGGTTAGTCAACCTTGAGTAAACCAGGAAACATTCCACTTCAGGACTGTCATCTCCCTCAAGCAATTACTGCACTCAAGACCTCAAAGCATAGATCTAGAAAGAGAGATAACACTTCTCTCCCCATTGATCTCCATCCTGGAAATCCCTGCCCCTCCTCTCAAAAAGACTTTTTTTCTTTTTTAATGGGACACAGATTTAAAGCTGGAAAGTACCATAAAGACTATTGAATTTAATGCTCTCATTTTATAAGTGAGGATAGATAATGAGGCTAAGAAAAAATGAAAGCATTTTCTCAGAGTCACACAGTAAGTATTGTTTATTCAGTCATTTCTAACTCTTCATGACCCCTTTTGAGGTTTTCTTGGCAAACATACTGGAGTGGCTTGCTATTTCTTTCTACAGCTCATTTTACAGATGAGGAACTAAGGCAAAAGGGATTTCAGTGACTTGCTTGGGGTCACACAGCTAGTAAGTGTTGGAGTCTGAATTTGAACCTACATCACCCTCACTTCAGGACTGGAACTCTATCCATTGAGTGACCTATCTGCCTTCAACCAAAAAGTATCTGAGACAATACTTGAATGTGCCTATATGAAAAAGTAAAATTGAAAAACCAGCTTTGAGAATGTTATGTTATCAGATTCTGAGAAGTCGCTATATCATTATCCTATATTTTAAGGTCACTGGTTTTCCCCAATTATCTATTAGTAATTAGTTGCAGGGGAAAAAAAAGACATCCATATGTAAGGAGAGACAGACAGGCAGGCAGACAGACACATACTTGCAGAGACACAGAGACTGAGAGAGGCAGGCTTTCATAAATTTCCTTTGGACATGTAAGTTGTGCATGGTTTGCTTTTTTACTGCACTAGTGAGGAAACTTAGTTTACCACATAATCACTCATTTAGGGAAGCATTTGCTATCAAATGAAGGAACTGAAATAGGTAGCAAATACTGATCATGGCTCCTCGTTTTCAAATTCCTTGAACTCAGGGAACCTCCTCGTTTTCAAATTCCTTGAACTCAGGGAACCTGCATTCCAATTGATACAGTGAATAACCCTACTTTAATTTAACCTCTAATATTACAAATGAGAAAATTGAGAACCAGAGATTTTAAACAACTTTTACAAGTTATAACTGCTACAACTGGTGCAGGAAGAATTGGGAAGTTATTTAAGGGACAATGGGGGTCTAAAATAGGGTAATGGCCACATGACTGGAGAAGGGGATGGAGACGACAGATACTGTATAGATAAAAATGCCAATTGTGCCAATAAGGAGGAAATTTAGAAATAAAAAGACACATATACTAAAAGTTCAACATGAAACATGACAAGATGGACATTTTCAACATTTTTATTATTATGCCATTAACCGATTGAGGCAATTATCAATCACATTATATCAAAGGACTTGAGAGATGGTGCCATAAGAGTTCTAGATGTGGACTCAGGGAACCTGGGTTCAGATCCCTGATCTATTTACTCTGTGAGACCTTGGGTAAATCACCTAAACTTTCTAATCCTAAATTTTTTCATCTGTAATATCAAAGTGTTGAATTAGATGACCTCTAGGGTCCTTTCCAGCTATAAATCTCTACTCCTGCAACTTCAGCCTGGAAAAAATTAAATACTATATTATTACAAACACATCAATAGATACTCCCACAAAACTTAATTTGCTACTCCAGTTTATAGGAAGACTGATTTTATATCAAGTGAATCATGTATGTGACTCATTTATATGTAAATATTTCTTTTTAAACTTAGAACTTGGATTCTTTTGCTAACTAATTAAAAGAATAAGTTATTATAGTTCCCATTAGTGTCGCAGTATTATTTTTGCCATTTCCTAATGTTTTCAAATTTGTTATTTTATTGCTATATACAATTATTATTATTTCTAAAGAATATAAACTAATAAAAGTTCCCTTTATGAACTAATGGTGACTTGAATGTATTAACTGATGTCCGAATGGTAGTCTGGGCAGATAGACAACACTATATATAAATCAATTTAAATATTTTCTAGAAGATTTACACAACTAATGGAGACTGTTGGATGATGCTTATCTGCCAGATCCATTTCAAATAAATTCAATTTATTTAATATGATCAATTTATGTAAATGTTTAATTTGAAATGTTAAAATATCCTCATTGTTGTAAGTGAAAAACACAATCACTTCAAACTGCAAATCTTTAAAAGACCTGCTTAAAAATTTTCCCTAAGTGTAGAATTAAGAACAGTCTAATGAAATAGAGAATGATGTAATTTTAGTCAATAATGTTTAATATTTTCCACTTCCAACCCTTTCTAAAACTGTGGAGTTGACTAAAGTCAGAGGAAACATTAAGTTACACATAACACAGGATCCCTTTCATTGAGCAATGGAATTACTTTTTTCCCTCCTAGAGGGTAATTCACGCTGTGGTTAAGCAAAAACATAAAACTTGCTATGTGAAATTGTGAACCAAGGAGATGCAATTTTAACCTAAAAGTGTTGCCAATATATTTACAATATAAGCATAAATTCAAGAAACCACTTTTTTTATAAGAAATAATCAAGAATTATCTCTGAAGGTTGAAATTTGTATGCAATTGCGGTAGAAGACAATTTTACTGTTATAAAGATTTACTGTGTCTTCCCAAGTTTTACCAAGTAGAAATGCGATCTTAAATAAGTTTATCTTTCCAATAGGCATTAGTTCATCTCTAGATAGACTCAAATTCCAAGAAACCTTTAAAAGCTTAAGAAAGAATAAAGACACCATTAACTCATAACTTGAGTCAAGTAACATAAACAAACTCCTGTCTAAATGGGAATGCTGGCTGCCTTTTGATAGCTTTCAAAGTCCTGATGACCTCCTCCCATGTTCTTGTTTTGTTGTTTTAAATTTTGCTTAGCATAAGTGAGAGGGAATAGGACACTGCATTACTAAAACTTTCAAAGAGGGGCAAAAAGCTAGAAGATATCTTAAGACACCTACTAGTCTGATGCTCTTTCAAAACTGTTGATATCTCACTTGAGTATGAATGGATCTATGTGGTTTTAATACTTAGGAAGAGACTGTACGAGTATTGAAAGTCTACAGAACCATCTAAATTTAAAAAAAAAAACTTTCTGCATATATTCCATAATAAATATATTTTAAACCTAATATATGATGAGATAAATTTGGTATACTTGATGCCACTTCATATCTCATATAGCTGGTTTTTCTATAACACTTTATAATTTACAAAATACTTTGTTTGAAACCCCTGTGAGATAGGTAGGCTAGTAATTATTCTCCCTCTTAATTTTTACAGGTTTAAAATTTTTGTCTCATAAATTTGATGATTTATTTAGTGATGTGGCTAAATTATATTATTTTCTGAACCTGGATCTTCTAAATCCCAAATTCAATGTTCTTTTTCTACTGACTCCAAATAATAAAAAAGATTATTACAAATGTAAAGGACCATAGAAGTCATCTGTTTCACTCATTTCACAGATGAAAAAGCAAACATAGAGGAATGAAATATAGGTCCATAGCAAAATGTTTGCCTACTAGCAATTTTATTGGCTTTTGCTGAATTTGTAACAATAAATGGAGTTGAGAACTAGATCAGTGAAATCATGGAAAATAAGTTGTTACAAATTTCACAATCAAATTTGGTATGGCCAAACTTTAGTTTATTATCTTTCCCCCCAACTTTCTTCTCCTTCCAACAGAACTCTTTCAATGGCACCCACCAATCACCACATCTCCTACATTCAGACCTTAGCTTTGACCACTGACTTGGCCCTTTCTTTGTCCTCTCATATTCAACCATTTTCCAAATCCTATCAATTTCACCTTGGGAATATGTCCACTCTATTCCCACTTCTTTCACCCTAGCATAGGCCTACCCTAATTACCATTCTCCTAGACCAATACATTGACTTCATTAACAAATATTACTGGCCTTCCGTCTTCTGATCCTTACAACTGCTTCCACTGTTATGCTCTATCCACGTGATTAATAAAGTTCCAACTCATATTCCTGACATTCAAGATCCTCCCCCTCTAATATGATACCATCTTACCTTCATAGCCTTATCTCATTATTCTTCTTCCCAGTACACCCTACTACTCATCCCTCCAGTCTTTCTCTTCTTGCTTTCACCAACCATCTTCCACCTTGGATAAGCCTCCAACACAGGAGAAAGTGAAATTTCTAAATCCATAAACTGAAACACATAAGATTACAATGTTATCAAAATATCTTTTAAAGAACAAATCCATGGACTCCTGTGACCTCAAAGGACCTTACAAAAACTCTTCCAAAAAAAACCAATTAATCATCTGGGTTATCTTCATTCTTATCCAACAATATTTATAACAACATTCCCATAGTTTTCTTTGACCTCTTCTGCCCACATAACCTAAGCTAAAACAACTACCAACAAAAGTTCAAGGTATCAACAAACAGCAGTAAGAGAATCATGAATCTATCTTCTGAGACTGCTAGGTGGAGAAGGCTGGAAGACCTGAGTTCAAAGCTGACCTCAGACACTTACAGTTGACCCTCATCAATTTATTTAATTTCTGGTTGCCTTGCTTTCCACATCTGTGAAGTGAACCTGAGGATTTCTCTCCCAAGGCTGCCATGAGGATAAAATGAGATAATATTTGTAAAGTACTTTGCAACCTTTAAAATATTACATAAATAAATGTTAGCTATTGGTATGCAGAAACATCTTCTGATAGAAATCATTTTTAATGTACTCAATTTAAAGAGACTATTTCTTTGATAGCATGGTTCCTGATACCCTGTGTCTGGTAAAAATTTCCTAAAAGTTGAAAAGGTTTTAACAACTAAAGTATTAGCAGAGTTCTACTGTTTTAAGACTTCAGAGCAGAAGAGAATAATTGCAAGGAGGAGGGAGGGGTCAAGGAGGTAACACAGAAATTTCTGTTTCCTTACAGTTAAAATGAAGCAAAATTCGTTTGATAAAGAACACCTAGAGGGAAAGGGAGTTTCCATTGTTAAATATTTTCCATTTGAATGATCTTTCCATACTCTGATTCTATCTATGCAATTCTGAGATAAGTTGGCATAGACCTACTTTGAAGTTACAATGATAAAATTTATTGGGTTTGATTTAAAAGCCCAACTGGTTTACTGTTGCCCTATTCAAGGATGAAAATAAATCTCATGCTTTTACAGTTTTTAATGATGAGATTTTCCTGATTAATGCACAGTAAAATGGGGGGTGGTGAACATTTTAATTTAACGAACATGCTAAGGATTCAGGGTGTACTTCTTTGTCAGTAAGATGAAACATCAGGGCTCCAGAGTTCTCAGTTACCCCATAGTGAACAGCAAATGTTCCTTAATGCTTGGGGGCTTCAGCATAGAGTAGGCAGTTCACACTTGAAGTCATGATAAGAAAATTGAAAACATGTAGCTTGCTGCTTGGGATGCAATGTAAAGACTTACAATGGCTTTGAAAATCTGAAGTTACCAAGGAAAGAGAACAAAGTGGTTAATAGTTCTTCCTGTCAGGGCAAACTCCAAAGTCTATTGAAAAGATTTGTTAGCCCTAATATAGAAACATTTACCCACTAGCGGGCAAACTGGAGATTCAAGAACATGATTGTGGAAACTCCAAGCATTGTTTTCAGCAATAAGAACGTCCCTCTCTCCTCCCCACCCTTCCCAGTTGACAGATTAAAGTTTTACTAGCAACAGAATACAAAATAAAAATTGTAAAGCTGATATCTCTACACCCCAAAATCGGACTGCCAGCAAAGCTAGTTTATAAACTTAAAATCCACACCTTTATTTATACTTTTTTTTAGCTTTAAAACACTATATTTTGAGATATATCCACTCCCTTTCACTACTCCTTATAGGCTTTTTTAATAATAATTGATTTGAAATAAGGTTGTCTTTATACAGGCTAGCTAAATTAAAATGGGCCAAAAAATAAATAAATAAACTGGAAAACCTGGTTGAATAAATAGGAGCTGGTTCATCTATTAGACTGAGGAGCCCCAGTAGCACTCCACCCACCATTTATGTGGCATCAAGACAACACAAACAGAGAAAATTAGCCTTTCCTGTTTGAAGCCCCCAGGGTGAATTGACCTAAGGTAGTACCTAAAGAACTCCAAAACAAGTAACAGAATTCTGTCAACTCTTCTATCCCCACTTATACTACATAACTAGATTGCTGTGTTTTTCCACTGAATCGGTTGTTTTCCCCTCAGAACTTGTGGAATTGGCTCAGTGTTTTCCAGTTATGTTGACACAGTTCAATGATCACAAAATAAAATGGAAATTTCATAAACTCATAGAATTTTATTTCTGGAAAAATGCTAGAGACCAAAATCCAATCCAACAAGAGCCTCAAAGAAATGTAGTGGCAGAGTCCATAGAGTCATAACTCCCTGGGCTGGTACTATTTAATTTAAACACTGTAGAAATGACCAAAGAAAGTAATATAGACCAAAACACTTAAACTGGGGCTTGAATTATTTTGTTGGGAGACTTATACAATCATTATCCAAGTTACAAACAGGTTGGGTCCCAAAAGATAGTCTGTAAGTCAGCTAGTTTAGTACTTAAAATGTATTTTCTCATAGAAAATAGAAACAGCATAAATTAAAGCTACTAGGTTCCCACGGCAGCTTACAAAATTCCATTAAACTCAAAGTATAGTTAATAACTACATCAAAATCTAATCAATATTTATAACTTTTTTAATGAGAGCATGCATAACATTTTGTAACTAAGAGTGAAAGGAACCTATCTCCTAGGTCCCAGGAGACAAGAAAATAAGGGGCAGGGACTTCCAGAATGAAGGAGAAATGAGTTAATTCAGTTGTCAGAATTTCTGAAGATGAAGTTAAGGGATCTGGGAGAAGTCAACTCCCTTCAGTGCTGATCTTTGCTTGAGAACCACTAATTCCATTGGCAAAAATGACAGGGCTTCTGAAAAGGAGATAAACATGAGTGTCCATTCCTACTTGTGTCCGTAAATCACATGATCATAAGTGGGAAGTGCTCTATGATGAAATTAGTAATATAACTGCCACATCTCCACTTAATTTTAAGCTATGTAGCATCTCTATCATCTTAGTTGATCTATAAGTTGTAGGATAAGATTCCCTTCCTTTCCAAAGCTCAAGAAATGGATGCCAGAAGAAAATTACAACTAAACTGGTAAATTATCAATATAAAGTTATCTCTACTCTGCTGAAAAATTAGTATATATTAAAATACAATTTGTTGATTATTGAGCTAATATTCACAACTGAAATATATGAGAGAAATATCCTCAGAATTAGGAGGGACTTTATTGCATCTATCTTTACAATTCAATTTTGAATTTTTTTTAATCCACACATATCAGTAATAGCCATATTATATTTTAAGGTAGTAGCCTTTTATTTAATATTTTAAATAGCCACATAATATTTTAAGCTCCTATGTGTTTCAGTGATCTATACAGAACCCAGCTGAGTGCTTATTAAATGAACACTTTTTAGATGATAATGACATTTAGCAAGTGAATCTGTACATCTCACTTACTTTAAGGTTTCACTATAATAGCATTCTTATGAAGATATATGAGGCCACTGAGTGCCATAGTAGACACAATGCTGGACCCAGGGTCAGGGAGACGAATTCAAATCCAGACTTACTAGCTAGCTATGTATCCTTGGGCAAGTCAACCACTGTTTGCCTCTGTTTTCTAAAATACGAAATGGGGATAATAATAGCATCTATACCATAGGGTCCTTGTGAAAATAATATGACATAATATGTGTAAAGGGCTTAGCACATGTGATAGGTGCGAAATAAATACTAGTTCATCATTCTCATCATCATTCAAATATCAAATATGAACATCATCAACATTCAAATGTTAAAATCAAATATTATTAAGATTTTAACAGTTGAATGTTGAATGATATGTTCATTAATAGTAGAGTAGGGCAACTAGTTGGCATTGGGAATAGAATGCTGGGCCTGGAGTCAGGAAGACTCATTTTGTTGAGTTCAAATCTGGTTCAGACACTTACGAACAAGTCACTTAACCCTCTTTGCCTTAGTTTTCTCATCTGTAAAATGAGCTAGAAAAGAAAATGGAAAATCTCTCCAGTATCTTTGCAAAGAAAACTCCAAATGGGGTCATGAAGAATCTGAAACACCTTAACAATAAAGTGTTTTAACCACAACAGAACTACCTTTTTTTCAGTTTTGGTTGCATGTGACAATTTGAAAGAAAATATAGTATATTATGTTAGCTTCTAAAACAAAACATGGATCCTTAGATCACAGAGAAATATGAGTTTTTCTACTGAACACCTTCCTGGAAAATTAAATTAACCACTTTGGCCTAATCTTCTTGCAGATATGAGGTTCCATATGTTGTAGACATCACTTTAAATGCCTTTCTTTGTCATAAAGGAAGGTCCCTTAGAATGAGGAATGGGTATATTTGGATATGACTACGATGTGAAAATAAAGCGTTATCAATAAACAACCAAAAAAGAGAAAGAAATGCAATAGTAGGAAAAAAGATATGCTTGTATTTTTATTTTCTCATGTAGTCTGAGTTCAAGACGAATCCTTCAATGATCATCATCAGAATTTTTTTATACCTTGCATTGTTCCAACTGATAGATGAAGTAAGTTGTACTCTCTCTGCGAATTAGTAATCAAAGGCAACTGAGCAAGCTAGCATCCTACTGCAGGCAGATATAGGGAAGCTTGTTATGAAGAGATAACGCTTAGCTAGCATCAGACATGCCTCATTGGCTACATGTAAAAATTAAAAAAAAAACATTTGAATCAAGATATTTCATAGGATCAGAAAAAATATCTTGGTTGATAAGCAAGCTGCAAGGAAACTATAGAACAGGGTAGTTATTTAATGCAAAACGTGTGGAAAATAAAGTATATAAGCTTTATACTTTGTTTTAGGCTGGAGTTTGAAAAGACTCTAATGTTAAAAAATGCAATGAAAAATAAGATGCTGAGACATATAAGCAATAAGATGGGAAGAATTGTGTGAAGATTTATTAAAGGGAAGAATGAAAGAGTGAAGTGTGAAAAGGAATTGGTGCTTGTATGTGTCCTTGAGGCTTTCTGGTACACAAAAGTTAAAGGAAGCTCTGGTTTGCAAAGCTCCACTTTGCATTATGGAGGCTTTGGAAGAAATCTGCTAATTACCAATGAAAGGTAGCTGAGCAAATTAGCTTCATATTGTAAGGACAAGTAGGGAAACTCGTTATAAAAAGGTAAAGCTTGGCTCAGTCACCCCCAGTGGCTGGCCCTCAACTGCCTGGCTAATACATGTGGCTAACAAGTGGTTTTCTGAAAGTATTTTATGCGTTCATCCTTCATTGCCGAAGAAGACCATGCCATCAGAGAAATATTGCACTTGACTTTGTTTTGAGTGAGGGGAAGCTGTGCAGGTCACCAGCCTCACTTCTCCTCCAGAGCTATCTGAATCCAGTGACCAGACATTCATCAGAATAACTGGAGATGACCCAGGATGAGGCAATTGGGGCCAAGTGACTTGCCCAAGGTCACAGCTAGTGAGTGTCAAGTGTCTGAGTGAGATTTGAACTCAGGTCCTCCTGACTCCTGTACTGGCGCTCTATCCACTGCCCACCTAGTTGCCCTGGTTTTCTGAAAACTACCAACCAAAACACTGTTTGCTTGTATTGATGAAATAAAACTTTATTTTTCAGCTGCAGATATCCAATTCCTTCAAATAGTCCTTGTACAGCTTCTTAGATAGGATGAAGCAGGATCACAGAAAATACTTCACTGTTGTCAGTCACAACAGGATTACTGGCATGAACATTTAGTTATGTCAGAGTTCACCAAAGTATTTGGACCAGTTTGAACACTAATAAAGAACTATCCTGGGTATTACGTTAATCAGTTATAAATAAACAATAGCTCAACTGATTTACATTAATTTGACCCAATAACTAAAAATTCACTCTGATCCAGTTGTTAGCACAGTGCCTAGTATATTTTTGTTGTTAATGTTGTTCTGTTTGGCAAAGATACTGGAGTGGTTTGCATTAACTTCTCCAGCTCATTTTATATGTGAGGAAATTGAGGCAAGCAAGGTTAATGACTTGCCCAGGGTCACACAGCTGGTAAATGTCTGAGACCAGGGTTGAACTCAAGAAAATGATTCTTCCTGACTCCAGGCTTGGCAATCTATCCAGTGACCATGTAATTGCTAGACTTAAAATGATAAACCACTGTCCAGGACAGAGTCTACCTAACATGATCTTATAACACACATACACACATGCACGTACGCACATACCCTTCTTTAATCATTAAGAGGACTTTGAAAATGGAAGGGAATAAAGAAAACTCTATGTACATCTACAAGCTCAAATTTGGGGAAAGAAATACATTAGGTACAAGTTTAGAAATAAAAACAGTTCAAGATATATGTTAATAATTTACAGAAATACAAGAATGTAGCCAGCAATAGAACCTAATAACTCAAATGGAAATACACAAATACATTATGTATGCAGGAGTAAGGTATAAGTTGAACCTACATTTTAAAGCACTTACACTCCTTAAAACAAGGAAGTAAAGTCAATGACATCAGCATCACTGAGATTTAGCAAGGAGCAATTCATAATTGAAAAATGGCTATTGCAGGGTATACCTTATTCAAAAGAAAGAAACTAAATAAAAAGAGTTGTGGAGTCATATTTTATATTTGTATGTATGTATGTGGGTGTGTGTCTTAGTTTACCAGTGGTGTTCAAGCAGAGTCTAAGTGGAAAGTTATTATTGTAGAGGGAATTCTTGTTTAGAAATAGGTTGAAGTAAATTATTTCTAAAGCACTATCTCATTCTAAAATGCTAAAGGTAAAAGAACTATCAAGGTGAGTTCTATATTTTTTCATTCCCAAAGCTAAAGTTCCAAGAATTTTATTGATGCACACTCTGGTTCTGGACTAGATGTTGGTTATCCTTACTTAAGTTTAGATCATTATTGGGAGTCAGTTGGGTCTGCGATTGGAATGAGAAGTGAGGCATATTCCCAGATGCCCTGAATCATCAAATGTTCTTGGATAATATGAAAGCGTGAATGGGTTCTACAAAGAGAATTGACAGTATGCCCACTCTCATCTCTTACATGGCAAATATTGACCAAATAAAACCTTGTGTTCCTTTCAACTGCTTCATGGAAGCAAAGTCCTTGAGAGGCAATTTCTGAAATAGTAAAAGGATAGGGGTGGGGGAAGGTATTAGGATTTGAGGCATTAGGATAAGAAAAAATTCTTTCTAGAAATTATAATGTAGGGTATTTGTACTCACAGAAAGCAAGAGTTGAAACGGACCTTCATCATACTGGACCTGAGTAAAAACCATTCATCATAAGCATCATGTCCTGCACTATCCAGCCACTGTTAAAGACTTTCAATGAGAAAGAACTCATTACCCCTTGAGGCAGCACATTTCACTTTTGAATAGTTCTCATTGTTACTGGGTTTTATTTTGTTTTGGTGGGAGCATCAAGGCTATATTTGCTTTTGTAACTTTCACTCACTGCTCCTCTGAGACCAAGCAGAGCAAAACTTTTCCCACTTCCCCATGATATCTCTTTTAATTCTTGAAGATAATTATTATGTCTCCCCTATGTCTTTTCTTCAACAAACTTAATCGCCCAGTTCCTTCAAATGATCCATATATGACATAATTTTGAAGTCCTTCATTTTCCTGATTACCTCAACTGGGATATTCTTCTGGCTTATTAATATTCTTACTACAATGCTGTGCCCATGATTTTTTCATACTACTAATACTACAAATATATCTGGTTACAACAGTATCACCAGTTATAGACACTTAATGATCCTCAGTATACACAAAGTACAATTTTATCCTCAACTATGAAGATGAGTTACAAGGGATGAAGAAGGACCTTAGATCAAGGGTATGGCCAAATCCCTTCAAATTTTGCTATTCTCTACTTTTTTAAATGTCCATGCATTTCCACATTAATGCAAAAAGGACAATAATGTATTATGTGCTCCTTCTAGGTTTTATTTTTTTAAGGGGCAATCTCTAAAATATAAGATTAGCATAACTCTGCTGAGGAATGAAAACTTAAATCTTGTTTATTCCAAAAAATCCAATATTCTAGACAGAGTGAAGGAAAAAAGTAAATAGAGGGAGGTCAGTGAGAAGTCCATCTCTACCATCCAAAAATGAGAGTGCATTAGGCCTCACTAGTTAGACATGCGACATCTTCCAAAAATGAAGCATACACACTCTTATTAAGCCTCTAACTCCAGTACAGCTCAATGGACAAACATCATGTCATAACTGTCTGTTTTGTTTATCCTACAGGCTTCAGCCAGGCTGAAAAGTTCATGTGTGGTTATGCATACAAGGTATCCTTTTATAAAAAGACAGAGTGTTCCACACACTTGAGTAAGAATCATTTCTACAACATACTTGACAAGTGGTTACCTTGCTTCTGTTTAGAGCCATGTCCCAAGGCAGCCCATTTCACTGTGGTTAGTTCCATTTTTGAAGAAGTTCCCCCTCCCCTCCCTTACATTTAGACTGAATTTGTCTCTTCCTAACTTCCACATATTCCTCTAGATTCTATCTTCTGGAATCTTACAGGGTCAGTATAATCTCTTCTACGTGACAGTCTTACAATTATTAAAAGCAACTCATCCAATCTTATCTTCTCCAGGCTGAAAATCCCTAGGTCCTTCCACCCATTTCTGTATGGCATGGGCATAAGACCCTTCAATCCAATGGCCACCTTCCTCTGGATGCTCTTCAGGTTATCAATGTCTTTCCCAAAATGGACTCAAAACTGAACACACTATTTTAAGTGTGGTCCCATGACTATAGCATATAGAGGAACTATCTCTTCCCTAGTCCTAGAAACTACAACTTTTAATGGAGCTTAATTATATTAGCTTTTTTTGGCTCTGCCACATCATAACCTTCACTCATATTGAGCTAAAAACCCCAGAAAAACTTTTTTAGATTAGCTGCTTCCAAATCCTGATATATTGATTCTTATTGAAACTAAATTTATCCAATTTGTTCCGACATTCTAGACTGGTGATCTTTTAAAATTCTTATCTTGTCACCTGATATTGACATATATATGATATATATGATAAACCCTCTAATTTTGTGTTATCTGAAAATATGATCCATAAACCATCGTTTATTTACACAAATAACTGATAAAATTGTTAAAGCATCACCAGCCAATAGAGACTGCCAGTGCATTGAATTAGAGAACACCTTAGCTGATATTGGTTTAACTCAAAGAATAGTCATTGATAGACCATTCATGCAGTTCTCAATCCAATATTCCCCTTGTTCAACTAGTCTAACAATGCTGTCAAAAGAAAATAAAAAAGAAATGAAGTTTATGTGTTATGATTTGGTCTTCACAAAGTCATTCTGATGCTTTCTGATCAGACTTTTATTTTCTTAGATGTTCTCTAAACATTCCTATAATGATCTGTTATAGAATCTCAGCATGAGTCAAATTCAAGTTCACTGATCTATGTATGTAGATTTAATTTGCCTTTTTCTCTTTAAAACTGGGACACTATCTGTGCTTGTTCAGTTCTGCACTGAAACTCCAACCCTCCACAAAGTTTAAGACGCCTCTGACAGTGGTTCAGCAGTTACACTTGCCTCTTTAATAAGGCCTTGGAATCCTACAATTCATTAGGACCTAGTGACAAAAACCAATCAATATAGCTAGGTGTTTTTTTTTTTCTCATCAATGCCTTTTTTAGCTATTTTTGTTCTGTCTTTTCCAGTCTAAAGATCACTGTCCTTGTCAGAGAAAAACATGTAAAATATAAATGTAGCATTCCAACATCCCACCCAACTAAAAGTAAGCATATTAACCAGGTGAGAACTACTCTATTGAATCAATAAACCAATAATAAGTATCAGACTTGAAAGCCATTGTATGAAACATGGTGATGCTCCATAGGAAGTGTGTTGGTACTGGCTGAAGAGATTATGCTATGTCCTTTGGGGCATTCTGTCGGTGTATAGAAAAGACTAGTTTCAGTCAAATCCCCAAGAAAGAATCATTTGGATGAAAAAGCCAAGATTCACTCTCCTCCTGCAACTTGAGCAGATGATAATGTTACCTTTGGAAAATCAGAGGATATGCATTTTTATTGGCATATTAGAAACATGCCTAAAACAGTAGTGGTGTTTGGTGGCACTATCTGCACTGGAAACCAAGGACAAACCAGGTACCCTGAGGAAAAGCAATACCAGGAAGGAAGGAGCCAAGCAGAAATCTATCCTATATCTAAAGAGAGCATGTTGATCATTCCAGCAAAGGGACTTCCAAGAGTTTTAACATGTTCACCATATAGGAGCCCACTTTCCCCTTGACTCTGTATGAATTTGTGTCACAAACTTTTTAGGAGGGTGGAGGAGGATGTTTTAAGCCCACTGTTCTTATTTTAACTTAGTAAATAGCCCTGTCTAAAAGCTAATTATATCTGTCAATTGATCATCAGGGAAGGAAGCACACAAGTGGGAGCCAGTCCCTAGAGAACCAACTTACAAGAACCAGTGGAAGTGGAGAGAGTAGTTCTGAAGGATGAGCTATAAAAGTAAGAGTTAACTGAGTCTTCTTTCTGTCTCCGATTTTCATGATCCCAGTTCATCCAACCACTCTTTCCCCAAATGTAGCTAACAAAATACTTTCTGATATCCTTAAATTTCTTTGCCAGTCTCACCTCATTGCTTCAAGCACTATTCTTCCTGGACCATGCTGTTTATTAGTATTCATTCTGCTAATGGCCTGGAAGAAACATTTACTGAAAATTGAAAGTCCTTGCCACACTGGCTAGTTTTTCCATAAAAAGACAATGAAACTACCCTTGAAACTTATTGGCCCAGGGAACTAATGATAGAACTGTTATAACTGGGACATAAAAGGCCCAGGTCACAAGTACTTGCTACTTCTCAGGCTTTCCTGGTGTTCTCTGAATAAATACACCTCACTAGACGTGTTCCAGTGAAGACCTACATTCAGCTAACTCAGGCGATATATTGCTGTATATCTTTTTTTTATACTGTTGTAAATATTTTATGGTCTACAAGTATCTCATTTTGCCCCAAGTTGGGGCTAGAACCACCAGGCTGACCTAAGACAGCTCTGGCCTAGACTACTAACTTTGCTTTCTCACCTTATCTTTCTGTCTTTTAAACAAACTAAAGTGTGCTTCCGGGTGTCATGACCAAGATGACGGAGCACTACCCATTTTTTCCAGTGCTCACTAAGCAGCCTGGCGACTATCAGTGGAGAAACTAATCTCATTCTGTACCCATGTGCTATCCAAGGAAAGGTGAGCAACTGGACCCCGTGGCTTGTGCTCTGGACTCCACTCATTACTTTTCCTGGTGCTGCTGCAGTCATTGTCAACACACCCTGATTGTGTTCTCACCCACACCACTACTAAGTGACAGGCAACAGACCTCAACTCTGCCTACTCCAGGGAAAGCAGCAGCGTGATCTTCGTCTGGCAGTTAACCCTCAGTCAGAACTGTAAGGTACTCTCATTATCTCTTTAGAGGCTTTTTCATCATTAACACTTAATGATGAAAAGATCTCCCAAAATGGAGTAAAATGAGGATATTTGTATTCGTTATCAAATAATTATGCTTTTATGGATAAGCATTTTGATACCAAATATGAGTTAAAAAATTTCTTATACTATAAACTCCTAAAATATATGTACAAAGAAATGCAGTTTTCAAATAGAATTTTGGACAGTTTTGAGAGAAAATAATCTGTGGAACCAAAGCAGATATTTGCATTAATGCAGTACTGGGTATACATAATCAATTGTAATATTGATTGATAAAAGATGTATGAAGAAATATACTGAAGTATATATATATATATATATATGTGTGTGTGTGCATGTATGTATATGTACATGTATATATACAGATATATGTATATATATATATATATATATATATATATATATATATATACACACACACACTTGAAATATACTTGAAGACCTTTGTCAGTTATAGGAAGAGGAACAAAATGCAACCATGTTAGAGCACATGACATCTACTGGAGATGGGATGCATTGAAACACCTTAAAGAACATATGCCAAAGAATGTGACAAGTCAAAAATGCTGAACACCAAAATGAAAGAAATAATAACAAAAAGAAAACCTAAATTGGTCAGTGAATGCTCTATCATGTCAGTTGCTTTAGGCAACTTACCCCATCCCCTCCTCTGGAAATTTTTTGCTTTGTGTTTTCAGCATTTCATTGTGGAAGACCTCCTATCCTACCACATTGCCTTTCCAAGGAGAATATTTCACCTTGGAAATCTTACCTATTCTTTCTTGGAACTCTTTGAAATGTAGGGTGATGGTTAAACTATGTTATATTCCTCTCTTTGATTAAAAATTCTAAGATGAAGTAGCTATTTTTTCCCAGGAATCCCAAGAACTATAGCCCTCTGTTCAAACTAAGAGGTCATTTGAAAATAAGCATATTTGCTTTAAAGCTAATATTTTCCAAAGAAGTTAGCATTTATTTTGGTCATTTGTTCTTTTGATAAAAAATTTCTCATATTTTCAAGATCAACTGGAGAACCATTCAACTTAATCTTGTTGACATTAATTCTAAATCTCCCTGGTCAGTTGCAATCCATATCTTCCTGCTATAGGAAGAACCTAGTCATGCCCTGTGGTATCATATGAGAAATGGCTGGATTCAATATATTTCATACATCTAGCAGTATGCGACTTGGAGACTATGTGCTGATGCTCCAGGAAGACCATTATTTCAAAATGTTATGCTTAGCAATTGTGCAAAGCCCCTTCAGAGGACAGTATCTCAATTTTTTATTCAGAGAAGGTATTAATAGCCATATATCATAATCCAAGTATTTATAGGCTTTCACAGAATATACACAGATATTCTATGCCTACTTTTAAATGACTATGTGGGACTTTGGGGGGACTTTCTTCACCTCCTGTGTAACTAATCACTGAGACTACCTAATTAGCTACTGAGCCAGAACAGCTGGTAACTTGGGACATGTTAAAACATTTTCCCATTGGCATTCTTGAGACTGTATCTTTCCAAGGAGCAAAATCTGACACCAACATGGGGAAGGAAGCATAAGACCCTTGTATCTCAATATAATGGCAATGTAATGGGGCAAATGGCCAATCAGCATAGTCCCTATGAGCATGTGTAGCATGCTTGGGTGACACCATCCCTACATGGACTTTGAAACATGTGTAGACTTAACTGTAGTTGGCCCAGTTTGTTAACTACATAGTGAAGAGGGTTCTTCTTGACTGGCTGTGGAACTGCAGCTGAATATGGAACTAACTAGTCAAAGTAATTCTCTTGCTCTGACTCTTTCTGACCTAGGTGGTTTTCAAGAAGATAACCTATTGGCAGAAGAAGGGATCCTGACTCCTCACCTAGAGCTGTCATGAGGCAAAATGTTATCAGTCTCCTGCTTAATCTGTCTTTCTTGTGTCCATTCTTTTTCTGTATTTTTGTGAAGGAGTATTGGAGATCAATAAAAACTTCTGAGTTTCAAAAGGTCATGGCAGGAACATGACTAATGTGAAAATGTGTTTAATAAGAATGTATGTGTATATCCCATGTAAGAATGCATGCCATCTTGGGGAGGGAAGGGAGAGGAGGAAGAGAAAATTTAAAACTTATGGAAGTGATTGTTGAAAACTGAAAAATAAATTAATAAAAGAAATTTTAAAAATTAAAAAAAGAATGCATGCCAGGATTTTTTGGAAAGTAGAAAACAAAAAGCAAAATCTGGAGCAACCTGCTTAACTCTTCCCAGGAACAACAAGAGATATGAACTTATATACTCAGTTACATTGCATTCAGAAGTGAACTTGGTGTGATCAGTTCTATGTAGAAACTGACTTAATTGTACACCCCATTCTCCTCAGAGAGACTGAAGTTACATAGGAAAGAGGATGCACCAAGGTGCAAAGCAGGGCAGAAAGATTTGTACTTTGTGCTATATCTTTTGGTTAAACTTCATAGCAAATTTGTTCATTAGTTAAATGAAATTGGGATGCTAATCACTGCTGGTTATATTGCTGGGAAGGGGAGGAGAAAAAAGGACAATGCAATATACCAGAATGGGGGCTTAAATTGATTATCATTAAATTGAGAGATTTCCAGCACCTCAGGGGTAAGAGAGCATCCTGGAGGGAAGAAGTAATCAGCCTCACTCGGGGAAAGTTAGTACAAAATATCTCTAGAGCCCCTGAAGTATTTAATAAAGAAAAGCTGTTCCATCTACCTGAAGGAAGTACAGAACAACTGAATAAGCTCTATGCTAACTCACCTTGCTGAAGGAAAAACGATTTAAGATCAAGATAGGGAACATGTTTTGAAAAAATCATGCCTGTGACTGATGGTGGAAACAGAAGCCTATTAAGTCTCCCCTAAGAACATGGAAAATATTAGCTTTATTTCTTCCTCTGCCTCTTCCTCAATTTAGCTCCCTTAAATTACAAAGCATAAAACTTAGAATTTTGGAAGAGATTACTAAGTTTCCTTCATGAAGGAGGCTGAGTGCCACAATTAAAATAAGGCCTATTGAACTCTTAAGAATTCCATTTTTCAATGGGCCATTCTGTCAAACACATAACAATCTGAAATGACTGCAGATTTCAGAAAATGTATCAAAAAATGTCCTTTCCACACATACTAAAATTGTGCTGACAAAAAACCCATTTATACAAAGTTCCTGGCAGCCAAACAGGGATGAACCATTTCAGGCTAATGTACAATTGGCTACTTTCTAAATCCGTGCTTATGCCATAACCTCAAACAGTTGTTTTTTTTTTTAATACCTTATCAGAATTTAGGGGCCAAGAAACTCTCTTAATTTCAGCAGCTATATTTAAATATAATTTTGATATAAAAGAAAATAGCCAAAGTTGGCAACTGAAAAAAGAGACCTAGGTTTGAATGCCACTTTTGTATTTTATAATACAAACTTTCCAGATGTCCCAATCAAAACAAGCCTCTGTTAAGAAGAAAAGTTTTAAATGAATCTATTTAAAACACTAGGTAATACTTATCATATTGATTACAGTTTTATATTTATGCTTATATAATTTTAAAGCCATTATTTTTTTTTAAAAAAGGCAATATTCTAAAACAAATCATTTATCTAGTGTATATCACAATGTAAATCAGCAATAATTCACTGTAAAACCTAGCCCAAACTACTGAATTATTTGATTCTAAAGGTTATG
The DNA here is from genome assembly GCA_023548195.1 of Bettongia penicillata ogilbyi. NCBI lineage: Eukaryota > Metazoa > Chordata > Mammalia > Diprotodontia > Potoroidae > Bettongia > Bettongia penicillata. Next base: position 2,450,364 of record JAJHZJ010000049.1, on the reverse strand, counting down.
GATAACAGTAGTCACCTTTTGGTTTCCTTTTTGACTCTGGGTTTTGCTACCCAAACTACTGGCAAACAAAAATGCAAACACTATTGTAAAAAAGATACATGATGATAGTTCTTTCTTATTTTCATTACTGGTGGAAAAATATTTTAATTTATGCAATTCTCAAATTGTACAGTGTAGCTTGAATTCATTTCATAATTTTTTGATATTACTAATACATTATTTTGGTTGAACCTAAAAGTCAATAATACTACATAAAGTATAAAGAGCCTTAGATCTGTAATCAAAAGAAAAGTGAGTATGAAGTTCAACTCCAATACTTATTAACAACAGTGATTTTGACTATCAAATTTCTGCACATCAGTTTCTTCATCTGAAAAATGGGAATAATCATGCTTATTTTATCAGCTTTACAAGTGTGTTGTGTAGAATTTGCTCTGCAAATCTAAAAGCACTATTTAAATATGAGTTATTACATTACAATCTATATTAGCATTTGTGAAGTCAAAAGACCTGAGTTTATTTTCCTGATTTAATAATTGATGTAGACTATCACTTATGTGTTTGCTATTGATCATACAGATAACTGAAATAGCTACTGTGAACTCTTATTTTCTCTCTATGTAGAAATACATTACAAGTCTAATTTATTGTGGTTTCAGTGTCTGAGAGAAAGTCACAATACTAAAACATAGGTTGGTCAATGAGCACACCACTGGAGATTAGCTGATAGATGATGTTTTCTGCTACAAGTATTTGAGAATATGATGTACTAAGATACAGAAAGAATACCTACACAAACAAAAATAATGAATATTTCAGAACTGAAGTATAAGTGAATAAACCATTACATTTTATTACCAAGGCATTTCTTCTACATTCCCTGTCTCTCATTTTGTCTATCTAGTGCTCATCTACTTAATCTAATACTGAAAAATGAAAAATGCTATAGCTAATCCCTTATGAATACTGTGGCAAGATTTGCACAGGCATTTCAAAACACTTATATTCCTTGGGGTTCCTTCTTGCTTTGAATTCTTTGATCTGTTTGCATCAGAAAATTTGGCTATAAAACTAAATCTGACACATCAAACTGTTTTGATTTGAATCAAAACTAGAGAAGCAACCCTCTGACACAATTTTAGTTATAATAAAAATTACATCTGAGAATGCATCACACATTTTAAAGCACATTTAGAGCAGTATCAATAATATTATTATAAATTATTCATTTTAAAATTAAATATTAAATGAAAAACATCAGAAACTGTCATATGAAATAGTGTAACAAACAATAAGGATGATGGAATTAGTACTATCTGCCTCATTATAGGAACTATCATTTTATAGCCTCTGAGAAGTTCATTCATCTCTTTGAACTTTAACTTCCCTATTTATAAAATGAAGGCATTGGGCTAGGTTATGCTTAAGATCCTTTTGCACTCTAAATTTCCATGACTTTATGATGATTCTTCAGGGTCTCTTGTTAATAGAGAAGAGAGTCTCTCAGCACTTCAAAGTCCTCTCTGCCTATTTCTTTATTATCGGGAAAGTCAATTAATGTTAAAAATTGTAATGCTTTAAAATCTGAAAAATGTGTTACAAATGCTATATTATCTTCACAATAGTCACATAAGCTAAGTACTTACAGATATTACCATCCCTATTTTATATATGAGAAAACTAGAACTAAAAAAAAAGAACAAAAACATAATTTGTCCAACATAACAAAGTAGGGATTTCCTAAGAATTTAAATTCAATATTCTTGACTCCAGGTCAAACATTTTTTCTACTACAATATAGTCTCTTTTAATAAAGACTATCAGTAATTCTTTCTTCTTAATCCAACTTTGCTAGCCAATAGAAAATAAACAAACAAAAAGATTTAAAAGACAATTAGGAAGACACATAGGAGTAGAGTAAATGACTCAGTCCTTGTCCTCATAAAGCTGATAGTCTGGAGGTAAAGATAAGAAGTGGTTGCCAATAGTTGCCAAAAACTTTAATAACTACATAAACTAACTTTTATAATAAAATGGAAGTCCGTGTGACATCTATTCAGGTCCAGTTCTGTTGGAAAATGAAATGTGAAATTATATACATGCAGGACATGAATTTGAGCATCACAAGTTTTTCCTCAGTCTATAATTATTCTTAGATAGAAAAACAAATACACACATAGAAAAAAGATAAGGTATTGTGCAGTCTCTAACAAAAATACTTATATGTAGCTTTAACTCATTATTTAAATACTTCAACAGATCTGTTATCTCATCAATATGTATATTTCCTCCAGTTGCACCATTCATAACTCACCTACACCTTTTAATTCATCCAATGTAATTCTTTTCTATATCCACCCATGAATTCTCCATATTGTAAATGTACCATGTGCAATAGAATCCTTCTTCCAAAAATTTTAATATTTTGTATCCATCTGCTATTCTCTCATAAGCTATTTTTAACTAGACAATGTATGTCAATGTGTGTGTGTGTGCGTACCTTTGAATCACCTGAAATTTAGATTTTGGAGAAGATTTTTGGGTTCTCTTATTTCCTGGTATGTAATATCAATATCCCCCACTTCTTCCCCTGAAGCCTATCAGAGGATTCTTTTAATTGGCAGTTGCTCTTTTTGTGTTCTGAAATTCCAAGCACTTGTCTTGCATTATTTCTTGCATTATGACATTAACATTTTTTGAGATGTTCTTATGATGTTCTTCTGGGAGAGCTATAACCCTTAAGTTGTCTTGACACATCCGCAAAAGGTTTTGCTTTATCTAGAGATCAAGTTTTGTTTCAACATTATAAAAGATGACTAGGGAAAAAGGAAAAAAAAATGTATGTTCTAAAATATTTTTAGCAGCTTTTTTATAGTGGCAAAGAACTAGAAATTGCAGGGATACCTGTCAATTGGAGAAAGGCTGAACAAGTTGTGGTAGATAATGGTGGTGGAATATTACTATTCTATAAGAAATGATGAGCTCATTGCTTTTTAGAAAAAAAAAAACTTGGATAGACAATGAAATAATGAACAAAATCAGTACAACCAAGAGAATGTTGTATACAGTAACAACAATATTATTTTAAGAATAACTTTGAGTGACTGTCATTTTGACTATTATAAATAGCCAAATTAAGTACCAAGGAATACATACAAAAAGACAAATTATCAAAGATCTCAAGAGGAGAAAAAATTCACTTTTAATAGTATTTCTTCCAATTATATGTAAAGACAATTTGTTGATAATTTCAGTCTTTATATATATATACCCATTTTTCACTTTCTGGCTCTTTCCTCTTTGACAGCAATTTCTTCAGTGACCAGACCACAACCTATATCAGATTCTTCCCAGCCTGGACAATTCACTTTTCACCAGCTTCAATCTATGCCCCAGTCTTCTGGGAGAGCAGAACTGACCCTAGCTGGATATTAGTCTTCAGTGCTTAAAGCCTAGTATATCTTGCCCTATTTCTCTTTGCTGTTCGTTGTCTGGATGACTACTATTGCTGCTCAACCAGAGTAAACTTCTCTACCTTTTTGTTTTTACTGCACAGAGTAAGACGGGAAGGGAAAGAGATACACAAAGCTGAGTCCTGTAGTTATCCCTATCTGACTGGTGGGGACATGGTGGTTGAGTATGTTGAAGCACTGGAGAATGGTCTTGTCTTGTAGTTGAACTCTCTAATTCATCAACTGTGTTATCATCTCCTTAGGGTTCCTGGTGTCTTAGAACATGGAAAAGACTGAAATTGGTTTATTTCTTGTACATTATTCTTATTTTGAAGAAGCATGAGAGATCATAGCATTAACATCTTTTAGTACCTTTTCCATGTCTTTGTCAGATTAATTAGTGACGTAGCATGGAAACCCTATTTCTCCTGAAAAAAGTTACCCAATGAAGAAGAAATCTGAAGGGAATGCCTGGAAAGCTCATAGAGCATAGAGCACAAGGAAGGCAGACACAGGTGGAGCCTCAATTGGACCTTCAGTAATAGAGAGCAGGACAAAGATACTGGCAACCAGAGAAGAGGCACTGAAAGAAGAGGATGCCAGATTAAAAGGGATGCAGAAAAGAAGTGCAATTACCAACTTTGACTACTTCCCATCTTTTGCCAAATTTCAACCCAACATTCCTAAATATGGTTCTATCTTTTAAATGTAAGAACATTACTTAGATATGTAATAAATATGTGTCATTTGTATGGAGAGCCAACAATAGGACCTCCTACGTGTACTACTTATAGATAGAGAACGACCTCATTCTTTTTGTTAAAAGAATAGATTTGCATGGACATATTCATAATCTCTCCTCTGGATAGAGAATAGCTATTGTTCATATTTATTCAGCAATTAAAACTTTAAAAACACCTTCACTCCTCCAGACTTCCATCTTTTCCATTCAGTCCTTCCCTCCTTCCTTTCCTTCTTCATTCCTTCCTTCTTCTCCCTTCCTTCCTTTCCTACCTTCCCTGTTTCTTTATTTTTTTCCTCCTCTCTTCCGTTCTTTCTTCCACTTCTACAGAAAACATTTACTTCCAAAAAAAAAAAATCACAAATGTACTACTGATATAAGGGAGGCACAATCTCTCTCTACATTTTGCAACACTTGTGTTCCGGGGAGGGAAAGGGGTTTAGGTACATAGCTTAGTTGGGTTCCTATAGAGCACAATTCCAGTTCCAAGTCCATAGTACTTGGGTTCCAGTCCCAGGCACCCTGGTTTCTCTGGGTAAGGGAAGCCCTGTGAGGTAGGTAATAACGATAGCCATTTCAAATAAAATTAGGCCGAGCAAAGTAAAGTGATTTTTCACTGTTACAGGGCTAATAAGTAATGATTGTTATTTTTGTCCTTAGTTCTAGAAAATGACATTAGGTTTAATTAGATGATGTTGAATGAGCTCACATGAGCTTAACTTTTAGACGCTCTCACCAAATAAGTAATAAGGTTTTAAAGTAATCCTCCAGTTGCACTAAGCAAATGATACCCCTTTTCTCAGTGAGATGAATCTTAAATAAAAACATGAGAAATTTGCATTAACAGCACTCAAGCATTTTTTGACAGTGAGTTCCGTTAAATACTGGAATAGTTTACTAAGAATTGGTATGCAATCTCCAGAAGTCTTTAAAAATAGAATTGATACTCCTTACCTGGGATGATTTAGGAATAGGCATGCAGAAAGTTCTGAAGGTAGATTAATTCAGTTAATGAAACAGGATTCAATAAGTACCTGCGTGGGTGGTGTTCTCAGTATAGTCCTTATGTTTGAGACATTTGGGTTAGGAGTTCAAAACTGTTAAGATCCCTTTCAAATATGTATGTATTTACAAGAGCTAATTTCCATAAGGGAAAAATAACTCTGAGTGAGTATATAAAGCCTTGTTCTAATGCTTTGGTAAATAAAGTAGAATATTTTCAAATGTTAGAAATATGCTGTTTTGATTCACCATGTAGAAATACTTTTTATTCTTTCAAAACTTAAATTCTCCATGTACTTGGGCTTATTTATCTGATTTTAAGGGGAAAAAATCAGAAACTCCTCTTCATTTTGTCTTTTTATTTTGCCTGTAATACTTACGTTCAAACCCAAATAATCATGTCTAGAGTCAAAAACAGCTCATCATCCCTACTTCTGAGATGACAAATCCTAGCACAACTGGAGCAGGAAATATGTTTACATACATACATGTATATGTGTGTATGTGTATGTATGTATATACACAAATGTGTATACATATATATGTATACATATTTCTTAATGTAATAATTATGTTGACAGCTTATACTTACAAAGTACTTAAAAGTTCACAATGTGCTTTATATATTCATATCCTCTTACTTGATTACTACAACAGTTTTGTGAGGTAGGTACCAAGTCTTTAGCTCTTCTTTATAGATGGGGAGACCTTGAGAGAGTGACTTCTCAACAGCTTGCAAAAGCAAATAAATAAAAGTAGGAATTGAATTCATTTCTTTTGATTTTAAATTCAATGTAATTTTGGTTATGGTTCCATTAAACAATTCAACAAATTTTTGTAATTTTACAGTATACAGGGACACTGTACAAGTCACTGAAGGGGATATACATTGTGATATCGTCTTTATATTCTGCAGGACATAATGAGCACTTGCTTATTATTACAAATATCTTCTGTTTATCTTATGTTTATACTATCACCCTAACTACATCATGAGAATTTTAAAGGCAGGGATAATACTAGATTCTAGTTCTTCAAGGATAAACCTTGACAGTGCTTATCACAATGCTTGGCATACAGTAAACCTCCATAATAGTTTTCCCTTTCAATTCATACAATAAGCATTTATTAAGCTCCTACTGTGTACAAGATCCTATACTAGATAGAGGTGGGAGAATGGGAGGAGACAGAGAGAGACAAAAAGCAAAAAGGTCCTGCCCTCAAGTTAACTTATTAAATCTAATCGGTTGCCAAGTCTTTCTCATATCTGCCCCATTCCCTCCACTCACACACTGACTAGTCTTCATCACTTCTTGCCCCAAACTATTCCAATAGTCTCATAATTGGCCCCCCTGCCTATCTATGAACACGTTACATTTCCCAGTAGAACATAAGTTCTTAGGGTGCATAGATCTTTTTTGTTTTAACCTTTTTTATCCCCAACATCTAGCATAGCGCCTTGCATATGATGAGGGCTTAATAAATTTTTAAGTCCTCAATAAATGCTTGCTGACAGACAGGAATTATGCTTAGAGTTTAGCACCATTTTCTGTTTTCCTTTATACTTCAAGGATCAGTGATCTCATTCCTGTGGGCTCCGCTTCCCTAGACACAAATAGCAACTTCCTCCACACCTTAAGCAGATAGTTTCCTGAGTTTCTGTTGTCAAAACAAGTCATCACCTGGAGGCCAACTCCATATTGATAAGGCTCTTTGAACTTATCATGGATGGTCCTAGACAACAGAATCCTAGTCTGTAGTCCAGCCAGCACATTTCCTGGGTGGTGGGAGGAACTAATTAAAGTTTATATTCCTATTTTTGGAGACTACTCCCATGCTTTGACACAGAACTATAAAAGGGTTTTAGCAAAGAGTTTCTCTTTATTCTTTGTCTATTTACACACATAAATGAAATCCATAATTTATACACAATACATAAAACTGTCAAACAAGAAACTGCATTGGTTCCAAAAGTTAATTAAAACTATTTTAAAAGGAAGAAACACTATGTGAAATATACAAATAAACGAAAGTATCAATTTAGCCTACTTCTCTGGGTCAGGAGCCTAGGAGAATCAAAAATCTTTTCTTGATTGACTATTCATAACTCAGTTTGTTTGTAAAAAAAAAATATTTAATGTTGAAAAGAAATTTGAAAATAAATTAAGAAAAGATTAGGAAAAAATTTTCTTAAGAAAATATAGCTGATAAAATTATCAACAGAACCTCAAAAATAACATCAGGAAAGAAAATTTTGCTACAGAGTGAAACTAAAAAAAGAGTTTGGTCAAAGTGGTACTATATTAGTTCCTGAATGATGCCAAAATGTACAAAACATTTGTTTCAAATGCATCTAAATGCTGAATTGAAATGGCAAAGGAAATAATATATACTAACCCCCCAAAGTATATTAATATTTAAGAAAGATATTTATGTATGACATATATTTCCATAATGTATTGCTAGTCAAACAACACTGAAAAGAGACAAATATTCATCAAACTATATAAATTTTAAAATGATCTACCGAAGATAGAGGGACTGAACCCATGATTTCATTAGGAGATGGAACTCATGGGTGAGGAAACTCCTACCAATTCAGGTCAGAACCTTTTCTGACACATATCTCTGAGAGTTGCTTAAGATATCTGAGAAATTAAGTGACTTGCTCAAGGTCACAAACTATGTGTTCACAATAGGGCTTGAATTCAGGTCTTCTGGGAATCAAGAATAGTTCTGCATCTATGATACCTAAACTATATAGGAAAAAGTTTGTTCTTTTTTTCTATACCAGTAATCTTCAGATTTTATTAAAGAAATGAAGAAAATTATGTAGGACTTAGAATGATATACTATTTTTTCTCATCCTGAAGATACATATAATGAGTTAAAAGAAACAGTATTATATGTAATGCTGCAGTCTCTTTCCTCTCTGATTATGGTTGATATGTTTCAAAATGAAACACCTTGTTCTAAAAAAAAAGATGAATAATTCAATGACAGTATGTAGTATAAAGAGATGCAAGTGATTTTTTTTTTGCCAAAAATCCCTATTTATATCCACAAATGAGTAATGTATCATTAGAAAGGAGATATGTACATATATAGACACACAAGTAAATGTATGTATATAAATACATATATATTTACTTATATATTATATAATATACACATACAATTAGAACTGTAGAAACAACATATATATGCGCAAATACATGCATATAAAACTAAGCTTTAAATAAATGATGCATAGTTTTCAAGTATAACATCAAATATAAAAATACATATTACATCATTTAAAAGTTATTTCTCAATCAAATGTGGTATGAAAATAGGTAAGATTTAAAAATATTTTTATTTATATTGTTAAATATTTTGAAACTATGTGTAAAAGGTCTTAATCAACTTTTTTTAAATTTTGAGTTATAAATTCTCTCTCCCTTCCATGCCTACTCCCTCCTTGAGAAGGCAAGTAATTTATTTTGATTATACCTATGAAGTCATGCAAAACATATTTTCATGTTAGTCATGTTGCAAATGAAGACACAGACAAAACAATAAAAATATAGGAAGTAAAAATATAAAGTACACTCAATTTAATTCAGAGTTCATCAGTTCCCTCTCTGGAGGTGAGTCGTGATGCTATTTTCCCTTTGAATTCCATTTTCTTAAAAGGCAAAGGCTTTAGCCCTAAGGCTACAGAATGAACTCTAGGGAGTTTCATGAAACTTTAGTTTCATTTCATATTTGAAACTGAAGGAAATGAAACAGTATTAGACTCATTCATAAATCCATTCTTTGTATTTGAAAATTATTTTTGAATAAAATTTCTAGAGATCTGATACATTGTGTTTTGTAATATGAAAACACAGGGGAGTGTTTGTTTTTGCTATCATGCTCCTGACAACACACACACACACACCCACACACACACACACACACACACACACACACACACTCACACACACACACACACCACATTTTCTTTTTTTATCTCTCTCACTTGATGAATTGCTTTTATTTCTTCCTTCAAAGCATTCATTTTGGAGATGCATTTCTTCACAGATGCTCCTCTGAGAGCTAACAATTACTGTAAAGGAAGTTAATATATAGGGGCAAACACGTGCTTCAGGAAGTTAATTGTAAACTCTGCATGAGACTGAGGACACCAAATGTTATTCCTCAACTAGGTCACAGAACACAAAGAACTTCAACATTCTTTATCTGAAGTTGTAATTAGGACACCTTGGTAGCTAAGCAATTTATACTGGAGGAAATGGCAAAGCAAAGCAAGCATGGGTTTGTTTGAGTTTGTGTGGGGGGTGGGGAGGCATATTTGTGAATATATTAGATGTCATCAAGTCAAAGGGCTTTATCTAGCATTCACATAAAAAGCAGCATTGTGTTAAATTCTTTAATAGATAAATCACATGGATAGATAATTAAGTGTAATTCAGCATATAAGAGAATTTTTTTGACTAGTGAGTTGCTTGTGAATAAATTAATTATGGGTACCACAAGGAAATTTATTTTTGTCCTTTTGGACAAAATTGGGAAACCAGATCAAGTGATGAGATGAAATGGCTTTATAATGCTAATTAAAAATCTTTTAGTATTTTAAGTTATGTCTCTCACATTTAAATAGTTTGGTGATTGAATAGATATTGAAACTGACTTCAGAGATATATCTCAAAACTCCACATGAAATATAATTATTACATGTCAATTTTTCAGCACAAAAAATAAGCTTAATTTTTTCTAGTTTGTTCCAGAATTTTCCAATACCTTTTTACCTCAGAGGAATTACATTATCCCACCTCCCCAAGGGTTTCTAACATGACCAAATTATAGTTAGAGAAACCCAGCTCTAAAAAATCCTCATAGCAGCATTTTCCTGTGAGAACCTAAAAGCAACTTGTCAATTTAAGTTAAATAGAAGGTAAGATTGTTAAAATTCTGGATCGTGGTATTGTCAGTCTACTGAGTCTAGGCACTTCAATACACAAGTGAACAAGTTTATTTTCAGTCATTTAGCTTCCTTGTAAACAGCAGTTGCTACAGCTCTTTGCATGAGGCAAAGCAATGCTAATTTTGAGGGTGTGAAGAGATCTCTTAAGAAATTCTGCTTTCCTTAATAATAGTTGGTACTGGTTAATATTTATGGAATTAGTTCTAATTGTTATCAATAATATTACTTTGTTTGGGGTTGAGGGGTCCTAAATTCTGCAAGATACTTCCATGTAAGTGACATGGACCGGGCCCTCTCAGCAATCTATGATCTTTGTGACTGTTGGTAGAAAGGAAGAACCTCTTGCTTATAGCTAAAGCAGCAAGGTATCCCCAAGGAGAGGCAGAAGGCAGCATAGTATGTACCTGGCCAACCAAGCCACCAGCAGCTACTTAACCACCACCTCTCCTCAAAGCCCCTGATGGGGACAGCCCAGGACCCTGAACCCAACAGCCTTGGCATTAACAATGCTTCCAGCCCAGTGCCCTCAGCCATCCCCTCTGGAAACAGCCTGGAAATTGTTCCTTAGCTACAGACAGCTACCTGAGACCCAGAAAAGAAAATCCATGTCATCAAAGTTCTAGGCACTATCAAATGATTCAACCTTAAAAATGGGTATGATTTTATCAGTGTAAATGACTTTAGAAAAAAGTCATTAACTTATGCCTTGCCACAGCACACAGTAGGCATTTAATAAATGGTTATTAACTGACTCATTGACTGACCATGGGCCTTCTCCATTTTCATTTGACTTGAACCTGAAACCTAGATGTGTTGTACACTGATTAGAAGGTAAGTTACTTTAAGAGCAGGGACTTAGTTTTCTTTTTTTTATCCTCAGTATTTACACTGTGCTTTACATATATTAAGTCCTGTTCCTGGCTTAGCAAATTGTCCCTTCTCACCTCTATCTAGTAATGTCTAAAGTGCCTAAGTTTTCTCCTCCAAGTGTACTGTATGTAATTCTTTAATGCAGTTACTTGTACATACAAGGAACAGATATTTGTATAGTTTTCCATCATATCTACTTTATAAACATTAATATTTGCTTTAATTCCTGATAAAGTATTTGAGTAAATACAAAATAAAATCAAAAGAGCAAATGAGATAGATTTATAAAAAACGTCATCCCAGAATTTAAACCATAACCTTTGTACAACTGTTATGAAAATTGAAATGAAGATACTTAAAAAGTTTCTTTTTTTTGCAGAATTAGACTACTCATTTAAAAAAATCACTTATTTATGATTTAAAAAATACAAGATATCCACATGTCATGTCAAATATCCTTAAGTTGAAAATTATTGGTTGTGCCTTTATTATTTTTTTAGCAGTGCTATGAGGGCTGTCCCCCATATGCAGTATGGGTAAGTCATTGTATGGTTCAAAGGGAGGCAGAATAGACATCTCTAGCCTTTTCTTCTCCCACTTTTCTCCCAGGGAGGGTTTAATTCTTGTCAAGTGGGAAAATGGAAGATTGGGGCCCAAAGTATGGCTACTTTGCTCTCCTCAGAGACAGAGGGTACTGGAATAGAATTATATCTATCTGTTCTCTTAAATATTAAGGTTAGGAGATGTAATTTTCAGGTTCAAGGTAAGCTTCTTAACATTATTTCTTTGATGGGGAAAGGACGACCTAAGATTCAAATCCAAAACTTGACCACTTTTCTACCAAATGTTATTTCCACAATAAACACACATATCACAGATAGCAAAGAAACCCATTTATCCAAATCCATAAGCAAAACAGAAATCAGAGAAAGTTTACACCAGAGAATGTATACTGGACAATATACAGTGACTGACAAGAGCTCTCGCAGGGGGAGGGAGGTAACAACTCAACCAAGAAAGAGAGAACTGGCTCTCATCTGAGGGAAGTTCCTCCAAGTGTAGCAAAGCAGCTGAGGCTAGGGACATAATAGAAACTGCCTACTCATCTAATATCAGCTTCTTTCTAGTATCATTTCCTTTGGCATCTTTCATCTTCTGTCTGAAAGCCGGAAGCCAGAAGCACCCAGAACAACTGCAGAGCCTGAAAAGACCTGAAGAAACTCAAAGAAGGTCTAAAAAGAGAGCAGAGTTCTCCCCTTGCCCACTCTCACCAACTCCACCCACGCCCTCACCCAGGCTTAGGGCATTGGCTTCTACCAATGATGAGGTCCTTTACCAATTTAAGATTCAGGTTATATTTTAAAAAATCAAAAAAAGGGAAAATGATTCATGAGAAATGTACTGTTCTATGGTCAGATTGCTGCCCTGGTTCTGGGAAGTAAGCTCTAGAAAACATAGAATAATCATTGTTTCTGGATTTTTCTAGAAATGTTAAGGTAACATTATAAATCTATGCCAGCTCTAATTATAGAACAGAGCTGATGGTCAAGAAGTCTCTACAGATTCTAATCACATGAAATAATGACCACATAGTCTAAATGCTAAAGATGGACCCTTGGCTCTTGAGAGCCCACTTGAGACCTATTTACTCTTACTAACTCACAGTTCTTAAGAAGGCAGATTTGTCTGGCTATAGGAGACTAGAAGGAGCATCACCAGGGATAGCAGAGTAGACACTGATGGCTGGGGCCATCAGGAGCAGGCACAATGCGGGCAGTAAATAGTGACAACCAACAGCTAAGACAAGACAAGGACTGAGCTACCAACTCAGAAGAATGTTGAGAATTATTTATTACAACACAATGCAATAATGGATGCATGATCTAGCCTTATCTTGAATTACCAAGATAAGGCTAGATCAGGTGTTCTTAACCTGGGGTCTCTGAACTTGATTTTAAGAGACACACAGAGAGACAGAGGCAGAAAGAATTTTATTTCAATGCAATAGATTTCCTTTGTAATTTAATGTAATTTACTTTATGAATTTAAACTATCATTCTCATAATAGGCCCACAGCTTCACAGGGCTACCAAAAGATAACCCTTAATTTAAAAAAATAGATTTGCTATTTTATTACTGTATATTATTATATTTTATTTTTAAGAAGACAAAGAGTCTATGATTCCATTTATTATATATGACTATGTTATATATAAAAAAAAATACACTGGATTAGGTGATAGTGTAGGCTCCACTACTGCATCAACTATGTAACCTGGGGTAAATTTTGTAGCCTCTCTAACCCTGAGTTTCTTTATGAATTAAATAGAGAAAATAATAACATATTAGTATTCTTGTGAGTTTCCAATGATACTACATATGAAATCAATTGGTGAACTATAATGAATTAAACTAGAATAAGTATTTTATTGTTATGTAAGAAATATTTCCACCAAAAGTGATCAAAGTAAACGTAATTTTGTCAGATGAAAAGATATTTCAGCTATCTACAAAGGTCACTTATGTTGCACACCCTAACACTTTAGAAATGATATGTTGTCTTCCTAAGAAGTTTAACACTCAGGCTCTATTTATACAATGACACAACAACCAATCAACTTAGGGGTGGGGGTGAGGGAATCAGTGAAAAGAACAAGTCAAACTGGTATCTTAAGTACAGCGCGCAAGTGCTTTGGTCGCCAACAACACGTACTTGATGCACTCTTCCATGCCTGATTTGAACATGATCTTCTCTAAGAAGCCTCCCTTTGTCGATACTACCATCTTTTTTTGATTCATCATTCTACATTTTCATACATTACATACATTCTATATTCTATTGCACAATATGTAATTCCATTATATACATATATAAAATCTAATACATTCTATATTCCATTAGATTTAATGTCCAAGATTATAATATTTAGAGCACTTAACAAAAATCTTTACATGCAACCACTTCATTTTAAAGATGAGAAAACTGAGGTCAGAGAGAGTGAATATCAGAATTTGAATTTGAACCTAGGTTCTCTCACTTCAAACTGAATATTCTTTCTATAATTCCTATTATATTATATTAGCATATTTATAATTCCTGCTTATATTTTGCTCATTGCTTAAGTACATTTAATTTCCTCCAATTAAAATACAAAGTTCCCAGAATGGAGGGATCCTGTCTATCATGTCTTTTAGACTCTCAAGCTAGCCCATCAAGAAGATCCCATTGGAGCTGGCATGCACACATACAAGGGTACAACACATATGTGATGAATAACTTTAATTTTACTACAAATTTTCTTGGAAATAGGGTAAGACCTATGCTTTCATTCCTTTAGGGAATGTCCTGATGAAGAAACTCTCTCTGTCAATACAGACCAACACCTTCTCTATGTATTCTCTCAAAGTATCTCTAAGACTGTAAAATCCAGAAGAGTTGTCAAGCTGCATTGGTAGATGAATTTTCTTGACTAAAGTTGAAATAACAAGTCCAGACATCCCTCCTTACCCTACAAAAAGACTGATTTTATGGGAGTTTTTATACTGTATAATATACAGTATTTATATTATTTATTTCTATTTTACTTTATATATTTATATATTACTTACACTATATATATACTGTGTTATATTATAGTATATTTATATTCGTATATATACTATATAATATACATATTACATTTATAATAATATTTTATACTATTTTGTGTAGTGTATGTTTTTATACTACTTTAAAGTGAAATCATTAAAATGTGCTACTTCACTAAATTCTAATGGAGGATGACAGTATGGAGTGGGATCTAAAAGAATTTTGTCCTCTGCAGCACTAATTTTGTTGAACAAGAAATCCTAAAATATTTCCAGAGTCATCATCAATCATTTTCTAGGTTCAGGATGAAAATCAAATAACTCAATACAGTCTCAAGATCTACAAAGGAATTCACTTGTTTGAAAATTAGATGTGAATTTTCTAGGTTGAGGATGAAAATCAAATAACTCAATACAGTCTCAAGATCTATAAAGGAATCCACTTGTTTGAAAATTAGATGTGAGTAATTATTATAAAATAAAACATTGCCTACCCTTGACCAGAATATCACAATAGGGATTATCTTTTTTTAAAGGAAATTTTGTAATTCATAGCTATGACCAAATTCTAGCTAATACCATGGCTAATAATTAATTTTTTGAATTGTTTCTCTTATAAGCTTTCTAAATATTTGAATAAAGGTTTTTGCCTTGATCAGAACTGTTAGCACACTGAAAGCATATTTACTGAGACCAGCTTTTGAAATTAAAACATGCATGTGAAATCCAAACACATTTTCTAGTGTTGTGACTTCAATATTTATTATGACAACCACTCTTAACACCCTCCCCCCCATAATTCCTCAGCTTCCCCAAATCCCACAATTTATTCTTCTGCCCTACTTTAGTGACATACTAAGCATATACCTTAGACCTAACCATTTCTCAGAGCTTCCGCACCTCCAAGATTCTGAATTTAGAAAAACCACTCTATAATTAGAGCTTCCTATCCTTTAACCTAATCTTAGACCCTGAATCTATCTCTAAATCTCTCTCCTGTATTCCATCTCCCTTAGTTCCATGCTCAGCCTTGAATCCACTATCTACTATTTTAAAATTTCACTAGCCACTATAATAAAATCCCTCATCCCATTGATCTTTCAACAGTTCCAACCTGCAAATCCTCAACTTTTGATAATCTTGATCATGGGCTGTTATGTATGCCGGGAGAAAATTATGAATCTGGTTTCAAATGCCACAAGATTATAGTGCATAACGACAGTGGGGCACCTTCTTTTGTTGAAGAATTCTTTCAGATGACTTTTTCTGATACTTAGCTCATTCCCTAGAACAGTTATTTCAAAGTTGTCCCTCTTTCCTTAAGTCCCCAATTGTGGACCACTCATACATACTTACCCACCTACAGCGGAGGGGTCAGGATATAATGGATATAATATAAATATATTATATTATATATTTATATATAAGATATTATATAATAATATAAAGGATATAATGAACAGAGTTCTACACTTGGAATAAGGAAAAACTGAATCATGTCTCAGACACTTATCAGATGTGTAACTATGAACAGGTGACAAAATCTGTCAGCTCAAGTTTCTTCATCTGTAAAATGGGGTTAACGATAGTGGTATTATCAGGCTCAAATGAAATGACATACGAAAGTACTCTGAGTATTCAAAGTAGTGATGTAAATATTAACTATCTTACTATTATTTTTAGACTCTAACTTCACTGCGACTGAAGCCATACAATTGGAGCTACCTCAACTCCCCTCATTCAGCGTTTAAGACTGTCCACTCTCTCTTCCTTCACTCTGGTCACAAAAGACATCGTATAGTTGGAAATTACATTGGATTGGAGCCAGGGGACCTGGGTTCAGATCCTACCTATTTTGCTTTCCAGTAGTAGTATCTTAAGCAAGTCAATCTCCACGAGCTTCAGTTTTCTCACTGCCAAAATGGGGGTTGGAATAGACAGCTCCTTCGACATCTACATCCATGATCCTATGATACCTAATATTAAATAAGACTAATTCCTTTTCCTGCATTCTGAATCTCACGCTCTCAGCCCTCCTCCAGGACTTTGCTCTAACAATAATTACCATAGTCAAATAACCTTGACTTTCTTTTAGTACCATCTACCACTATCAAATGCATCACTGTCCAGTGGTATCTATCTAAGATTATAATGTGCACAAAAAGTGTCAATTTGTACTTGTAGGAGCTTTCTCATCAGGAAGTTCCTTACCTGAGCATAGTTCCACATTACCAACAGTTTTTTATACTGTAATAGCAGTATAAAAAGCAGTCTTCCACTTTGACTATCTCCTCTCTCCAAGTCATATTCCACACTACTGCCAAAATTTCCCTTTTATGAATCAATATGGTAATGTAATGCTTCTGCTCAAAAATTTTCAGGTGTACCCATTCAAATTATTTCTTGGCCACCCTACAATCTGGATTAAGCATACTTTTACCAGTTTCTAGTTATTCCCTTCCATATACTTTACGATCCATCCAAAAAGGACTAGTAACACTTCCTTTAATAAGCCATCTGCTTCCCAATTTCCCTTACCTGTGCTTACACTTTTCCCTCTGCATGCCCCCTATTCAATGTACACCCTCCCTGCTTCCACCCCTTTGAATCCCTACCATTCTTTAAAATTCAGTTAAAACAGTGGTTGTTTCATGAAACCTTTTCAGTAACTTCAAACCCACTCCATGTTAATGACCATCTTCTCCTAGGATTGTATAGCATTTGTTTCACTTTGCATTAATATGCTTATCATGAATCATTTTATATTATAATTATCTATAATATGAAGAGAAAGACAGATATTTAACTTGAGAGGATATAATCAAATTTTTGGTACTTAATTTGACTGAAGAAAATCTGAAGTGCCAGTAATGATACTAGATAGATGAATTTAAATTAGTGATCATTAAGGGAGATAAACAAGGGAACTAAGGCACACTTAATGATTCCACAGACAATGAAAGAGTATTAATATTTAAACATCTGTGTACCTAATGACATAGTAACTGTAGATATAAAGCTAAAGTTAACAGTTACCAAAAAAAACTGTGGCATTATCTAAAAATGTATTAAATGAAATAAACAAAAAACATCCATTTTTTAAAATAAATCAAACTAGCAATAAACATAGTTGGGTCTTGTATCCTTTCAGCCAGACTGTGAATGTGAATACATGGCTTGTTATAGAATAATTTTTAAAAAACTTTTCAATTCCTTCATAGCATCATCAAAGGTATCCTGGATATATTTGAAAATTATTATACTGAAGTTAATAAGATTAAAATGGAGGCATATGGGTTTTGATGTCCTCTTGATCACTTTCCTTAAAAATATTAACATCTGCATTCCCCCCCAAATTATTTTACATCTTCCTGTCTTTTAGACGTCTTGACAATTGATTCTTTAACACCGTGAAACCTGAGTTACCACTGCAGCACTACAGTGTTACCTTTAGGAACCTAAAAGTGAAGAGTTAATCACTGTCTGGGGATCCGAAAGCACGAATGCATATGAGTTCGAGTTTTGCATGGCTTCTCGGCCTGGTCCAGTTGTCCATCTTCTCTTGCCGACTGCTTCTTCTTTTGCATTATTTCAGAATCCTCATATAGTGCACTGGAGACTGAGTGGCAGATGATGAAACTAATGAACAGTTTATCTATTTACAACTGAGACCTCAGTGACCCAAAAAGACTGAATGACAATTTTTTGTTGTTGTTTTTTGGGGGGTTTTGGTCTCTCCATTGAATTGATTGCTTTATTGGTAAATATCTGCAGGAAATGATGACACCCAGTGTTGATCTCTTTTCCTTTATCCTTGCTCAATTTTCCAGAAGCAATATATGTTATTAATGGATATAGTAAGACTTTTGATAAAATACAAAAATGTTTTATGTTAAAGATTTACAAGTCTAACAATTGAAGAGTTTTTCCTTGATTGATAAAAAAAAGCATTTACTTCTAACACTCTGTTATAATAACCAGTTTGTTTTAAGCCTTAGGACAATGAAATTCCCACTGATATTTCCTTGGTTTCATCCTCTTAAGCTTTAGGGAATTTATATTAGATGAAACATTCCAAGTTCAGTTACAATTATTCTAAGTCTCCAGGCAGGAAAATTCCTAAAACTGAGGCAGAGAGCACTTTGTCTAACTTGCATTATCTCTCTCTCTCTCTCTCTCTGTCTCTCTCTCATAAAGACTTGATCTCTTTGTGGTTGAGACAAAAACAGAAGATTATGTTTTAGGATTTGGGGATAGACAGGCATTTGAGAGGATAGGGAGTTGGGGAAAGAGTTGACCTTTTCTTTGGACTTCCTGAGTTCTCCACTCTGAGATGCCTGGAAAGCTAATGGCTCTACTTGATGTCCTCCATCTTTGTCACAGCTCAATTTTCTATGTTTGTTCCAACCTCTAGAATTCAAATGCTCAGGATCTCTTTTCCCCCTTATTCTGAGGTAACTTCTCCCTTTTACATAGTTTGAAGACAATCCTCCTAAAAAATACATGGCATACTTCACTCTGGGCATACACATGAAACAAGGAGGAAGTTCAAGGGAGATTCTAAGAAATTCTGCTAGCAACTGGCCAAATGAATAACTTTTGTCTTATTTATTAATAAAAGAAGATAAAGGTGAAGTTGCTTGCTTCCTGTTTGGATGTCTAGCTTATCTAAGTCTTTCTTCTTCAATTACTACCATTACTAATGTACAGTTCAATAATAACTGATTACTATTGATAAAAACAATTATGACTGACACATAGTGTCTTCACAAAATGCTTCATAAACATACTATCCTCTGATCCTTACAATAATCTTGTGAGATTGATGGTCTGAGTTAAAATATCTTGCCCAGGAACATTAAAAGTGAAGACCTGGAGAAACACTTAGCAAGAATGATAAAGAATTAAGACCTAATGCAAGAAATTCCCATTTGATTTCATCGATTTCTATCTTAAAAGCTGTCACTATAAAATAATGTCAAAGTCACACATGACAATCACTCTGGTTGCTTTAACACTAGCTTTGAAATCATCTAGCACAATTCCTTCATTTTACAGTTGAAAAAACTGATACCAAAGCAAATAAAGGACATGTGCAGGGTAACATAAGCTGTACATGGCAAAGTCAACATCTGAATCCTGATCTTCTGTATCTCAACCAACACTCTTTTCCACTGTGCCAGTGTAGATTTTAAAATAAAAGTCTAGTTTTGATTATTAATGGAAGAACATAGAAATGTAGATAATCTGAGAAACCAGATGATCTTAATTTTGTTTTCTTTTTCTTCTGAAAGGCAATTCTCTGTTTATATTGTACATACGGCATCTCTGTTCAGGAAAATCATTAGATAGTAAATAAAATTGTTTATTCAGTCTCCAAATATCAAGAATCTCAAGGTTTAACTTTAACTTCGAGATTTCTGATATATACGTAAATATGTATATATACAACTATATAGCAGTATGTGTATGTGCGTATGTAGATATATACAGACTTACCCATATACATACACATATGTACATACATATGTCTATTGTCTTCAATGATCAGAAAAAAGAAAAGAGGTTCTTGAGTGATACTCAAGGTACATCAGATCAGAAATCTATTTTTATTTCTATTCCAAATCCTTTCTTTCTTTGTTTTTTAAACCATAATTTACCCTAGAATTTAGAAGTTGATCATCCTGTTCTGATTATGCCACTTTGACCTTCTCTTCTCAAAACTACAATAACAAAATATTTCCAAACCCATTTTGATGTACCGTGTATTCAAGAGCAATTCATTGCCTTTTTTCTGTAATTCAGTCTAATTTGTTCCAGATTTTCAAATAACATTTATAATTGCCAAGTTTCATTGGATTTGATTAATACAAGTATTAAAAAAGGATGCTTCAACTTTTAAAAACTTATTTAATTATTTTTTAAAATTTTTTTTAACTTTTTACATTCATTTTCACAAAATTTTGGGTTCCAAATTTTCTCCCATTTTCTCCCCTCCCCACACCCCAATACACCGAGCATTCTAATTTTCCTTATCACCAATCTGCCCTCTCTTCTATCATTCCTCCCTTCTCTTGTCCCCATCTTCTTTTTTGTCCTGTAGGGCCAGATGACTTTCTATTCCCCATTAACTGTATTTCTTATTTCCTAGTAGCAACAACAATACTAAACAGTTGTTCCTAAAACTTTGAGTCCCAAATTCTCCCCATCCCTCCCTCCCCACCCATTCCCTTTGGGAAGGCAGGCAATTCAATATAGGCCCTATCTGTGTAGTTTTGCAAATGACTTCGATAATAGTCGTGTTGTGTAAGACTAAACTATATTTCCCTCCATCCTATCCTGCCCCCCATTGTTTCTATTCTGTCTTTCGATCCTGTCCCTCCCCAAGTGTTGACTTCAAATTGCTCCCTCCTCCCATTGCCCTTCCTACCATCATACCTCCCCTTGCTTATCTCCTTCTCCCCCACTTTCCTGTATTGTAAGATAAGTTTTCATACCAAAATGAGTGTGCATTTTATTCCTTCCTTTAGTTGAATGTGATGAGGGTAAACTTCTTGTTTTTTTTTTTCTCAGCTCTCTTTTTCCCTCCACTAAAAAGTCTCCTACTTGCCTCTTCAATGAGAGATAATTTACCCTATTCCATTTCACCCTCTTTCCTCCCACTACATTTCTCTCTCATCATTTACCTTAATTTCTTTTAAGATATGGTCCCATCCTATTCAATTCACTCTGTGCTCTCTGTCTCTGTGTGTGCGTGCATGTGTATATGTGTGTGTGCGTGCATGTGTATACATGTGTGTGTGTATGTGTGTGTGTATAATCCCACCATTTACCCAGATACTGAAAAATTTTAAGAGTTACAAATATTGTCTTTCCATGTAGGAATGTAAACAGTTCACTTTTGGTAAGTCCCTTATGACTTCTCCTTGCTGTTTACTTTTTCATGCTTCTTCTCATTCTTGTGTTTGAAAGTCAAATTTTCTTTTCAGCTCTGGTCTTTTCATCAAGAATGCATGAAAGTCCTCTGTTTCATTGAAAGACCATATCTTCCCCTCAAGTATTATACTCAGTTTTGCTGGGTAGGTGATTCTTGGTTTGAGCCCTAGTTCCTTTGACTTCTGGAATATCCTATTCCACACCCTTCGATCCCTTAAGGTAGAAGCTGCTAGATCTTGAGTTATCCTGATTGTATTTCCACAATACTGGAATTGTTTCTTTCTAGCTGCTTGCAAGATTTTCTCCTTGACCTGGGAATTCTGGAATCTGGCCACAATGTTCCTAGGAGTTTCTCTTTTTGGATCTCTTTCAGGTGGTGATCGATGGATTCTTTCAATACTTATTTTGCCCTCTGGTTCTAGAATCTCAGGGCAGTTTTCCTTGATAATTTCATGGAAGATGAAGTCTAGGCTCTTTTATTGATCATGACTTTCAGGTAGTCCCATAATTTTTAAATTGTCTCTCCTGGATCTATTTTCCAGGTCAGTTGTTTTTCTAATGAGATATTTCACATTCTCTTCCATTTTTTCGTTCTTTTGGTTTTGTTTGGTGATTTCTTCGTTTCTCAGAAAGTCATTAGCCTCCATCTGTTCCATTCTAATTTTGAGAGAACTATTCTCTTCAGGGAGCTTTTGAACCTCTTTTTCCATTTGGCTCATTCTGCTTTTGAAAGCATTCTTCTCCTCATTGGCTTTTTGAACCTCTTTTGCCAATTGAGTGAGCCTATTTTTCAAGTTGTTATTTTCTTCAGCATTTTTTTGGGTTTCCTTTACCAAGGTATTGACCTGTTTTTCATGCTTTTCTTGCATCTCTCTCATTTTTCTTCCCAGTTTTTCCTCCACCTGTCTAACTTGCTTTTCAAAATCCTTTTTGAGCTCTTCCATGGCCTGAGCCCACCGGACATCCACCTGGGGTGTCTGGGATAGAGAGGCCCCGCCCTCCACGTCTTTCCCTGATGGTAAGAATAGTTCCTCATCATCAGAATTGAAAGGCAGGAACATCTGCACCCCATCAAAATAGCTCTCTATGGTCTTATTTTGCTTCTTTTTTCTGGGCATTTTCCCAGTCAGTTACTTAACTTCTGAGATTCCTGTCCACCCCCGCCTAGATCTGCCCAGCTAGTACTTGGGGTCTGAGATACAAATGCTGCTTCCCAGTCTCAGGGCTATCGGCGGTGGGAGCAGCTGCTATTCAATGTGAGCTTAAGTTCTGGTGCTGGGGTGGGGGCAGGGCCGCCTCCCAGGCTCAGTTCCCTCAGGTTGTTTATGCAGAGACCTTCAGTAATGAAGATCCTGCCTGTTCAGGGAGTCCCGGGGGCCGCTGCTGCTGCCTCTGCAGCTGCCTCTACCTCCCGAGGGGCCCCCGAGCCACGGAGACACCCTGCTCCCCTCTCGGCCAGCCCAGACATCTCTCTCACTGACCTGTAGCGTCTGTGGGCAGAGGGACCTTCCCAGCCACCGGAGGTTTCCTCCCTGAAGCCTGCTCAAATCTGCTCTTCTGGGGCCACTCGGCCAGGGCAGGGCAGGGGTGGGTTCCGCTTTCCGGGGCACGACGGACCCTGGGGACGGCTCTCCAGGGCTCTCTGGAATGGAAATCTTTTTCACTGTGTTTCTGCGCACCTTGCAGTGATCCAGAATTTGTGGGGAGTTCTTCTTGCAGGAAATATATGGGCTGTGGGTTCGGAGCTAGCATACGTGAGTCTTTCTACTCCGCCATCTTGGCTCCACCCCCCCTCTAAAAACTTATTTTAAATTTTTTTTAAAAATTCAGTTTACATTCTTTTCAAAATTATCATGTTTTATTTTAAAAAGAACAAGTTAAATAGTTTCCCCCAAAGGGACTTAAATACTCTTACTTTATCTTTAGTAGAGATTCTAAGAGTACAATTTTACAAGTGACATTTGAACTGATTTTGCAAAGACAGTTATCTGTAATGACTAGAGAGATATTTGATGAGGCATGGACTCAAAGAGTCTATGATGAGGAAAAGACACAAAGAGAACTTCTTTCCTGAGAGAAGCAAGTTTAATTCTTGTAAAGTAACATTGGGAACAGAATTCTTCAGAGGTTTTGGCTACACTCTTGAGAGAACTGAATGGAGGGCTCATGTTTCTAGAGTTGATGCTTCAGGTGACACTTTACACAGATGATATTTTGTAAATAATTCTTTATATCTTTTAATTTTTATTACCTTATTAACAAAATCTATATCCAATAACTATCATATTTATTTAAGCCTAGTAGATAAGGGAGCTTGATATAAGCTTATACTAAAAGAAGATTAAAATTTAATAAATCTAGTTGGGGGCTCAGGGACAAATGATTCATGAGAACTGTTGCCAGTTAGTAATTTGTGAGGAAAAATCAGATCATATCCCCTTGCATGTGAGTCATTAGAATATGAGTTCTTTGAGGGCAGGGACTGTTTTCAACTTTAGCCTAGTGCCTGGCACATAATAACCACTTAATAAAAGCATGTTGAATTTACTTGAATACCATAAGACTGGAAAAAATGAATAATGAATCAAGTATCAGGTAGAGAAGAATAATGAACTTTAAAACTTTGTGCCAAAAACTTATAACCAGAAAACACTGTTGCACATGGAGGCTTATGTCCTGAATTTTAAAATATTTTAAAATTTATATTTTCCCTTATTAAAAACCCACTCACTATAACCTACATAATCATAGATATCTGCTGGTACTAATGGTGATAAATGACATTAATTTGGCTAATTATTTGACTTGATGCATATTAATTACACATTTCTATTGTTTCATTATTACTGTATATGCTGCTTTTTATTTTAAAATATATTTTACTGATATCTTTTGATTTTATTTCATTTATATTTCCTGTGTCTTTTCTATAACTTCCCATCCTTAGTCATTGCTTACAACAAAGGGGAAAAAAAGACCTACAAAATTAAGAAGTTTACTTTTTTTTTAAACAATCTGATGTTATATGTAGCATCCTACACCCATGATCTCACACTTCTGAACATGAGTGGTATTACATCTCTCCTTTGGCTGTAAGCTTTGTCATTGAAATTTTGCTATGCTGCATATTTAATAATTAGTTTGCATTACTGGTTTGCTAAATATAGTTTTTATATTACATCTATTTGAGGAAAAGTGAGGCTGACACCTTTAATAAATATTCTAAGTTGAAGGGTTTAAAATATAGAGAATTCTTTAAGATTGACTCATGAATATAATAAGGTTATTAATAAGTAGGGTTTTGTAAAGTGAAAAATTACAAAAATGCAAAGTGATAATAGTCAGGGTAAGATAAGAAGAAACTACTCATTCAATATTTTGTGGATTTCTAGGATCAGTCACTCATTTTAAAATTCTTGGTATAATAGAAGCATCCAAGTCTCTGTGAAAAAAGATATTGATACTGGTTTTATAATTCATTGGAATGCTTTTCAGTCTCTTCCCTATCCTTATCCTGTTCTCTAAATGTAGTATCCTCCAACACAGAATACAATGTTACATAGATAGACCAAACAAAGCAAAATCTAGTGGAACTATTCCCAGCCTAATTATAAATATATGCCCCTCCCACCACCATCCATGATTTTATTAGCCCTTTTAATACTCATAACACATATGAACTATACATATTAAGCCTGTAATCCACTGAAACCTTAAGATCTTCAAAGAATCTGCTGATCTGCCCCATCTGCCCCATTTTAAAATTGTATAGTTGACTTTTAGAACAAAGACATAGGATTTTATATTTATTTATTAAATTTCTTTTTGTCATCATTATAGTCTGACAAAATCCCTTTTGATTCTCTGGTATCCACTTAATTAACTACATACTTTACAATTTGTAGTGAACTATAAATATATATTGTCATTTATTTTTTATTCTAAATTTAACAGGCATCAACTAAAGTGAGCATTTTTCCCTCGTATTCTAGAAGATGAGATTATTAATTTCACGAACATGAAATCTATGGCTTCATCAAAACCATTGAGAAAAAAGGTCAAACACCATGAACTAGAGTCCTCCATTGGTAGAAAGGAGATAAAGTTAATCAGAAATCAAAGAAGTTCATTTCATATGGAATATAATTACTCATATGGGTTTTAAGTTTAAAGGAAATACAGATGAAATCACCAGGTGGACATAAGAGGGTGGAGAAACTGACATAAGGAATATAAGGTCTGGTTATTCAAAGTCATAGAAAAGGTGATTTTAATAATAATAATAATTACATGTATATGACATTTTAACATTTCATAAGATCTTTCCACACAAAACTCTGTGAGGTTGGTAAGATAAGCATTATTTCCAGTTCCCTATTTTATAGGCAAAGCAAATAGAGGCTTCGAAAGACTAAATGATTTTTGTCCATAGATAGATATGTCAGAGTTAACCCAAATCATATGATTCTAGTAATTTGTTACATAACACTGTACTGTTTTTTTTAAAGTAAAATATTTTCAAAGTTTCCGTAGAAGAAAATCACATATTTTTGTGTCTCCAAGGTGACATTTCACTTTGCCTACTCATGAATGTGCTGCCTTTTTTTTTAACTGATTCTGTCACTGAATCAGAAATAATATGATCCCCAGTCACTGACCATATGGGAAATGAACAGAAATGAATCGGTTTCAAGGTCTGGCACAGAGCTGGGCTCAAAAGCTAACTCTCTACTTCGCAGTACAGCATAGATAATAACAAAATTATCAGTGACAAAAGACTCTGAAGGTCCTAAGAGCAGAAAGAAATCTGCTGTGTAAGTAGAAGCAAAAGGAGTAAGGGGAGAGGTGTGAAAAAGTCTTTGTTTTGGGAGGTTCTTTGTATCTCCTGTGCTTGGCACACAGAGTGTGACACAGCAGTTACTTAAATGCTAGTTGTGAAGATCCTTCTACAGTCTTCTCTAGAGCTACAATGTCTGTTTTTTAATGAAGGGATTCTGTAGTACTGATATTTTAAAGGCGAAATTTTTGCAATATAGGAGAAAGACGATTGGACTGAAAGGCAGGAAGCATGTGATTCCATCTGGGTTCTAGCACTAATTCACATTACCACCTTTAGTAAGTCAAGAATCCTCTCTAATCTAAAATTCTTCACCTGTAAAACATTTTTTAAATTCCTTTATTGTTCTAAAAAAAAAAAACCTAAGAGGAAGCAAGGTGATATAATCAATAGTTAAACCACTGGACTTGGGATCATGAAAAACTGAGTCTATATGCAGCTTCAGACACTTACTAACTGTGTGATCCTGGACAAGTTATTTGATCTTTATTTGCCTCAGTTTTCTCAATTGTAAAAAGGAGGATAATAATAGCATGCAAAACACTTAGCACAATGTTTGTATAATAGACATTTACTAAATACTTTTTCCCTCTTTCCACTTGTCAGAGAAATGAAACTTCCTAGGTCGTGCCAGCCTTGGGACTTTTCTAATAGGTAACCTAAACTGAAGTCCCTTAAACTGAAGTCCCCAAGTTAGATAGTTTGGGCATTAGAAATTCTTGAGAGAGGAGATTCCTAAATAAAGAAGATAATGTGCAGAATTGCTCAATATTCTCCTCAGAGCGTAAAACCAGTGTGCTATTAAGATAGAATAGTTCCAAAGGGAAGGAAATTTCCTATTCTGAAGTCCTGATGTGTGCTTGCATGGGAAAAGTGAAGAGAATCCAAACCATACCATAACACCACAACTTCGAGAAGGGTTGTATAGGACTAGCAAAGAGAACCAGAGATTTACTAGCATGTGAAAGGGATGCCAAATGAAAACAAGTCCAATTTTGTATCAAAGAAAACTACTGGAATATTTGAGTGCTTCCTATGTTCCTGTATTTTATAGGCTCCTGTGAGTCCTTTGTGTCTGCTCTGTCTTCTGTGGGGTAAAATAAAGTTTATTCATATAATATTGGCTACATTAATTTCTTGTACAGGAGTTAAGAGCTAGAGAATCCTAGATGGGAATTAAGTGTAAGCTACATGTAAAGCTTTACAAAAAGAGATGCCAAAGTGCCATAAAGTGATGAGCCAAAGAGAAAAGAATATGCTCTTGTATTGAGGCATCAGAATTCATTTATCATAAATCAGAATCTGGGTGGGGTGGTGGTGGTGGTGGTAGTGACTAACGGGGCATGGGTCCATCACAAATAATACAGAGAGGAATTGGGATTAGACCTGTGATTCCCTTGGTATAGCAAACTCTAAAGTGAGGAAACTCATGTCATAAATAGTATTCATGCTAAAATGGACTTTTAACTTGTGATGATATAATCACTGACCAGTATATCTCTATTCAAATTAGAAGGATAAAATAAAAGACTAAACATGGAAGTATAAAAATTCAAGTTCATCTCTCTCCACTGAATTTCTCATGCCTTCATGGCTAAACAGGCTTCTAGAAAGTTGGAAGAAGTGAAGAAAAATTCATTATTGCTCTACATAGAAAGTGAGTTATAACCTAGAACTATATTTATCTAAAACTGACTGTGGAACTTATAAAAAATGAAGCAAATCTTTAAAATCTGGACAGCAGCCTTCTACAACTAAGAATTAAAATCAACAAATATCTATGCAGTACTTATAAAAGAATGTCCAGCTCTTTCATATGTCTTTTGGATGATATAATGGGTTTCCATGACCTTATGACCTCAAGAAGATAATAATTTAGTTGGGGACATCTGATGCAGCATATGAAGTGATTAAAAAAACAATAATGAAATATTAAATGTCCAGTATAAATAATAAGGGTGATAGGAGGCCAGATGAAGTAAATCGTGAAAACACTGCCGAATAAGTCTGAGACATTATTTAGTTGGATAAATTCATTTGACCTCAGAATAAGGAAATCAAGAAGATTGTATAGTTCAATGTGATCATGACAGTGACATCTTTCATACTACTTTTCCCTCAATCTTATTCTTGACATATATATTTTATCCTATCTCATGATTCAATTCGTGCATTGTGAAGGCATCACCTCTGCAAGAAGACATTCAGCAAACAGCTATGCCAGATCACATCTATTCTGGTTTCTCCTTTCCCCTGCTCCTCCCAGACTGCATACCTAGTCCTTAGGAGTGTTCTTCTATGAGTGTTCTTCTATGTATACTAACAGAAGTGTTAAATCTATTTCCTCTTATAGAGACAGTTTTGAGCTTTTTCCGAAGGAAATTTTCCTTTAAAACTAAGAGAAGAAACAAAACTCAGAAAACTATAGACAAAGGTAAGTTTGAATAATTTCAAACTTAAAGCTAGCAGTACTTTGGAGGTTGGACAAGTAGGTAAATACCACCAGGAAAATCAAATACTAGACCTTTTTTATTTATTCAACAATTCAGCACATTCTAGGAAGTCCCCCTACATCTCTCTTAAAAAAAACAGCACACAAACAAAAATCTTCTCCTTCTTTACTAGTTCTTAGCTATTTATTCCCCTGTTTTTTCTTAAAACCTGAAAAGCTTAGGGAAGGAGTTCTGTCATAAGAGTTTATTAATAAGTTCGGAGCATTGTATTTTATTGTTCTATGTCTCCACTTGTCTTCTCTGTGACTATACAATAATTCACTTTCTGGACTACCACTTTCTTCTAACATATCACCTTCTACTATTAGAATTTAATCCCTTAGAAGTCTGGAGCAGTCTCATTTTTGTCTGTATACTCCTAACATCTAATGCAATGCCTGGCATATAGTAAATTGCTTTTACATTCATTACTCTGTTTGTTCATGAATTCTTTCTTGTGTTACTTCATGCCCTCAGTCACATAAAATCAAATATGACTTTGTAGCTAAATCTATCTCATAAATCATTACTACTCCAACTATTTCATCAATTTTGTGTGTGTATATATATATATATATGCATACATATATACATATACATATACACACATACATACTTTCTTCCAACTCACAAATAGTTCTGAACTTGATCATGTGCCTCAAAGGAAACACTAATATTCCAGAAGAGTTCCTGAATGACTAACCTCCCAAAGGTATGAAAACCTAGTCCATAAACATCACCACTAAGGAGAGAGAGGAAAGAGACACCCCATAACCATCACCAATACCATCATCACCATCACCATTATCATCATCACCATCACTACCACCACATTACACCACTGCCACCACAACCATCTCTACAACAAAGTCTCTGAAAGCTTCTGGGAACCTTGCCTGCCTCTGGCTCCATTAACTTCCCCATTCCCTTCTAACACCATACTGAAACTGTAGCAAGGCTTACTGTCCAGTCTGAATAGGGCTTATCAGCACTTTGAAAGTACTGGAAAGCTGGCGTAACTATTTACTGAATTATAGTAAAGTCTTTGATGTTCTTGTATATTAAGCCAAAGCTGAGTTTTTCTTCTCTAACTTTCTGCCTTAAAAAAAAATCAAACACAAAACTAATAGTTAAAAGTTTTATCTCCTTTTTACTTGGAATTTATAGATGAGAAAAATGTAACAGGTAAGATGGATCATTATAATTTCACTCAAAATAAGTGTGCTCCTTTAAGTGTTCGTCTTTTTTATTTTTTGCCATTTTAGTTATGATTCTTTATCTTGTGGCCTCAGGCAAGGCAACAGAACAGCTCAGACAGGGAAAAAGGAAAAGTAGAGAAGGGGTGGCAACACTTGGAATTGGCAAGGAATGAGGTGATAATAAGAAGGGAGGGAAGGCAGTGAGGTGATAACCCAGGAAGGGCAGGTGGCTCCAAGGCTAGCCAGGATGAGAAAACAATGATTATAGTGTGAGAGAATCTAGTTGATGAGTTAGAGGGGAGGAAGCCTGGAGGCCTCAGCTGCTTATTAACAGGGCATCACATCTACAAGTCAGAGAAAGAAGGACGTTAAGCGGAGGAAGCAAAATCCTTCCTTCCTGTATCCCTTTGTACTTTTAACCCTCTGCTGTCTTTGGGTAGCAGATAGGCATATCTATTCAGAATATCACAATTCTAATTTTTCTGGTACTATCTATCCCACAGATGCTACTTTGGGAAACAATCCTCCCAAATATATGAATTTTATTCATCTTTGTCTTTGGGTTAATTGAAAGCCTGTGAGTAAGTTTTCTTTCAATTTCAACAAAAACCAACCGTAAGGTTCAGTTTGCAGGCAGAACAAATGGTTTAAAGATTGTACTGAATTTTTAAACACAGAAAACAGAACTACACTTGAAGAAACTGAATGTGACCTGAGGTATAAATAGCTGTAGTTTATGTGCATGTATATCTATTCATCTATGAGGCGGTCTGAAGAACGGATCAACAAGACCTCAGTTCAAGTCCTGACCATGGCATATACTAGCTGGATGACCACCCTGGGCAAATTACTCAATCCCTCAGTCCTTCAGGAAGCTCTCCAAAACCAAAAATTGCAGAGAAGGTACCAACTAACACTAGTTGGAAAGTTTCTTCATCCTGGAGTTAACTATTTGAATGTATATGGAAATCAAAGAGTTGCAATCCTAAATTCATTTCTTTAGTAATTTATTTAAAGCACAATCAGATAAAGCAATGTCTCCACAAATCATTGACAAAGTCATATTAATTTTCTCAGAAGATACAAATGAGAAATAGCAATATGTCTGATCACTATAAAAATGGCTAAATATTCTTGGTTTTCATAGAAAAGTCTATAATCATCAATACATTTTGCTTATCTATATTGTTATCATTTAGGATTCTTCCCTGAGTAAAAATTCAAAAAGACAGTCAAAGATAGCTATTCTTTCAAAAACAGTGTTCTACAGGGAATTATACCTTTAAGGTTCTGTAAATGACCAAGAGATATACAGAGAACATAAGATTGTATACTAGGTCAAGTAATCACAGGCAAAACAAAACAAAACAAAATAACACAATTGTTTGCAACAATGTAATCAAAATAACAGAATAACTGAAAATTAGCATTACAAAATTACAAGGAACAAAGGTGTCTCCCAAAAAGAATTAAGAAAAAACACCTCCTGATTTCTTCCCCTTTCCACCCCAACACCGTGCCACCCACCCACCCAGTCCCCAGTCTCTTTTGCAGAGTTGGAGAACAACTTCTCAGAGAAGTAAGAATCCAGGATATGGAACATTGCATAAACCATCTGATTTTTTTCATTGTAGAGTTTTGCTAATTTATTTTTTCTCATATTCTACTTTTTCTTACTTTAAAAATTCTTGTGACATGGAGTGTCCTTCTGAGAGGATGGAGGTAGAGAAATGAAGAAATACAGGGGGAAATTGAGGCTATAGAAAACTAAAGAATATCAATAAGATTCATTTTTAAAAAATGTCATTTCTGGATTAAAAAATAACTGTAGATAAAAAATTAGTTTTGAAACTCTTCTCATACAAGGTGTCTCCCATACTTACGTTAAAATTCCACGATATTCAACAACAGAAGCAAATATGGAAATAACTTGGTTGAACAATCCACTAAGTATGGACATCAAATGAGGTACAAAACAGGGAGACATGCTCACCTACAGTTTTCTCCACTCTTATGAAAGACATCATATGAACAGGGCAAACAAAGGAAGGATCCATTATGGACAGTAAGGCTTTCCAAATGATCTGACTCAAAGATAACATTGTACTAATTGTATCAAGTCTCAGAACACCATAAAGCTTCAGGGAAATCCACCATAATTCAAAACTGATAGAGCCAGTTACACTAGGGGAAAAAAAGAATTAAAGTAAAATCTCACAGAATTGGGAAAGCATCAATATATTAATCCAATATTTTATATACTGCTGTTGATGGACAAAGAGCTGAACCTAGAACTGAATGGGAGGAAAGAATCAAGCTTCATCACATTTGGGACATAGCTCAGTCCTTTCAGTGACTCAGTAAGTAATGTTAACTGCTGCAAAAGTCTGTCTCTTTTAACACCAATAGTCTCCCGCTGGTTCTATATACCTGCAAATCATGGAAAACTATAACCTCAAAAGAATCAAAATCACAGGTAAAACAAAGGGAAATGAAGAAATTTGTGACAGGAATAGAACCAGCTTCAGTATATTGCAAACAATGACTTGCATGAGAAGTGAAAGATAACACTGAATATATTTATGAAAGAAAAAGATGCTAGTCACGCCCTGACAACTTTCTCAGTCTCTTTCATTCAGTCATCATTATTCTCCAACCAAGGCTGTGCTGGGTCTACTTCTCTCTATACCTTCTCTCAGTGATTTCATCAACTGCACCAGATTTAATTGTCATTTCTATGCAAATACCTTAAAAATCTATGTAATTAGCTCTTACCTGCAATCCAGCATTTCTAAGTACTTGCTCCATGGCTCCACTTGGATGCTTCACCAACATCGCAAATTTATCATATCTAACATGTTAGTATCATCTTACCTCCCCTCATCTAAATTTCTCTGTTTCTGTTGAGGGTACAGTTATCCATCTAATCATACAGCTTCCAGACCAGATAGCTGTCCTTAACTCTTCCCTTTCCCTCACCCTTCAAGTCTACTCAATCACCAAGTCTGGTCGATTCTACCTCCACAGTTTTGCTGTCATCTCTCACCTCTCCACTCACATTACTAGTGACTTTTTTTCAGTCTTCCATCACCTCTCCTCGGATTATTCAAGTGGATTATTAAATTTCTGCTTCCAGTTTCTCCACGCTTTAATTACAGAATAACAGAATTAGGGTCATCTAACCCAATGTTAACTTGAGAAACAGTAAGGCTTTCAGGGAAGGGATCTTACCAACTCCCAAGGCTGCCCATTACATTTTTGATAACTGTTATGAAAAAATTTTGTCTTTAATCAGGCATAAGCCTATTTCCCTGAAACTTTTTCATATTGATCCTGGTTCTGCCTTCCAGGGCCCAAGAGAAAAAGTCTAATGTTTTGTCCATATTACAACCCTTCAGATATCTGTAGACAGCTGTCACTTCCCCACTAAGTCTTTTTTGCTTCTCTAGATAAGAATTCTTCAGTTCCTTCAAACAATTTTCATTTGGCACAGATAGAAATCCTTCATTATCCTGATTACCTTCCTCTGGAAACTACGTAGTTTTTCCATCTTCTTCCTAAGATGCAATACCCATAACTGAACTCAATGATACAGATGTGTTCTGTCTTAGGATTATCAGCACTCTAGTCCAGAATACGAAGATTCACTTAATTCCACTTAAAACTACATTAGCTTTTTTGGTGGTCATAGTATACTATTGCCTTATGTTGACCTGGAAATTCACTAAAATTCCCAGATCTTCTTTTCAGATAAACATCTGTCTCAATTGAATTTTTGACAGAAGTTGAATACTTTATACTTATCTTTGCTAAATTTAAAATCACTAAAATCAGCCAAACATTCTTGCATGACAAGATGTGTTTTACAACATTGGAACTATAAGATCTACAACATTAGAGCTATGAGACCTTAGAAAACATTACATTCAAACCCCCTTCATTTGAGAGGTGAGGAAGCAGAGGCCCAGAATGGCAGTGAGTTAATTTGTCTAAGCTCACTGAAGTATTAAGTGACAAGGATACAGGTAGTGTTGTTTTCACAATACCATACTGCCTTCATGTTAACTATCTCTCCTAGTTACATGTTATCCCAAAATTTGATACATATATCATCTGTGCCTTTATGCAAGTCATTTATAGGAATGTCAAACAACATAGGTCCAAGAACATATCTCTAGGGCACTCCACTGTAGATCTTTGTCCAATTTGACACTGAATCTTTATTACTACTCTTTGAATCTCTGAAACCATGTAACTGTACTATGACCTAACTCATGTCTCTCTAATTTGTCCACAAAGATAACAGTTTGTAAAATGCTTTCTGAAAAATCTAGGTAAATTTTATCTACAGAATTCCTCTGGTCAAAATTATTTTATCTAACATCTAAAATCTTCTTTTCTCTTCTGAAGCCAGCATTTGTGGTGAAAATCTATCTGCGTCCCTTTAGGTCTTCATTTTCTTGGCCAAGTCTTCATAATCCATGGCAACACTTCATAGATTTCTTCTGGAGAATCATTTCTTCCCATGAGACTCATCAAAATTAAATGGTAGTTATCAGCTCCAATATGGGGAGTTCTCTATCATTTCATCCTGGACACACGTCCCAGGAAATCAACAAACCTCTTTGTTGCTAATATAATGTCAACATATAGTTGTCTCAATATTCATTCTTGCAGGGAGTCATCAAATACAACCACTGCTCACTTCTGACTCTTAGTGGATGACCTGATAACCTAGTCCATCTTCACACATCTGCCAAAATACTCTTCCACAGGTCTATGTTACTACTTTGCTCAAAAATCTTCTGTGGTTCCTTATTGATTTTGACATGAAATATAAACTCTTTGACTAGACACCTAAGACCCTCTGGAGTCTACCTTTATCATATTACTCCCATTCATGTATTCTATCTTCTATCTAAAAGCTGGTCCTTGAACTTTAAATATAGTCACCTTCTTCCCCCTTTCCTGGAATGTGCTCTTCTCATATTTAAGAATCCTGTTCTTCCTTCAAGATGTAACTCAAGTTACTACCTCCTCTTTTGTGAAAACTTCTCTGATCATCTACCTGAAAGTGTCAGGTCTATCTTAAATTTTCCAAGAAAATTTTGCCTGGATCTCTTATTTTTATCCAATTGAAATAAAGAAGTATTTTTTAAAAATCTTATTTTTATTGATATCTTCTGCTTTTGCATCTCATTAATTTCTGATCATATCCCTTCCCTAACCAATGAGACATTCTTTGTAACAAATTTTTTAAAAAAATCATTTTTCCCAATGACATATAAAAACATTTTTAACATTTCTTTCAAGTTTTGAGTTTCAAATTCTATCCCTCCCTCCATCCCTTCTTTCTTGTCTGAGATAGTAAACAATCTTATGGAGGCTGGACATGTACGATCATGTAAAACAGTTCCATATTAGTCATCTTGTGGAATAAAATGCACTAAAGAAAAAGAAATTTAAAAATAGATGCTACAGTCTATGTGCAGATGCCATCAGTTCTTTCTCTGGAGGAAGTTAACATTTTTCTTCATGAGTCCTTTGGAATTGTCTTGGATGACTGTATTACTGAGAATAGTTGAGTCATCCACAGTTGTTCATGGTACAATTTGCTTTTACTGTGCGCAGTGCTCTCTCCTGGCTCTGCTCACTTGCTCTTTATCACTTAACATATGTCTTTCCAGGTTTTTCTGAAATCATACTGCTTGTTATTCCTCAAAGCACAATATTTCATTAAATATTACAAAGATTTTAGGGGCAGCTAGGTGGTGCAGTGGATAGGGCACAGTGCAGGAGTCTGAAGGACCTGAGCTGAAATCTCACTTCAGACACTTGACACTCACTAGCTATGTGACCTTGGGCAAGTCACTTAACCCCAATTGCCTCATCCTGGGTCATCTCCGGTCATCCTGATGAATATCTGGTCACTGGATTCAGATGGCACTGGAGGAGAAGTAAGGCTGATGATCTGCACAGCCCTCCCTCACTCAAAACAAAGTCAAGTGCAAGTCATGTCATTATTTCTCTGATGGCATGATCTTCTTCGGCAACGAAGGATGAACACACATATACACACACATACACACACACATACACACACACACAGGTTTTAAAAGGGGAGGAGCAGTTCAGTAAAACTATTGATTTGTATTGATATGTCAATCAATGAATAAGCATTTACTAAGTATCTCATGTACCAGGCAATTGCCTACTATTTGGAAGAAAATATGCTAAGTGCTAGGGATATAAAAACGAGTTGAAAAATCTCTGCCCCACCCCCAAGAAAGCTTAAATTCTCCCACCCTAATGCATGTTAATAGATAGATATATAATAGATATACATATATATATATATATATGAGAATGTGGAGAGAGAGAGAGAGAGAGAGAGAGAGAGAGAGAGAGAGAGAGAGAGAGAGAGAGAGAGAGAGAGAGAGAGAAAGAGAGAGAGAACTACCAATTAAGGGGACCAGAGAAGATTTAAAATTTTAGGAGGCAGTACATAAACTGAGAATTGATGGAGGTTAGATTTTCTAAGAGGAGGAGGAAGTGCCTTCTAGGAATGGTACACAGCCTGTAAAAAGGTACTGAATTAGGCATTGATCTATAAAGTTCAGAGAACACCAAGTGGGTCAGTCTTGCCAGAACAGAGTGTATATAAATGAGTAAGGAGCTAATGTTCAGTAAACGTGCCAAACCAGACTACAAAAAGCTTTAAATGTCAAGTTGACTGGTTTGCATTTTTTCTTACAGGAAAAAGGCAGAGTTATATTAGTCTTATCTTATTTATAGCATGTTGTGGTCCTTTCTAGGAACATGTAAGTTCCTTAAAATCTGGGATTCTGACTTTTTTTTAACATTGAATAATTCACATCTACAAGTATGTTGTATTTTACTTCTACGTGTTGAATTGACAAGACTTAGCTCACCCACAAATTCTAAAATTTTCTTAGACTTCCAGAAATGTTGATAGATTTAATACTTTTTGTTATTTCATTAGTTTAGAGTTTATTATTACAGTTAATAATTTATTACCTAGCAACAGCTCTACTAGTTTGTCCTCAGACAACTTATTGAAAGCAAAGAACACTTCTGCATGTAACATCTGCCTTTTCCTGCTATTAGTTATAATCGTCTTTTTTTCTTCCTCTTTTAACATATCTTTATTATAAGAGATGGCTTTCTAGCAGAGGATGGGGAGAGATTCAGTGGGAAATATAGGTAAGGTAAAAACAAAAGATATCAGTAAAATTATGTTTAAAGGTAACAATACATCTGAAATGCCAATGTGCTTGTATTTGAAATGATACTTAAATTTTATACTGAAACTCCAATGTAGATTCATTTTTCTCATATCTTAAGAAATTTTCAAGGTATTTGCTAAAGGAGAATATTTAATAAAATGTTTCCCTACAATATTATCCATTTTTCCCTCTTTATTGAAGCAAAAATATTTTATCTGCATGCTTAGTACCCATTTGGGAGACAAACCCATTCCAGATATTATCCGTTCAGTTTTGTTACTCATCTTTGAGATAGGCTTAATGGCACCATTCCAACACATTAATGGGAGTCTGGACAGAAGGATGCACACGCATACCAAACACTGATGCTAGAATGTTGGAACTACAATTTTCTGTATAATTAAATGTATAATTGTAGATGCATCTCTTCCCACTGGTGCTCAGTAAAAAGTTTCAACTCTTATTGCTATATATCCATCAGATGAACTGAAAGGGTAACCACTGCTGAATGCTTTATTTAAACAGTACTATCTTAATATTTACTAACCTTGATAGGTTTTATGGTTTGGTCATTTATTCAGCATTCATAAGCCTGAGACCATCGAATGATTTCATTTAGTACAGAAAGGGAATAATTCAAACGTTATCTTATATCAATCATTATATACCTCGGATAGATAGCAAAGTAATATTCTATTAGTAAAAGAGTCTTGGAATATATTTTAATTACTACAATATGGCTAAGATACATTGTCCCACAAAATCGTCAGTCTGTAGTACACATTGCTCAGTAGTTGTATGAATCATATAGTTGTCATTTGCGATCAAAGCTCTAGAGCTGGAAGAAATGTTAGATGCTGTCTAGTGTTCCCCCTTTATAGGAAAAGAACCTGAAGCCTGCCGTTACTGGGTAGGCAGCACAGAAAGCAAATGAACTGTTTTTCCAAATCTGCAGTGTTCTTTCCCATGTACCATGCTACCTCTCTTGGTAGAATTCTTGAAAGTAGGCTTTAAAAACCAAGCCAGGAAAGGGGATAAAAAAGTTTAGGTCCAAATTATGTTAAAAACTGTACCAAAATATTTTGTCCCAGTATTATTTGCTGTTCTTCCTAATCCAAATGAAAACTGAAAAAATCAGTCGATTGTTTGAAACTTTCCACTAACCAGATATTATGGTGTTCTGCAAACACAATATTTGTCAGTGACAAATACACAGAAAATTCCACATGGATGCCAGATAATTTAAGAAAAACAACACAACATGAGAGCTTCTTCAATTCTGTTGGGTGAAGTTTTCTAGGTTATGTGTATCTCTTTGCATAGTAAACGGATGTTTACTTCTGTGATTACTTACCTATAGATCTTATAAACAGTGGCTTTCTAGTTTTATACAATGATTTATTTGCAAAAGTATACTCTCAAGATGCTCTCTCAGCAAAAGATACTTTCAATAAATGTAATATATGATGGCAAATCCTGAATTAAAACACTTCAATCAAAACTCAAAAGTTATTTAGAAATAATAATAGCTATGATTTATGTAGTGCTTCAAAGTTTGTTAAATACTTTACAAATATTATTGCTACTTAGTTGTTTCCTTCATGTTCACTCTTCAAGAACCCCTTTGGGATTTTTTTAGCAAAGATATTAGAGTGGTTTGCTTTTTTCTTCTCCAGCCCTTTTTTTACAGATGAGGAAACTGAAGCAAGCAGGGTTAAGTGACTTGTCCAGGATCATATAGCCAGTAAGTGTCTGAGGCCTGATTTGAACTTAGGTTATTTCTGACGATTAAGCTTGATGCTCTATCCACTGCGCCACCTAGCTTCCACTTTAAAAATATTACATTTTGATTTCACAACTCTGGAAGGTAAATACTATTATTAGTATCCCTTTTTGATGGCTCTGGAGGAGAAGTGAGGCTGGTGACCTGCACAGCCCTCCCTCACTCAAAACAAAGTCAAGTGCAAGTCATGTCGTCATTTCTCTGATGGCATGGTCTTCTTCAGCAACAAAGGATGAACACAAAACAATCCATTTTACAGGATGAGGAGGCAGAACCAGACAAAGGTTAAGTCCCTTACCCATGGTCTCTAGCTCACACAGATAGGAAGGATCTGAGGCTAGATTCTAACTTAAATGTTAATAACAAGGTCCATCACTTAAACTTCTGGGCCACCATGTGGCCAGTGGAGAGTTCTCATACAGATGGATCAGGCCAATCAAAACGAGTTGTCATATTTATGTTGTTTCTTCAATTAGAATGTGAAGTCCTTGAGGGAGGGACTATTTTTTCAGTTAATTCTTATTCTCAGTCCTTAGCAAAGTGAGATCTTAATAAATACTTATGGAATGACTATTTCAGACTTAGAACTTTCTCTTCCCTTAGATTGTAGAGTCCACAGTATTCCAAGAATGTCTAGGAAAGCAAGATCTTATAAAGCTTGAGGGTTTAATTAGGTAAGGACAAAAAAAGAGCTAGTGATAGGAATGTGTTGATGTCTGGAAATGACACACAGCCCCAAGTGCCTGAAGCTCCTAAGGGCCAGATAGGACCATACATGTGGGGCAGGTGACCTCTTATCTACCTATTCAATTTGCTCTCTGGGATGAAAGAAGGAGAAATCTGTGGGGAGGCTCTTGAGGGAAAATGAGAGCATGTCAGAAGCTATATCACAAAGTTTATATTGTTACAGACTTCTGTGCATAATTTCAAACCTCTATTTCTAGACAGAAATGTACCTCACATTAATAACATTTGTTAAAGGAATGCCACCTAATCGTCATCATTATCACTGTTATTATCAATAAACATTAATTAAGCACCTATTATGTGCCAGGTACTGGGCTAGAAGATGAGTTTGCAAAGATAAAATTAAGCAATCCTGGAGAGGTGGAGAGACAGAGGCAACATGTGTGTATGTATGTGTGTACATGTATGCATGCATGTAAATACATACATAAGTATGTAAGCATATGTGTGTATATACATATGTGTACAAAATGAAACACAAAAAGCACAAGGTAATTTAGGAAAGGCACTAACAGTTGAGGATGGGAATGGTAGAGGAGGGGATCAGGAAAGGCCTAATATAGGAACTTAAGCTGAATTTTGAAAGGAACTGTGTATTTTAAGAGGCAGAGGGAGTGCAATGTAGGGGGCACAATGGAGTCAGGAAGAACTGAGCTTAATTTCAGCCTTAGACACTTAGTAGCATTGGGACACTGAGCAAGTCTCAGCCTCTGTATATGCAGCCTCTGTGCACCTCCGTTTCTTCAGTTGTTAGAAGAGAAAAACAATAGCACCTACAACCCAATATGAAAGGATCAAATGAGATCATAATTACAAAGCATAATCAGTGCTATATAAATGTTGCTGATTATTCCAGGCATGAGGACAACCTATGCAAAAACACAGAAGTGAAAGCAGAATATTGTGTTTGAGGAATAGCTGACAGACCCACTGGTCCACAGAGTTCATGAAAGGGGAGTAAGATACGTCTAGAAATGAGGTCTGGAGCCAGACTGTGAAAGGTTTGAAGGTAGATCTGAGCTTGGGGGCAGGGGGAGGGATGGCTGTGCAAGTGGAGAAAGGAAAATAGAGATTTAAGGTTCTCAAAACACTTTTACATAAATTTTCTCATCTCAGCCTTGCAATAATTCTATAAGGTAGATACTATATAGTTTTACTATATAGAATATACTATTTTATAAAAATATAATAATATATAATAATTAATAATAAATTATATATACATATATAATAAATAATAAAAATATAAAATTTTACTATATAGAATATAGTATTCCCGTTTTATAGATGAAGGAACTGAGGTTCAGGTGGGTTAAAGGATTTGCCTGTAGTGTGTGTCTTAGCCAGTAACTTAAAGGCACAATTCAAACCCAGATCATTTGGTTATTAATGTCATGCAACCTGAAGTGTGTGTGTGTGTGTGTGTGTGTGTGTGTGAGGGAGAGAGAGAGAGAGAAATGACTCAATTAAAGGTAATGCAGTAAAAGAAATAGAACATTTGAATTAAAAAACAAAAAAACCAAAAAAATCCTCTATCTGAATGCTGGGCCTGTAACCTCTTAAAATACAAGTATCTCCATTATTTAAATCTCTTAATCTCTAAACTCCCTTCCCAAAATTCTAAGCAACTAGGACTTAGGAGGAAATCAATTACAGAAAGTACATAGGGTATGTCTGTATCAGCAATCTCTATTTATGGTTAAGGAACTATAAAGTGGAGTAAGCAAAAAGTACCTGTTACTTTACCAACTTTAACTATAACTTTTTGTTCTGGATATAATAAAGGTACCTCAGCCTTTAA
Organism: Bettongia penicillata ogilbyi; assembly: GCA_023548195.1. Classification (NCBI taxonomy): domain Eukaryota; kingdom Metazoa; phylum Chordata; class Mammalia; order Diprotodontia; family Potoroidae; genus Bettongia; species Bettongia penicillata. The sequence continues at coordinate 2,408,699 of JAJHZJ010000049.1, read as the reverse complement.
GCTAACAGAAAACCCCTTCCTTCAGCATTAAATTATTCTAGACAATGAGGAAAACATATTTAATTCAATTTATGTTTTCTTAAAAATATAAAAATATTCTAGAATATGTGATTTACTGAGAATACATAAAGTTTTTGTTGCTGTCATTTCTCAGCAGTGTCCAACTCTTAGTGACCACATTTTGAGGTTTTCTTGGCAAAGATAATGGAGTAATCTGCCATTTCCTTCTCCAGTTCATTTTATAGATGAGGAAATGAGGCAAACAAGGTTAAGTGACTTGCCAAGGGTCACAGCTAGAAAGAGTCTGAGGCCAATTTTGAATTCAGGTCTTCCTGACTCCAAGCCTAGAACTCCATCCACTGCACCACCTAGTTGACCTATGGGATTACATAAAACAGGGGAGCAAAATGTATGTATTTCATGACATTAGTAAAACTTGACACTAAACTTTAAAAAGTTTATGAATGACATAATTATCTTTTGAGTTATTATTAGTAACTGTAAATATTAGTAACTGAGAATCAAACTTATAAACAATGAGAATTGGAGCAAAAATAAATAACAACCTATACCTGGCAGTCAGGGTGGTCTATAAAATTTATGCTTGTCAAGATCAATATTCTCTGCCTCCTACATGGGTAACATCCTGGCTGGTTTTCAACAATTTATCCATGCCATTACCTAAGGGTATATCTTTCTCCACTCATGGCATCCCTGGGTTTTATAGGTAGATGGAACCTCAGAGCTCATCTGGTATAATCTCTTCCCAAAGACTTCATGAAAAAAGGAGAACAGACATTGAGAAGGGCTGGCAAATAGTAATGGAATTCACTAGCTCCCGCCATTTTCAGAGCTCTGACTTACCCCAGGTAGATCATCTGCCTACCACGCTTCATTAATTTGTCTTGCTAGTACTCTCCAATGATACTTTACTAATACTTTAATATAATACTAATACATGAACTAAATTGGTAATTATTTGTAACAGCTTCACGTATGTTTCAATATATTGTCTGCAGGTTGATGTCCTATAAGAAAGAAAATGAAAACTCAAGGACATACAATATAATGTCTTTGTGTCTCTTTATGTTAAGTTAGAACAATCTATTTTATATATACATATACAATATGCATATCACATATGTATTTATATAGGTGTTAATTTCTACAAGGATGATGAATTTCTAGCCATTTCCAGGCTTGGGGAAACAGTCAATTAAAATGACCAGAGTAGGGAGATGGAGTGTCTTATGTGAGGAACAGAATGGAGGCTAGTGTCACTGATTGTGTAGCAGGTAATATAGTCAAGTGGAAGAAACACTAGATCTGGAGTCAGAGGAATCTAATTACATCTTGACTCTCCCACTTACTATCTATTTGACCGGGGACAAATAATGAATTTCCCTGGGCTCCAATTTATTATTGGTCCAAAATTATTGGTCTAAATTACCTCTGATGTCCTTATAGCTCTAAATCTATAATTCTTTATTAATCCTTCCCTGTACATTTCCTATTCTTATTCTTACAACTAAGGGGACTCTAGACTTGTAGTCCTGAACTCATTTTGACAGACAGATAAGTAATAAAATCCTAGAGAGCTGTTTCCCTTTTATAGCACAATTGATGTGACAAGGAGTACCTGCACTATTTCTCCACTTCTAGGGATCTCTCTAGGTCTGTTATCCTGAGGAGTAAAAGTTTTAGTTTTCTTTAACAACTCAGAATGGAGAGAAATAGGCTAGAGGCTCCCACAAGTCTGCACTCCCTAGAAAGCTCCATGGTTATGAGCTCCCTCTAGTATTCTATCCTCAAAGAATATGTGCAATAAATATTTCCTTCACTTTGGAATTCCTATGAATTACTGGGTTAAGTGAAGAGATGATATACGATTCAAACATTCAGTAACTGCTTTACTAGTAATTCAAGCAGAAACTATCCATTAAATAGTAAACTATTTAGTTGGGACAGAATCCACAAATGAATATACCTTTCTAGAAAATTAAAGAGCAAAGAAGGGTAAGGAGAGAAGATTTTCAGGGACACCTTCTGAGAAATGCCCAGGCTCTGGGCCATAAGCTTAGGTTGCAATTAGGCTTCAGTGATATCTACCTGACCTCGTAACTGGAAGACCTCTCCTACCACTTCCTGTAGACAGTGATTTATGTTTTTGATTTTTGCCTACTGAAGCTAAGTAACTTGGTACAATAGAAAAAGCGAGACTGGGGGATGGAGCGGAGTGGTCAGTGGATTTGGGTTCAAATCTTGGTTCTGGTACTTACTACTTATAAGACCTTAGGTAAGTAATATCATTTGATTGATTTCTTACTTGTCTTACTTCTCTGAGTCTCATTTTCCCTTATCTATAAGATCCTTGTCACTTCTAAATCTAGGAAATTCTGATCTATGCCCTAGCGCAGCAACTCCCTTAATACTGCTACTATACCTGTATTTTCCTCTCATCTCTGCTGAAACTCCTAAAATCCCTCCTCTCTTACCTCTGGAACACTTGTTACCTGTAGCTTCTCTCTCCATCTTTGTAGTCACCACCTGACACTCTACTTAAACAGCTCCCTGTGGCTGCCATCTGCTGTTTCTTCTTCAGGGAAGTGACACTGTTCTTTTAAAGTGAAATTCCAGGGTCCCCATGCCTTTGGGCCAGTCACTACGATGTAAACTCTACTATTTGTCAGCCTTCTATTCCTGTCTAGTTGGTTTACAAAAGAGTAGCAGAGCAACTCTAACACTTGGAAAGTCACCCTTTTTCAACAGCTTGATAAATCCCATTACTAAATCTTCTATCAAGTTAGGACAACTGAATTTCATTTGCCTGTTCACTGTATCTGGTTGTTGGCAACTTGCTTCTTACATTGTTGGAACCACCTGAGAAGTCTTATTGAGGTTAGGGATAAACACGTGGACTCCTTTCCACTTACCTTTCCATCTCCCGTCATCTCCCATCTCCAGCACCCCCAAAAACTGCTAGGACATACAAATTTCACTGAAGTGCAAATAAGACTCAGAAATATCTTACAAACACTAGTCAAGAAAAGGCCAATATACATCTTCATCTGTAAAATGGTAAGGTTGGACTCTGTGACTTCTGAGGTCCTCAGCTTTAAATCTCTGATCCCATTCATACACATCATGCAAGGGATGTGATGCAATTATTTCTTGAATAGGTTCTCATTCATTATTATATTAGATATGGTAAAAATTTACCTTTAGTGAAATCATCACCTTGTCAATATCATTACTACTTACAACATTTTCAACAATTCTCAGATATCTTATGATTTTTTGTTATGAGAGACAGAGGGAGAGAGAGAGAGAGAGAGAGAGAGAGAGAGAGAGAGAGAGAGAGAGAGAGAGAGAGAGAGAGATCTATCCTTGGGCAGCTACATGACACTATGGATAGAGCACTGGCCTTGGAGTCAGGAAGATTCATCTTCTGAGTTAAAAATTGGTGTCAGACATTTACTAGCTGTATGACTCTGACCAAGTCACTAAACTCTGTTTGCCTCAATTCCCTCATCTGTAAAACGAGGTAGAGAAAAAAATGGCAAACCACTCTAATATCTTTACCAAGAAAAACCCAAATAGGTTCACAAAGAGTTGTACATGACTGAAAAACGATACATATATACGTGTGTGTATGTACTTATATATATTCATCCTTGAGGGTCCAGAATTTTCATTGATAAAAGTCACATTGGTTTGGTGGGACTTTATATTCTCATTGTGGTAGTACTCCATATCCGGTGCTATATAGAAATATAGCAAAGTACCAGACAACAAATGCATATTCTGTGTTACAATTCTACATGTAAAATGGAATACTAAGGTACTAAACTAAATAGCTTCAGATTTATGGCTTTTATACAAATATCCAATTATGTTTACACTGCCACTGTGCACATATATATTTATATATATGTATATTTATACACATATATGTATATGTGTGTGTGTGTACTGTGTTATTTCCCAGCTGACACTACTGAATTAAAATGGTACCAAGGGAAATCACATGTCTTTTGTAATAAAGTATATACACAGGTACATACCACAGTATATCTCTCAATAAACATAACTCTGTTTTTCTGGTGGAGAGAGCATATTAGTAAAGAGAGCCTGATATCAAAATTAAGACCTAAAAAATTAAGATTGAAACCCCATGTGGTTCTATCAAAGAATTATTATGTCCCATAACCAAATTCTAGGCTTCCTACTGAAAAATTAATATGCCATACAGAGAAATGGATATGGATTCAGAGCTGTGGAAAAACAATTATTTCAACAGTGATATACACAAAGTTAATAACAGAATTGCCATCATGGTGCACTGCCAAAACTGGCAGCTAATCCACTTGTCTACACAAGAATAACAATCATTCTATTCATCTCATTCATTCTGTCATTCTCCTTCTCTTCATTTTCCAGTGCTTTCATGTTCTACTTGCAATTATATCTGATCACAGTTAACTCAAAATAAGTATTGGATAATTACTATACAAATAATAAACACTGTTTTCAATTATGTGTGCTCTATTTTAAACATTCCACAAAGTTAATACTCATTTCTTTCTTTTATGCTAACTATGAACCTGTATTAGTAAAATTACGGTTAAAAAGGACCTTAACTATCAAAAATTTCGGGCATTTTCTCCTAAAAAGGGCTAGCATCCTAGAAAGTCAAACTTCCATTCTAATAAAGAGCCAGAATAATTTTAGTTGATAAGAAGGTTTTCTTTTTTGCTCCCTTCCCTGGCAAAGAAGCCAGCTATATTGTTTTTTAAATACAGTTAAAACCTGTTTTGCCTCATTCTCCCTTTTTTCTCTCTACACTAAGTGTACTTAGTTGGGAATCTTACACAATTTGAATGGCTCTTTTATAATATTCATCACTGCATCTGCTATCTGGCTTAGAGGACGGTGTGAACAAATACTTCCATTCTGATAATTGATTCCAATTTTCTGCTAAGTCAGCAAAACCACTTTCTAAATGTGTTTTTAAAACAGGTAACACCAAATACATTTGATGACATTTGGGCATTATAAAGCAGGCTTGTAATTGAGCCTCACATAAGACCTAATCTTCTGGTAATACAATATTTAGGATTTATCCCCCAAGGGGATTCCCTTGCTGAAGATTTGCTTGGGTATTTTTAACAAGAAGGGATCTCGGTAAACCAACACATTAAAAACAACAACAGGAAATGATAAACAATACTCAATGTTTTTACTCAATACAAATTTAATTATCAAAATAGTTACATATATTGTACTTTTTTTTCTGGTCACACACAAGCATGTTTTTGAATAACCAATTCAGTTAAATTAGAAACTGACTTCTATTGGCAGTTAGTCATTTTAATTACAGTGCGATGGCTTTGCTATCTTGGAAAATAAATCACTCTTCTGCACTGGAATTCTACTTATTCTACTGTCTTCTCTCTCCCCATCTCCCATTATGTACAAAAGCAAAATTGCACCTCTTCAGCCCTTCTCTGTGGGTCCCATCCCCCTTCTCCCCTCCCCCTTACCATAAATTGCCATTTAAATGGTTAGTGCCCACTGGGTCGATTTAGCATCTCAAGGCTATTTACTACATGCTCCTGCACTTACATATACTAGCTTTCCTAGTAATTTCTCATTCATAAAATCTAATATTTACAGGCACCCATTATAAGACCCAAACAACATTAAGCTGCTGAGCTATTTTACACTATTCTCAGGTGTGATAAGGATGATATCAATTAGTGACACTATTCATGAAAATAGAGGTTGTTGCGCAGAGAAAAAGAACAGTTTTTGCATTTATTTTAGGGGGTTGGGGACATTTACATGTCATATCCATTGACTTCAGAATATTTCATTACAAAAGTTCTTTAAAACAAATTATAACCTGGAACAGCGACTTACCTTTGTGCGACAGACGTAATCGGGGGTGGGTGGTATCTGTTGCATGACCTCCAATCCCAAACTCTAGGAGCAAACCCCCCAGGAGCGAAAAGATGATGTGCCCGGCGGATGCCATGCTGCGCCCTGGGCAAGTGCCTCCCTTTTCTCGGTCTTCGCTTGGGCCGCCGGGGTCGGGAGGTGGACGGGCGACTTTTCCTTCAGGGGCAGCTCCAGCAGCTCTGTCACACACCGCCACCTAATCCGCTGTCACCAGCAAAGACAATCCCCAAGGGCCATTTGTCAAGCTGTGTTTGGAGATGTCACGGGAAGCCTCCCTCTCGCTTAGGACAGTTGTTTTCAAGCTGAGAGTATTGGGGACATTCCAAGGGAGGAGTTCTGCTTGGGCTCTCGGACCCCAGGAGCCGCCTGCAGATTCTCCAGAACTGCTTTTGCAGTCACTTTCTGAGAGGCTGTTCATTCAGAAAAAGACACACACACACACACACACACACACACACACTCACGCGCGCACCCTCACGCGCACCCCCTCCCCACACCTCCACCACCCCCTCCTGGGGGGCTCTTCTCAGCCCCTCCGAAGTCAGCCCCTTGCACTGGCTTGCCAAGCAGCCACTTTTAATTCACCTTCTTCACCTTGGCTAATTAAAAACAAGAAGTGCTATTCTCCCCTCGGAGTTACGGGATCCACCCAGCGGGGATGCAGGACTGTCAGCTGCTGTGTTTACAGGCAAAGTTCAGGGAGGGTTGAGGCAGCTTTCATACTTGGCTGTTTCTCGAGGAAGTGTTTCTGGTCCACGTGCCGCGCAAGCACAGACTCAGATCCCTCCCTGGTTTGTGGCTAGTGGTCCTAGGTTGTTTAAAGCATCAGGATCCCGAGATGAAAGATTTTTATCTCCTTTCCTTCCCATCCCCCATTCATTTTTTTTGGGGGGGGGCAGGGTGTACATATGAGAAGGGTGGGGATGAAAAGAAAAAAATACAGTTAAAAAAAGTTGTGAGATGTTTGGTTTGTGGGGAAAGGATGCTTTAAAAAAAAGAAACCCACAAGTATTTTTACCTAAAGGTAACCCATAAAGTAAATTGAAATCCAGATTCAAAATAATCCTTCATTACTTCTCATCAAACATAATTTTTGACATTTCATATTTGCCTATGGGTCCCTGTATATCAGGATTAACTTCGAATGTAGCAATGAATTTTAGCAGTGGCAAACTAAATACTTGTGGATAAAAAATAATAAAGGTTATGAAAAACTATTAGGTCAATCATCATGTCACATACTGTTATGAATAAGAAAAAAGTATGAGTGGTAGAAATCTTTTTTGCTTTAGCAAAAACAAATCTTTTGTTTTAATCCCACATTGTACATTATGTTTTACATTATGGTAAGAACACACACATTCTGGATAAAGCATTTTCTTTCTATTAATTGCCCCTGTGGTAAAGATCTTGCTATATTAAACACATATATTCAAACATAAAGAAACTAAATTTAATACTTTGATTTTAACTGCTCTATCCTTCCACAGTTTATTTTTCAAGAGACTGTGTTTGTGTAAATAAACTTAACACAGTAGGTCAACTTTCAATCAATCTCAAAAACCAAACCAAACAATGTGGAGCTGTTGGCATGGAGATGAATGATCTTACTGTGGAAAGGAGGGGCAAGAGCATCACATAAAGTGTGAAAAGGGTCTTTAAGAATTTAAGATCCAAAAAATAAGTGTGTAAACAGTAGTTGGAAAAAGAGGGGAAAAAAATACCCAAGGAATTTTTTGAGAATTATATTTTTAATACATGGGTCCACTTTAACAACAAAATGGCATAGTATGTATGGGATACTTACCCCATATATCACTGCACATCTCACTATTGTGTTCATATAGACACAGAACTAAAGCATTTTCTATTTCTTCTAAAAAAATTTTGTGAGTGAGTATGAGTGCAGTGTGTTTCAGTAAAATGGGAATGCCACCAAGTGGTATAAATAATTAGATTTCAAAGGTCTAGGAAAAGATAACATATTCTAAACATTATTAAACAATGAAACAACATGAAATGTTTGCAGACTTTTAAACCTGGGGTGGTCCTTGCAGGAACTTGCACAGTTTAAAAGCTAGTCTGATGAGCTACAGACATGAAGGCTGCTCTAAGTGTAATATACTGTACCTTGAGAATGCTTGTTCATTTTCTTCTGAAAGTGAAGCAAATTGAAAGCAAATAGTTCTTTTTCTTTAAATTTGTGTTATCTGGTAAAATTCTGGAAACAAACGTGGCTTCTATATCTTTTATCATAATTGTATGACTTACCTTGTACAAGTTAAATTAGATCTTTATTTTCCACTGGTTTCATTTAACTTACTAAATTTGTTCATCATTTACATTAAAACAATAAAGTAGAGTCAAACTGTTTCAGCAGGACAAAAAAATTAAGCCTTTGAAATGCTAATGTGGATACATTATTTACAGGACTAGATAGTTACTCAGATCCCTTTTCCATTTTTTATAAACTACCCTGTAAATTAATTTAGGACAGCTTCATGAAATTATATTTCAAAATAAAAATTTACAAAACTTTTTTTCAGTTCCTTCAAACTATATTTGTTATATAGTTTGTTACTATATTGTTTGTTATATATTTGTTACTATATAGGTGCCTCCTACGTTCCAGGTATTGTGTAAGCAATAGGGATACAAAGGGCAAAAATCATCACTACCCCTAAGGAACTCACTGTCTAATAAGGGAGATGACATGAAAACAACCGTACAAATAAACTGTATAACAGATAAATTGGAAGTATCAATGGAAGGCAGTCCAGAGAATTAATGGAGATAAGGAGAGATTATAAAAAGTGGGATTTTAGTTGGAATTTGAAGGAAGTCAAGACTGCAGATATGGAAACCTTTCAATGTTCTCTGCCCTTTTCTTTCCCTCCTCTCCTTTCCAAATCTGGAACTATAATCAAATAAATACTGCCATTGATACTGGAAAGGATGTCTCAAATCTTCCCATCCCACTAACTTTCTAACCCAAAAAACGCTTCCCTAGGAACCTTTCTCCTTTATGTGACTGTAAGAATTTGCAATCATACTAGAATACCAGCTCTTTGGAGTCATGGGCTATCTTTGTTTTTTTCTTTGTATCCTTGGAGTTTGGCACATAGTGCTTAATAAATAAACCCTTCCTTCCTTCCTTCTTCCTTCCTTCCTTCCTTCCTTCCTTCCTTCCTTCCTTCCTTCCTTCCTTCCTTCCTTCCTTCCTTCCTTCTTTTTTGTTTTGATTTTTTAAATTGTTCTTGTATTCATCAAAGGCATGAGTCACTTACACTGACAAAGCAGTTGCCTTAGGTACAGCAGACTGAAGGGATCTAGCATTAAGTAACAGAGCAGCAGTGACAGATACTCTTGGGAAAATCACTTAAGCTCTCTAGGCCCCAGTTTCTTTACCTATAAATGGTTGAGGGCAGGGAGGGATCCAATAAGTCTGTCCAAGCTCTAAGCTCCATATTCTATGTTCCTGACAGAAAGAGAAAGAAAGAGAGAGTGAGGGAGAGGGGGAGGGGAGGGGGAGAGGGGGAGGGATGGGGAGAGGGGGACGGGGGGGGGGGGGGAGAGAGAGAGAGAGAGAGAAAGTCAGCATTCTTGAAGTAACTATCTGACAGTTTAAGCTTCTGGTTACAACGTCACAATCACTACTGGCAGTTTTTGACATATTACTGTATAATCCTGGGCAAGGTAAGAGGGTAAATACCCACAATGGAATCCCCTCCCCCCATAAAGTACTCCAATTCAGAAGGCTACTCTTATGCAAATAAAGAACTATCAAGTTACTGGTGTCACTGGATGAAAGTTTAAGAGGACAGCTGTTTCCTCCCCATCAGGTTCAAGGCAGGAAGGAATGAGAAAGCTCATTCCTTCTGCTGGGGTGGGGAGAGAATATGAGAATAATTGTTGTGTTCCAAAACAGCATGATACCACAGAAACAATGTTGAATATAAGCAGAATGAACATGGGTTCAAAATTATGCTTCTGACCCTTAGTGTTTGTTGGACTATGGGAAAGCTACTTAAATTTTCCTGAGGCTTAGTGGCCTTATCTATAAGAGGGAAATGATACTATTATTTGTAGAATACTTGATTGATGGGGTTTTAAAGATAAAATATTATAAAAGTCCTTTTCAAAATTTTAAAGCACTATACAAATGACAGTTATTGTTATTATTTCAAATGAAATTTCAAAATTCATTTTCTCATAACAGAAAATGGTCATAGGTCTAGAGCTGGAAGAGACTTTGGAAGCCCACTAGTCCAATCTCCTCATTTTATTGTTGAGAAAACTGAGACCTGGAGAAATCTGACGATTTGTCCAAGGGCCAATGGGCTGTATTCATTAGAAGCGGTCACTGGACCTCTATTTTCTAACTGTAGGTCCAACGCACTTTCTGCTGATCTACATGAATACTTTCAGCTATACCATAGACCCTGACTTCAAGGAGTTTACATTCTACTTTTAACTCTTAAATAACAGTAGGAATATAATACTTGAGGCACCTCATGGTTTAGGCTGACTTTGTTGGGTTTACCTGAGAACCTGAATATCATTTATAGTATAATTTCTAGAATTAAAAAAAAACCTATTTTTCTAAGGTCTAAATATATAATTTATAAATGAATATTTGTAACACAATCAGATGACAAACTTCAGATTGCCCTTATTACTAGAGTTGCAAATATGTTAGATTCAGTGGCAGAGGGCCTGGATTTAAACTTTGTTTCTGTGTGACTTTTGGCAATTCATTCACTTCTCTGGGCCTCAGTTTCCTCATTTGTAAAATCAAAGGTTAGATTAAATAGACTCAGGTCTTCAGTCTCTGGTCTCTCTTCAGGTGATCCATTCATCTGTGAGCCCAACTGATTGAGTATAAGCTAGTCCACTTAGCATATCAGAGCCATCTGTTGACTATAGACAACAGACCATGCTTTATGTGGTAAATTCAATGGTCTACTCCAGGCACTGGAGCTTTAGAAGTCCAATTTCATTTTTACACTGAAGAAACATGGCCTCAGAAGTGACGCCTCAAATCACACATATTTTAAGTAACTGAATTAGTCTTCTAATCCGAGTTCTCTAACTTCAAATAGTATAATTATGCCTGTAATATACTACTTCAACTGAAGATAAACTATCCGAGATGTGGTCATGACTTGCCATTTCCCAACCTTTTTTCTTATTGCTAGCCTTACTGTTTCTGTGACTATTGCATCTGGAGCCTCATATTTCCCACTAAGGTATGATCCCAGACTGAAAGCCTGCTTTGCTGCTAAATACCGGAGTTGTGAAATCATGTGCCCTCCATAACACAGCTTCCCTAGGATCATGATGTGTCTTGTAGCTACATTTCACATTTGATTCATAAAGAACCAACAAAAGCTTCTGCTCAAATGAAAATGTTTCTCTTTTTCAGATTTCTTATATCACTTTGCTTAGGGCTCTCCTTTTCTTCCCTGTATTACAAAAAGGCATGTCATATCCTTTATTCCTCTGATGAAGTACTCTAAAGCAGCTTCTTTGTGTCTTTGGTGTCCAACCAAGCACTCTGTTCACAAGTCAACAAACATTTATTAAAGAACATATTATGAACCAGACAAGTACTGAGGCTATAAAAAAAGAGGCAAATGATACAGTTCTGCTCTCCAGAAGCTCATAATCTAATGGAGGAGACCACAAGTAAACAGATATATACAAACTTAGAGTTACAGAATAAATAGAAAACTATTCAAAGAGAGACAGTATTAGAATTAGCAGGGGTTAGGTAAGGCTTTTGGTAGAAGCTGGGATTTTAGTTGGTATTTAAATGAGGTCAGGAAAATCAGTTAGAGTTGAGGAGGGAGAGTATCCCAGGCCTGGGAAACAGCCAAAGAAAATGCCTGGAACCTAGAGATGGAGTGCCTTATTCAAGGAATAGCAAGGAAACCAGTGTCTCTAAAGAGGATGTGGTGGGGAATAAGGCATGAAAGATTGGAAAGATAACGGGGGAAGGGGGGCACAGAAGAGGTGATATGTTATGAAAGGCTTTGAATGCCAAAGAGAGGATTTTTTTGTTTGATCTTGGAGGCGATAGGGAGCTATTGGAGATTATTGAATAAAGTCAGATTTGTGCTTTAGGAATATCACTTTAGAGACTGAATGAAGGAGGGGTTTGAGAAGAGAGAAACATAAGGCAGGCAGACCCAGTAGCAGGCTATTGTAATAGTGCAAGCATGAGGCAATGAGGGGCTCAGCCAAGACTGTGGCAGTGGCAGTGGACAGACAGGGGAGAGAGATGTTGACAAAGTGAGATTAGCAATAGATTGGATATGGTAGGTGCTGACACCTTAGTTGTGAGCCTAAGGGACTGGGAAGATGGTGGTACCCTCTACAATAATAGGGAAGCTAGGGGGTTGGAGGATTAAGGTTAGGGTTTGGGGAGAAATATGATGAGTTCCGTTAAATATAAGATGTCTAGTTTGATGTATCTGAAAGGCCATTTGGGCACCAAGATTCGAGGTCAGAAGAGAGGGCAGGGCAGGATAGGTATACCTGAGAATCATCTGCATATAGATAGTAAATATCTCCATAGGAGCTGATGAGATCATCAAGTGAAACAGGGTGGAGAGAGGAAGGCATGACCTTGATGAGTGTCCAGCAAAGAAGACTAGAGAGTAGTCTGACTGGTTGGATGAGACTCGGGTGAGATCAGTATTTCAAAAAATCGAAGAGAGTATCAAAGAAAGGAGGATGATGGTGATCAACAGCGTCAAAAACTACAGAAAGGTCAGGAATGAAGACTGAGAAAAGTCATTGGATTTGGCAATAAGAGATCATTGGTCACTGGAGAGAGCAGTTTTGGGGGGATGATGAAGTCATACCAGACTGAGAAGTAAGAGGAGAGAAAATGGATACACTTTATCTAGATGACTTTTTCAAGGAGTTTAGCGGCAGAGGACAGAAGAGATGATTATATGATTACAATTAGCAGGGATGGAAGGATCAAGTGAAAAGTTTTTGAGGATGGAGGAGACATGGACATGCCAATAGGTAGCAGGGAAGAAGCCATTAGAGAGAGTGACTGCAGATAAGTGATAGAGTAGGGATGACAGAGAGAATTTGTTACAGGAGACAGAATGGAATGGGATTGCTTGTAGAAGTAAAGTATTTTGACCTGAGGTAAACAGTGAGGCTACTTCTTCATATGAATCAGAAGTGAAGAAAAAAATAGGGGCAAAAGGTATCTGAGTCATGAGATGAGAAATGGGGGAAATAGGAAGCTCCTGGAGAATGGTCTCACTCTTTTCTACAAAATATGAGACAAGGTTCTTAGCTGAGAGGTTTGGGGGAAGGGAGATGTATATTAAATATTTGCTGCCTTGTATTAAATTGAAGAAAGGTGAAAGTTCAAAAACTAGAGAGTTCTTGACTAAAATGTTGATGATGCAGCTGGTATCACTACTGTCAGATTTTTTTTCCACCAAAGTCCTAACTTAAATATCGTATGCAGAAATATGACCAACTGGAAAATCGTATGAATGGGTCAATTTAATATGGGCATTTCAGTGTCCTGACCAGTTAAATGAATTAAAACTTTTTTATTTTTATTTCATGTTTTCACCAGGTAGTGTGCCATCATAGAGTCAATTACATTGGATTTTTGTCCCTAAGAAGTGATTTTGATGGAAATAAAGCTAACAACAATGCATTCAACCATTTTATATTATTCCTTATTTCTTGATTCAATTAACTTCAACAAACATTACTTAGAATCTATTATGTGTAAAGTACTATCCTAGATATCAAAAATACAAAGACTTTCTCCCTTTGAAGAACTTATATTCTACTTGGATATGTGCATGTGCGTGTGTGTGTGTGTGTGTGTGGTATGTATCTTGGATCCAAAAAACAGTGACTTTTATTACTTCTAACTTTACGTGATTTTATCTTACAGTAAGAATGGACTTCAGAGGATATTTAATCCAGTCTCTACTTGAATTACAAATATCCAAGATATCCCCAACAAGTGGTTATTCAGTCTCTGCTTTAGAACCTTTCTTAATCTTTATAAATCTCTCACTGTACATACACTTCTTAATGTTGTCCAAAAGTACCCATCAACATTTGAAAGCTATTTAGAATCCCTAAGAAAAGTAAGGCACCAAGTGGTTTCTTCAGGAGGTGGGAATTTATTTTTTTTTATTTTCTTTTTTTAATTTATTTTTTTAATGTTCTACAATCACTGTCATAAAGCTTAGATTTCCACCCCCCATCCACCCCCCACTATCCCCCTCCCTCCCGAAGATGGCACACAATTCTATATAGGATCTACCTATACTTTCCTATGAATATGTTTTCACTATATCATGCTGTGTAGATGAACTAAAATAAATGTAAGAAATCATATAACAAATCAAAACAATACACACACACACACATACACACATGATCTGCTACATTCTATAAATGAATTCTATAGTTCTTTCTGTGAGTGTGGAAGGCATTTTTGCCTTAGAAGACCATTGGGAGTATTTTCTTTTATGTTCTTGTGTTGTTACAAAGTTCCAAGTCTACTAGAAAAAACTCTCGCACACTGTGGTCGTTGCTGTGCACAAAGTTCTGCTGGTTCTGCTCCTTTTGCTCAGCATCAGATCATATAAGTCCTTCCAGGTCTCTCTGAAGTCTTCTTGTTCATCATTTCTTATGGGACAATAGTATACCATTACATTCATAGACCATGATTTATTCAGTCATTCCCCAATTGAAGGGCATCCCCTTGATTTCCAGTTTTTGGCAACTACAAAGAGTGCTGCTATAAATATTTTTGTACCATGTGGGACCCTTTCCCATTTTTATGATCTCTTGGGGATATAGTCCTAGTAGCAATATTGGTGGGTCAAAGTGTGTGCACATTTTTGTAGCCCTTTGGGTATAGTTCCAAACCACTCTCCAGAATGGTTGGATGAGCTCACAGCTCCACCAAGAATGAATTAGTGTTCCAGCTCTCCAGGAGGTGGGAATTTATAAAGGAGCTTGCAAATTACCAATGTTAAGATTTCACATTCAGTAAGTTAATAAAGATATGAAAGTTGAGAGTTAGGTGGAAAAGGTGGACACCAAAGGTGGAAAGAGCCCTGAAAAGGACTAGGCAGCCATCACACCAAAGGTACTGGTCCTCCCTGAACACACCCTACACCCCAGGACACTCTTAAGAATTCAAGAACTTTGAATTTGACTGTGCAACATGGATGATACTGGCACAGGACCGCTTAGCACGGTGTGCCCACATCAGAAATGGTGTTGTGCTCTTTGAGCAAAGCAGAATCGAGACAGCACAAAGTAAACACAGGAGACTCAAATTTGGGATATTCACCCCAAATATTCACAGGGACTATCTGTGCCCAACCTGTGGTAGAGCATTCCAAGCTCATATTGGTCTGGTCAGCCACAGTTGGACACACTGAAATTTCATTTTATCATAGTGATGTCATTTTGGTCTTCTTTGAAGATGGACAACAACCAGAACTAGGAAGATACACAACAGAAAAGAAAACATAATACAAAACATGGAAAATCTTATTAAAAAAAGTTTTCTCAGTGACTCTTTGCACTCTCTGATTCAATTTACCATATCAAGCTTTAAATTCCAAGTAAGCTGGAATGTATGGGTTTATGTATGGGTAAGCTGGAAAGCTGGGTTTATGACCATTTCAGGGTATGGAGTATCTGGCTTAACAACTCACTGACTATATTAGATGATTATGGGGGCTCATAGGCCCTTAGTTGGATGGGTGTTGTCTTAGCTGGATAATCAGGAATATTGGAATAATTGCAAAATATAATAGACCAAAATATCCAAGAATTATGTCCCACTGGAAACGTGAAAAGGGAAAGAGGTAAATAATTTAATGATGTTTATGTGTGTAATGATGGTAATGATCTTAGTGTGGGTTATGTTTCCCTGAATATTGGGGTTGGGAGTGGAGAAGTTTTATTCAAACATATAGAACCTATTCTATTTATGGTTACAAGGAAAGAAAGCATAAGGTTCCAAGAAAGGATTTATGGATAATAAATCACTCACAAATAATTACTTGTGTTTATAGTGTTTTATCCAGAGGATTCCAAAGTTTTCAAACAAACTTTACACAGTAATGTACATGTACTGTGAGCAACTTTTATACTCCACTACCAAAGGATTTAAGATACTATAAGGTCAATAGTAAAATGTGACAATTTGTAGTATGGGAGGAGTTCTTCACTAATTCTTATAATATCTTCTCAGATGCAAGACCACCCACTTCTTGGCTCCCTGAAGTTGTATTCAGTTTTTTAGTGGTGGTTTTTTCTATTTTTGGTTTATTTCTAGTTGTATGTATGTATGTGTGTATATACATATACATGTACATACATATATATCCATTTATACACGCATATAAATATATAATATATTTCATATTATGGCTCATGTGATTTCATCTTGTCTTAATCTTAAGCAAAGTTTCTTTTTTTTAAATTTTCACCATTTTCTCTTCCCCAATAGTGAGAAAACCTTCCCAATATTTAGTTTTGTGTCATGTTGCATCTAAAGATTGCAGTGACAAGTGGGAATAATTTCTTTTTCTTAATTATTTGGGGGACTACTTAAATCCTCAAATTGTCTTGGCTATTACTTGCTACCTGGGTAACGAACCATCAATGTGTTCAAGTTTGGTTAGAGAGATAGAGGGAAAAAAATACTACTGATAAGTGTAAATAGTAAAGAAAATGATCATAGCCACTTATGAAAGAATGTAAGGATTTTTTTATATGGAAAATGCAATTACCTATCATTTGCTTGGAAAATGATCAACCTACCAAGGTCAAATCTTTTGTACTGTCTTATATTATCTTCACTTGTAGCACATTTAAGGTATATAGTTAGCGATAACTATAAAAGGTTTACCCATCTTGTCAAGCTGCCACAGAGTCATTATTTGTACCTGTTTCACATTAAAGTAAATGGCAACAAACACTAAATCTAAAGCTGTGAAAAACATAGCACAAAAATCAAGATACAACATATTAAAAAAAAAAAAAAACTACTTTGGCTCTGCCTGCAGATTTTGGAGTTCAAAAGAAACAGGATAAGTAAAGAAAGAACCTGGCAAAGGTACTGGGAAGCTTCTTTTCCCCAAGGACTTCCTGTTCCTAATACCATAAGAATTAGAAAAGAAGAAACAATAGGTGAGGAGAAAAAACTCTCACTGAACAGAGACCTCCCTGGAGGAGTATTCATGTGGCATAAGGTAGACACAAAAATACAGTAGGATTATTCTTCTTCAGCATCTTGAGATTTCTTTCTTATTTTTTTTTTAGCTCTAAGATAATTTCCATTAATTAGTAAAGAAAAAAAAGTGTGCTGTGCATAAGCCAAATCTTACATAAGACAGTCTCAGGCACAGTACTTTTAAAAATTTGTATCTGATTTTCTTTCCTTTCCGCTCTCAACTTTTTTGGATACTTATTCAAAAAACACTGATTTCTCCACTTCAGGTAGCACCAGGTGGGTTGAAAGAAATCTAGCACATTTTTTTTCTTTCATTAGAGTCTACTGATGTGAAGGAAAATGCTAGTATTCCATTTGATCATTTTCTATATAACCATGTTCTTTTTCCATAGTCTTCTACTTCTACTTTATTTTCACTTCATTAATTCTGTCAGGAGAAAGCTAGATAGTAGAGTGGATAGATCATAGAGCCTAAAGTCTGGAAGATTTGAGTTAGAATCTTGTCTGAGATACTTAATTAGCTGTGTGACACTTGGTAAGTCACTTAACTTCTATCTTCACCATTTTCTTCATCTGTAAAAAGGGGCAAAATAACCCTAGGATGTTGTGAGGATAAAATAAAATGTTAGTACAGCACTTCGCAAACTTTAAAGTGCTACATAAGTCCTAGCTATTAATAGATATTACTATTACTGAGCATACATGTTACATACTACCATAAATGTGAACATTTTTATTTAGAAATACTTGAATAGAAATACAATAGAATAGAAATACAGAGACCATGTCTTTAACTCCTTCAATATCCAGTACTCTATCATTTCTCTGTACCACCTCTCCTATAATATACTGTTATATAATATAACAGTCCAGATACTGTCAGCATTAAAGGCTGGATTTACTATTTAATTAGTATAGGGAATTCCTTGGATTAAAATCAACAGCTCCCTAGCAATGATGGTTAACACCATTTATGCAATTTATAATCTTAGATAACAAACTAGTACTCTAGGTAAGTGTCAAGTTATTTGACAAGGGGCAAAAGAATCAATTTGTAGTAGAGGTAGCAGTAGTGTTTGTCCTTCATTTTTGAAGAGGATCGTGACATCAAAGAGATGATGACGTGACTTGCACTTGAATTTGTTTTGAGTAAGGGAGTGTTCTGCAAGGTCACCAACCTCACTTTTTCCTCCTGAGCCATCTGGATCCAGTGACCAGATATTCATCAGGAATATTGGAGACAGCCCAGGATGCAATGGGAGACCTTGGTCTTTTAGGCTAAGGTCTTTCCAGGTATGCACTTAAAGTGAGGTAATACCCATTCAGTGAGTAGGCCTCCTTAAAAGGTAGTCAGGGGGATGGCCCCTGGAGAAAGGAATACGAATAGAAGTTAAAGAGGCAGGCATAGGGAGGACACCATATTAACCCTAACCCTAAACTGAATTATGTACTAGAGGTAGGATTTAAAGGGCTGGCTGGCCGGCCCTGAAGCCAGCACTCTATCTCTCAGCAGCACCATGGGTCTTACTTCTTCATTACTTTTCAAATGTTTCATCATGGCAGGGAGGCACATCTAGTTACTTAGCTCACATTTAAATATGGGCCCAATGATAAAATGTTGTCTGAATATTAAAGTCACCAAGGCTCTTCACAAAGGGATAAATGTTTTTGGCTAAAATGACTCATGAAACCTTTGTTTTAAGGGAAGAGGAGGTTTTGATTTTCATTTGTTTAAAGATTATCTTTCCTTCTGAGATCATGGATCTTTGTGAAGTAATGAGTTCTCACTGAATAATTAATCTTCAGCTTCAGGCTTTAAGTTTACATGAATGGTTTACCCAAGGAGCTTTATGAGTTAAATGGTAAGGTACAAATTTTTTTAGAAGAGTTTTAAAACCTCCTGTTAGGAAATGGTTTTGACCTAGGATTTTGATGAATTGGCTACTAGGAATCAGAAGGATATTTCTTCTTATCTCAATACTTTGATGAAACTGCAAACTAATTAATATGCACACTCTTTTTACCAGTTACAATCCATTATTCTTATCCTGTATGATCCTTCTTTAATACTTCCATAAATCCTTCCTAGATCTTGTATTCAAAGCAAAAGAGACCTCCCAGCAAAGTAAAGCAGTTTTCTAGCTCTAGCTACATGACCTCATTTCCCAGTTGGGCATGACCTCACTGATAACCTTTTCTGTCTCTTCCTTCCTTTCATCTTTTTTTTTTAAGTTTTATTGATGTGTCCTTGTTGTTTTACATTACAATTATTCCTCCTCCATAAGAGAGCTCTTATAATAAAGAAAACCCATTCAGTAAAACTAATGATATAATGACCTCATCTGTAGTACCTACCCACTTCTCTTTTTTTAATGAAATCTATTTTCTTTCTCTCCCATTCCATTGGGAAAAAATAAAATAAAAATGAATTTCTTGTAACAAAACATTTTTATATGTGCCCACATGTGTATTTATGTATGTATGTATATAATATATTTAAGAAAAGCAAATTCCCTCAATGGCTTAATACAGTTCCGTATCCACAATCTATCACTTCATTGTCATGGATAACTATTTCATTATTGGTCCTCTAAATTCATGACTGGGCATTGCATTGATTACAATTCTTACCTTTCAAAGTTGTTTGCTTTTTTTATTAGTGCTGTTGTTATTCTATAAATTGCTCTCCAGATTCTCCTCATTTCATTTTTCATAATTTTATAAAAATCCAAGAAATGATTAATTTTTATAATATTGATGTTCACATTAACTCTTCTGGTTCTGCTTCTTTCTAAGACAGTTGGTATGTCTTTCTATGTCTTTTTTAAAATCATGTCTTTCCTCAATTCTTGTAGCATAGTAGTACTCCATTATATTTGTATACCATAACTTATTCCATCTGCTAATTATTATGCTTATATATGTATACATAAATACATATATAGTAATACTGTTGGTTATTCAGTGCCATAACTAATTGGACCTCTCCTTAGTTTCCATTTTTTGATACCACTAAAAAAAAGCTGCTGTAAATATTTCTTTATATAAAATACCTTTTCCTCTTTCAGAAAAATTTCCAAATTTTGATTACATATAATTAAAATCTTTACACAAAAATCCAATTACATTAAGATTAAAAGGGAAATAATTGACTGAGAAAAAAAGTCTTTACTGAAAGTTTCAGTGATAAAAGTCTCCTTTCTAATATGTATGGGACTAATTCATGTACATAAAAGAGCCATTCCTCAAGTGATATCTTTTCTAAGGATATGAATAGATAATTCTCAAGGGAAAAAACCCAAGTACCAATAGTTATATGAAAAAAATATTTCAAAATGTTTATGATTAGAACAACAATGAGAAATTCAAGCACTTTTTGAGATTCCCTCTGATATTTCCCATCATAGCGGGAAAGATAAAAATGATAAATATTGGAGAGACTTTAGGGAAATAAACACTTTGATGCACTGTTGGTGGACCTGGGAACATATGCATCCATTCTGGAAAATTGTACACAAAAATTATTAAACAAAATGTGCCCTCAGACCCAGTTGTATCATTGCTAGGTGTATACAAAAAAGAGATCAAAGAGGGTAAAGTTCTTTCTGCTACTTCTTCCACACAAGTCTTCAATAATATACTACACCTCACAAATATGTACTACAAATTCCTTGATATTGACCTTTAAGTAACAAGAAATGTTTTATTTTATTTTGGCAATCAAAAAAGAGAACAGGTTTCCCTTAAAAATAGAGAATGTGTTACCTCAATCTGAAATAATATAATGTAAGAAAAATCGGAGAAAAAAGAATGAAAAATTTACTTGGTACTAGTTATTTTAATGTCATCTTTTATATTTAAGATATTTGAATTGTTATTTCATTATGGTCTGAATACTATGTTTAGGATTGGATGTAGACAATAGGCAACAAACTAAAAAAGGATCACAGTTTTATGTAGAGTTCTCTTTTTCTATTCTTTAAGGAAATGTTCAAGTTTCTTGAAATTGGTTAGATTAATAAAAATTTAAAAGATTTTTTTTAAGGGGGGAAGACAAAGCAATTGGGGTTAAGTGACTCGCCCAAAGTCACATAGCTAGTAAGTGTCAAGTATCTGAGACTGGATTTGGACTCAGCTCCTTCTGACTCCAGGGCTGGTACTCTTTTCACTGCACTACCTAGCTACCCCAGAATGGAAAAGATTAAAAAAAGAAAACAGGCATAGAACAAAAAATGGCCATAAACTCAAATCATTATGACTTCCTCCCTAGATAGAACCAAGATTCTCACATTTCCACAATAGAGATTGGCTTTCCCTAAAAGATACAAAGTTGTCCAAGGGACTTAAATTGGACTTCCTTAATACATCTTAATGGTCACCTGAGGACATAAAAAGTCCTAACCTGTGTCTGTATCCTTCCAAATTGGTGAACTGAGGAATAACTATAACCATACTCTGCCTTCCTAAGTTTCCATAAAGAGACAGGAGAATCCCTGTCCAGAGAAACTGAGTGCCACTGTATGCTTACTGCATAATCTTGCTCTGTTAAGGAAAACTAAATGTCAAATTACATCAAACCTGAACTAACAATATCTTGGCTTTAGACCCTCCCCTAACACTCTCCCTACACATACAGACACCACTATCCTTATAACTCCCAAACACATTTAAAATCTTTACTGAGATCTAAAAAGAAAGAAAAAAAAATGAACTGGATATTCTGTTGGGTGATTTGATTTGACAGGCAGGGATAAGAAATGAGTATGTTGCCAAAGAAACATCTGTAAATGTAAGGAATACAGTGTCTGCTGTTCTAACATTCATTTAACTTTGCTAGTGAATCTCAACAAATCAGGTTAAGTCTAGAGGCCAAATACTTGTTTTCACAGGAAAAGTGTCACAAAGGAATATCAATCAAAACACTGATTTAGAGAAATACTTTAATAGTTAACAAAGAAAAGGTAATCAGAATATCTTATTCCTGCAATCAACTTGATATGCTTTAACCATGACTTAAGTTCCAGTCACAACAATCAGTGTGGTAAGTGAAGGATGAAAATCAAATTATAGATTTCCCAGGAGGAATATGAGGATCCCTAGAGAGATATGAGGGAATTAGTTTTAGATTTTCATTGCTACTGATTTTTTTTATTTAATCCAAATAGAAAAATCCTTAGGAATCATTTTAAAAAAGAAAAACAAAGTTAGGCCATAAATCCATTTTGGGTCATAAAGCAAGAATATGGGAGTGTGATTATAAATTAAGTGTTATTGTTCCTATTAAAACATTGTGAGAAGTGGATATAAAATTAGAGATTTAAACATTTTGATTTTTCCTCTTGAAAAAGTAGTCAAAAGATACTTCTTTTGTTATGATACATCTTCTAAGTCTTGATTCATTATTACTAATAATGTACTTTTGTATATCATTTTGAGTTCTGTAAAATATTTTCCTCACAGTAGCCTTGTGAGATAGACAGTATAAAATTAACTCCAAATAGCCACTTGCCTTGGTGGTTCAAGATCAATTTTTCAGACTTCGGATGCACTTTTTTTTAGCACAACCCCATGCATACCTTGCTATCCATGAGAAACAAATAATAACATTTCTAACTATATTTTGGTCAGTTCAAGAATGACATCGACAAAGTATAGAATATGAAAGCTGAGATTTTTTTTCCCTTAAGGAATTTCCTATACTAAGAAAAATGGGGAAGATGTCACAATAACTTATATACAATTTTAATACTAATTCTCCAGCATCTGTGAAAGTTTACATTTTCAACATGAATCAGTTAATGACATTTCCCCACCTCTATATTTAGTATCAATATCTTTCTTCAAAAGAATACAGCACTGAGGTACAAGGGTTAATGATATCTTATCATCTAAATAATGGAAAAGAGTTCAGAATAGTGCAAAGGACACAGGACTGGAGGAGTTTGAAGGACAGAATCCTGGTAATGACTCTCCCTTTAGCTAATAGTTGGACTTTGGTCAAAAAAACCATTCAATTTTCCTACTCCCTCTAAACACCTATTTCTAATCTGACCCTCAGGATCACATCTCTGACTCATCCTAACTCCATCCATCCTGACTCATGTCTCTATAAACTCTAATTATTGCTTTGATTTCAAGTTCCTTTCCTGGGCTGTATCTTACACTAACCATCTTAGTCACCAATTTCTCCCAAGGTCATTTCACTCCTCCCCTCACCTCTTACACTGTGCCTCTTGGAACCATAGCTCTATTATAGGCAATATTCACCTTGAGTGGAGCATCTCTTCTACCCCTATCTTTTAGCTGAAACCTACTTTCCCTATAATAATATCACTTCCCTTGATCAATGCCTCATCTTCCCAACTGTGCTTTAGTTTTATTCTTATAATATTTATTCTATGTGTAGTTACATATGTATTTGTTGTCTTTCCCATGAAAAGACAGGTTCTTAAGAGTAGAGGTTATTTTATTCTTTGTATCCCCAGCACCTAGAATAGTGCCTTACACATACACAGGGGTGGGTGGAATGTTCAGGAAGGACTAGCATCTCTGGTGTGAGAGTTTACTGAGTCCTTTTCAGGACTGCTCATTCGTGTCTGGTGTCCACCTCCACCTGCCTCTCAACTGAGGCTCCAAGAAGCTGTAGCGTGCATGCAGTGACCACAGCCCAGTAAAACTGTCTTGGCAGATGAGCTAAAGCAGTTGAGAATAACCAGTAGGTCTTAAACCCAGCTGTGAGTTAATGGGAAGTCTACCCCAAACATATGAAGACTTTGCCTGGTGGAATGTGTGGATAAAAAACATTTCTTCCAATAGCCAGGAAGATAGCTGAAGCAGGCACCATGGAGCACTTAGAGCTTAGTCAGATACCTAATACACCAAGACTATGCACTGTATCCCAGGCCATCAATAGTAGTCTTGTCTTATCTTGCTACTGGACTTCAGTGACTCTGGAAGAGAGAGTGAAACTGACAATTTTGTGTTACTTTGTCTCACTTAAATCTAATTCACCCATGCAAACATGACCCCATGATGTCATTGGTCCCCTTGGAAAATGAAAGTCGAATAACAACATTGTGTCTGCTATGTATCAGGCACTATTGCTAAATCCTAGGGATACGAAGAAAAAATAATATTTTCTCTAAAGAAACTCACAAGACTAATGGTGGAATCAACATGCAAGGAACTATATACAGACAAGACATATACAGGATAAATTGAAACCAATCTTAAGGGGCCATGGGAAAAGATAAAAGCAGAAGGTGGGTTTTTGTTGCTCAATGCCTATTTATTGTTGATTTGATAAAAGCTCAGTCAATAAGGATTTGTTAAATTCTTACTAACTACAAAGTAGTTTGTAATTCTGGTATCAGAGATTCTCATGTGACATGATGAACCCAGAAATATTGTAAAAGATTTCTCAAATCTCTAACTTGTTTCTTCCATCCAATACATCTAGGAACTTCACTATATGGTAACTCCCAGCCTGTTTCTCATCAACTTCCCTTCTTCTGTAACCACACAGATCATGAAATTGAAAGAAGAAAGTATTTATTTACAGGTCAAAGAAAAGAAAAAGAGCTTTTATCAGAGATCATGATAAATATCATCATCACCAAAGAACAACTCTTTCATAGAGAGCTCTTACATACTAAAGCAATACTCTCAACATGGAACTTGTCTCCAAGCTTATTAATGGCAAATCCACAGTCTTACTTCCTAAGTCTTAGGTATGTTTCCTATGCTTCTCATAGGCCTAGAAACCTCATCAGACATTTTAATTTTTCTTTCTTCTAGCCTCATTATTTGCCTTGTAGATAAATGGATGGAGCTATTCAAATTACTCAGAGCTGCTTCTTGTGACTTCTAGGGTAGGAGGATTAGCAGATGAAATCAAAAACTCTCTGAATATTGTTCCACAATAGGAAAAATAGAAATAGTCTTTGCTACATTATGTTAGGTACTTTCCAGTACCTCTTCCTTTATTCTCTACATCCAACTGACTGCCCTGTCCAGCTCTACCTTGAAAATCTCTCTCCTATCAACGTTCTTCCCATTTAAATTGCCACCACCCAAGTTCAGAGCCTAAATTTTCTAGTTCCCCTCAATTAGTCCCTCCATACTCATGGTCCTTGCCCTTTTCTGTTAATATTTCTCATTTCTGGGACTTCATCTTTTTAAGTATATAGCTCTGATCACATCACTTTCCTGCTAGAAATCACTCAGTAGCTCCCCAGTGCGGATAATGGAAAGATCACTGGAGTTGAAACCATCAAGGACCTGGATTTTAATAACAACTTATGTTGACTACCTGTGTGCTCACAAGGAAGTTATTTAACCCATCTGTGCCTCAGTTTCCTCATCTACAGAATGGGGGTAGTAACAATACCCATCTCCCAGGGTTGTTGTAAGAATCAAATGATATAATAATTGTATTATGCAAACCTTAAAGCTCCAAATGGATGCTATTATTATTATTTTTACCACTACTATTATTATTTCTTAATGTATCATTGTTGTTTATTTTGTCCTTTGGTTGTGTCTGACTCCTCGAGATCCCGTGGTAGTTTTCTTAGCAAAGATAATGAAGTGGTTAGACATTTCCTTCTCCATAACCTATAATTACTTAGTCTCCTTTTCTTCATCTATGCCATGAGGATAATAAAACCTAATTTCTGAGGGATTGTTTTTGAGTAATAATCAAAATAAAAAAATATGAAATACTTTTGAGAATCTTAAAATGCTATTTGTCAACTAGATTGAGATAAAATGTAAATTACTCTGATATTCAAAGTCCTCTATAATCTATCTTTCTAGAGCTACTTGCTACGCTCTCTCATTCCAGCCTCATTACAATGCAATCCCATTCTCTGATTTCAAATTTATATTTTATGCATTTACACACAGTATTCCTGCTCTCCAGAACAGACTCCCTTAGAAAGTCTCCTTTTTGATGACACCTCATCCAGATGACATTTCCTTTATTTTTCTCCTCAATTGGAGGTTGTTCCCCCCAAATGTCTTATGCCTCTCAATTGAATCTTGACGTCATCTTGGACACCTCATTGTCTCTTACCCTTGTCATTTCTATCACTTCAGTCTCTTTCACATCCTTCCTTATCTCTCTATTCACATTGCCACCATCCTAATTCAGAATCTTACTGCTTATTTCCTAGATTGTTATACTTATCTCCCTAGCTGGTCTCAAAGCCCAAATTAAAGGCCATCTACATGAAATCTTCCCTTTTCTCTTCAGCTGGGAATAATTCCTCCCTCCTCTGAATTCTACAGTATATATGATCTCATTGCATTTAAACATTCTACCTTGAGTTTCATCATTTTGTCTTCTCTTTCCAATTCTAGAGTACGAGCTTTGTTAGAAATGGTGACCAGTGATGACTGCGTATTGATCTATTACTCACAACAACATGAGTCCCTGTCACTGCCATATTGACTTAGAGAATCACATATTGACAATGCCTATGTTCTAGTACAGTTTCATGTATTTTGTTAAATATTTTTCAGTTACATTTTTATCAAGTTCTCTCCTCCCTCCTCACACGCGTGCACACACACACACATGCACAAATACACACACACTGACAATTCTGATCCATTTGATTTTCATCTTTGCATGTCCATCAGATTTATCTAGTGCAGGGTCTTGCACATAGTAATTCCCACTGAATATTTTTTTATTAAATAAATTCTATGTGGAAGAAAGTAGAAACATGATTTTCTGGCCTTCTCTCTATATATAACAATATGGATCCAAAGAGAAATTTCATAGGAAAGCAGAGCAATGCTTTTGGTTATTTGCAGATGGGAAGTAAAAGGAAAGTAAGGACCTAGAGGATATTGAAAAAAGATTAAGTTAAAGAAATTGAGAGAAGGAGACTCAGCATTTTTAAAAAGATGAAATATAGTTAGATACCAAAAGATTCTTTAAATTAAAACTTTTCATGAAATTGGATAACTTTGAGCAAGTATTTTAAATTATATTTAATTTTAAAACAGCTTTTTAATTTGCATTTAAAACAATTGAATCAAAATGGAATAAATTTATCCAAATTCATCATTTATTTTCTTAAAAAGTTCTTTAAAATTCAAATATATTTCATGGAATCAGTACTGAGGCATACTTTATAATTAATTAGTCATTATATTTGAATAGAATAATAAAAACACAATAGATATTTCTGTGTAATTATGGAAGACATGAGCAAGCTCATAAAAAATGTAACACTGTAATATGGAACAATTTTTCATAAAGAAAAAATTACTTCATTTTAAATAAGCTGATACATGAAAAAATTGAAAACCTCTAGACTAATCCTTTAAATTATGACCTTGTCAAGGATATATCAGAAGTGCCACTCTTAAACTGAATGCAAGATATTGGATCTCTTTTATCTAGAGAGGATTGATTGCCTCCCTGCAGAGATCATTCATTTCATTAGTGGGAATGGGCAGGTGTTTTGTTACCTGGTACCTGAATCTCCTTAATGATTACTTATGAAGCATTTTTCATCATTTCTGCAGTGTTGTCTCTGAATATATGTAACAAAGGGACTTGTGTGTGGGTACTAAGATATTCAAATACTAAATCTGATCTCCTTAAGTGTTATTGTCCAAAACAGCTCATAAGGGATAAGTAAACTTGAGACAGATGGAGATAGGGACAGAGAGAGATAAAGACAGGCTTAGACAAAGAGATAGAAAGAGACAGAGAGAGGCAGAGAAAGGGATAGGATAAGTGAATAAATTGATACACATGCAGATTAATACCTCATAAAGTAAGGAATAACTATAGTAGAACTCATAGATGGAATCATCCCAGAATTATAAGTAATATTGATCAAAATATCATAGATTTAGATTGGAAGGAAATATTGTGTTATCTAGATTAGCTTCTCAATTTTTAGATGATAAAACTGATACTCCAAATGGAAAATTACTTCACTAAAGTAACCTAGATACTTAGAGGTAGGATTTTTAATCCAGATTTTCTGACCTTAAATCCAACATACTTTTCATGAAACCAGGTTGTGTATTTTGTAAGTGGTATAAATATTAAACTTCTGTTGATTCAGAATTATAGTGTTCTCTTCAAAAACAATTAAATATTTTTGAGCACCATACTGTATACAATACCTACTTCCCAAAGTTGCCCTGAATCTTAAAATACTATGCAAACAAGATGGTACAGTTTTCTGTGTATGTGTGTTAGGAGAGATTTAAGAAGGCACTTTAAAACCCCAGGTGACTAAATTAAATAAATGGATAAACATACTGGCATATTATCCCCTTTTTTAAAGTGGGAATTCAGATATAGTAGATCCTTGTAAAACAGTGGAATCACCCCTCAATATACAACCCAAGGTTGAGAAAATTCTTTCATTGAAGGATATCAAAGCACTTCAGTTTGTGTTTCTTAAAAAATGCTATCGCTAAAGAATAGACTTTTATTAATAAATCACATCCATATTTTAAAAGATTAAATCATTATAAACTTATTTTAATTGAAGATAAATTCTTATTACAGGTGTGTCCAGGAAAAAAGCTAGTGTTATTTAACCCTATTGTTATTATTTCCAAAGTACACATTTATGTAGCAGCTTTGTAAATCTGCCTCCCCACCGAACGTTCTTTTGTCTACCAATCATTAGAAACTAGCTTAACTCATTTCAACCTTGCCCTTTCTGTTTTCCTGGCCTTTGATTGCACATCTCACCCCACTCCCAACACACAACTCCTTGGGGCTTACTTCCACCATCACCCAAACAACATTCTTATGTTCAGCATCATGATATTGGTGAAAACATTGAATGGCATTAACGATGTGCCTAGAGTTGTGTCTTATTTACTATGTTTAACCAAAATTTACAATTATTGTTTTTATTTCCCATCTCTCAGTTAATAGGTTACTTAGATGGATTGGTCCAAATACCTAAAGTGAGATTTAGTAAAAAGAAAAATACATAGAGGTATACAATTAAAAATAACACTTATTTAAGGCTATAACAATAATTATAGGCTATAATTTTACATGAGTCAAATATAGGTAGAAGGTATTTTAGGGGGCCAATTTAATTAATAATATTTAGACCATGGAAAAATGCAATGGCTAGATACATATATAAAGAACAAAAATGACTTTTCTCTGTCATTCACCCCTCTCTGTGAAGAAGACTGTGCGGAAAATAAAATCAGAATGAAAAGGAAAAAAAAGAAATCAATGGTATAAACAGTACACAACTTAGCAGAGAAAGCTAGCCAATAGCTAACACCAACAGTTCTGCAGGAAAACAGGAAGCTTCAGAGGAAAAGGCTTCTTCACCTGGGAGAAATATTATGGAAATAGAAGTGACCAAACATGGAAGCTGAATGTAAGTGATAAGGTGAGAGGCAAGTAAAGTATGACTCTTAGTGAGCAAATCTGGAATGACAAGAAGAAAAAGGAGAAGTTTAAAGGTAAGATAGGTATGTATGTGTATGTATGTATATATAAATATGTATATATATTACATATATATAAATATATATATTTATATATATTTATAAATATATATAATATACATATTTATATATATGTAATATATATGTATATAATATACATATTTATAATATATATAATATGTAATATGTAATATATATATAATATACATATTTATATATGTAATATATATGCGTGTGTATAAATATATATGTGTATAAATAAATCTTGCTTTTACAGGTATATATGTGTATATATGTATATATATACACATATATGTATATATACACACACATACCTGTGTATATACACACACCTCCCTCACCTTTGATAGATAGATAGATAGATAGATAGATAGATAGATAGATAGATAGATAGATAATGTAGCAGGCAGGTGACACACTGGACAAAATGCTTGACCTGAAGTCAGGAAGACTCATTTTCCTGAGTTGAAATCTGACCCTATACACTTACCAGCTGTGTGTGTGACCCTGGGCAAGTCATTTAACCCTGGTTGCCTTGGTTTCTTCATCTGTCAAATAAGCCTGAGAAGAAAATGTCAAGCCACTCTAGTATCTTTGCCAAGGAAGTCCCAAATAAGGTCATGAAGAATCAGACATGACAGAAAAATGAGTTAACAACAAAAACAAAATTGTGGATATCAGCCTATATATTCATATATATATATATATGTATATATATATATATATATATGCTTATATAGACTATATAACCTGGTATTTTTAAAAATCATTTGTTTTGGGGCTTACACAAATGATAAAGCTCTCTTTGGGACTTTATCTTGTGGTATATAGGCATATTCAGTAACATCTTTTTTTGAGCATGCTCAAACCCCAGTTCAGTTCTCTCACCAGATGTATTAGTTTCAAGATCTCCCAGTTAATGAGGGAATACTCCATTCCCTCTTCAAACCTTGTGTTTCTTAGGCCAAGAGACTTGGTTACTATTATACCATGTCTTACATCTTTGGGGCTGATGGGAGTGTTATTTCCTAATAGGACTAGGCTGAAGGCGGACTTCACCTCCTATAGGCACCTAGGCTCACTCTATGATTCTTATACTATGTTCAGCTCTTTCTGGATCCCTCCTTTTCCTGTTTGATCTTCCATGAATAATACTGAGCTCTGAGAACTTAAGCATGTGTGTGTGTGTGTGTGTGTGTGTGTGTGTGTGTGTGTGTGTGTGTGAGAGAGAGAGAGAGAGACAGAGACAGAGACAGAGAGAGATGAGGGGAGAATTTTCCTTGTTATTTACCTTGCTATTGTGTTTATTGAAATACCATTGCTTTAAGTAATGTGTTCTCAGGTTTGATCTAGTGGTTTTGTTCTGTTTTGCCTTTTTTTCTCTCTTAAAATATTTGATGGATTGTAATCTGTACTTTTGAATAGATGCTGACCTATGCTTTTGACCTGAGTATATTTTTGGGAGGTCTCACATTTGGAGTAGACTAGGATAAAACTATAACCAATTTCTTTATTAATTTTTAGAAAATATCTTGATGAGTGACTGAATATATTTTCTGAATTTATCTGTTTTGTAACAATTTAGTTCATAGGAAGACAAACCTTAGGAGGTCTATATAAAGGATGGTATACAATACTTTTTTTATACTTGTCAGGCATGGTGAAACACAAAGTAACTCTTTTTTTATTTTTTAAATAAATGAATTCTCAAATGTAAGTTTTGCTTTCCCTAAATGATTTGTCTTTTTTTTTTTAACACTTAGAAGAATAGTGTACGAAGAAGCAATTTTTGGTCACCGACAGACTTAGTAGAGTTTGGTTTGTGGCAACTGCTCAGTTCTAATATAAAGCACATGGCCTCTTCTCAAAATAGAAAAGTTTACCAGCAAAATAAGGATGTCTGAAGGGAAGCCCTGAATTTACGTGACAAGTTCTGTGGGTTTGTCTGCTCCTCAGCAAAAGTGCTTATACTTACAGCTGCGTTAGATTCCTCTTGAAATGAAACTTGATGATACCCGAAGAAATGTCACTTTAAATGAAGGAAGATTAAAATTTATGACTTCAGATGTGAATGGCCTAATATCTGATGCTTCCTCCAGCCCCTGAATTGCTGGATGTACGTGTTTATCACTTGAGTGCCACTTTACTTTTTAAAAGTGCTTCCAACCAGTAATTAATAAGCCTTGTAAAATCAGTACGATGAAGGAGGGAAACTAGGTTGTGTATTACCTCAAAATATGGCAGCCACAATGTTAGCTGCCGTAATGACTTACAGACTGTGGCTTGACTTGGCTTTAAAGATTAGTGTCAAGGATGCCTGAAATGAATAAAATGAGATAGGTGGTTTTCCTTTGATATTTAAAAATGGCCTGGTTATTAAGTGGTTAACTCAGACCCAAAACTTTTTTTCCTGTCCTTAAAGATACACTGGAATCTTATATAGCACCATATGCTGTAATGGAATTGGTTTTAAAGAAGGTTCATCTTGGAAATCATCCAAAGCTGTTTAGTTATGGGACAAAGAGATCTTGTTAAAATACAGACTTACCTGTGTGACAGGTCTATGGCATGGGCTCCAAGAATAACCCTATAATTGGGCTCCAGTTTATATTACAGTTTATTCAGTTCAATGTAGTGGATTTTAAGTGTTTGAATGAAGCATAACTAATAGTGAAGAGCTAAGGTATATACAAAGTAGAGTAAAATAATCATTTCTCTATATGTATAGGATTCAAATTTAATTAAGCTTAAAATTAATAACTATTAACTTGGGATCATAAATTTTAAACCTTTTGGATTATCTAGTCCAGGGGTGAGGAATCTGAGGCTTCCAGGCCACATGTGGCCTTCTAGGTCCTTGGGTGTGACCTTTTAACTGAGTCCACGTTCTACAGAACAAATCCTTTCCTTAAGGGGATTTGTTCTGTGAAGTTTGGATTCAGTCAAAGAGCCACATGTGACCTCAAGACCACAGGTTCCCCACCCCTGATTTAGCCCAATCTCCCTCATTTTTACAGGTGGGGACACTGAGGCCCAAAGAAGATAAGTGACTTGTCTGAGAACACACAGGTACTTTATAATAAAGATTTGAACCCCAATTTTAATGCAATTTATAGAAAAATATTTTCATTGAATCTTTTACTTAGGAACCTAGTCTTTTACTCAGATGTTTTAATTCATGATAGAGGACACTGGTATTCTGAGAGCTCAGTGAAAATTTCAGTAAGGATGATTGAAATTTAAAAGGATGAGTCATATATTAGTCAGTTTAACATGTTTAACCTTGACAAAGACTGGCTTCAGGAGTGCCTAATTATAGAGTCAAGAAGATGAAAAAGGATACAGTTTAAAGAGGGATAACCTCCAGGAAGGGAGGATACTTGAACAACTTCTTTTTCATCCTACAGGTAATTGGTGTA
Source organism: Bettongia penicillata ogilbyi (assembly GCA_023548195.1). Classification (NCBI taxonomy): domain Eukaryota; kingdom Metazoa; phylum Chordata; class Mammalia; order Diprotodontia; family Potoroidae; genus Bettongia; species Bettongia penicillata. The sequence goes on along the minus strand of JAJHZJ010000049.1, from coordinate 2,375,582 downwards.
TGAATATCCACCTGAAGTAAAATGTTGGGAAGTTACTAGAAAATACACTCACATATGTGGATGCATGCATGTATGTGTTGCTTTGAGATTAACTATACAAAATTTGGAAAAGGTTTAGCTCCTTTATTTATACACCTCAGATGTAAAATAGAAGCTCTGCTAACATAGGCAAAAATACAATTAACATTTGAGGCAAGTCTCTTCAAAATAGTACATTGCCAGGCACATTGCGGCTGATGCTTATTTATTGAAAGAAAGTACACAGTAATGGACTAAAAATTTCAGATTTGGGGACCTAAATTATCCTGACAGACCGTTTAAATTAGTAAATTTCACCAGGTAATTACTCACATCTCTATTTTATGTTGCTAGGCAGACATAAATAATGTGAGTAAGGGTTGGAGAGAACAGGCATCATTTGAATTTCATTCAGTCTTAGAGTAAAAGAAAGGTAGAACATGCATATATACAAAAAGTTGGTGTAGAAATACATTTAACAACAGTAAGGACCTGACAAAAGGGAAAGGGGAAAATTCAATTTAATGAAGGATTAGTCATAGGTAGAACAGACGCCAACCTTGGAGGACAGATCAAAGGAATTTAGGAAGTAAGAAAGAGGGGTTCTGGGTGAGGAAAAGAATAGGGGAGTGACAACTTATTCCATCAAATAGAGATGATTATAGCTGAGCATGCCCCTTATTATCTTCTTTACTAGGAGGAAAGTGGGGATAAGGAGATGAAATGGAATACTATGGAGGGAAATGAATAATTAATATTTCTAACCATGAATGTGTTCAGGGTGATCATACTCAAAGAGCCTAAGAGGATATAGATAGAAAGTGTATTAGGAAGTAGAATCCAAATACGTAAGTATGCATGTATATATTCATATTTGTATGTGTATGTATGTATGTATGTATGTATGTATATACAAAAAAACCCAGAAAGATTCACACATGGAGTTAAAAATAAGGAGCTGGAGCAAAGTTTCAAGTGAGTTCACAAAAGTAGGAGGTAGTAATCATGATCTCAAATGAGAAAACAACAAAAAAAGACTTCATTATAGAGATAAGTAGAAAACCCACATTATGCTTAAAGCTAGAAATGTCAAATATATGGGCTACAGAGCAACACTCCCTATTGCCAGAAGGTTAAAATGTAATTGGAAATATTTTAAAAAATAAATAAAAATGCAATAGAACATAGATACTGTTAATATATGCTTTTCTAAATCAATACATAGCTCATAGGGATCCTTATGTACACTTCAGTGGCCTCCATTTTTATTTGAGTTTGACACCACTGCTTAAATATGCCATAAATAATGACATTAATATCATTTTTTAAACATATGGTGACTAGCATAACATTTAATCACTCAAAGGAAAAGTGAGTTATATTGAAGATAGACAGGAAAACTATAATAGTTGGGGAACTCAATATACCCATTTCAGACCTAAACAAATCTAAACAAAGACGAATAAATAAGGAAGAACTTTTCCCAATGATTGATATACTCTAAATATTTTGGTATATTCAGATCCTTTTGTAGTTGCTTTGGTCTTTGATTCCCTCATTATATCTACTGATGGGATCTCTGGAACAAAAGAATAGGTATACATTAAAACATCTTTTTTTGTTTAAACTTTCTTCATTTCAATTTGATGAGAATAGTCACCTTGACTGTCTCATGCTACAGACATAAACAATGATCTCCATATATTTTCAATATAACTCTCTCAATCTGATCATAGAATGCATAATGTCTAGAAAAGGAGGCAGACAGATCATGTAGCTAGTGATAGCTGATAGTATACAAATGAATACATGACATATCATGAAATCAGGTGTTTTGCGAAGAGGAGAATGATTTTCTTCCAGTGGTAAAAAATTTAATATTCTTCCCTAAGAGAAAAGATTATAAATACTTTACTTTCCCAAACAAATTTCTTAATTGTTTTACTAAAATAAAGCATATATTGTTAAATAAATCATTCTATTAGACAAATTGTTTAATTTTTAAAAAAATGTACTCTTTTTGCACACTTTATCAAATTAGCCAAATTAAATTCTGATCAAGAACTCTTAAGAGAAAGTTAAAAATCATATTAATTTTGATGAACTCCATATTTCTAGAACATTATATGCAATAGTGCATAAGTATTTTGAAAGACTCATAACACATAGAGACTTTTTAAAAGGATTGTGTGCTCCTCGTAACGTGGGGCATTAGAATATTTAGCTACAAAAGCCTGAAAACAAAAATTAGCACTAAATGTGTTAGCAGTTAAAAAGTATTCAAGACAGTGTCCCATATCAAGCTTTTACCAAATCATTAATGAAATAATAGTACTACTTAATTTTTATAATACTTTAAATATTTTATGATATTTTTATGCATGGCCCATATATAGTAAAAATAAATGTATATAGCACTATAAAGTTTATAAAGTATTTTCCTTGCAACAGTCATGGAGGTGAAGTCATACAAGAATGACATCACATTTTATAGGCAAGAAAACTGAAGTTGAGAATTTTAAAATGGCTTGGCCAATTTCATATCACTAATAAGCATCAGAATTGAGACCTAAGTATTGCTATAAAGGCATAAATACACATGTATGTAAATTCTATCCTAAATTTGCATTTATAGTTATTTAGATTTTCCCATTGTTAGAAAGTTGTCATATAAATTCAAAGAAAAGATTGGAAAAAATTACTAGTGATTGCGGTAATAAATGCAATTCATTTTTAAAACTTTAATTTTATTTATTTTTGCTACATTCTAAGTTCTGACCTGTCTCCCTTCCTCCCTCCCTCTCTAACCTGTGCTAACCACCATTTGACAAAGATTTATAACTATATGTAAAACCATACTATGTGTATTTCTATGTATCCATTCTTTTTCTGGAGGTTTATAGCATCATGGGTCCTTAATAGTTGATTTGCATATTTATAGTACTTCTTTAGAAATTCTACATTTGATGGGCAACTCTTCAATTTCTAGTTCTTTGCCACCACAAAGAGAACTGCTATAAATATTTCATAACATATAAATTCTTTTCCTTTTTTCCCTGACTAAAGACCTAATTGTGATATTGCTGGTTCAAAGAGTATATAGACTTGTATAACTCTTTGGGCATAATTTCAGATTGCTCTTCAAAATAGTTGACTCAGTTCACAGTTCTGCCAACAGTGTATTAATGTCCCAATTTTCCACATCCCTCCAACATTTATCATTTTCTCCTTCTATAATTTTAGTCAATCTGATAGGTATGAGATAATATCTCAAAGTTGTTTTAATTTTCATTTCTCTAATCAATAATTTCATAGGATTATATATTGTTTTGATTTCTTCATTGAAAAACCATTTGTTCATATCTTTTGACCATTTATCAATTAGGGAATGAGTCATATTCTCATAAATTTGACAAAGTTCTTTATATATTTGAGATATGAGATGTTATCCAAGAAATTGTCTGTAATGTTTTTCCTCCAGTTTTCTGTTTTCCTTCTAATCTTGGCTACACTGATTTTATTTGTACAAAATCTTTCAATTTAATATAATTAGAATTATGTATTTATATCTCACAATGTTCTCTCTTCTTTATTCATAATTTTTCCCTATTCATAAGTCCAATAGGCAATGTGTTTCATATTATTCTAGTTTTCTTGTGATATCTCCTTTTATATCTAGGTCTATTTTTACCTTACCTTGGTAAATGGTGCAACATCTTTACCCAACTTCTAACAAAGTTTTTGCAGCAATTTTATCAGGTAGTGTATTCTTATCCTAAAAACTTAAATATTTACATTTGTCAATGCAAGGTTACTACAATCCTTTACTGCATGTATTGTATGTCTATTGTGTTCCATTGATCTACTTTTCTATTTCTTAGTCAGTATCAGATAGTTATTATAATCACTGCTGTACAATACAGTTTAAGTCTGGTATTGCTAAACGTCCTTCTTTTACATTTTTTCATTAATTTCTTTGATATTTTTGACTTTTATTCTTCCAAATTAAATTTATTATTTTTCTATCTCAATAAGGTATTTTTTTTTTTGGTAATTTAATTCGGAGGGCATTGAATAAGTAGATTAGCTTAGGTAGAGTGATTTTTATTATATTGACTCTGCCCATCCACTAATGATTAATATTTATCCAGCTATCTAAATTTGACTTAACATAAAAAGTATTTTCTGTCAATTCTTTTTATAAGAAAGCTTTAAAACTTTTGGTAAAAATTACTTGGAGGGAAAGAATGCATAAGTATAGACTTATATAAAAATTTTTACTTATGGAGATAGGAGCTATATACATGTATACATATATAAAGTATATATATATGTACACATATATAAAGTTTTAGTTGCATAGGTAGGTAATACAGTAAAATATTAGATGATACATACCTTTCTTTCTAGAGTAGGGGTTCTTAGCCATTTTTTTTTTGTATTTTGAAAGTTTTTTGAAGTCTATAGACCCATTTTAAGAATGATATTTTAAATGTATGAAATAAAATACAAAGATTGAAAAGAAAATCAATTATATTGAAATCATTAGGAAAATATTTTATTAAGCCAATTCACAATTAAAAGTGTAAGAATTTCTGCTACAGGGGCAAAAATGAAACATTAAATAGCATCTAGTATTTAAGAATCAACTCCTTCACCTTTAAGGATAGCATATGTGTGTGTGTGCACATGTGTGTATGCATGTATATATACATATATGTGTATATATAAAATAAACTTTCAAACAATAATAAGATTTCTTTCAAGGAAATCATTTTCTATGGAAATTCTATGGAAATAATTATTTTAGATAAAACTATCTCTTTCCAGTGTTTTAAAGGGTGTTCATTTGCAATCAGTGATATAATGGTGTTCAGTTTTCCTCCCCTCTCCAAATTAATTTTAGGAATTCCATTTTCATTTTCTTCTACCTGGTTCTCCTAAACCAGGAGTGGGGAACCTGTAGCCTTGAGTATACCTGTGGCCCTTTAGGTCCTTGAGGGCAACCTTTTGACTGAATCCAAGTTTTACAGAACAAATCCTTTCATTAAGGGCCTAAATCCAAAGATGTAGAACTTCTTGGATATCAGAAGTTAATTTTCATAACCTAGTTTTCCCTACCTACCACTTAAGCAGCAGAGTAAGGTTAAGCTTCATTAATGGGCTTATTCTTCCAACAAATATGCCCTGAAGATGTGAGCTTATTCATATTATCCTAAAGCTTATGCCCACCTGTCTGTCTACATCCTTATAAATTTCTTGGTTCCAAAATTATTGAATTGGCAGCAGTCATTTCACTAACCATTTGGATATAATCTCATTGCTCTCATTCTCAACAGATTTATCCTGAAGAATCTGGTTTAAATTTTCCTCTAAATGTAAGAAACCTGAATGGTCAGCATAGAAGACTGAAGTGTAATCCATTCCCTTATAAATTGTTAGTATTTTCTGGGAATAGAGCCAGACTTCTATCCAGTTCATCTCCTGCATTTCTCAGAAGGAACACCAGCTGTCATAGAGGATGTTCAGAGTACAGCACGTACCTTATTTGAAGGGGGATAGTAGAAGATAAAGTTGGGAAGGGTGATTGGATCAAACCATGGAAGGCCTTGAATTGTAGGGTCATAACGGACCTCATAGGTCATCTAGTCCTACCCCTCACCAAAGCATAAGGTGTTTTTTTTCCTATAATATATTTTAAATTAATGTTTTTCCAATTTTTGTTTGAATAGCTTCCTTAACAGAGAATTAACTTAGCTCATTCTGTCTATGGATAATTCTTATTACTAGATTTTTCTTATATGGAGCCAAGATCTTGCTTTTTATACCAATTAATCCTACTTCTACTCTCTGTAACACAAAACAGTAGCAATCTTCAAAGAACTGAAGACAGCTAATCGTGTTACTCCTACAACTTCTCTTCTTCACTTCTTTCAGGGAGAAGGAGTTCTTTGTGGTGTTTTTCCAAACTCTCTATGCATCCTGGTCACCCTACCCTGGTCCCAATCCTGCTTGTCAGTATTCATTTTTTTTTTTAAATGATGAACCTAATATATTATATCTGTTCTGAATGCAAAAGAACTCTTGTTCTGGACCTCATACTTTGACTCCAGATGTCCAATATTTGCCTTAGCTTTTGGGGGTACCTATCACTTTCTTGATTCATTGACCTTCTAAACAACTAAAACTCCCAAGACTTTTTCACATGAAATTGAATCCCTCTGGATTTTGATAGGCCATCTTTGGACTTATGTTGCTCATTCTATCTTCTAGGCTTCCATTGCCCTTTTGGAATGTTTCTATACATACCACCATCCCATTCCTTCCAGTACCTCTTTATATGTTGTCTTCCATGATTGGAATGTAATAGATAGATATATAGATATAAATATTTACATTTATAGATAAATATATGTATATATATAGGTAGATAGATAGATAGATATAGGTCGAGATATAGATATAGATCCCAAGTACTTAGCACCATGCCTAACACACAGTAGATAATAAGTGTCACTCTGTCATCCATTATTTTTTGATCATCTAATCCATCTATCTGTTTATCTATCTGTCTGTCTGTCTGTCTACCTATCTATCATCAATCTATCTGCCTACTCACATCTCTCGCTGTATGTTATAGTAGATTGGGAAAAATGTTCTGGATTTGGAATCAGGTCACTCAAGTTAAAGTCCTACCTTGATTGCTACCTTTGTGACATTGGGTAAGTCACTTGGTGTCCCCAGCTTTCAATTTCCTCATCTAAAAAATGAAGGGATTAGACTAAATGGCATCAGGGACTCCTTCTTACTCTAGATCTGTGATCCAATGACCTTATGGTAGTTTTGCAGTTATCCCATTTATATATCATTTTGGTGACTTGAACCTTCTGACCTGTCAAGTTCTTTTGGGGTCTTCTATCTAAGATTGATAAAAGTTGATAAAAATATTGAATCCAAAAGTTCTAAGCACAGAAGATCTGCTGCACAACACTAAAGATCTCCCTCCAGGTTGCTGTGGATTCATGGTTTAAGGCTTTTTCAGTGTAGTTATTCCATCAATTCTAAATAGATCCAAACATGATGTCATCCAGCCCACAGTCAACCCCCATTCCCCTACTCAATAAACTTTGATGGCTTCCTATTGCTTTGAGGAGGTAATAGAAAATTCTCTGTTTCGAATTCAGAGTCCTTCATGACCTAGTCCCCTCCTACCTTTCCAGTCTTCTTATATCTTATTCCAGAATAGTCACATATTCTTTGATCCAGTGACAACGGCCTCCTTACTATTCCATGAACAGCTGTAGTTACTCTTCTTCCTCTGCTCCAACTACTGATCTCCCCAGATTCTTTTGAGTCCCAACTAAAATCCCACCTAGTGCAGAAAGCCTTCTCCAATCTTTCTTAATTCCAGTCCTCTTTTCATTATCTCCTATTTATCCTGTATATATCTTGCATATTGTCTCACCTTTTAGAATGCAAACTCCTTCGGGGCAGGGTTGTCTTTTGTCTCTTTTCTTTTACTGACACAGTGCCAGACACATAGTAGGCACTTTTGATTGGTTGACATGGATATCAAGAGGAAGTTTGTAAACATGATGAAATCCAGATGTACTATAAATTTACCATTCTCTTGATATAACAGTTTAGCATATTTTTCAAAAAAGGAACTGAGCTTAATCTGGGATGACTTTAATTTAGTCAACACATGCTAGCTCCTAATGTTAACAGACAGGGATGGTGGGCTGAATTTAAAATGATGAATCTAATAGGAATAAATGAAACGGTCTCAATTTCAGTTTGTTTTTAATCCAGTATAGCTGAATGCAAAAAAGTTTGGACAATGATAAATTTTTGTTGTTGGTGTTGTTTGTAAAAAATGTGTGAGTATTAAATTATGTTTTAGGCAGATTATTCTCTCTCTTTGTCTCTCTCTGTGTGTCTCTCTGTCTCTGTCTCCTTCCTCCTCTCTATGGGAAGGAAATTAGAAAATGATTATATTATAAAAATAAATAAGCAATATATTAAAATTTAGCAATAATACATAATATTTTGAAGAAGAAAGGGAAATTGCCTGACCATTTGGAGACTAATTTAACTCAGTTATTGAGTTTACTACATGCAAAGAAGAGACAACATTTTAGAATGGGTTGAGAGCTGGCCTTACAGTCTGGAAGACTTGTGTTCAAGTCCTGTTTCTGACATATACTGACACTGTGACCCCTGGGAAAGTTCATTAATCTTTCAGTGCTCTAGGCAGCTCTTCAAGATTATAATTTCCATAAAAATGCCAATCTGTGTTGTTGGAGTTTCCTCTTCCAATTTAATTACAGTGCTAGTATATGAACATGTCATAGAGCCATATATCTCTTATATGTGAGGCATTATAGGCATTATATATTTTGGGATACCAAAATAAAATAAAATCTCATCCTTACCTCCAAGGTGCTTGTAATCCAGATTAATAGGACCCAATCCTGAACCTCATTCTAATAGGGAGAGATTATAATAATAAGCACCTGACAATAACAGTCATCACTTCACTGACCATTAACATAGGCTCATAATAAATATACACTACTGGATGTAACTGAAAATGGTTTACTTTCTAATGGAGTCTATGAGAAGACTCACAATCAAGAGCAATATGTCCAAAGAGTAACATTAAACAAATGACTGAGTAATACAGATTTGTTTGAGAAAAGTGAAGATTTTTCTGATAGCAATTCAGCACTAGATCACTGTCTCAAGAAATTATAGACAACTTATCCTTAGATCCTACACGATTTAGAGATATGGAGGTTAAAAAAAATGGGACCTCAGACATCACCAGTTCCAATACCAAGCTAGCTAAAAATTTAGCATGTTACCCACTATACCACAGAACCTGTCCTTGAATTTTATAATCAGTGTGGATTAGGAAAGGGAATGACAGAGACAAGTGCAACACATCATTGCAAGTTGCAAAAATTTAATATTTTCTGATTACCTAATAAGACATGATTGGGAAGCTAAGATGATATTAGAAGCTCATTATTTCTCATGGATTAGTTGATGAAAAATCTTCCTACTTTAAAATAAACATCTCAAACATACCAGAGAACTCAAGATATTAACTTTATTGGAACTAGACCCATGTCACAGATTGAACTGCTGCTCATAAGCTCCAAAATGTGATGATGACTCCTAAGAACTTAACATTTTTAACAAACGTTGTCATACCAAATAATCACATTCTCCAAGCGACATGGAAGCTTTCAAAAATCAGAAAACTAAAAAAACAAGTAGGGCATAAAACAGCCTAGCAGATTCAAATACAATCCTGGTTATTTTCTACAATGTGTATGGGAGACCAGAATATTATATGATTCATAAATAAAGTGATTTCCATCTGGAGAATAAGAATGTTTCTATAAAATTTTACTATATAACAAGGGTTGTTCATCTGAGGGACTCAAGGGTCTGTAAATTGGGATGAGAAAGAAATTGCATCTTTATTTTAACTCATTTTTAAATGAAATTTAATGTTTCCTTCAATTAAAAAAAACATTATGAGAAGAGATTGATAGGCTTCAAAAGATTACTAAAAGTTTTCATAACAAAAGCAAAAACAAAAACAATATTGGGACCTCCTCCTATAGAAAGTTAGGTTATGATACCATGATTCTACGATGAAAAACACTGCAACTTTTGAAAGAAATATGAGTAGATAAAAATAAAGGCACATTTTTTCATCCATTCCTTTATTTTCAATTCTTAGCTTGTGACCAAAGCTTGTTTAGAAACCACAGTTCCTCTTATATGTAATTACTCTACTCTTCTGTTTTGTGGTAAAATGCAGCTGCTAAACAAAAACAGCCACAGCATGAGGGTGGTTTCTAAATGAAGAGTCAGAGGAATTCAGTTTTTTCTTCCACTTATGTGTAACAGTTCCAAAATTATGATGATGATGAATGAGGGAATCCAGGTTGTTTTAAAAAAGGAAAACATTCACGTTACCTTTTTTTTTATTTGCCAGGAATTCTTTGCCACAATTTAAGAGCCTTTTAAATTAGTACTTGGACAATTTGATGCTAGAGGAGATCCCCAAACACCACATCATACTTTGGTCCTTTCAGACTCAGCTCAGGTGCCCTTCAAACACAGTTGCTCTTGTCATTATTTACCTTGCTGCTTCAGATATTTCAATGGTTCTCCATTACCTGAAGGAAAAGCTCCAAACTCCTTACACTGGTGTGCCAAGTCACTTAGACTGTAGGTCCAGATTGCTGTCCGGTGTTCTCTACAATGACGTCTATTTGTGTACCTATCCTCTATGCTAGTGAAACTGACTATTGCCCTACAACGTGGCACATATTTCCAATCCTGTGCCTCAGTTCATCATGCTCCAGTTATGGAGAATGTCCTCCCTCCTTCTTTATCTCTCATTATCAAAATTAAAGGGGAGCTCATACATGAAATGTCCCCTGCTTCACTTATTCACTCATAACCATCGCTCCCTTTTAGACTCCTGGAGTATTCTGATCATACATTTCACAGTGCAATGTTCTGTCTTGTACTATAGCAATAGGGATACTTATTTTGTACTTATACCCCTTCTAAATTTTAAATTCACCGAGACAGAGACAATATCATTTTTATTCATCTTTGAATCCACATCTAAAATAATATCAAGTATGTAAATAATAAATATTTATTCAATTGTATTTAACTGTATTTAAGTCAGAGTCAAACTGTAGTTAAAAACTAGCTTCAAAACTTGAATCACAGATGTTTGGAATCTTAGAATATAAAATGCATAAGATCAGGCTTAGGGAACTTGTTTCAGTTCCTAGTTGCCCTGAGGGATATGTTCAAATTCTGGTCCGAACTCAGAGTTCTGAAGAACAAGTTCCAATTATTTACCCTAAATTTATGCTTTCTTTAGAATTCCCTTTAGCTTTCAGGAGTATCAAGAGATAGAGCAATAGGACTGGTCCCAAGATATTTCTTTTGTGTTTGTTTGTTTGTTTTTAATATAAACTTATTTATTTGACTTTTTACATTCATTCTCACAAAATTTTGGGTTCCAAATTTTATCCCCATTTATCTCCTCCCCCCACCCCAATATACCGAGCATTCTCATTTCCCCTATCACCAATCTGCCCTCTCTTCAATCATATGTCCCTTCTCTTGTCCCCATCTTCTCTTTTGTCCTGTAGGGCCAGATGACTTTCTATTCCCCATTAACTGTATCTCTTATTTCCTAGTAGCAACAACTATACTAAACAGTTGTTCCTAAAACTTTGAGTTCCAAATTCTCCCCATCCCGCCCTCCCCCCCATTCCCTTTGGGAAGGCAGGCAATTCATATGGGCCATATCTGTGTAGTTTTGCAAATGACTTCAATAATAGTCATGTTGTGTAAGACTAACTGTATTTCCCTCCATCCTATCCTGCCCCCCAATTGTTTCTATTCTGTCTTTTGATCCAGTCCCTCCCCAAGAGTGTTGACTTCAAATTGCTCCCTCCTCCCATTGTCCTCCCTTCCATCATCCCCCGCTCCCTGCTTATCTCCTTCTCCCCCACTTTCCTGTATTGTAAGATAGGTTTTCATACCAAAATGAGTGTGCATTTTACTCCTTCCTTTAGTCGAATGTGATGAGGGTAAACTTCATGTTTTTTTTCTCAGCTCTCCTTACCCTATTCCATTTCACCCTCTCTCCTCCCACTACATTTCTCTCTCACCGTTTACCTTAATTTCTTTTAAGATATGGTCCCATCCTATTCAATTCACTCTGTGCTCTCTGTCTCTGTATGTGCATGCATGTGTGTATGTGTGCATGCATGCACGTGTGTACATGTGTGTGTGCGTGTGTGTGTGAGTGTGTGTGTGTGTGTGTGTGTGTGTGTGTGTGGTCCCACCAACTACTCAGATACTGAAAAGTTTTAAGAGTTACAAATATTGTGTTTCCATGTAAGAATGTAAACAGTTCACCTTTGGTAAGTCCCTTATGACTTCTCTTTGCTGTTTACTTTTTCATGCTTCTTCTCATTCTTGTGTTTGAAAGTCAAATTTTCTTTTCAGCTCTGGTCTTTTCATCAACAATGCTTGAAAGTCCTCTGTTTTATTGAAAGACCATATTTTCCCCTCAAGTATTTACTCAATTTTTCTAGGTAGGTGATTCTTGGTTTGAGTCCTAGTTCCTTTGACTTCTGGAATATCCTATTCCACACCCTTCGATCCCTTAATGTAGAAGCTGCTAGATCTTGTATCATCCTGATTATATTTCCACAATACTGGAATTGTTTCTTTCTAGCTGCTTCTCCTTGACCTGGGAATTCTGGAATTTGGCCACAGTGTTTCTAGGAGTTTCTCTTTTTGGCTCTCTTTCAGGTGGTGATGGATAGATTCTTTCAATACTTATTTTGCCCTGTGGTTCTTAGAATCTCAGGGCAGTTTTCCTTGATAATTTCATGAAAGATGATGTCTAGGCTCTTTTTTTGATCATGGCTTTCAGGTAGTCCCATAATTTTCAAATTGTCTCTCCTGGATCTATTTTCCAGGTCAGTTGTTTTTCCAATGAGATATTTCACATTCTCTTCCATTTTTTCATTCCTTTGGTTTTGTTTTGTGATTTCTTGGTTTCTGAGAAAGTCATCAGCCTCCATCTGTTCCATTCTAATTTTGAGAGAACTATTTTCTTCAGTGAGCTTTTGAACCTCTTTTTCCATTTGGCTAATTCTGCTTTAGAAAGCATTCTTCTCCTCGTTGGCTTTTTGAACCTCTTTTGCCAATTGAGTGAGCCTATTTTTCAAGGTGTTATTTTCTTCAACATTTTTTTGGGTCTCCTTTACCAAGGTATTGACCTGTTTTTCATGCTTTTCTTGCATCTCTCTCATTTCTCTTCCCAGCTTTTCCTCCATCTGTCTAACTTGATTTTCAAAATCCTTTTTGAGCTCTTCCATGGCCTGAGCCCACTGGACATCCACCTTGGATGTCTGGGATACAGAGGCCCCAACCTCCACATCTTTCCCTGATGGTAAGAATTGTTCCTCCTCATCAGAAATGAAAGGTGAGAACATCTGTTCCCCAAGAAAGTAGCTTTCTATGGTCTTATTTTTCTTTCCTTTTCTGGGCATTTTCCCAGCCAGTTACTTGATGTCTGAGATTCCTCTCCACCCCTGCCTAGATCCACCCAGCTAGTGCTTGGGGTCTGAGATTCAAATGCTGCTCCCTAGCCTCAGGGCTTTCAGCGGCAGGCGCAGCCGCTATTCAATGTGAGCTTAAGTTCTGGTGCTCACATGTGGGCAGAGCCACCTCCCATGCTCAGTTTCCTCTGGGGGTTTATGCAGAGACCTTCAGTAATGAAGTGGAGCTCCTGCCTGTGCCGCTGCCTCTCGAGGGGGCCCAAGTCATGGAGACACCCCGCTCCCCTCTTGGCCAGCCCAGAAGTCTCTCTCACTGACCTGTAGCGCCTGTGGGTGGAGGGACCTTCCCGGCCACCAGAGGTTCAGTCCCTGAAGCTTTCTCGGATCTGCTCCTCTGGGGCCGCACGGCCAGGGCAGAGCAGGGGTGGGCTCTGATGTCCGGTGTGTGACGGACCTTTGGTGCTAGTTTTTCAGGGTCTCTGGAACGGAAATCTCCTCCACTGCGTTGCTGCGTGGCTTGTGCTGCTCAAGAATTTGTGAGGAGTTCTTTTTACAGAAAATTTATGGGCTGTGGGTTCAGAGCTAGCATACGTGAGTCTTTCTACTCTGCGATCTTAGTTCCTCCCCCCCAAAATATTTCTTACCTGATTAGAATCTTTCAAACCTTTCCACTAATCTTACAAACTAAATTTATGCCAAGAATCTTAAGGCTTTGGGAGTCCCTGTAGATGGCAAGACCTTATGGATAATGCCTCTTTAGTTAATGAAAATGCCATAAAGAGTCAAAAACTCTTCTCCCTCCCATAAAAATTCTGTTTTCTGGGAACGAATATTTGAAACTGGGAGGGACTTCAGAAGATATCTAATTCAACCTCTTTGTTTTCCACGTATCTGTTGCCTTTTGTTGTTATTCCATAATTAATTTAACTTTCAAGACTTTTACAAATGTAGAAGACAAAATTTCAACCATGGAATTTTAATGAGACAAGTGTTTTCTAAATTAATGAAAAAAATTATCTAAAGTTTACAGAACAATCTTTGCAAAGTTTAATCAACATAAAGGAAAATTTTCAAGTATCTCCAACTTCCAAAGTTGGCCTTGATTTTTTTTATGTTCCTAGGCTTAAAGCCTAACTAATGATTTAAAGAATTGTCATGCTTGCAATCTACTTTGAGATTTAATCCAAACCCCCTAGATTTCATTAGAATAATTAATAGTTAACATTCATACAACATTTCACAAATATTTCATTTGATTTTCACACCAACTTGGAGGAGTAAATGCTACTATTGCCCCATTTTCCCATTTTGAAAATGAGGAAATTGAGGTAGAGAGAAGTTAAGTGAATTGCTTAGGGTTACATAGCTAGTAAACGTATAAAGCTGGATTTGAAGCTGGGTCTTCTTGACTTCAGGTCCAGTACTCTATCTACCTCACCACCAGCTACTCAACCATAATTCATCATAAATGGTTATCTGAAGGCCTAAAAGTTGGTATCTCCTAAACTTACTGCCCTATGACTCATGTCATGTGAGTCATATGACTCAGAGGAATCATGGATTAAAGGAATTTCAACATCATTGAAATCATTGTACAATAGGTGAATCATTGTATAATTTTGGTAAGGCAATATCTTTTAAAACTATTGCGTAAGTTAGTATGGAGAGTAAAAGACAATTAATTAATCTCCATATCATTTCCTGAAAGGTATGAGTATCCAATCAGTTGCTCTAATATTAAATATTACATCATTGTCAAAAGGACTGGCCATTTTGTAAAGTAATTTGAACAGCAGCATGTCATCTACACAGTCAGTTATGGTATCACTTTCTCTTGCCAATCTCATCTGCTTTCATGTATACAATTATTATCTCTATGCAAAGCAACTTTTGAAAGCATACATCCTACTCAAATATCTCCTCTAAACTCTAATGCTATGTTTGTCTGCCAGACTCCCCAACCTGGATATCCCTCTAAAATCTGGATATCAATGATAATGTAGAAGGAACATTGCATTTAGAATGAAAGGCCCCACCTTTCTTGAGTAAACATCAATGTTGAATTATTTTATACATAGGTCTTAGTGGAATTACTTATAGATTCTGAAAGACTAGGGCACTCCTTTCTGCCTGGGAACTAGATTTCTATCAAAGTAAAATAAAAAAAAATCAAAAAAACCTAGCCTCCTTGGAAGGGAATTCACCTAATTCTGTTAAATGCCACATTATTTTCATAAGCAAAAGCCTCCTTTCCTGGATCCATGCTTCACATTTGAATCAAAAAGAAAAACAAAAGAAAGCTTTATCCTCTAGAAAATGATATTAATCGGCACACTTGTGCTTGAAACTGCTCCATTGCTGAAAAAGAGAATATCAAACAATGAAGAGACTGGGGTCTTGGGAAGAAAGATAAAGATTTGCATTCAGCATTCTGATGATTTACGGCCAATATTCTTCTTGTTGTGGGTATATTTTGCTGATATATAGTTTAGAGTGAGTCAAGCAGAGAGACAATCTCTCCAACTCCAGTGCCAACAAGCCTCTCTTCACCAAAAGTCAATGGGAATGGCTATCCTGGCTGGAATTCAGTTGCTAAGGAGGGAAATGTGTCTCGGGAGAAGTAGAGACATTTATAAGACCTAAAAGGCACCCCAGAAAGTCCCCGTTGGGGAGAATGTTTATCACATCTCTCAGCTCTTTGACTTTATCCATGATGTGAGAGAGTTGGAAAGAAGGCAAATCGTATGGGAAATGTGGCAAGGAGGAACATAGAGCAAGGAGAGCTAACGTTGAGAACTAAATATAAATTAGGATTTCTGTTGACCCCACCTTATGTCCCCATGGGGTAACCTCATAAGAATTTTGCCTAATTGGATTTCAGATGAGGACTATGAATAGGAAATAGAAAGGAGAAAAAATTAATGGAGAGAAGAGCAATGAAAACTAAAGATTCTCTCCTCATTTGCTCCAACAATTGGTCTAAGACTGGTTCAGAGATGGTATTTGACTATCCCATGAACTTCACTGCCTCACGCGTATTAAAAAAAAAATACATTGGTAACACTGAAGGGACTGTTCATATCAACATTATTTCATTGATTTAGAACTGAAAGAGACTTTAGAGGTTATCTAGTCCTATACCTCCTCTCCTCCCATTAATTCCAAAAGAGGTTATAATTAGATGATGACCACACAAGAAGTGAAAGGAGAATTTGAAGCCCAGGTCTCTGACCACAAAGACATCTTTTTCTCTCTCCTTTTATTTTAAAAATAAAACTTTCACTGGTGAATGAGTCTGATATGGCAATAGAAGAGGACTTCAGTTCCCGTTATATCTGTTTTTCCCAGGACTCTGGGGAGTTCAAAGTAATGAATGTACAATGTGCCATGTTGTCTAGGTGATTTAATAGTCCCAATAGATTTGTAAGCCATGTTCCTGGGATAAAATCGAACTTTAGGGATGGCCTGGGAAGACAGAGGACATTTCATCCCAGTCATGTACCATTTTAAGATAGATAAGTCATTTTAAGAAAGGTTAAGGAAATTTTTCTTGTTGAAATGTTTTGCTCAGCTAGATTTGGTATTACCAAAGCCCTTCTTATTTGAAACTGCCTCTGAAAATTATGCCATTTACTATGTTCCAGAAACAATTGTACATCCTTGAATAAATCTGTTGCTCTTGAAATTGATTGTACTTAATTAATAAAGTGACTTTGCTAGAACCTAACCAAATTCCAGAGTGAAGTCTCATTTTTTCCACAAAGGAAAATATTCATAGCAACACTTTTTTGTGATAACAAAGAACTGGAAGCAATTCAGTAGTTGATAGCCTAAGGAATGTTTAAATAAATTGTGTTATATAAATATACTGGAATATTACTATGCAATATGGAATAATGAATATTAAGAGTTCGTGAATGAATAAGAAGACAAATTGATGCAGAGTGAAGTAAGCAGAAATAAGGAAAACAAAAATACATAATAGCTATAACAATGTAAAGGGAAAGACTGAAAGACTTTGCCTAAGAAGTGTTGAGAAAAATGTACCTCCCTCCCTTAACTACAGAGATGGAGGATAATGGCTGCAAAATAATATATACACACAATCCGATACAGTAAATGCATTGGCTATTTTTGTCTAAATGAGATAATAAAAGTAAAAAGCACTTAGTACAGTGTTTGACACATAATAGACACACACATATATACATATATGTGTTTATATATACATATACATACACATACACATACACACACATATATTTGTGGACCCTGACAGCAGGTAAGTGATGCCATGACACGCAAGTGATGAATTGGATTTAAGTGAGGGAGGGCTGTTTAAAGTCATCTGCTTCACTTTCTCCTCCAGAGTCACCTGGGTCCAAAGGCAAGATATAGATCAGGATGACTGGAGATGACTCTGGATGCAGTGGGAGATCTTGGCCTTTTACCCTATTCTTTTTTTAATCACTTTCTTTTAATATCTATCTATCTATCTATCTATCTATCTATCTATCTATCTATCTATCTATCTATCTATCTATATCTCTCTCTCTCTCTCTCTCTATCTATCTATCTATCTTTCTATCTATCATCTATCTATCCATCTAACAAGGGCAATGTCACTACTTAAGGGAGGGAAGAGGGATAGATCCTGAAATGAATGCAATGAAAATATAAAAGATATTAATTAAAACTACCCACAGACACACATTATATATATGAATATGTGTGTATATATATGTATATACATACATATATAATATACATGCATATATACATACATATATATTTGACTCAGTCAATTTCTGGAGCTTACCAAGTCCTTTTTACATATTGATTTTGCTATTTATTTGGGTTATTCATTCTTTGGGACCCTTCAATTGTGCAAAACAACCCCAAAAATCTTTATTCAGATCACAGAGAGTGATAGAACTTCAAGAGACCTCTGAGATAATATTTTTTTTCAATCCTCCTCTTACAGATAGGGAAACTGAGACATAGATAAGTGAAATGTGACTTTTCAAAAGTCATTTCATCAAATCCTTAAAATGTAATACAAGTGCTAGCTATTATAGTACATGACATTAATAAATGGTGGAGCCAGAATTCAAACCCAGGTCACTTGAGTCTTCTTAGTAACTCCAGTGTCAATGTACATTTTACTATATTTGCTCTCCCTCAGATGAGTAATTATTCATCTGAAATAAGAGGGCTGGAATGGATGATCTCTTAAGTCTCTTTCAGCTCTAACAGAACTTAGGATCAAATCCTGCCTCAGTAATTATTAGATGTGTGAACCTGAACAAATCATTTAACCTTCCTCAGCCTCAGTTTCCTTATCTTCAAATTGCTTCTAATATTATTTTATACAGTCCCACAGACTGTTGGAAGGAAAGGATTTTATAAGTATGGTAACATTATACAAATGTGAGATAAATGTTTTAACTCTTCATAAAACCATTCTGGCCCTATTTTTGCTAGTAACACAGGGTCCTACCAGGCCTTTTCCTCCATTCTTATCCCTCTTTCCGAAATTGAGTAAAGCCACAATTTAGATTGGCTCTTTTCCTACTGTGCGTGAAGTAATGTCAGCTCACTGCCAATTGTCCTGATTCCCCACACACTATTAAAACCACATATAACTCCTTTAGCCTGACTTTCCACATTATGTTACCATCTCAACTCACACTGATCTCTCCTTTTCCTCAACCACCTCAGCATTTAGAGTTTGTACCACACAATTTAGCACCTAATTATAGTCTGCCGTGTATTGTTCACTAATGGCCTCTTTGTGCCCTGTCTTCACAAATAGATTACAAGTTCCTGAAAGGCAAGGACCAAGTCTCACACTTATGCATTCCCCAAAACATGGAGTACACTGATGGGAATGTCCCTTTCATTTATAAATTTATAGAAAACCTCTGTGAAAACTATAAAGGCAGTATAAATATAAAATGCTATTACTTTATTAGTCCTAAAATAGACTCTATTTTCCCCCAGGCCTTTTTGTATGAAACCTGAACTCAATTTAAAATTGCCATTATTTTCTGCATGTGATTTATTACACACACACATATACAGAAATGTGTGTGTTTCTATGTGCATATGCATTTGTATGTGGGTATATGTATATAACCGTATATGTATAAGCATATATGAATATACAATTGGTATTATTTTTGTATATGTACAGTTTTATTTTCTGCATTGTTATAAACATATATATGCATATGTCTACATATATACATACATTTTAATAATTTTTCAGGGAAGTTGCCTTGTATACAGAGCCACACAATGCTTATTTGTTTCCTCTTCTTGTTTTTTCAATGGTAGGAGAATGCAAGTTTGACTTATGAATTCACCAGCATAAAGAATTTCTTCTACTCAGGGGCTCTGAACCTCTTTCTGTGTCATGGGCCTCTCTGGCAGTATAAAGCCTATGGAATGTTTCCCAGACATTTTTAATTAAAAAAAAACCCAACATATTGTAGGAGATGCTAAATTTCAATCAACATTAGTGAAAATAAAGGTGCATTTTTTTCTCATCCAAGTTCATGATCTCTCTGAAATCTACCCATGAATCCCAGAGTCTATGGATCAACTCTATTATGCAGGTTGAAATGTTCCTTGTCACTCTCATTCTTAGAGTTACCTACAGAAGTTAAGTTACTTGTCCAGAGTCACACAACCGTTATGTCAAGACTGGAGTGCAGGTCTTCTTGGTGTCTAGGTCTCTCTGTATTCACTAAGCCACTTGTTATTCTAAAAGGCATTCAAAACTTTTTTGTTGGTTGGCCGTATAGTATAGAAAAAGAAAATCTTCTGTGTATTTGGTTTCTTATTGATAAAGGAATTGACATAGGTATGGTAGTGTGTTTGTGCATACTTGAGCATATACATGCATAGACATATGTGTGTGTGTGTGTGTGTGTGTTTCCCCTCCCTCCCTGGTTTGTGGTTGGCAGCTCATAATTGTAGGAAAATTCAGATCTGTTACTAGATGAGAAAAGATTACAGATTTACCAGGAGGAAATCTAGGATATTTTCATAGATAAAATAAATTATCACCACATTTCTAACAGGGTGATTTTTTTTTCAGACACAGCACTCTTAGAAAACATTCTGCTAGATCAAAGAGGAGTTAAAATCTGTGTCCTTACAGGGAAGACATGAGGGCTTGAGACCATAATCAATTAATAAGCATTTACTAAGTACTCACTGTGTGCTAGGCACTGTAATAGATGTTGTACACAGAAAGATAAAAATCAGGCAAGCCTTGCCCTCAAGGAACTTATATTCTAATGAGGAAAATAAAAACATATATAGGTCTATTAAAACATATTCAAATCAAAAGAGGATAGTAAAGGATTAGCAGTTGAGGAGTTTAGGAAAACTTTTAAGATGGAACTTGGAAGGAGTGAAATGGTTGTGGCCATTTAGATGAAATCACATGAAGACAGGAATAAATTAGAAAGGCTTGGCAAAATTATATATGTCACTGAGTCTATGGAGATTAGAGGACTCAGGTAAGCTTCAGAGTACATTGAAGCTGCTGGGTTGGGAGCACTGACTGAGCCACTTTCCTCTTCATTCTCCCATTGACTAGGGGACAATCCAGTCAATTCTGAGAGATATGAAGATTTGGACTTCCCACAGGTGTCAGTCCCCCCATCAGCAGTGACTGGCAGCAGTTTCTATAGAGGGAACTGAGAAACATAATAAGGACCAATTATATCCCTAGGATGATTGTGTGTAGAAGGGGATAGTGTGGTCCAAGTTTGTGGGAATGTTTCTGTAACAACTATCCTTGCTATACTTGCTTAGTAAATAATTTTCTAAAGCGTGATGACATCTGGATGACTAATTGATAAATCCTTGTGAGCATATGCCAGATGGGGGCCTTTGAGAGACAGTATGTGAAAGCCTCAACTTTCCAGGGTTTCCTTTCGAATCCTAAACAGAGAAATAGTCGCTGTCCTCTATGTATCAACCAATGGATGTTAGAAGAGTTAGATCAGAGGGGGTATCACCAATGGAAACTCTTTAAAGAGAAGAAAATTTTTGCTTTGACACTTGAATCTCTACCATTTAGACCAGGAGTTAGCACTTCATTAGAGCTTCATAAATGGTTTTTTCATTCATTTACTCATTCTCACAAAGAAATTAATAGTTGTAGTTGATGGTTGTAGGGAGCCACTGGAGTAATAGAGGAGTGACATAGTCAGACTAGCACTTCAGGAATATTACCTTGAAACTGAAGTATTGAAGCAAAGTAATAATGCTTGATGGTGATTGGAAAATTATGTCTGAGAAATTATGGCACTAAAAAAAATCAGATCACTACAAACTGGTTAATGGATTTATTTTTGATGTGGCAGAAGATGTATACTTTCAAAATCAGAGACCTTGTCCCTATGGCCAAAGCCAATTATCCATTTTTTTTCCTTCAGAAATTGTATCACTATGCATTTCAATTTTCCTTTTATGTTTTTTCCATCCTGGTTTGTGTGTGTGTGTGTGTGTGTGTGTGTGTGTGTGTGTGTGTGTGTATGTATTTTATTATTGGAGCATTCATGTGCAAACCATTTTCATGCTTCAAACCTGTAGCTAAATGTGAATGTGACAAATAAGTCATATTCAAATAAAATGAATAAAGCAAAAAGTAAATTGGTGTTTTCACAATCAATGACTTCAAATATACTATAGAAAAGAAATGTATGTGGCAGGAGCAATGTGGTTTATTTCCTATCAATTGGTCAAGAATTTCTATATCCCTAACTCCAGTTAGCATTTAATAGGAATCACCTGTGAAAATATTGCCTGTATCAGGGATAAAAAATGTGGCATTTGGAGGTAGAAGGTCAATTCCAACTTAGTCTCCTTATCTCTGTGAACTTAGATAAATCACGTCAACCCTTGTCATCAGTTTCCTCATCTGTAAGATTGAGGCTTTGGCTTGGATGACCTCAGGTTCCTTCAGTGCTGAACGTATATTTGTAGAACAAGCATCAGGATAACTGTCACATTGTGCAAATGACTTCACCTCTGGTGATTTATTAAGGGTTACTAGTGTCTTCAAAAAAAAATAAATGTTTTCTTGTTGTGTTTGTGCTTTGTTTTCGAAGAGGACCATGACATCAGGGAAATGATGACATGACTTGTAGTTTACTTTGATTTGAGTGAGGGAGGGCTCCTGATATTCATCAGGATGACTGGAGATAGCCCAGGATGCAATGGGAGAGACCCATGCCTTTTTAAAGTGAGGTAATGCCCATTCAGGTAATGCCTCTTTAAGAAGTGAGAGAAGGGTTGGCCCCTTTAATTAAAAACAAAATAAAATAGAACAAAAAGTCAAGCTGAGAGGGGAAAACCCTCAGGGTTTCTGTTTCAAAGAGAAACAATTACCATCAACATTCACTCTAAATTCACTCAAAGCCTGGAGGGCCAAAAATACGGTCATTAAGTAGAGCTTAGCCAGGGACCCATTGTGGTCCAATGTATGAGCTTCAGAGTGAACTGGTGGGAAGAAAGGAAGGTAGGAAGGAAGAAATGAGGAATCTAGGCAGTAAACTCCAAGTTAACTAGAAATTTATCGGCCTTTGGAGAGCAGAAGAAGGAGAGGGAAAGGGAGAGGGAGAGCTGAGTTACCCAATTAGCTAGGTCCCCTTTCAGGCAGCTTGGTCCACTCACAGATTGTGCATATAAGGGCATACATATGATCACTTTTTTTTGGGGGGGGGGGGGGCGTTATCTGGTCATGTTATTTGCACTTATTCACAATGAAAAAGAAACAAAAATAATGCTTTAAAATTTAGAGGAGTTCCCTCAGTATTATCCCTTGTCGCCACAATTAATTCACAGAAAAATATGACTCAATGAGCTTAAAAAGTGAAGCAGTAATCCCTCCCTACTCTCTTTACAAAGATGGGGGATGAGGGGTACTCATGGGTGTGGAACATAGTCAGAATTACTGTCAGAAATAGGTGATGTGTTCATTAGCTTTGATTAACTGCTTTTTTTTTTTCCTCCTTAAAAAAATGTTACAAGAGATGACTCTCTGGGTGGGGAAGGGACATGAGGTTTGATCAGAAATGAAGGTAATATAAAAAGAAAAAATATGTACCAATAGAAAGAAGTGTATGCACACAAATAAGTTTAGAAGTGCCAAATTTTTAATAGAGGTAGAGTCTATTTAGAGTTAAAGACAAAACCTTTTGAAGAAAACCATTTCTGGGTGTGTGCACCTAGGTGGTAGCAATAAAAATCTCATCATGAACATGAACAAATGAGTGTTTTGTGGCCTAAAGGTTATATATGCTGAGCACTGGAAATTTCAATTCACTCTGACTGGACTCCTGAGAAAACTATGCAGACTTAAGGACAGAGCCTGGGGCTGTTTAAGCCTTAGAACTTGGTACTCAGTATGAACTCCTTATTTATACAGCCATCAATCCCCAGGCTTTATAAAGTGTTGCCCCTGTGGTGTGTGCCACACTTGTCAAATATTCCCAACCACTAGCGAATTCAGTAGCAAGCAAGAAAGCCTGGAAAAAGGTCACATTGCCTGAGCTATTTCAGTCTGTCTGGATCTATCACTTTTAAGGGAAAATGTTTTCAATGGTCTCCAAATTAAAGTCTAGTCCCAGTTCTTTCTTAGCTGTGATATAAACACAACTGGTTGAGGATGCCAACTAAAAGGGTGAGGATTTAACAATTCTAACAAAACTAATTATACTAGGTCTTATTCAAAATTTTAATAGTATGAGAAGCTTAATTCCCTTAATTAATACCCTTAATTCCCCCAAAATGTTAAAAAATGCAAGAAAGACATTCTGAGGAACAAAATATTAGTGTTCTCTGACTCTTAATCAAATGAATATCTTTCATTTAGTGTACTATTCCTTAAATTACAAATAATATGTTAATGAAAGCTATTACTTTTTGATTAGAAAGCATTTTGCACACACACGGATATATATAAATATAAATACATATGTATACATACATACATATATACACACATGCACAGAGATTATAGATACCTATATATATGTACATACATACATACACATATATGTATATATTGGTTCCCACATAGCCATGCTATAATGGAACGAGGACCAGATAGAATGAGATGACGAGTTCAGATTCAGGCTCTCTTGCTTACTACCTGTACAACTTTGGGAAAGTAACTTTCCCTCTTGGGCTTCAGTTTCCTCCTCTAAAATCTGAGAGGGTTCGAGATGAACTCTGAGGACTCCTCCAGCTATAAGTCTATTGTTTGTTTTAGTGTCCTTCCTTCATTCTCAAAGAGGACCAGTGACAGGAAAGTGACATCTTGACTTGCAAGTGAATTGGAGTTAAGTGAGGCAGGACTGTTCAAAGTCATCAGTCTCACTCTGTCCTCCAGAGTCATTGGAGTCCAGTGGCAAAATATAAATCAGGAAGACTGGTGGTAGCCCAGGATGCAATGGAAGACCTTTTAAGTAAGGTCTTTCCCAGGTCTCAGTTTGTCTAAGGTAATGCCCGTTCATTAATTAAGAGTTCAGTTAGAATTGAGATAAATTTTAACAACCTATGATCCTACTTAATTGATGAAGATATAGAGGTTCACAGATGTGAAATAATTTTTTTTCTTCATTTTAAAACTTTTGGATTTAAAAAACAAAAACAAAGAAGGAGCCTTTCTATATACACAGCAGAATATTTTTTAAAAAGATTCTTTTTATTGTAAATCAAGAATCTCCATTTCTCACCATTTCTTTTCTTAAAAAGTTTATTATAGTGGATTCTACATGTTACTGTCAAAAGCATACCCCTTGTCTATACTTTCTTCTAAATTTCTTTCTATTCCATTCTACAAATTCTATTTAAAAAAACTTTGAAGATTCATATTTTTGAAAATACCATTGTTGTCCCTCTTCTTCATTTAAAAAGGGCAGGGAAGGGGTGGATTGTTGTGAAGAGATCATGTAATAAAGTTGTTGTTCAGTCAATTTTAGTCATGCCTGACTCTTTGTGACCTCATTTGGGGTTTTCTTGGCAAAGATACTGGAGAGTTTTACCATTTTAAATATGAAGAAACTGAGGCAAACAAAATTATGTGAAATGACCAGAGTCACCCAGCCAGTAAATGGCTGAGTCTGGATTTGAACTCAGAAGTTCCTGATTCTAGACCCAGAATTTTGTCCATTGAGCTACCTTGCTCCCCCATGTAATAAGTAGATTCAGGTCACATTCTAAATATGTTTTTGCACCCTGTGGCTCTCACTTCTCTGTCAGGAGGTAGGTAGGATGCTTTATCATAGACCTTCTGAATGGTTGGTCATTGCACTGATTAGAGTTCTGTAGCATTTTAAAGTTGTTTTTCTTAACCATCTTCTTTACCTGTATAAACTTTTCCTGGATCTTCTCACTTTATTCAGTGTCAGTTCTCTATCAAGGATTTTCTGAAATTTTCTCTTTCATCATTTTCTTACAGCATGAAAATATTCCATTCATGCATTCATCAATGGTATAAGACATAATGTGAGGCACTATCTTAGACTCTAGCTCTTTTCTCCCTTGCTCTCCAAGAGAAGGTAATTGATTTCTCTAACATGACACAGAAGGATAGAACCAGGGACTAGAATATAGATCATCCTACTCCAGGTTAATCATTTTGCTACTATATCACACTGAACTCTATCTGTGACAATTTTTTTTTTTAATAATGACCTAAAAAGATTGATTAGGTACCTACTGTATTAAGCCATTTTAATCAATGAGCATTTTTATTTAGTATTTCATTTTTCCTCAGTTATACGTAAAAAATTTTTTAGCATTCATTTCTAAAATTTTGAGTTCCAAATTCTCTCCTTCTTCTCTCTCCATCCCCCTCATTGAGAAGGCAAGCAATTTGATATAGGTTATACATATGTACTCATGCAAAACACTTCCATAACAGTTATGTTGTGAAAGGCTAACGGCATTTCACTCCATTCTATTCCTCCTCCTGTTTATTCTACTCTCTCTCTCTCTCCATTCACTCTGCACTTCCTCAAAAGTGAAAATATTGCAAGCACGCAGAAAGAAACAATTCAAGTACTGCGGAATTACAATCAGATAACACAACATCTAGCAAATTCTGTATTAAGGGATTGAAGGGCTTAGAATATGGTATTCAAGAAGTCAAAGGAACTAGGATTAAAACTAAGAATCAACTACCCAGGAAAACTGAGTATAATACTTCAGAGGAAAAAAATGGTCATTCAATGAAATAGAGGACTTTTAAGCATTTTTGATGAAAAGACTAGAACTGAATAGAAAATTTGACTTTCAAACACAACAATCAAGAGAAGCATGAAAAGGTAAACAGGAAAGAGAAATCATAAAGGACTTACTAAAGTTGAACTGTTTACATTCCTACACGGAAAGATAATATCTGTAATTCTTGTGACTTTTCTCAGTATTGGGTAGTTGGAGGGATTATATGCATATACACATATACATACATACATACATACATACATATATATACACACACACACACACACACACACACACACACAGAGGACACAAAGTGAGTTGAATAGGAAGGAATGACATCTAAAAAAATAAAATTAAGGGGTGAGGAGAAAAGTGGAAATGAAATGGGGCAAATTATCTCTCATAAAAGAGGCAAGATAAACCTTTTTCAATGGAGGGGAAATGGGATGTGAGAGGCAAAAAGTGAAACTTACTTTCATCACATTTGGCTTAAGGAAGGAATAACATGCACACTCAATTTGGTATGAAAATCTGTCTTACACTACAGGAAAGTAGGGGAGAAGGGAAGAAGGTGGGAGGAAATAGAAGGGAGGGCAAATGGGAGGAGGGAGTAATTAGAAGTACACAGTTTTGGGGAGGAACAGGGACAAAAGAGAGAATAGAATAAATGGGTGACAGGATAGGATGGAGGGAAATATAGTTAGTCTCACACAACATGACTCTTGTGGAAATCTTTCATAACTACACATGTATAGCCTATATTGAATTACTTGCCTTTTCAGTGGGGATGTGTGGGGAGGGAGGAAGGGAGAGAAGGTGGAACTCAAAGTTTTAGAAACAAAGGTTCAGAATTGTTTTTGCATGCAATTAGAAATTAGAAATATAGGTAATGGGGTATGGAAATCTATCTTGCACTAAAAAAAACACAGAGAAGATGGAGATAAGGGAAAGGAGGGGTATGATAGAAGAGAGGACAGATTGGGGAATGGGGTAATCAGAATGCAGGGTGTCTTGGGATGGGGGAAAGGGAGAGATGGGGAGAAAATGTGGAACTCAAAATCTTGTGTAAATGAATGTTGAAAACTAAAAATAAATAAATAATTTTCTTAAAAAGCACCAAAAAAAAAAAAAAAGAAAAGAAAAAAAAGGAAAGAAAAAAAGGAAGTCTTAATTTCTATTTAATTCTGGACTTTTTCTCAAGAATGGTTGAAATTCCTCTCTCTTATTGAATATCTATTTTTTCCCTTCATGTTTACACTCAGTTTTTCTGGGTAGGTGATTCTTCCTTGTAATCCTAACTCCTTTTCTCTCCAGAATATCATATTTCAAGCACTCTGATCCTTTAATGTTGAAGCTGGTAAATCTAATATTATTCTGATTGTGGTTCCAGGATACTTGAATTGTTTTGTTTTGTTTTTTCTGGCTGCTTGCAATATTTTCTTCTTTACCTGGGAACTCTGGAATTTGGCTATAATATTTCTGGCAGTTATCCTTTTGAGATTTCATTCAAGAGGTGATCAGTTCATTCTTTGGATGTCTAATTTACACTCTAGAACCTCAGGACAATTTTCCTTGATGATTTCTTGAAATATGATGTCTAGGTTCTTTTTTTTATCATGGCTTTCAGCTAGTTCAATAATTTTTAAATTATGTCTCCTGGATATATTTTCCAGGTCACTTATTTTTTCCAATGAGATATTTCACATTGTCTTCTTTTATTTTCATTCTTTTGGTTTTATTTTATGATTTCTTGATTTCTTATAAAGTCATTAGCTTCCATTTGCTCCATTCCACTTTTTAAGCAATTATTTTCTTCAGTGAGCTTTTGGACTTCCTTTTCCATTTGGTCAATTCCATTTTTTAGGGCATTCTTCTCCTCACTGGCTTTTTGGACCAATTTTGCCATTTGGCCTAGTTTGGTTTTTTTAAGGTATTATTTTCTTCAGTACTTTTTGTGTCTCCCTTACCTAGCTGTTGACTCATTTTTTCATGATTTTCTTGTCTACTTTCTCTTCCCATTTTTCCCTCTGCTTCTCTTATTTGGTTTTCAAAATCCTTTTGGAGCTCTTCCATGGCCTAAGACCAATTCCTATTTTTCTTTGAGGCTTTGGATGTAGGAGTTTTGACTTTGTTGTCTTCTTCTGAGTGTGTGTTTTGATCTTCCTTGTCACCAAAGTAAAGCTTCTATAAATAGAGGTTTTTTTTCCCTATTATTTGCTCATTTTCCCAACCTTGACCTTTTAAGTCTGTTAAGGTAGGGCTCTGCCTCCAGGGTGGAGGGTTCATTGTCTGAAGCTTCAGGAGGATTTGTGCAGCAGTTTTCAGAGATACTTCAAGGACCTGTAAGTTTTCAAGTTTGATCTAAAGAGAGGTGTTTTCTATTCTCCTGGCCTGTGCTCTGCTCTTTGAGTGCCCACAAAGACTCTTTTCTGCCCTGGAAGTGTGAGGAGGGTCCCTTCCACTGTTGCCACCAACTCTGCTGTGCTAGTGCTCCTTCTTGCCCTGAGGCAGCCACCTGGGATTGCAACTTGGATCCAAGTATGGATAAACCAACAGAATCCTGCCTCAGTGCTGACAATGAGATCCCTGTAATCTCCTTCTGACCAGTCTGTGGGCTAGAAGCCCAGAAGCAGCTGCTACTGTTGCTAAGTCAGTCATTCCAAAGGCCTGTTCCTGGTTTGCTGGGGCCAGGGTGGTGCTAGTCTGGCCTGCACTGTACTGTCCTTTACTCTCACCCAAATCTGACAGACCTTTCCTACTCACCTTCCAAGTTGTCTTGTACTGGAAATTTGTTTCACTCTATGAAACAAATCTAGAATTTGTTTCAAGTCAATTATAAAGGTATTTGGAGGAGTTTGGGGGAGAGCTCAGTCAAGTCCCTGCCTTTACTCCCCCTTCTTGGTTCTGCTCCCTCAGTACACATTTATTAAGCATCTGCTATGTACAAACCACTCTCAGGTGCTAAGGATACAAAACAAAGAAGAAATATTTCCTACCCTCAAGAAGTTTACATTTTATGGGGGCAAATAGCAACTTCAGTAGACTATCTCATTGGAAGAATATCAAGAAGGTCTATCTGGCTGGACTATAGTGGTGTCAAAGAACCAGTCTGGGGAGAGTGTTAAAAACCAAAGGAGTTTGTATCTTATCAAAGAATCCCTGGAAAAGAATTGAGGCTTCAGGAGTAAGAGAATGATATGTTTCTATCTTTCTTTTTCAATATATATCTGGGTAGAGAATTTTGACCACTACAGAACCATATAATGCAAAAAAAAATGAAATAGCTCAAATTAATGTTGGTCATCATTGGTCAAAGCTACTCTTTTATAAACAAAATCAACTAACATATGCCTTGGATGGTGATCAGAGTGCCCAAGCTGCATGAAGATGCCACAGTTACCATCTTAGGTCAGGCTGTCATCACCTCTAGCCCAGATGATAGCCACAGCCTTCTAATTAGTCTCTTGGACTCAAGTCTTTTCCCAAGTCTTAAACATAGATATAGCTCTGTAACTGCTCTACTTAACTAACTCCAGTGTTTTCTTATTCACTAGCATAAAATATGCTCTCTTTTTTTCTCTTTTATAGCCCTATCTATGACCTTCCAATCAAACTGGCCTCCGTATTATGCATACATAATACTCTATCTCCTTCCTCTCTGCCATGCTGGGTATAAACCTCCTCCTTAATTCTACTTCACAGAGTCCTCCTCTTCCTTTAAAACTACAGCTTAAGAAATATTTTCTTTATTATTAGTATTATTACTATTATTATATCAAACACAGGATCTCCTTATCTCACTCACCTAGGCTGGAAGTTCAGGGGCTACTTATAGCTCTATGCCACTACTGATCAACACGGGAGCTGTTTCTGAATGGAGCTAGGTTACCCTTTCTTAAGTCATATGGATTCTCTCTATCTACCCTGCATTTACCATATTGTTACTGAATTTAATGCTGATCCCTGATCAATAGAGCTTCCCCACCTTAGCAGACTCAGTATCCTCAGTAATTCACACCATAGGCATGTGCTACCACCTCCAATGCTCTAACATCATCTTCTGCATGAAACATTTTCTAATGTCCTGCCCTCCATATGTTATGATCTTCTCTCCTAAAATATATTGCATTTAGCTATTCTGTATATATTTGTTTATTCATTTTATACATATGCCATATATTTTGTGTATTTTTTCCTCCACTATAATGTATGCTGTGTAAGTAGGATTTATTTCATTCTTTTTATTTCTATCCCCAGCACCTAACACATAGTAGGTGATTAATAAAAAAACTTGTTGATTGGTGGTCCCTGCTATCTATTTCACCCTGGAAAACTAGGAACTTGAACCTTATCCTTCAAGTACCTCATCTATACTCACCCAGTATATGACTTTACATCCCTGAGCTGCACTGAAGATTACTGATTGCTAGATTACAGAGCCCTGACAAGTTTCTGGGAATGAAAGGAATGTGGATTCTCCACGTTTTACATTGGACTTTGAAGTAGCAGGGAGCCTACTCCATCCCTGTAGTTCTGCAGGAGAACATAGGAAGGCTTCAAATGCAAGGAGAGACATATTAGAGTGAAGTCAGGATTCCCTCAAATCAAAATATGAGCATTACATCACCAGACACTAAAATATTCTCATCAGTGATTACATTTTCTAGATCCATAGTTATTAAACATGTTTAAACTACAATAAGTTTTCATAAGAAATAAAGAATGGAATTTTTAAAGAACTTTACTTAAGGCCCATCTACAAAGTAGTCCACATGAATCCTTGGCTCAGGTGAATGGTACCTAGCAAAATCACAATGTAATCTGCATTATTTGTCATCATATGCAGCCTGTCAGTTTTTCTTTTAAATACTTATTGGCAGGAAGAATACAGAATTAAAAGCACTACTGCATAAAAAAGATCTGTGGTTTATCAAGTAGAGGCTACCAGCTACACTCGGACAAGTTATTAATCCCCTCTGGCCCTCACCTTCTATATTTCTAAAAGATGAGAGACGGTATGAAATAGATAGGGTAGCCTTGGAATTAGACAAACCAGCTGTGTGCCTACAGATCAGTTTTTGATCTTTTCAGTATTTCAAACAAATTTCTAAAATTCTACCTTATTGATGAGTCCTGATGTGCATTGGTGAAGGGAAGTTCCACACTGCATCTTTCATTCATTGGTGAAATCACAGGACCAAACATCTTCCCTTCCCCCCTCTCAAAAAAAAAAAAATAGAAGGCAACACTAGCTGATCTTCAAGGTTCCTGCTATACCATATTTAAAATTTTATGATTGTAATTCTAAATATATATCAGGCCTAACTTCTGATTAAATATTTGAGGACATTGGAAGCAATATGATAAGATAAAAAGGCAATCTTGGTTCGGATAACAACTCTGAAACCTCCTACTTATGCAAACTGGAACAATTTCATTTATCCTGTTTGAGTTTCAGTTTCTCCATCTGTAGAATGAGGGCATTGAAATAAGTGATCTCTGGGGTTCTTCTAACTCTTACTTATGATCCTATGATTCATATACCGCAGCTATTTGGAGGACCTTGTCTCACTACTAGTATTATTCTTCAAGACATATCTATTTACAACTAAGTCTATATATTATGATTGATAAGTGGAAGACATTTTTAAGGGCAAGTTTTTTTTTAGTCATTGGATAACACTATTCATTACTAAAAAACAGCTTTGTGCTCATAGCATTTTTGTATTTATTAAATGTGAATGTTAATAATTTCATAAAGCCGCTATGGCCCCTGTGAAGCATGTGGATTATTTTCTACTTAATAGATGGGGGAAATGGAGTCACAGAAGGATTAAATGACTTCCCTTAGGTTATTTGGAGAGTCAGTGGCAGCTTTGTAAATTAAACTTAAAAGAGCACCTTCTCCTTTGAGGCTACTTCTACTTTGAAATAATCAGCTTTATTTTCAGTTAAGCAAACTTAATGAATGTTTTTGGCGGAACAAGAGTCATTTTATTTTCATCAAGAAAAGATAGACCAGAAAGTAAATAACTGACCCTAAAAGAGTCTACTGTCTTCAATTGTAGAGTGTCCCCAGGTAAATCAAATGAAAGCCAGATGGGGGATTCAGTTCTTTTAACCCAAGCTTGAGATCATGTAGCAAGTGTAATAGGGAAAGGCTGAACTGTCTTGATCTCCAAACCTTCACACTACATGTTAGCAGTTAGTTTTAGCAGACCATTTATTCTTTTTAGCATGTCCTTCCTTGTCCTCTACCTCCCAACACTTTGATTATAATTGTGTCAATGTGTTAAAAAAAAAATGAAAACAACAAAATTTAACTTATGTATTGCGTTTTTTATAAGGACAATTCAGTATCTGTAAAGCATTCATTTCCAAGTATATTGTGCATGCCGTTTATTTGATGAGGGTCGTTCTAGAAATATTTAAGGAGCTCTTTCTCTACCTAAAATAAACATGATGAGGAGTAGTGGAGGAGTGGGAGAGATGATGAGTGCTATGTTTTATGTTAAGCATAACTATGTCTCAAAGGGTGAAAAGTCTCCGCTATGTTTTAAAAATAGTCTCCCTCCCTCTTTATTAAAACAAATAATTTTGTTGCCTGAAAGTCTGAGTTACTTACATTCCTCAAATAGAGTTTCAGGTGCCAAGATACCTACGGTATGTGTATTCCTCTTGTTTTCTAAGAGTGATGTGCTCAAGCTGGTAATGTTGGCAGGTAAATAGGGAAACTCAACATACCTGAAATCTGAGAGAAAAACAAAAGCACAGGTCTTGAATGGAGGCATTTACTATCTGGCACTAATACCACACCAAACAAAACAGACTCACACACACACCATATCTAAATTTTTATTTCAGAATGGAAAAAAAGTTTTCATAAACTTTTGAATACAGTTACTAGGTCATGAGATTGCAGGTCTGTTAGAAGGAAACTCAGGGACATTTTATCAAATTTCACCATTTTACAAATGTCATCTTCAGCTTCCTCATGAAAAAAGTTAGTTAAATGACCTTTAAGGTCTCTCCTAGTTTTAAATGTGTACTCCTATGATCCTTAATTGACTTTC
Organism: Bettongia penicillata ogilbyi; assembly: GCA_023548195.1. Classification (NCBI taxonomy): domain Eukaryota; kingdom Metazoa; phylum Chordata; class Mammalia; order Diprotodontia; family Potoroidae; genus Bettongia; species Bettongia penicillata. Next base: position 2,342,110 of record JAJHZJ010000049.1, on the reverse strand, counting down.
CCAAGACCATACTGGTGCTAAACATCAGAAGTGAGATTTGAACCCTGGTCTTGGATCCAGAGCTAAATTATTTCATCTTGCCATTGCTCCCTTTAATACTTTTATATTATTTAACATAAAATAATAATAGCAATCTTCACAATAACAGCAACTAATATTTATATAGTGCTTATACAACAGGCACTATGCTATAATTAAAAAATAACTTACCATTATTATTTCATTTGATCCCCACAAGAACCTTACAAGGCAAGGGCTATTATTATCTCCATTTTACAGATGAGGAAACTGAGATAGACAGAGGTTATGTGACTGCCCAGGGTCACACAGCTGGCACCTGAGGGTGGATGGTTTTACCTTTGTTTCTACTTCATAGTATAACTGATTAGTGCTAAAATAAAAAATGAACTCTGAAGCCTCTCCTGAATGGACAAATTTAGCCATAGCTATAAAGTGTTCATTCATTAAATACAAAGAAGTTTTAATAAGTATTGTGGCAAGGGAAATATTTACTAGTATCCCCTAGTCTGTAGATAAAACTAATTGAAAAGCTATTGAAACTCTTCTCAGATACAGAAAAACTACATTCAACTGAGTCAACACTGTAATCTTAGCTTATGATACTTTCCCTGCTCTTAATGTACTTCCCCTGATTGAAAAAAGTGAACTTCCTTTTGTTGCTTAGAGGGAATACAAGTATCACATTTGATTCTAACCTGAAACCTGGAGGAGCATCCTGATCTGGTCAGCATTGTCCTACCACATGTACCTATTATTTGTAAATAATAACAAGAGCTGGCTTTTATTTAGGGCTTTAAGATTTTCAGTGTGCAAATGGGAGGAGAGTATAATTAAAAGTAAACACTTTTCAGGAGGGACAGGGTCAAAAGAGATAATAGAATAGATGGGGGGCAGGATAGGATGGAGGAAAATATAGTTGGTTTTTCACAACATGACTATTATGGAAATGTTTTGCATGACTACACAGGAATAACCTATATCGAATTGCTTGCCTTCTCACTGGAGGTGGGTAGAAAGGGAAGATGGGAGAGAAGTTGAAACTTAGTTTTAAAAATGAATGTAAAAATTGTTTTTTACATGCAACTGGCAAATGAGACATACAGCAATGGGGCATAAAAATCTATCTTGCTCTATAAGAAAATAGAAAGGAAGAGGATGAAAGAAAGGAAAAGAGTGATAGAAGGGAGGGCAGATTGGGGGAAGGGATAATCAGAATGCACTGTCTTGGCATGGGTGGAGGGGAAAGGAGAAAATTTGGAACTCAAAAGTGAATGTTAAAAACTAAAACCAATCAATTAATTAATGAAAGATTTTCAGTGTGCTAGGCATATCTAATTTAATCTTCACAACAACCCTTAGGAGGCAGGTGCTGCTATTATCACTATTTTACAGGTGAGTAAACGAAAGCTTAGTGAGTTGAAGTGATCCACCTAGAGTCACACAATAGTTGGTCAATAAGTAATTATTAAGTGCTTACTGTCTGCCAGGTACTGTGCTACTTGCTGAGGATAAAAAGAAAGGCAAAAATATTGCCTTCAAGGAGCTCACATTCTAATGGGGGAGATAATACGCAAATAATTATGTAGATACAAGATATGTATCTATCATGTATAAATGAGAGAGAGAAGGCACTAGTAGCATAGGAGAAGAGATCTGAGCCTAGTCTAACTCTTTATTCAATATCCCCACTATCTCTTCACCACTAGAAACTAGAATGAAGCTGAGGAAATGACACCAGTGACTTTTCCTTGCTGCGAAGGAGTCACAGAAAGCACAAGGATAAGTATGTATAAGGTAATTTCAGGTAGGAGAAAGCATTAACAAGTGGAGAAAACTGGAAAGTCAGAGTAAAAAGTGGCGCCTTAGTTGATCCTTGAGAGAAATTAGGAGTTTTAAAAGGCAGAGATGAGCAGGGAAGGCTGCCTGAACAAGGGCAAAGAGGGCAGAGATGGAAAACTGAGTTCTGGTAACAGCTAATAGGATGGTATGACTGGAATGTAGAATCCTTGAATGGAGAATAAGATGAAATAAGTCTATAAATGTAGATGAAACCAGGTTATAAAGAGCTTTAAATTCCAGACTTAGATTTTTACATTTTATCCTAGAAGCAGTAAAATACTAGACAAACTTTGATGCTTAAGTATATTAATTTGGCATTGGTATTGAGAGTGGATTATAAAAGGAAGCCTGGAAAAGGGAGCTTAATAGGGAAACTTTAACATGAGCTCATTTGAGACGTGATGTGTGCCCAAAGTAGAAGAGTGGAGAAAAGGATGCTAATGCTATTGTGGAGATCATTTATTGGTTCATTCACTCATTTATTGAACAAACAACTTTGGAATGCTGATCATACACATCAACCGGAAACTGAAAAACAGTGTCAATGCAAGAAAGACAATGATGTATCTTCATGATGTAGGAATGAATATGTCAACTTAGGATAAACAATTCAATTTTTTAAGCCTCCATTTTGTGACTAAGTAGTCGTTATGTAAAGTGCTTTTCTCTACTATGAAGTAAGAAGCAGAGTAGGAATAAATAGTAATGAAAGTTAGAAGAATGGTATTCAAGGTAAGATGAACAGCTATAACAAACAGGAATTAATAACAGGACAGCTGAAAAAGCATCTATAAATGATGTCCCCTGGCACTGAGTGACTCAGACGTGTGTCATGCACCCCAAAGATATCTCCTTCATGTGTTCAGTACTAATCTCTCCCAAACAGCCCCCCAAGTTCTCTGAAGAAAAACACAATGAAAACATTATGATTGTAATATTCTAATCTTACTCAATGAAACTGTTTAGAGTAGCTGGATTAATTACATTGAGTTCTTTCAGACAAAGTCTCTTGTCTCTAAAGTTGATCACTATTTGTAATTGTGTGCTTTCTTAAACTTATTTTCTCCCTAGAATTTCAAGTGGGACAAAAATGAAAATCCAGAATAGCCTCTTATATTTTTGTGCATTATCATTTTTCAGCTGTATCGATGATAAAATTCCTTCAAAAAGTAAATCAAAGTAAAATTATTTAAAGCTAAATATAATTTTCTTTGACTCTTGGTCATTTTGTCTTGTAGTAATTAGGATAAGTATAGAGAGGTGACCAGAATGAAGATTGGTAGAATGTAGGCACTTATGAATATTGCAGAGGGCTGAAAGCCAAATGAAATTTTGCAAAGGACTTGACCATATCCTCCAAATGAAATCAACATATCCCTTTATCCAGAGTAACATAAAGGTATAGGATAGGCATTCATGGGGAATGACAAAAATATTTTGGGAAATATGGCTCAATATAAAGAAATAGAGAGTACTCAAAAGCATTATTCAAGAGGCTTTGAACATGGTATCACTAAAACAAGATCACGTGCAAAAAATTCAACTTAACCTGTCATAAAAGAAAGGAAATGACTCATTACTGACATAAGATTCATTTAAAACCCATCTGTCTATGTATAATCATATTGTTGACTACATGGAACAAAGGTCAAGATTAACACGAAACTGAGAAGGGAGAGAAAAAAAAGGTAAGATGATATCACATGGAGTTATAAAACTCTAATCCAGACTTCTAAAAGGGCAAAATGACAAATGGATAAAAATAAGCATTGGTTCTGATTATTGTGTCTGAGCACTAGATAAAGATTATTGCTTCTGATCGCTATGAAAGGATATTTCATGGCCTTAAGACAGCCACCAAATCTGAATAGTCCTTTGTCCACATGGGTGAAGATTTTTGTGCCCTTAAAATATCATTTCAACACAACCTGAGGTCATCAGGAATTTAGTCCAAAAAATCACATTAATTTTGACCCTTACTCCCTGGTTCAATCAAGTCACAGGAACAGCTTTGTTACTTTTCATGGAAAAAAAATAAAACTTAGCCTAACTCATAAGGCTGGAGGAGGGGAACTCTGGTAGAAAGTAATCCTATCACATATGCTTACTTTCTCATATCTATAACATTTTCACGAGAATGGGCTATGCATACAGCTAGGATGTCCATGATGAAAACACAAGAAGGCAACTCATAGACTTTTACATGGAATTGTTTACAGAAGAAAACATTTCTTCAGTTACACATAAAGAAGATTCTAATGGAATTCTGTTTGTTGTTAATGATGAAATTATGACAACAACAACAACTGTAACAACAAATTCTCTGTAAACCAAAATAGAGTACTAGAGACCCTTCCAAAAAGTGTCTCTGTGCAACATAGGATTCCGTGTTAGATGTTACCGCAGAGATAATTTTGTTTAATAATTCTCCAATTATTAATATCCGGATAAGTATATGAAGGAGGCCATCATGTGCTCATGAAAGCTTCTTACCGCTCTTGTGGAAGCCGTCCTCTAGTACGAGCAAATGAAAGAATGATTCTTTATATATTGGTAAGTTCTCCAGATGTTCCTCTCTTCAGATAACAGTGTGCCAATTTCATCAAACTGTGAATTCTGCAGGACCTCCTCAGCAAGGTCCAGCGCCATTTGAAAGAGCCCAGTCAAGATACCCACATAGGAAAAAACAAAATTTATGAAGAATACACAAAGAGATGCAGTAATATGCAGTTTTGTTTTTTTTTTTTAGCCAATCACTGAATATTTAGTAAGCACCCACTATGTACTAAACACTGTGCCAACCACTGGGGATCAAAAAGAGGCAAAAGACAGTTCCTGTTCTCAAGGTGCTTGCAATACAATTCAGGAGACGATATGCAAACAAATATGTGCAAAGTAAACTACATAAAAGATACATAGAAAATATTTAAAAGAAGGAGGCACCGGAATTAAAAGGGGTTGGAGAAGACTTCCTGTTGAAGGTGAAATTTTAGTTAGGATTTAAAAGAGGCCAGGGAAATAGGTAGTTAGAATGGAGGAGGAAGAGTGTTTCAGGCACAGAGAACAGAGAAAGTACCTGAAGCCAAAAGATGGAGTGTCTTGTTTGTGGAAGAACTAGGAGGTCAGTACCACTGGATTGAAGAGTATGTGGAGGGGAGTGAAGTATAAGAAGACTGGAGAGGCAGGAGGGGGTTAGTTTATTAAGGAATTTGAATGCCAAATGGAGCATTTCATATTTGATTGTGGAGACAATAAGAAGCCACTGAAATTAATTGATAAAAGACATGATCAGGCCTCCAGTATAGGAAAGTCACTTGGTAGAATGGAGGATGAACTGGAGTGGGGAGAGACTTGAGGCAGGAAGGCTGTGGCAGTGTCAGAGGAGAGAGAAGGGGGCTTGAAGGAGAGAAGTTTCAGAGGCAAATTCACAAGCCTTTACAACAGATTGGATATAGGGGTGTGTAGTGATGAGAGATAGTGAGATAGTTAAAAAAAAATAGCGAGAAATTCAAGATGTCTCCTAGGTTGTGAGCCCAACTTCCTTGGGATAAGCTACTGCCCTCTACATTAGTAGTGAAGGCAGGATTTGGGGAAGAAAGAAAATTGTGAGCCAGAAGTCAAACTCATTGAGGAAGGAAGCGGAGTGATCTGGAAAGTCCCTGTAAAAACAATCTACCAGAATTTTGATTGGGTGGTAGATATGAATAACGAACTTCATCAACCTAAAAGAGTTCATTCTAAGAAAGACAAACAAAATTAGGTTGTATACACATTTATTTCTCTCAAAGCAAAAGATGTCTATGACTTCCTGCAGGGGAATTCATTTGGAAATGATCTCCCTTTGGTTTAGGTTGGTTGGTTTGTATACTCTTTCAACAGGGGCTGATGTCATTCCATCATCATTTCACCCCTAGGCAGAGAAAGTATCTGTATACCACTCCCAGCCTGGGTCACCTAAACAAAAGAAATTGTTTCCACCCAAGTTCTAATAAAACAAAGGACTTCCTCATTTCAGATTAAATTCCTTTCAAGCCTGGGTGGGGTTTGGCCCTGACCAAGATAGTCAATGCAATCTTATCATCAGTAATGTCCTTCTGAAGAAAAACCAAACTGGTTTTTGGACTTTGGAAGAAGGGCAGATGAAAATTCTGAACCTCTTCAAGATATTGGTTATTAATAATTATTTTTCACTTCTTCAAAGGAAAAAAAGTTCTTGATTGAAGGAGAAAGAGGGATAATCTGAAACTGGCAAGGGGGAGCTAGAAATATTCCAGTTCCCCTACCTTGACTAGTGAGCTAGCTGTCAGTGCATATATCTTGAACGCTGGCTACAGATGTACAATGGCCAGGCCAAAGTGCAAATGTTGGAAAAAAATTAAGCTAAATCAAATTTGGGAAAGAGTTCTAAATTCTCAATGATCACTCATATTCTCTTGGTGATGTTATATAATTTCTGATTGTTATACCACTCTCAGAAGAACAAAAATCTGTAACTTCTGGTCCATGTAGTCTAATAAAATGAATCAACCTTGGTCCCATTCTCCTGTTGGTAAGTCTTTCTCAATAATTCTGAAGTAGTTGCTAAGGATGTGTGATTTATATTTTGATTCTTCAGCAATTGAGGTATTTCATATTTTGCAACCATATAGCATAATTGAAAGAAAATAAAGATGAGTTTTCATTTCTGAGAATCTTAGGGGTTATTTTAAGTACTTTACAACATATTAAAATGTAATTCAACTTCTTATATATTTCCTATTCAGTTCTGGGCCTTGGTCATTGCTCATCTACAATATGTGTCCAAGATAGACATATTAATAGGCTAGCTATATTCCAGCTTTACTTATTCTTTTAATTCACAAAAGTAATAAAAATGGATAAAGGAACAGATATTGGCAACTTCTATTGCTATTTCCCATGAAATGAAAATTTCACCAACTGAAACAAGTGATAAAATGTGAGCACCAAAGAGTCCACAAGCCATATCAGCCAGCAAACACCTTCTCTATCTTGCCAACGAGAGATTTATGGGAGCTAAAGGCAATTCTGTTTTAGAATACAAATTTGTCCTAGACCATAGTGAAAGAGTAGGTGTAGTACTGTCTAAAAATATCAAGAAAAAATTGAGGGGGGAAGTTTAATGAAAATTTTATATGACACCCAATTAAATTATATTATACTGAAAATATTTATATGTATATAGTGACATACTTTAGATAAATTGTATCAAATTAAAATAGAAACAGGAGCCATTAAACTACACATAGATATCCCAGTGCACCACAAACTGACTTAGAAAACTATCTATGTTCATATATTTCTTTCTTATTAATATATCAACAAATTGATATCATATAGGATCTATATTTTAATCTGGTTGAGGTTGACTTTGTGGTCAGGACTCAGGTGGTATATTTGACCCTTCTGCTTTAGAAGACAAGAAGGAATTGATCATCTTGAGAAATTAATATTGAAAAAGTTCAAATAAAATGAGGAAAATAAGACTACTGATAATGTAGTTAAAAAATAGGAATATAGGAGGGCAAGAAAGGACATTTAAAATGATATCAATGTAAAATGGGGGCAAAGAGAGTTAAAATAAGTTTTGAAGGACCAGGTCAATATACATAAATATGGATGAGGCACAACTTAAAGTAGGATATTGATTTAGGAACCATTCTTCTGATGAATAAAGTTATAAAGCTATGAGTTTTGTTTAGTACTCAATTTGTATGTGCAAAAGATAACAAAAAGTCTATTAAAAGTGGTTAAAAAATGATCGTAGATAAGAATTATGGTGGGGGAAGCACCAGATTTTTGAATATGCAAAAGAAATTAAAAAAGAAAAGTGATAAGATTAAGCCTTTTCTTGTATATAATAATGGAAGTGATAAAAAGGTAGTTGGAAAGGATAGAGATTCTGATAATATCTTGGGGGGAAAAGGGTAGGTTTTAGAGTAATCATAAGGGATCTATAAAAGTAGATATTTTGTGTATTTACACCACATTATTTTAGTCTTTTTTAAAAACTTCTCCTTCCTCCCCCTGAAACACATACACATACACAAACACACACACACACACACACACACACACACACACACACACACTGCTTTTCTTTCTCTAGAGCCCTTGTAGATGGAGCTGTGATGCACGGAATGAAAAGCTGGCCTCAGAATCAGGATACATCTGGATTCAAATTCTGTCTCTGACAAATACTGGCACTGACCCCTGAACAAATTCTCTGGGCAACTTTCTAAGAGTAAAAGTTGTAGAGTGTCATTAAAGGATATAAACAGACAGTTTTCAGATACAGAAATTAAAGTTATCTATTGTCATATGGAAAAAAGTGCTCTAAACTATCATTGATCAGGGAAAGAAAAATGAAAATAACTTTGATGGACCATTTCACAGTTATCAGAAATGACTAATATCGGAGAGGTTGAGGGAAAAATAGATACACTCATGAACTTTTGGTGGAGTAGTGATCCAACTATTTTGGAGAACAATTTGAAGTTATGGCTAAAGGGCCATGAAACTGCACATATCCTTTGATCCAGCAATAACATTGCTTGGTCTATACCACAAAGAGATTGAAGAAAAAGGAAAAGGAACTCTATGTACAAAAATATTTATAGCAGCTTTTTTTTCGTGGTGACAAAGAATTAGAAATTGAGGGAATGCTTATCAATTAGGGAACTGCTGAACAAATAGTGGCATATGATTATGATGAGGTACTGCTATAAGAAATGATGAGGGATTGTTTCAGAAAAACATGGCAAGAGCTATATGACCTGGTGAACAGTGAAGAGAGAAAAACCCAAAGATCATTGTGTACAGTAACAGCACTATTGTAATGATGGTCAGCTGTGATGGATTTGGCTACTTGCATAAATATAGTGATCTAAGATAATTCCAAAGGATTTATGATGAAAAGAATGCTGTCTACTTGCAGAGAGCTGATGATCTCTGAGTGAAAATTGAAGTAAAATTTTCTCACTTTATTTTTCTTGCTTTTTTTTTTGAAATATGATTAATAAGGACATATATTTTATATGATTTCATATGCATGATCTTGGGGGGATTGCCACTGAGATTAAGTGACTTGCCCAAGGTCACACAGCTAGTAGGTGTCTGAGCCCCAATTTGAACTCAGGTCTCCTGTCTCCAGAGCTGGTGCTCTATCTGTTGTACCACCTATCTGCTTCCATGTAATTGTTATTATATCACTTGCCTTCTCAGGGGGAATGGAAGGGAGAAAATTTGGAACTCAAACTTTAAAAAGAAATAAATAATAAGAAAAATGTTAAAAGAAAACAAATCAATATGCAAAATGAAACAAAAGATTGTAGAGGGCATTGGTAGAGAAAACTTTCTCAATTGGGAATTCTCTATAGGAATGAAGTTACAGGATTCTTATCCTGATGCATCTCAGACCATATTTTTCCTTCTAAATTAAGACTACCATGCCTCTTTTTCCAAACAGGACTATCTTCTTTGACTTGTTTTCTTTCTCTACCTCTGGTTAAACTCAAATTACCTTATCTGTTTTCTTTTGCCTCCCTCTTTGCTCACCACTGGAAATTCATCTTATTTTCTCATCATTTTTTCTTGACGGTAACCTCCCAGCTACTTCCTTACCACCTGATTTACATCTAATAGCTGATGTTCACCATACCTCCATCCAAACTTAGGGGTGAAATGGAGGTCTCTGGATATCCAAAGTCCCTGTGGTCACCATTATTTTTGCTGATCATGCAACTCTACTTTTTGCTTCACACCAGGATGTGCATGGGATTTAGACTATCCATTGCCTCCTCCACTTCCCGGTTTGAACTGCTTTATCAGCTGCCAATTTTGCAGCTGATTCACTCAGAGAAAAAAAATCATAACTTTTATTTCAGGTTTGCAAAATACATTCCTGACAAAGAGGAGGTACAAGCATTATTATTTCCATTTAAAGCTTTTTAAAAACTATCCTCCTCCCACCTTTCCAGTCCTCTTATTCTTTACTCCTCTGAACACACACTGTATCAACCAATGATTTTGCCTTGGACAAAGCACTCCATCTTTCTCTCTTGTGCAATTTCACTGACTGTTTCCCTCTACCTGTAATTCTTTCCCTCCTTATCAATTAATACCAATCAATAAGTATTATTTAAGTGCTTACTCTGTGCCATGCATTGTGCTAAATGTTAGAGGTAAAAAGGAAGGGTAAAGACAGTCCCTGCTTTCAAGGAGCTAACAGTCTGAGAGGGGAGATAATATTCAAAGAAGTATTTATAAACAAGATACATAGAGTTTAAATCTAAGAGGTTTAGTGATAGGATACACTAGCACTAAGGGAGATTGGGAAAGATTTTTACAGAGGGTATAATTTTAGCTAAGACTTGAAGGAAGTCAGAGAAGCTGGTAAGTGAAGATGAGGAGGGAGAGTGTTTCAGGCATGAGAGACACAAGTGCAAGCAACAGACGGAGCCCAATATTGTTGGATGGCAGAATACCCAAGGGAGGGAGGAGGGAGGGCATAGGAAGTAACAAGACTAGGATGGTAGGATGGGCTCAAGGTTATAGAGGGCTTTAAAAGCCAGTCAAAGGATTTAGTATTTCATCCTGGAGGCAATAGAGAGCCACTGGAGTTGACAGAATCAGGACATGGTATGTTCAGATAAATCTGATAGCAGAGAAGAGGATTGAATGTAATGGGGAGAGACTTGAGTCAAGGACATCTACTAATAGGCTATTGAAATAGTCAAAGTGTAAAGTGATATATTTGCATCAGGGTTGTGGAGAAAAAGAGTCATATACAAGGAATATTACATAGATGTAATTATCAACTGATTAGATATGTGGGGTGAGAGATAGTGAGGAGTTGAGGATGACACCTAATTTGTGAGCCTGGATAATTGGGACTGTAGTCATAGACAGTGATAGGGAAGTTAGGAAGAGGGGAAGGTTTGAAGTGAAAAATAATGAGTTTAGTTTTGAGCATGTTGCATTTAAGACATCTACATGAGAGCCAGTTTGACATGTGCAGTAGGAAGTTGTAAATATGAAATTGGAGGTCACCAGAAGAGTTAGGTCTGGACAAGTAGATATGAGAATTATCTGCATAGAAGATAATCGATACCATGGGACCTGATGAGAACACCAAGTGAAAAAATATGGAGGGAAAAAAAGAAGAGAGCACAGGACTAAGCCTTGGGAGGTACACATAGCTATTGAGTATGACCCAGATAAAAAACCAGCAAAGGACATTTAGAAAAAGCAAGCAGGTCAGAGAAGAAGGAAAGAGAAGCAATTCTGAAAACAAAGAGGAAAGAGAGTATCAAGGAAAAGAGGGCAATGTCAAAGGCTGCCCAGAGGTTAAGAAGAATGAAAACTGACAGAAGATTATTAGATTGGGCAATTGAGAGTTCAGTAATAACTTTAGAGAAAGCAGCTTCAGCTGAATAATGAAATTAGAAGTCAAGCTACATGGAGAAACTGAGGCCACTTCTTTAAGTGAGACAGGGATGAAGGAGGAGAATATGGCAGAGACGAATGACCAATCTTTTCAGTGAAGTATGAGGAAAGGTTCTCAGCTGAAGTGGTAGGTGGGAGTGGCAGGGGAGTCATGGGAGATTTGAGGAGATATAAAAAAGCCACTGTAGCAAGTGTAAAAGAATTATTTTGTTACAGAGAGGGTGCACTTGAGATTACATAAAGTTAACTTGTAGTTGATTTAGTATGGTTTTGTGGTTTTCTCCAGCTCTATTCAGCAGCACATTTGGAGGAACAGAGCAGTAATTGAGATTGTGGGTGGGTGGGGGGGTAAGATCTTCAAAAAGATAAAGAAGTCAAGGTCTTAATAGAAGGAGAAAGTGAAGAGCTCACCTAGTTTGCCCGAGTGGTGAATATGGGGGAGAAAGGGGAGTGTAGCTGATACAGGGGTGAAAGCATGGGAAGAAAATTGGGGATAGAGGGATTGAAGATCATAGTTGGGATGAAGAACAATGTTTGTGCTTGCAAGTCAGAGGGAAAGGTGGAATGACATAAGATAATAATTAGATGTCATGAACATGGAAATGGCATATTTGTACATGATGGCAAGAGCAAGGACATGATTATGTACAGCTGAGATGAAGCGGAGGAAAGGTCATGAGAAATGAGGAAATTGAGGAGGAGAGAGGTTAGGGTTTTTGAAAGAGTACCAATATGTAGGTGAAGTCTCCTATGTGAGACCAGAAGTTGAGGAGAAAAAGACTATGGACCAAGCATTGAATTCATTGAGGAAGGAAAGTCTCTTGAAAGTTGATAGACAATAGCCACCAGAAATTTGATTGGGCAATAAATCTGGATTGAGTGAAGCTAAACAAAACAAAACAAAACAAAACATTCTTTTTTGTTTCCTTCTCAGTCAAAATCTCACTTTATTCTAAGGAGTTTTTCCCAATCCTATCTCTCCTTAGCACCTCCCTTCTGAGGTTATCTCTAATGTGTCCTGTGGATATCTTGTTTGTACTTAATTGTTTGCATGTTTTCTCCCTCATTAGATTGTGAACTCCTTGAGGGTAAGAATTATTTTTTGCCTTCCTTTGTATCACCTTTGGCAGAATGCCTGGCTCATAACAAGTGCTTAATAAATGCTTCTATTTGATGCAGTAAGACTTGGAGGCTCAGAAAGGGTAAGTGATCTTCCCAAAGTAACTCAGAAATAAATTTTTGAACCCAGATTTGGACTGGTGCATTCTCACTCCATATCTACCTCATCCATGCTTCAACATCTAGATTACAAAAATGAGATAAAAGCATAGTCTTTAAATTTCTTTTTTTCTAAATGTGGTCATTTTAAACCAATAGTGCTATGTCTGTGTTTATAGATTTTAAAGCTAGTGTGAAGTTTCTTTGTTTTCTATTGTAGTTAGTGAGGTAGTTGCTCAACGTTTAATGGATATTTATCATTAGTTATACTCTAGTGGCAAGAATTGTACAAGTAAAAGTTTCATTTTCTTGAGTAGGAATGCTATTTAGGAAATTAATTAATTAAGAATACTAGGCTTGGAATCAGAAGAAATGGGTTCAAATCCTTGCTCTAGGGTCATGAAGCATGGATCCAGATGTCGAAGGGACTCTGGAAATCATCATCCCTGCACTCACCCCAGTAGCTTTATAAATGGTAAAACGCAGCTCCAGAGAGAATGCCTCGCCTGAGGTTGTACAGATAGTAAGTTGCAGAATCTGTCGTCAGACTTATGTCCCGCAACACCAAGATTGGATCTTTCTTTACCAAACTGCAGCTTCTTCAGGCAAATCAGTCTAGCTTTTGGAGATTCAATTTGCTAACCTGCAAGTTAGGAATTCTAAGTCACTCTACCTATTTTACAATTATTTTCTTTTTTGAAAGGCATTTTTACAAAGCATAAAATTCAATACAGCTGTTAGACATTATCATGACAAGGATGTTGATGAGTATTGCATAATGGGAAGTTACTAATCTGTAAATGCCTTGAAATTGTGATGAAACCTTTGCTAAGTATTAATACTTCACCATTACAACTCAACATCAAATTATAGCCATTCTTTCCTTTTTAAAATATTTTATTAATTTGACAGACATCAACAAACATGAACATTTCCTTATGTTGTAGGGGTTGGACATTATGGAAAATGTATACATCTGAGTCCCCCAGGCAACTTTCAGGGACACACGTGTCCCAGTGTTGAAGGACATAGAGGTTTGGTAAGATGCAGCAAACCCTGGGTGGTCCCTTGGTCCTTCCTTTGCCCCATGACAGCTGCAGTGGGGTCTTGTGCTGCATCAATTTAAAAGGAGAAACAACTCTGGTCTTCTCTTCCTTAGAATCTTGTGGTAAACAGTTTTCCCTTAATGGGTTTCCCATTGGGGGTTTGGGAGGGTTAGCACCCTTTCCTTTCTCCCATCTTGATCCCCACAGTGGCTGTGGTCCGGTGACTGAAGCACTATCTCCAGATGGCTGTGTCTAGCCTTGGAGGAAATATTGCAAGCAGGTCATTTGGTCAAAATTGCTGGTATCATGGGAAGATTTTGCATTTCAAAGGATGACCACTGATTGGAAGAAGTTCAACATCTGTTCCAACTTGTCAGAAAACAAGGAGCTGGAAGGGATTTTTGTAAAACAGAGAATTGAAGTGAAATACAAAATGTCTATTCAACAGTTCCTCAAATTGTTTTAGGCCCTGGTGGTTTTAAGTCTCAAGGTATTGGGAGAGTTTAGTACTTTAAGTCCCTTTCTCTTGCTTTGAATATCTACCAATGCACGCTTTGTGAATTTTGGTGTTTAGTGTTTCATTTGTGTGGAGGAAATTATTGCTGTAGATGGTCAGTCATTTTCAGTCATGTCTGACTCTTGGTGACCTCATTTGGGATTTTCTTGGCAAAGATATCTGTTTGCCATTTCCTTCTCCAGCTCTTTTTATAGATGAGGAGACTGAGGCAGACAGGATTAAGCAACTTGCCCAAGGTTATATCTCTAGGAAGTGCCTGAGGTCAGATTTGAACTCAGGAAGACAAGTTTTCCTTACTCCAAGACCAATGGTCTATCCACCGTGCCACTTAGCTGCATAGAGAAAATAATTTGGCATCCCATTTTTGATTCATATTGTATACTGAGTACCTTTTAACTTTCTCCTATTGTGCAGACCCTAGACCAGAGAGAAATCTAAGCCTTAAGTAGTTTCCTCCAGGATGAGGTATATAAAGAACCAAAGAGAATGTGAGATAAAAGAATCACACTCCTTTTGAGGGTGATCAGGTTTTCTCAGTATTGCAATGTGAGAAAGAGTCCAAAGCAGTGGGTTCCTTTCAGTGGACAAGGAGAGGACACAGAGCCCTAGAATCTTGGGCCCAGAAAAAGTTGTTTACTGCTACACTTATGCAAATAAAAATAGAAAAAAGATTAGGTATGACACCATGACTCTCAGATAAAACAATATTTTATATATATAGTACATGAATAGAAATAAAACAGTATTTTATATACACATGTATGTGTAGGTGTGTGTGTATATATATATATATATACATATATACACACACACACACACACACACACACACAGGTGTGTGTATATATAGGTGCCCATATGTGTTTGTGTGTGTGTGTGTGTGTGTGTGTGTGTGTGTGTGTGTAGGTGGTTCAGTGGATAGAGTGCCAAACCTAGGGTCAGGAAAACTTGAATTCAAATCTGGCCTCAGATACTTACAATCTGTGTGACCCTGAGCAAATCACTTAATCCTGTTTACCTCAGTTTCCTCATCTATAAAATAAACTGAAGAAGAAAATGGCAGACTACACACACACATTTATATCATCTGAGAATCTCTGAGATTCTTTGTTTCTTTAATTCCTATTATATTGTATTTGTTTTACAAGAAAATTGATTCCTCTATTTTAATAAAACAAGCATATAACTAAGCAGGTCTTCATTGAGCTCTTCTGAAAAAAAAAGCAAAATAATTCATCTAAAGGTACTGGGAAGGGGCACTGATACAATGAAAAGTACAATGGATACCATATTAGAATACCTGGATTTGTCTCTTTGGGCAAACAACCTTTCTGCATCTCAGTTTCTTCACTCTGCATAGTGGGGGTAATAATACTTGTACTACCTACATCAAAAGATTGCTCTAAGGATCAAATGCTCAGTATACTGATTGATGAATCAGTTAGCCAAGTCCTTTGACTCCCGATCTGGTAATCTTTCCATTACCTCCCTAAAATAGAGAACATTTTCACTGACCATTCAACGGTAATTGGTAAATGGTAATTACCATTCAACGGTAAGTGTAGGTTTTTGTTTTTGTTTTTTGGTAGGGAAAGGGTAGAATTTGGACCAAATCAGTGATTTCATCAATACAAGCAACTGCTAATTAGTATCTTCCTCCTACTCCCTATCTACTAAACCAAGCTGCCTCTTAAGAGTAATAAGGGGAATGGAAACTTACTTTTAATCAGTTGATCATTGGTATCTTATAATGTAAAGAGACCAGGAAGTCTTCTCATAGGGATCCCTTCTCTGAAGGGATTTCCTTAGGAGGATCTCTGCATGGACACAGACAAGAATTTCTCAGGATATGAAGGCATGGATACATTATGATATGTACCCTCTGGAGGAAATTTGAAGCATCCCCAAAGGGGGAGAGATGACCCAATAGAACATCATCCCCTGTAAATGAATAAACTGTTGGTCTGAAAGATGAAGAGACTTGTCCACAGTTACATGGCTAAAAATATAAGATCCTGGATGTGAATCTAAGTCCTTAGAAGTTATGTTCATTGTGCCACACTGCTGCAAAATAAACTTTAAACATTACAATTAAAATGACATTTTGTTCATTATTCACACTTTGGAATTATGGATGAAAAATATTCTTCAAAAAGATGAAGAGAAATGTTGAACTATTCCAGAAATATTAAGATATCAAAAGAATACAGGTCTGTGTTCCTACTTTACTAAAATTTCCAAGTTCTTGACTCCATATGGCCAAAAAAAAAATCACGTAGCCAGCAATAACTTTGCATAATTTTCCAGCAACAGCATAAAAATACTAGTTTCCATGTGGCTGTAAATTTCCACACCATCATGTGTTATACATTTTCCCATTTTCCCCCACTGAATATTATAAGTCAAATTTTTCTAACCACAATTCTGATCTCAGGATGGTTAAATGTAAGGGTTCATAGACCACAGATGTTTTGCTTACTGACATAAATGTGAAAGTCAAACTTTTCTTTTGTAGTTTTACTGTCTATCTCAAACTTATTAAAATGGTAGGAAATATTGTACAGTAGAAAAAGCATGTTGACTCTGGAGTATGGGGTCTGGATTCAAATGCTGCCTCTCCTACTTGCTACATATCATTTAATGATGGTTTAAGACATTTAATTTGTCTAAGTCCCAGTTCCCAATCTGTAAAATGTATGAGTTGGACCACATAGTTTGAAGTGTATAATTTTTATATTGTTTATCTTTGTAGTATTATATTTGAAAAATTGATATAAAATCCAATTATAAAATTTGTCATTTGATATGCATTTATGCCAAACACTGGCTGGGACTGTAGTAAATACAAAAATGAATAAAACATAACCTTTGTATGGGAAAATAAGACAAAAACAACAAAACAGAATAGGTGATCACCATAAGAGGAAACCATTTGCAAACAAAAAGGTGTAAATGATCCCCAGAAGGAAGAAAAGAAAGATCACTTCTGTCTAAGTGTAAATGCTGGAGGAGGGAAGGGGAAGGAATTAAGAAAGGGTGCATGGGGAGGTAATATTTATGTAGGACATTAATAGGAGAGTATCTGTATAGACAGAGATGAGGTGAGGGCATCCTTGAGAAGGGACATCATGGATAAAGATACAGAACTAAGAAAGCGTAGAGCTGTTTGAGAAACAGATAATAATCATCTAGTTTGACTCAATAATCACTACATTTTAATCTCTAGCATGAGATTGGCAAAGGTAGCTTGGGATCTTATCACAAGACCTTTTAAAGCAAAGTTAAAGTGTTCGTGTTTTATTTGGTCAGCAATAAGGAGTCACAGAAAGGTCTGGGAGCAATACTTTATTCAAAGGTATGTTTTAGGAAGAATGGTCTGGCCAGAAATATAAAACAGATTGGACACAGATGAGACATTTGAATGAGGGGAACCCAGTTAGGAAGCTATTGTAATAGTCTAGGTAAAGAGGGTTTGAATCTTTTGTTCAAATTGATGAGCAACAGTTTTTGCAACACAGTTGAAGGAAAGAAAAAGAAGAGAAGAGAAAAGAAAAGAAAAAAAGGCTCATTGAGGCATTTAAAATGCATAGAAGAAAAGGAAAGAAAGATCAGAAGGAAGCGTAGACAAACAAGACAGCGGTGAAAGTTACAGTTAAAATTTATTACATAACTTAAAAATACAGGCTGTATGTTAGAGATTCAGTTTCATGCACCATCCCCTCCCTTTTATCTTCCTTTGTGCTTGGAAATGCTCATTTTACCTAGTATTTGTTGAATTCAGAATGAAAAGTAAATTTTTAAAAATGATCTTCCATTTATCTAAGTACTCATGATGAGAGCTGGTGAATACACTCACCTACAAGAGCCCTTCTATTCAGCATCTGATGTTGAAATAGACAAAATGGAGAAAGGACCCTCAGTACTTTGAGCTACCATTATCAGGATGAGTTCAAATTAAGTGTTACCATGAAATTAAGCAGCTACTTGATGTAGAAATGAAATCAGAGCCGTGAAACTCTCTGATCTGTTAAGATTCTTGGCACGATAGTCAAACCTTGAAATGTAGGGCAACTCAAATGACTGCATGAAAGACTCTGGAGCACAGGAAAGAATATAATACTAATAATAGCTAATACTCATATACTGCTTACTATGTGCCAGGTCCTTGCTGTTGCCAGCTTGTTATTTATTCCTTTCAAATATACAATAAAATTTTGATATATATTTTTTTCTTAAAATTATTCCATACATGTTTCTATTTATCAGTTCTTTCTCTGGATGCAGACAGTATCTTTCTTCATATGGTCTTTATAGTTAATTTAGGTATTAATAATGGAAAAGGTAGAGCTATAAAATGATCCAGCAATTTTAGAGAACAACCTGGAATTATACCCCAAAAGTTATTAAGCTTCCTATGCCCTTTGACCCAGAAATACCACTACTTGATCTATTTTCAAGGATGTTTAGGGAAACAGCAAACGAACTTGTATGTTCTAAAATATTAATGGCAGCTATTTTTGTGGCAGTAAATAACTGGACACTGAGGGGATGCCTGTCAATGGAGGAAAGCCTGAATGAATTGTGGTATATGAGTGTGATGGAATGCTACTGTACTATAAGAAATGATGTGCTCAGTGATTTTAGAAAAACATGGAAAAAACTTGCACAAAATAATGAGGAGCAAAATGAGTGTAATCAAGAGAACACTGTATACAGTAACAGCAATATTGTTTTAAGAATGACTTTGGCCCAATTTTTTAAAATGACATCATTATTTTGTCTTTGAATGTGCTTTATACACTAGTATACCAGACAAGTAGAAATGGAATCATGTCCTAAGTAAAATAATGAAACTCAGACAAGTATTTGAAGATACTCCAGATAACCAAAGAATGAATCAAAGGGTTCTATCTTATATAAAAAAAATTTACTCTATAGTACATAATGTTATAATTAGATCTCAAAATTAATTGTATGCTTCTCAAGTTTACTGGAATCTACATATAGAAAAACTTAAGAAAGCAGATAATTATCAGAATACTTAATAAATAAAGCTGAAGATTGACTTTTTTGTCAATCTGTGAGGATTAAAAGAATCAAAAGCTGTGAGGAATGGTAGAAAATCACAAGAAAATGAGTTTTTCTTTATATATCTCAATCTATTATTGTCCCTTCTGGATGAGTAAATTTCCATAGTTTTAACCTACTTCTACGTGGAAAGGAATCATTTTCAGTTCTTATTCTTAGCAAAGTTTGAAATATGATTGGTACCTTAGGAAAAAAAGGTTAATCTTCTTAGTGAGTAAAACTATGTTCCTGCTGTGGTCACTGGTACATGGGCATGGTTGGCAACTTTTCAACAAGAGGTTCCATTTCATCTTGGAAGAGGCAATTTGTTCCCTTTGCCAGACTCCCAGCACACTTTTTGGTTCTGAGATCTTTCTTCTGCTGGAGTGTTTTTTGTTTTTTTGCTCAAAAAGCACATAGGTATTTAAAAAATTAAAACATAAACGAAGCTTCAATGTCTTGGCAAGAGTCCAGTCAATGTCATTTCCAATAACTGTTCTTTCAGAAAAGTCCACATTGAGACACTGGCAAAGAGTAAAATTTGATCTCTTCATGAACCCTACACAGCTCCAAAGTTAATGAGTCTTTCCACTGGATACACAGGCATATATGTAAATGAGACCCATGGGGCTTCCTCACCATATATGAGACTTGCAATGATGAGCAGATGTCCTGCTCAAGTCCCTTTAGCCCAGCAGTTGTTGCTTAGTCTATTAATCAATAAGAGTTTCAAAATTCCCTCAAAGGTAATGACACTTTGGTAGTATATTCGAATAGTTGCAGAAAAACATTATGTTCCTTCCCTCTTACATATCTGATTTTCTCCCAAAAATAATTTTAATAGAATTTATTTCCTTTGTGGCATCTGTTAACCAAAAGACTAACTCTCATCTGATAGACTGAATGGATTTCATAGATGTTGATAGGAACAGCATTGTGTATTATAGTAAGTATATTATGTGTACAGAGGAAGCATGAAGGCAGTCTCAGATATAAGATGCTAGGAAGTCAACATTAGCCAGGTATATGGCATTTTAAAGTATTTATTTATATTTAATTGTCTTTTAAAAATCTTAATCCCATGGAACTCAAAATCTGCTAATATCCTCTAGTTTTCTAAAGATCTCCTTCTATATTTTTTTAAAAAAAAACATTGCTCAAAATGTTCTCATATAGATCTGCAATGTCAGCATTAACTTTTCTCTTCAACAAAGCAGACTATAATGCAATCATCTTGTATGACTCTTATGTATGTTCTCACAAGCCCTCTTTGCCACAAAGGCGTATGTTGAAACTTCTGGGGTACCATTTCTCTTGAAACTGTGAAGAAAACAGTGGAGCACACAAGCTGTTTAGTGGTCATTCATCACTCTCACCATGACTAGGTCATCACCTTTTTTACTTATACTCTTCCCATATAACATCTTTTCCTTTGGTTTGTTTTCAAAATTCCTTACTTGTTACATGTTGCAGCCATTTCATACCCACTATGAACCTTTCCATTGCTGTCTGAGTGATTCTAATTTTCAGTTCTTCAGACCCTGTGGCATTTTCTGCTATGACTCACAGCCATACAGCAATACTAATAGAATATTGATATTAAAGAAATAGATCTTTGTTTCTAAGAGAAATTTGGGATTATTAAAAAGAGCTTTGTAATTTTTTCAGAGGTTATACAGCTCTCTCTCTTACTTAAATTTAGGTCCAATCTGTGATTAATTTGGACTATATGTCTAGGATATATAAACCATCTGACAAATTCTTTAAGTTATCCATCTAACTACATAATGTGGACAATAGACCTTTTTCTATGTTTTTTGGGGTTTTTTTTCTTTTTCTGTAGAGAGTTAGGTCCAAAATATTTTGAGATAATGCTAATTTCTGCCAGTAGACTCAGATATGTTCCAGGGCTCAGTGGAGCCAATATCAGTATCATTGATGACATCATCATTCATATATAAAATTCCTCTTCAACTTGGACTCACTAATGGATTTCCCTTCATGATTGGGGTGAATGCTTTTTGGCAAACATACTATTCTGTTTTTGCTACAATGCTTGTCTCTTGTTTTGTCTTTTAGGAAATTTTGACTCATTTTGATGTATTGATAAGAGATACCTCATTGGAAGAGAATGTTTACAAAACCAAAAGCCTTTTTGGAGTTAAAAAAAAAAGAAACGGGATGGTATATTTCCTACATCTTCCACTAGTTATAAAATGGTAATGGTATAACCTGGGGTGGAATATCACTTACAAAAAGCCTGTCTATTCCTTACCTGTATCCTCATCATAGAGGACCTTGATACATGTACAGATGACTCTCCAAAAAATTAGTAGATGTCAAGCATATATTTATTATTATTGTTTGATATTAATATGTCTGAATTTTTTTCCATACCTTTGGTATCCTCTACATCTTTGTGAACTGATCCCTCAATGACCTCTAGAACAATTCAAGTCTAACACTTACTTTCCATAATAATTTTCTAAAAATTTACTTTAAAATATTTGTAAGATAGTATCTATTTCTTCTCTCTCTATCTAGTTCAATATTCAGTCTTCACACACCCTTGATATGATTTTTTTTCTAAGCTGGGTTCTCAACAAGCTTTTCTTAAACTGGTTTTATCCTCCATTGCTTCTCTGTTTTATGAGGCAATATTGATTATAATTTTCCACTGTTCTTCTTTATAAGATTTAACAAATGAGTTTATATTCTAAAACCATGTTACCTTTGACTGAAGTATCTTTTTTTCCCTTGGCAAGTAAGTCATGTTTGCTGACTGTGGCACTTTCCTAGGCTATTTTGGTGTACTTGATATCACATTTGGATTACATTGGTTATACTTCTGCATTGGAATTATTGTGGTCATTGTCTATATCTTTTCTCTTTCTCTTTCTGTTTTTCATCTAGTTATAAGAAGTGAGCATTTCTCAGGTCCAAAGACTGTACATAGAAAAGAAAGAGCTTAGCGGAAGTAAAGACCCTATTTAATTTGGCTGCTATGATTTGATGAAGTAGTGGGGAAGGGGGAATAACATATTCATAGATAGAAAAGTCAAGGTGTGTTTGGTACCTCTATCTCACATGCCCTATTCCTTCCAGTCAGGCTAATTTCTTTACCATCTCAGACACACAAATTGTTTTTTCTCATTTCTTCCTTTGTTCAAACTATTTTTGCCAGTACCAACCCTGTCTTCTCTAGGTACCCATCTTTTAAGTTCCAGCTGTTATCTCACCTCTTTCTCAAAGCTTTTTAGAAGTCTAAGGAACAGTTGGGGGAGTTTGATGTGGGTTTGGGTTTTGAAAAGTGGCAAGTATATGGGAAACTGGAAGAGCTATGCTAGCTCTTGGACAATGTATCTCAAGACTAAGTGAGAAGGGGTGAGAGGATTACCCTACAGGGAGTGCTCGGTTGTATCTTTGATCTATCTTCACAACATTCTTGGCGGGTGTGAGAGAGAGTAGGAGATCTATTTGATATCAAGTTTCACATGCTCAATATTTATTAAGATGACAAAGAATGATTAGTGCCCAGATACTAACCAATTCCTTAGTAAGAGAAAATGACAGAGGTCTCCCATTGGTGAGGAAAATCTAACCATTTTGGAACTTTGCACTGTAATCTGTAAAATGAGGTGGTTGGACTTGATTTTTTCAAGTTTCCTTTTAGGTCCAAATCTATGATCCTATGATTAAGAAATAGTCTAACTGGGTGACCCCAAAAGAGTTTCTTCACTGTTATTGTGTAATGCCTAGGAGTGGAAGTCAAATTTTCCAAAACTCATCTTCCATCACCCAGCTGGATTCTTAATCACTTATGTATTCTCAACCTATGGAACCACTCTTCTCCCCCTCTCCCTCATGCTAGTAACATCCTTGCAGATATGTCAAGATTACTGAAGCAAGAGCCAGATGACTTGCTCTGCAAAAATCTACCTGTGACCTTGGGAAAATTACTTAATTTCTGTGATGGGGCAAGTAGCAAGCAGCTTGAATTAGTTTAATTATTGTCTTTAAATATTACAATTGTTCAATCAGGAGATTTCAAGATATCTGAACTGACCATCAGCTAGCAGTTGTCCACACAGAATAAAAATATCCCAGTTTTGTTATCTTCTTTGGAATACATTTATATCCTTGAATAATAGGGCAGGAAGGTTCTATTACTTCAACAGTCCAATTCATATAATATAAAATGCTTTCAGTGTGGTAGGTGCTGGGAATATAAAGGCAAAAATGATATGATCCCTGTCTTTAAAGAGCTAAAAATCTAGCATTTACAAGAGGGTTTCTACTATTAATTTCAACCAGAAGACTGCATTTTATAGATGGTTTGAGTAGGAACATAGCTTTTTAGATAAAAGAGACTTTTGAAGTAACTAGTTCAATTTCTTATTTTACATATAAGGAAACTGACATTATGAGAGATTATTTGCCAAAGGTCATACTGATAGTTGGTGACAGAGCAGAGCATACAATTCCATATCCAGTACTCTTTTCATTTTACCACACTGATTCTCTAAAAGACAAAGACTTAAAATAATAAAAAGGGGAAAATCACATAGTGATGAGAGATATTAAGGTCCATAAGTGGTATTCTTATTCTCCTTTAGATCTAGGCCTGATCTCTCATAATGTTTCTCATATTTCAAGTAATCTATTTTTTTGATCTTTATGTCAGTAACCTGCCTCACCATCCAATCCTATTTGAATTATATACCAAACTAGTCTCTCAATTTCCTAACCTAGTTTTGGTTGATACTACTTCTTGAATTGGTGAGATTCTCGAAACTTCCTAGTCTTCTCTCCGCATATTAATTAGAATAAGGCTAAGAAAGTCATTTTCCTACTTCATCTTCCTAGATTCTTTTGGTGTGTTTCAGGTCATCCTGAACTGACCTTTGTGACTACAGAATTTTTCTATACTCCTGATGCCTTAAAGTCCTTGGCCCTGAAGAAAACCTTCCCTTTTCTGACACCTAAGGATTCTTACTCTGGGGTTCAGATTGCCTTATTCCAATTTTTTACTCTCCTTCAGGCCTCTATGGCACCAGTCCTTGGATATTCCATCTTTTTTTTCTCTGCCTTAGTCAATTTACATGAAGCTTATTCAAAAACAAAATGTTGAGGCTAAATTTTACCGTTGTTGAAGATAAAATTCGACCTATGTTTCTTAGTCTCAATTGATGGCCATATGGCATTATAGTGGGGACCGTCTCCCTTGAAGATTGTATTATACAGAACCCTTTAACAGCAGCATCAGACTACATTCCTTTTCTATTTTCAAACTTTCTTCTCATTCTTCCTTTCCCTAAAGTGGAATTTCTAACCAAGGTCCTTAGCCTCACTTGAGAGAAATTCCCACTTCTAAACTAATGTACAGAACAGAGATGATTGATTTATCTTGAGTCAAATCATACCTTCCCAGTTCAGATTTCCTCACTTTTTCAAATTCCCTTGGTAACTACCCTCCCTCCAGAGTAATAAGTAACTAAAATCCTGTTGCTCTAGCTTTAAAATATGCAAAATGCTTTACATACACAGTAATAACAATAATAATTTATAAGTATAACGGGTGACATCACCAAGTCAAGTCAATAAGTATTTATTAAGCACTCAGTATTTGCTAGGCATTATGCTAAGGGCTGGGGATATAAATGTATATTTAAAAAAACAAACAGCAGTTCCTATCATGATAACACATAAAACAGATCTGAAGGGGGTGGTGGGGGAGAATAGAGGCCTGATAGCCAAGTCTGGAGAATGAAGAAGGACCAAATAGTTTCTTGGAGAAATTAATAAATGGGAGAAATGGGGCTCAGGCTTGGAGGGAGAAAATAGCTTAACCATAGTGACAAAATCCAGAGAGTGATGTGAAAGATTTCTTTTCTCAAAATAGAAGGTTGGGGAGGAATTTACTAACAAAATCATGGGGCTTAAGAGTAGTAGGGCATTCCCTGTGTATTATTAAGCACTTTTTATGTACCAGGCAGTGTACTAAGTTCTGAGGATACAAAGAAGAGCAAAAACTTGGTCCTTTCCATTAAGAAGCTCTAATGGGCAGAGATAATGTACAAAAACTAGGTATGTACAAGATATATACAATGTCAACGGGAGGTCCTTTTTATATAGACCTTTTGAATTTACAAAGTATTTTTACATATATTATCTCATTTGATTTCAAGAATCAGGGGCAGTATTGCTCTTTGAAATGTTCTGACATGTTTTGGGGGATTTGAATGATTATGGTATAATTTTGTTTACACAGCACACAAACAGCCTCTGGTTTGGGGGAAGAAACAACACACCCAATGTGCCTACTTGAGAAGAATATATGTTCATCGAAGGTGGGGATTCCGTGTTTCCAGTGCCTAAAGCAATGTCTTGAGCACAGGAGATGCTCAATTAATCAATCAAAAAGTATTTATTAAGCACCTACTGTGTTCCAGATACTGTGCTAGCCTTGGGGTCCCTCTTCACAAGGAGCTCACAATTTTTTTGTTTTCGTTTTGAATTAAATACACAAGAAAATTCTGTGAGCAAGATCCATTCCACCAAGGTCTTAATTTCTGAAAGATTTCATTCTAAGACAGATTCATCTATATTATTATCAATCTATCTATATCTTATTATGGTTCATGGCTCAATGGTATTGCAAGAGTACTTAAGAGTCAAGCAGACAGCTTCCTCATACGTGTCCTGAATTAGGATGAAACATAATTTCCAAACATTTAGTAAAATAAGTAAAAATACATAAAAATGTGGATAATATTTCATTTTAAAACTGAGTCAGTATGCATCCCACAGGTATCATTGTGTATGGATTAGGGGCCCTTGCTTCCATCTGACCTTGACACCACTGATCTAGTATATTAGAATCAGCACATATGTCTTTAGTTTCCCTGTTTTATTCCTTTAACAATCTGAGCTGATCCCTTTATTTTCCTAGGCTCCAAATAAAAGCTGCATATGATAACTTTTATTACCTTAAAGGAGTGTAGGTCACAATGATTTTTCTAATGTTTTACAAAACAGAAATAACAATAATGCATTCAAATTTTATGTAGGTATGTTTATTTCACATAGGTCTTCACACTGGTAACCTCAGCATAGATGTTGCTCTGTCTTATATCAAGGACTGGTAAATCATCACTTTTATTCATTATGTTAAAATAGGTATGGCTTAATGGAAAAATATGGTTTTAAAATGTTGTGAATATCTGATCATGGATGATCTAATACAGAGAAAAAAATAGACTTTTTTGACAAATAATACTCAGTTTTCATGTCACATTTAGGGGGGTTAATTCAGGGCTTTTATCTTTAAAATCAAGTTTTCAGAGAATTTACTTTCTATTCTCTTCACTTATGACATCATAGAAATTTTCAATGAAATTAGAGCCTTGTAATTCTACACAGGGTTCATTTTATTCACTCTACAATTAATAAATAACATTGTACCTGCATCATACAGCAATTCTTTTAGTAACAAAGGTGCAGACAAAAATCTTTAACTGTTTAAAATATTGAGCTGTTTAAATTTTTTGAAAGTAATAAAACTTAGTAGTGAAGCTAAGCTGGTGCACTTTGCCACATACAGGTACAAAAAAATTATGTTTAATGCTGTACAAAGCTACCCATTTGTTACCCTGAAAAGCCCATTTGTTGAACAGCTAATAAAGTTCAAAGAACTTTGTTTTTGCAGTCTGAACACCGCTGGCTGTACTGAGCTAAGTGTTTATTGCAATCTCCCTTCTCTGATACCAATTAGCACCTGCCAGTGAACACAGAGACAGATGGCGCCTGCCAATGAAAGCTTTTTTTGCTGAGAATTTTTTTACAGTGAGCAAATGAAAAAAAAAAAGGTTGTATAGGCCATGTATTGTATTTTTATTGAGAACAATTCAATGAGGCAATTATTTCATTTCAATAACAATAATTTTTTTGGAACCTGTTAAAATATTATGTTTCTCAATGGATTTTTTTAACATAACTATTAACTGGTAGTCACACAAGTACTTTATGAAAGTTTAATGTTCAAAATATTATTTTTCTCATATAACATTTGGTTTTCTTACCTATTCTTATGTCAGTGAAAAATGCTACATCTTTTTAAAGTATTCTCTAGCCAAGGAATAGAGGTGTGAGAGCTCAGCTACTGCGATTATCTTTGTTTTTAATGTGGCTATTGACAACTTAAAACGAAAGAAATATATTTCTTACTTTTTACTGCGCAAATTTAGATTTGATTCTTAAGATATTATTATAGCCTTTAATTCTCCATCATGATTCTAGTCATATAATGGAATCATTTTTTAAAAACAATTTTGATAGTGGTACCTATATACCATCATACAGTATGACTATTAAATTAAGTTTTATCACACATAGTTATATTTTGTATATATTTGATTTAAGAGAACCTATAATAAGAAGTTATTCTATAACAGGGCTCTACTGTATTACTACCACTATGTGCTGGTTATAAGTTTCCATTTCTCCATTTCTGGCTAAAGTTCAGCATTGAGAGTGAGTCTGGCATTTAGGTGAAATCTGTGCATTGCAAATTTTGTATGAGGTCTATAAATCTGCCAGATGGCAAAAGCAATTTTTGGAAGTTCTGTATTTGTGGTAGCCCAAAGAGGTAGTGATGAAAAATCTTTCCCTTTCAAAATTAACTATATGTGCTTTCTATGGAACTTATAAGTTTTCTACATTACATTTATATATTGGAATGGTACATGTTAAAATAGTATGAACCATTCTTAACAGCTTATTAAATATTCCAAAATTTATATTTCTTTTGCTCATAGTGCATTCTGTAAATATAGAAAAATTCCACTTAGTATTTCATTAAGACAGGATTAGCTTTTTGCCTTTTCCACTAATTTTTTCTATGTATGATAACTATGGTGTGCCATAAGATTCACAACTCTGGTTACTTGCCAAATCCTGTAGGCATCTCTACATGTTCTTAGTTATAGGCAGGTATCAGCACTTGCCTATATCAACCCCTGATGAAAGACAGTACCTGTAATCCAAAGAGCATTCTAAGTACCAAGAGGCTTATCGTCAGTAACTAGGCCATTAAGTGATGGATTCTTTGGCAGCGGAATCCCTAAAACAAAGCCTTCGTCCTTGTTCTACCCATTTTTGTTTTTGGCAATGATGACAGTAGAATGGAATCAAAGGAGAGTCTCCAAAAACTCATGTAACTTTTATATAATTTATATGTATTAAAATTAAATATTGGTATTCTAGTTGTGAGATCCTTGTACAATGAAGAAGATGATATAATGATGGAAGAAACTGAGTCACAAACTGAGGAATATTAATATTCCTGCAGTAAATTAAACTTTATGAATGTATTAATAAGAGCTCATGCTTATCTATGAAAGTTATTGCTAAGTTATGGGATGATTTACAGGTTTTCATTGGAGAGGCAAATATAAAAGTTGGTGAGATTTGTTCCATTAGGCACTCAAAGGCAACATATAACATTTCACAGGATATGAGAGAAAGATAAAGATATAAAGATGAGGTAAAGATAAAGACAACATTAGTCCCAAACTAAAAGAAAAGATGGAAAGACACAATATATAATTATGGGTTCCTATTCAAATCAGCTAATGATGTTGATAAATGGAAAATGAATAAAGGAGAAAAATGATCCTGATCATTTTCTATAGGTTTAAGTGATATAAATTAATAAATACAATAAGGTCAAAAAAATCTTTGAAGCCATCACCCCTAGAAAATACTTAATTCAAGAGACAGGTAGGTTAAGTAAAATACAAGTATAGAATACAAACTCATTTGCAAAATATTCTCAAGGAGATGATGGAAGATAATGGCAGCCTCACATAATAAAACAGCCAAGAGCAAGTGAGCAGGGCTGTGGTTTGTCCTTCATTCTTAAAGAGGACCTTAACATCAGGAAAATGATGATATACCTTGCAATTGAATTGGATTTGAGTGAGACAGAGCTGTGCAAAATTACCAGTCTCACTATCTCCTCCACAGTCATCTGGGTCTGGTGACCAGATATCCATCAGGATGACTAGAGATGGTCTAAGGTCTTTGCAAGTTTTCACTCTGAGTGTGGCAATGCCCATTCAGTGAACAGGCCTCTTTAAGAATTGAGTCCAGGACTGACCCCTTTAATAAAAAAAAAAAAATCAAACTGGGAGTGGAAGACCCTCGGGGCTGCTGACCAAAACACAGTTACTATTTACATTCACTTTGAGTCCATGCCTAAAATTCAATTCACTCTGAATCTTATTGATTGTACAGCAATAGGTCCCTGCCCAAGCACCACTTAATGGTTATTTTCAGGTAAGCAGGGCAATGTGTTGTAGTAGGTTTGGCATGAGAACCAACTAAGTCAGAACATCCTAAAAGAATTTACACATTTAATCCAATTTTATTCAATTCAATACAAGGATGTATTTAAGCACTGATACTTCGAAAACACCATGCGGGGGGTCTGTCATACACAGACCAAAACAAAAATAATCCTTGTACTCAAAGGGTTTATATGTCATTTGGGAGTGGAAAGAAGTATAAAAATGAGTACCCAGAGAGGAATTTCAATGCATATGCAAAATGAATATATATGTGTGTATGTATATATATATATATATATATGTATATACATACACACATATATATGTGTGTGTATGTAAGTATGTATATATGTGTGTGTTTATTTGTTTATTTTTTTCCTCCAATAACTGGAAGAATCAGGAAAAGACTCTTGTAGAAGGTGATACCTAGCCTTACCTATAAAAGGGGCTAGAGATTACAAGATAGAAGGGAAAGCAAACCGTGCAACAGGACAGGCACTACAAAAGTGGGAGGAGAATCAGTATGATATAAAGGAAACAGTAAGAAGCTGTATTGGCAATGCATTTTTGCTTAATTTGAAGATCTTTCCCACCTGTTAATAGGCCCATGTGACCTGTTTAAATCACATAGAAGCCTAAGTAACATGTTAGGAGGAGCTTGCTGAACAGTGGGAACAGGAAGGGCAGAACTGAACTGGGAGGGAGTTGGTGAGAGCAGTTAGGGAGGAGGGGAAAGTACATAGGCAGGCACAGTTAGTCTTGTGAGTGTTTGTTTGTAGGAAGGCCCTGGCAGAAAACAGGGAGAGTGAAGCTTGAAAAGGCCTTTGTTCCCTGCAGTGATCATGTGTATTGACTTCTTGTTACTATGAAGGATTTGGCTTTCTGGCATCTGAATAAATGCTTTTCTTCTGACTTCTATATGGAGAGTTTGTTATACTTGGTGATTCAGAAACAAGCTGGCATATTCATAGTCTCCATCATATTCATAGGCACCTCCAGTGCTGTGGATGATGCCTTGGTGATACAGAAGCCCATCTCATTGGAATGTAGAGGATGAGCAAGACAGAGTAATATGCAATCAGTCTAGAAATACATACTGGAGCCAGATTATGAAGGGCTACCTGTCAAGTTAAGTAATTCGCATCTCATGCTAGAGGCAACAGAGAGCTACAGAAGCTTCTTGACCAGCAGAGTGATGGTGTCATATATACTTTATGAAAAATCAATCTGACAGCTGTATGAAGGATGCTTTGGAAGGAGGTGTTGTGTTAATTAGATCTTTCCTGTCCATTAATAAGCTTCAAGTACCTTTTATTAATTTTCTAATGAGGCACTGGTTCTCAAGTGTTGTGAAGCCCTCTGGCTCAAAAATTGTATAAATATTCTGAGGTGAGGTTTTACTTTGAGGTTTACTCATTGGAAGTGTTTGTTTGACCAGGTGAGACCCTAAGCAGGCACTAAGCCCTTTGACTTTGAAAACCCACATGCTGGTGCTTGTCTCTCTGGTAACTATGTATGCATGGTCAGACAGTTGGATCTGTCTGTTGATCTGTGATGTATGTATGTATGTATATATTATGTTGCTTATGGTCAGGCAGCTGGAAGCCCTGTCTGTTGATCTTTATTTCTCTGTATTTCCTCTGAAGTTCAGAGTGCTGACTTCCTCTGAACTAAGTGAATGATATATATGCTTGATTAAAGTGATTGTTGACCCCCTCAAAAGTTGCCTTTCCTTTTAGAAAAGCAGATCAAAGAACCTGTGATAGCAAGTCCTCCTGTGTATATCAGGGTCGTTGCTTTTATAGGAGAGACTAGAGTTAGGAAGATGAATTAGAAGACTGTTACTGCAGTTCAGGTAAGAGATGATAAAGGCTTAACTTATGCGGTGGGCAGTATGAATAGAGGTGTGTGTTCATCCTTTGTTGCCGAAGAAGACCATGCCATCAGAGAAATATTGGCATGACTTGCACTTGACTTTGTTTTGAGTGAGGGAGGGCTGTGCAGGTCACCAACCTCACTTCTCCTCCAGAGCCATCTGCATCCAGTGACCAGATATTCATCAGGATGACTGGAGATGACCCAGGATGAGGTAACTGGGGTTAAGTGACTTGCCCAAGGTCACACAGCTAGTGAGTATCAAGTGTCTGAGGTGATATTTGAACTCAGGTCCTCCTGACACCTGCACTGGTGCTTTAAGCTGCACCACCTAGCTGCCCCTAGTATGAATAGAGAGAAGAAAGTAGATGCCAGAGATATTGGGGAAGGAAAAAATCAACAAAATTTGGCAACTGATTGCATGTTGTGGTAGAGGCATAGGACAAAGCTGATTCCAAGATGATGTCCCAGATAAAAGTGGAAGGAAAGCAAGTAGAAGGAAAAAAAGAACAAACCTGACAGTTTTTGTTTAAGAAACCCATTTTTATCAACTTTGATAGCAGAACGATCACATGTCTACTCAATACATTCATTCCTCATGTAAACAAAGAATGTAGAAAAGGCACTTTAAAAAAATGAAATGGAGAAAAATAACTAGACTAGGCCAAATCTACACAGAAGGGAGATCCATGGTAGAGTCTCGAAAATTTTGAATTCATTTAGGGATCAGTTTTAAAGATATTTGAAAGAGATAAAAATACTGAATAATTGCAAAAATCTCAGATGGTGTTACTATTCAAAACAAAAGACATTCCAGAGGACATCCATAACTCCTGATTCATATGTCAATTCTCTCATTTCCATAAAATATTGATGGGAATTCATTTACCTCTACATCAAAAGCATTCTTCATAAAATCATGAGACAAAAATAAGCAGACATTCACAGTTTTCAACTGTAGACCACATCTAAGCAGTTAAACAACTGCCTGAAGAGTGTGGAGAAAGCTTCTTCCTTGAGCTTCGAGTCTTACATTGCAAATTGTCTTTTGGACAACTTGACCTGGATGCCCAACGGCATTTTAAAACTCAACTAATATAAAGTAGAACTGATCATATTTCTCCCCAACCCTACAACTTTAAATTTCTCTGTTTTTCTTGAGAGCACCAGCTTCTTTACAATCATCTAGGTTCATGATCTAATAATCATCCTTGACTCCTCTCTGTCTCTGTCTCTGTCTCTCTCTGTCTCTCTCTCTCTCTCTCTCTTTCTCTCTCTCTCCCTCTCTCTCCCCCCGCCCCTCTCTCCATATCCAATCAGTTGTCATGCCCTGTAGACTCTACCTCTACAAATGTCTCACATCTGTTAGGTTTCTCTACAGACCTACCTACCACCCTAGGTAAAGTACTTTGTATACTATATCTGAATTTTGTATTTAAAAGCTTCTTTACTGGTCCCCTCCTCCTAGTCCTCTCACTAATTCATCCGTATGGCTGTCATAAACATTATTTTTAGGGTACAATTCATATCACTCCCCTGCTCAAAAACCTTTAGTGATCCCTTTTGACCACGGCCTCCCTCAATCTGCCCTTCCTTCTGTGATCCCCTCCCTTTTCCCTTATTACTTCTTTTCTCCATTCTATTTCCACACCCCCTTTTCTTTCCCCTTTCCCCTCCTACTACCTATACGGCAAGTTAGATTTCTATACCAAATTGTGTATATTATTCCCTCTTTGACCCAAATCAGATGAGAGCATATTTCAAACAATGCTCATCTCCCTCCTTTCTTTTCCTCTACTGTAAGTATGTTTTTGCCTCTTCATGTGATGTAATTCACCCTTTTCTGCCTCCTCCTTTCCTCTTCTCTCATTACAATCCCTTTTCACCATTTAATTAGGGTTTTTTTTATCATTACATCAAAGTCACCTTAAACCCACCCCTCTGTCTATATATATATATATATATATATATATATATATATATATATATATATATATATATATATATATATCCCTTCTAAATGTCTTCATAAAGATACAGTTCTCAAGAGTTAACCCATGATGGAGTAATTGCTGAAGAACATAAGCAAAATATATATATATATATATATATATATATATATATATATATGTGTGTGTGTGTGTGTGTATATATATATATGTTAAATCATGGATAGATTGTGTTGTATATTGCTAATACCATCAAAGTTCCACTGAAGTATACAAATATATGGAAATACATTGTATATAGTTGTTATTTAGTTTCTCTTCATAAAAGCTTTAGAGGAGAAATTGAATTTCTTTCCTTGAAGCTTCTGATGCATAGTTATGTGGATCCATACCATAATCAATTATTGTGGGACTTATGAAAGCACTTCTGAAAAGACTTCTGCATAGATACAGAATATTTTTTGGTTTTATGTTTTTTCAGTTCAGAAATTGTTATGAAGGATATGATAGTTTGACTACACAGTGGCTCTGCAATGCTGAGACTTATCTGCACGTATGGAACATTCAAAAAACATCAGCTCCAGAGTCAGAGGAACTCAGTTCAGCTACTATTTCTGATGCTTTAGGATCTGGGAGGCTATTTGATTTAACAGAGGTCAAAGTTCCTTTTTCCCTCTTTAGGCATATAAATCTTTGAATTTAGGCTGACAGAATAGGATCAGAAATCTAGGAGAGATCTCAGAGGACACCTAATAAGACTCTTTCATTTTTTATTTGAGGAAACTGAGGTGGGCTAAGGCAAGTTAAATGATTTATCTGAGGTTACTATCAAAACAGTAATTGAAACTAGGTCTTTTTACTAGAGAGTCAGGTAGCTTTACAATGTACCATATTTGACTTCATAATTGTCACAGATTTATGCCAATATTTTGCAAAAAGTGGGTTGCAACCATTATGTGAAGCTTCTAAAAATTGTGCAGTACTACTTAAAAATCATTTATAACTAAACTGTCTTTGGTACAAGATTAGGATGCATGGAATATTTGTGAATATATGTTAAAATTGAATACTGACAACTCATGTGCTGAGAATTCTAGGCTCCTGGCTCGAAATGAGCGAGAGATAAATGCCTATCCATATGCCACTCAGTGCTGAATATATTGCTGCTGTTTACCTTTTAAGATGCATGATGAACAGAATTATACCACGCTAAGATTATATGACAAAAATGTTATGAACAATTTTTTGGACTGAAAAAAACAGGGTGTGATGATTATGCAGTGAAATATGGTAGCTAGCAACATTGGAGGGGACTTCCCTGTGGATAGATAGATGGACAGAGATAGACCTACAGATAGACAAGCATACGAATTGATAGATAGACATATATGTGACAGATAATAGATGACAGACATACAGATAGGTTGGTAGATAAACAGACATAAAGATGATTGATAGATGACAGATGGATAGATAGACAATAGCCAAACATACAGATAGATTGGTAGACATAAAGATGATAGATAGATGGATAAATGAGGTATATCTCCAGCAATGTATAATAAGAACAGGCAGAAGGAAGTCCCTTATACTCTAAAATCCTGGAGGAGGGAAAACGTATATAGGAGGAATGTATACAGCTGATAATATTTCAAATAGGGTCCCATGTGGTAGCACATAGTGAAGCTCCTCTTTTTCTTTTTTGTTTTTGTCCCAGTCCCAGGCTGGCTAGCAAAGTTTCTTTTTCTTTGCTTAGAGTACTTTGATTGACTTCAGGTTATTAATCTTGCTCTGCTTACCATATCTCCAGCTTATAAACTTGTAAGACTAACATTAAGCATGCTACAAGGATGTTCTGCTACTACTTTCTTTATATCATGGGGGATAAAAGGTAATGAGGAAAAGAACGGAGAAAAAAGGGGAGTGGGGACCATCTGATTTAGTTTTATTAGGGTGCCAGCAGAATTAAGCCCAGGGACAGTTAAAAGAAGCTACCTCCTTTCCTTGACTCAGAGGAAACTGTGTCTGAGGAGTGGCATCTGGTTCATGTCACCAACATGGTCCTATTGACAACAGCACAGAGCCCACTAATCTCAGTCCCTCTCCCTATGGGGAAGTTGGAAGACAGATAGTCAGTATCCTATGTGCCTGTCCATGGTTCCAAGATGGGGAACAAACTGTTGACTCTGCACTCTTGATCTGGCTTCTTTCCTTTCAGTGTCTTTTCCCCCATCAAATTTCCCAAAGCAGTCCCAGAAGCCCCAGTTGCACAATGCCACTAGTTGGTGATTTCTAAGAAAGTATATCTCATCTCTCAGTCAATCACTACCCTACTGTACCATGCTACCGCTTAAAGTAGTGCTTAAAACAAGCCAGCCCTTAAAAATCACAGTCTACAAGTTTTCAGAATAATTTGCAGCTTTTTCAACAATTATGGCCTTTAAGTGGACCCTTTTAAAAGACATCAAATCCCAACCAGAAGCTCACATTGCATGTATTTATATACAGAAAAAAAATCCTATTATACATTGGATATTCAAGGTTACATTAAGTTCGTTCCAAACTGCAGAGCACTCTTTACTGAAATTTTCAGAGCTATTGGTTAACTAATCAAAATATGTTTGTATGTCTCATGTTTGCTTTTAGATGTCTTTTGTGGAAAGAGTTTTAGCTTACAAGTACATTTCTTAGTGAGGCATCTGTCATTGCAAATCTCCCAAGTTCAATATCTGAATGAATTGTCTGTGGTCTTACAATTCATAGGATATCAATTCACTGAGTAAAATCATTTCTCCAAGTTTTCAGGCTTCCACATAGTATAAGCTTTAAGCTCTATACACAAATACAATTTGTGCATATTCATATACAGTTTGTTTTGTTTTGTTTTTTCCCTGATCAACTCTACCCACATAGTCCCAAACAATTTGGGAAAATGAGACGGCAAAACTATATTACCTTCTTATCCCTGGTTACATCACACATAATAGTATGACCTCAGTATGACCCTTTGTGGGACTAGAATTGTGGGATTGACCTTACCAGCAAGAGAGAGAGTAGATCATGCCGCAGTGAAATCAATGACATGAGCAGTATTTGAATATGAAATCAAGAACTCTTTAAAACTGAAAAAAAAGGATGTGCTAAGTGGTCACCCTAGGTTGAGGTTATTTTTGCTTCTTCTACCATAGCCTTAAAGAAAATGGCCCAGAATTGAGCAAGGAAACAAAAGGGGATGATTTTTGGTTGATGTACATAAATTTCATTAAATATTTAAAACTTGTTTTTATGGACTGTGTAAGACTATTTGGAAAAGCCTCAGTACAAGAATTCCCCTGAGACATACAATCATTAAGAAATCTGAAAAAAAGATATTGCCATATTAGAGTAGTTCTAAATGATCCACATCTTAGTCTATGCATAGTATTTGATATTACCCCTTCTGTTTTCTTTTCTTTTTTTTAATTCTCAACTTAACAAACAACAAAGATTAAGTATTTGCATGTACAGAATGGAAAAGGAGGAGCGTACATGAAATTATAAATCTTTATTACCTACAACTTGCATTATTAAATAAATTATAATAAATTCAACATGAGTTTCAAAGCTGTCCTAATTCACCTGATAGCAAAATTGTTAAGAACGTTCAAGATGTAAGACTTTTACACAGAGGACCTGCATCCTTGAGGATCAATCTTTTCCTGTTGTGAGAGGAAAGGGCTAATTTTCAAAGACTAAATTCTAGAAGCTCCTGTGTCCCTGGGACTACTTCTTGCATTTTACTAGGAAGGAATCCTCAAGAGGTATCATTATCAGATTGTCCACAGGTTAAGGTCCACATTCATGAACCTGGATACAATTTCATCATTTGCATAAGTGGCAGCTGACAAGTGACACATCTAACAGTTTCTCATCAAAAATGCAATGTACAGACCTTAGAGTGATTACCACTCCTCTTGTCAGCAAGAATTGAGGTTCTAAAATAAATTTATCTGCACTATGAATAGAGTATATGTTGATGTGATATGCTTTTTCCAACTATTTAAATTCAGAATAAATCTAAGAGATATTCTTAAATCTGGTTATGGGACTGAAAGATTTAATTCTGTATAACTTTTGTGATGCTTAAACTCCTATGTTTAGCAGAACTTAGAAACTTGTTTGATGTTAAAATCACATTCAGGAGAATTTTACATTATCTCACATTGAAGACAAAAGTTTCATTTCCACTGTTTTTGTCTTTTAATTGTCCTTAATGGATAAACATAGAAGAAAATGTTAGATATTCATCTACTAATTTTTAAAGTCTGTCTTTTTCATTATCTTCTGCAAAAATTTTGCATTTAAGGTAATATTTTCATTCATTCAATGAATATATTAATGTTATATATGTGTGTACTTTATGCTTTTAATACATTCATGAATGCAATCAGTCATCATTCAAGTGATTTAATCTAATTTTTTAACTTCACATTGCAACCAAGCACATTAGTGGCTATGTGCCATAGAGAAAGAAATGACAGTCAGGAAGTGCACAAGTTTGCAGAGTGGCTAGGAGTAGGTGCTTCACTGGTCTTGTGTACCCTACTGTTGTAAGAAACTCCGCAGGCATTCAGTATGTGGGTGGTGATGTCAAGAGCTCATCTGTCTCAGCATCTTCCAACAGTAGCAACTAAAGTACCAGCAATCTCTCCCTTGCTTTTCGGTGGGTAAACAAGGTAGAGAGGTTTATAGCACTAGCGTATTGTCAGAAATCAATGGGTTTTGCTTATTTTGTTTTAATTGTGATATTAGTACAAAACATCTAGGGAATTACTATTGAGAAAACATATTTTATGTTACCAATTTTATTTTGTGTACTGCATATTTATAGTCAGTTTCATAGTTATTGTGTTAGAAAAGTGTGTATTATCAGATTTATTATAAAGATTATTATATATTTATTATAAAGAACTGCATAGAGAAAAGTATATTTTCAGGAATTCCTAGTGAATGACTACAGTTTTTCACTAAAGCATTGTTGGTGGAGTAGTAAACTGATCCAATGATTTTGGAGAGCAATTTGGAACTATACCCAAAGGCTATACAACTATGCATACCCTTTGATCCAGCAATGACACTACTGGGTCTTTATCCCTAAGAGATCATAAAAAATGGAAAAGGAACCACATGTTCAAAAATATTTATAGCACCTCTTTTGGTGGTGGCTGAGAATTAGAAATTGAGGGAATGCCCATCAATTGGGGAATGGCTTAACAAGTTGTAGCATATGAATGTAATGGAATACTACTGTGCTGTAAGAAATAATGATCAGGTAGATTTCAGAAAAACCTAGAAAGTTTTGATATGAACATATGAACTGATGCTGAATGAAATGAGCAGAACCAGGAGAATATTGTGCAGAGGAACAGCAACATTGTGTGATGACTAATTTTAATAGACTTAGTTCTTCTCAGCAATACAATGATCTAAGACAATTCCAAAAGAATCATGATGGAAAATTCTATCTACATTCAGAAAAAGAACTATGGAATCTGAATGCATATGTAGACATACTATTTTCTCTCTTTTGTTCTTTCTTGTGGTTTTTACCTTTTGTTCTGATTCTTCTTTCACAACATGACTATGTGGAAATATGTTTAATATGATTGCACATGTATAGCCAATATCAAATTGTTTGTCATCTTGGGGAAGAGGGGAGAGGAGGGGAAGAGGAAGAAAAAAATGAAACATTTCCCAAGTAATTGAAATTATACACTTGTGTATTGGTTTCATCATTATAGTGAAGATACTTGCACAAGATCATTGTCAGAATTGTTTCTTCATCTGTAAAATGGAGATGATGACAACAAAGATATATATATATATATATATATATATATATTCAAATATATGTGTGTGTACATATAATGTATTTGGTTTTACTATAGAATAGGAAGACTGATGGATTAGTAGTCCAGAGATGGCTTCTTATTCTGACTCCACAATTCACAAGGCTTGTTACCTTGGGCACGCCTAGCCACAGTATCTTGCACAAGTGCCAGCAGCAGCCAGAAGCTAATGTGGACCAGATGTTCTGAGTTTGCACTTTGCATAAACCAAGTAAAAGAAAGCAAACTCTTTCAGGGCAGGGTCTATTTTTGTTTTGTTTGTTTTTGCCCATGGCCTCGCACAAGGGCTAGTCCAGAGCACGTGATTAATACAGGTTGGATGAATTGAATTGATTTACTACTATATGCTAGGGCCTATGCTAGCTAGCTGGACTCGTGCAAAGTAAACTGCTATTAGTTGTGACAGTATGAGTAGTGTCCAGGTCTCAACTCCTAAATCAGTGCTTTTTCCAGTCTATCTAAATAAACAAATGAATAGATATAGATAGGTGATAGATAGGTAGATAGATAGATAGATATAGATAGAAAGGGAGATAACAGACTTTTTCATAGAGTAGGTAGAGGCGGAAAAGTAGGTATCTGGTTATAAATAAGTTGACCTAGTTCAATCAATTCTATCTTTAATAGAAAATGATGTCCCCAGACTTTCTTTCATCACTGCAATTCCCTGAAGGAAATGTCCCATATCCGCATTTCACTGCAGGCTGTGTGGGACCAGTAAATGGGTTTCTTCTTATTTTTTTTTTTTATTTAAAATTGATATGGTGAAGGGACTTCCCTCTAGCTCCATTGGAAGGTTAGGCAAGGGCATAAGCACCTTTGGTGAGGGTGTTCAACAACCAGGTGGTCCTGAAAAGCCCCTTCTCCAAAGAATAAATAAATTCACAGCCCAGTGTTAAAGCAAACACTTTTCACACAGGACAAAGCTGGGCTAATGAAGTATTCTCACTCCTAATCTCAGGAGAATCCACCTCTGTGTGACTTGAATTGTCAGGAAGTCCCAGAAAGGAAGGCATTCCATGAAAAAATGTCAAGAGGACCAGGTAGAACAATCTCTAAATGAAGCAACTTATCCTCTGTGGAATTCATTCATTTGAGCTCTTTTTAGTGATGGCCTATTTTCTAATGGTTCCCTCGAAAGGCTATTTCTTACCAAAGCTGGGAAGAAAAACAAAGGTAGAAAGCCACACAGAGCATTGGGCTATAGAGGAGTCCATAGGTTTATATTAAACCCTTAAGTGCGCTAAGTCATCAAAGTCCTTGGACAGATTATTTCAATTTTATAGCAATCTATCCTTCACTTCACTTTGTGGAGACTTCTCCCTGGTTCCTGAGGAGGCATAGGAATTCAGGATATAAATTCAGAATAATTTTAGATGAATCTATACTTAAGTCTATGTATGTGCTTAATGTGAGATAGGAAATCTTTTGGATAAATAGCAAGGAAATGTGATTATTAGCCCATGGAGCCATTAAAGTGAGTGGCAAAGCCCACCACTCTGAACTGATATTCTGACATTATGTTTAGAGTAAGCAATAAACTTTTAAAAATCAGCTCATTAAGAAAATAATGGAACTGCTTAAAAAACAAACAGCAGAAAGGAGGAAAACTAAAAATCAGGATCTGCTAATTTACTAATCCTTTAATAGAAACAACATTTTAAAGCAATTTGAAAAAAATCTAATTAAAGTTTCTCAAAGCTAATGATGTTTGTAGATAAGAGAACTTCCTATTTAAACAGCAAGTTAGCTTGTAAGGGATCTCTACAGGCTTCTGACAGATTTCCCAATGACATATCCTACTAACCTAATATTAATGAAATATGAAAAGGTGAGATGAGAGAATATTACGCATAAACATCTGTCAGGAAATAGAGATCAGAGAAGAAAATCCCTACTTTCGGTACTTTCGGTCTAATTAGGTGGAAGGAGGCAAACAGGCCTGCAAGTTGTGGGGAAGAAACATCTTAGAAGAAAGAATGGTCTATATACTTTATCATGTGAAATAGTGGGAAAAAGGGGGAAAAATTAGCCTTGTTTAAAAAGGTCAAGTTTTGAAATAATAGTAAACACATGTAAATTAGGATGGAAAACTTAACCCTTAAGGTTCTGGAATTTCCCATACACAATAAAATAAGTATTCACTGCCTTTAAAAAGTTGTGGTGTATGGTTGTGATGGAATACTACTGTCCTATAAGAAATGATGAGCTCAATGATCTTAGAAAATCATGGAAAGAGCTGCTCAAAATAAAGAAGAGTAAAGTGAAAAAAACCAAGGGAACATTGTATGTAGTAACAGCAATATTGTTTTAAGAAAGATTTTGAGAGTCTAAAGTATTTTGATTAGTATAAATATATAAATTAAAAATAAAGGATTTATGAAGAAAGATGCCATCTGTATCCAGAGGAAAAAGTGATAAAATGAATATATAGAATAATTTTACATATGTGAGTCTGTGTATCTATCTATCTATTTGTTTCTCATGGTAGCCTTCTCTAGGGCACAGGGGAGAAATGCAGAAAAAAAAGGGATAAAACTACAGGATAACTTTGTTGTATATTTGGAGGGAATAGTAAGTTGTAAATGGTAGATTTGCAGTTTCATGTGCAGTCACTTTTTTATTCTACTGTATTATAGAAATGCTTGTTTCATTCCCTGAAATAAAAATAATTTTGTAAAATTTATTTTTAGTTTTCAACCTTCATTTCCATAAAATCTTGAATGCTAAATTTTCTCCCCATCTCTCCCCTCCCTCCACCCAAGACACTGTGCATTCTGATTGCCCCTTTCCTCAATATGCCCTCCCTTCTATCACACACCCCCTTCCCTTATCCCCATCTTCTCTCCTTTCTTGTAGGGCAAGATTGATTTCTATGCCCCATTACCTGTATTTCTTATTTCCCAGTTATGTGCAAAAACAATTCACAACCTTCATTCCAAAAACTTTGAGTTTCAACTTATCTTCCTTCCACCCTCCCTACCCATCCCCACTGAGAAGGCAAGCAATTCAATATAGGCTATATATGTGTAATTTTGCAAAAGATTTCCATAACAGTCATGTTGTGTAAGACTAACTATATTTCCTTCTATCCTATCCTGCCTCCCATTTCTTCTATTCTCTCTTTTGACCTTGTCCCACTCCAAAAGTGTTTACTTCTAATTACTCCCTCCTCCCATTTGCCCTCCCTTCTATCATCCCCCACATCCAACTTTTCCCCTTCTCCCCTCCTTTCCTGTAGTGTAAGATAGATTTTCATACCAAATTGAGTGAGCATGTTATTCCCTTCTTAAACCAAATGTGAAGACAGTAAGCTTCACTTTTTCCCTCTCACCTCCTTCCTTTTCTCCTCCATCAAAAAATTATTTTCTTGCCTCTTCTATGAGAGATGATTTGCCCCATTCCATTTCTCCCTTTTTTCCAAATATATTCCTCTCTTACCCCTTAATTTTATTTGTTTATATATCATCTCTTCTTATTCAACTCACTTTGTGCTGTCTACACACACACAAGTATGTATATGTGTGTGTATGTGTGTGTGCACGTGTGTGTGTATAGTCCCTCCAAGTACTCAAATATTGAATAAAATCTCAAGAGTTACAAATATTATCTTTACATGTAGGAATGTAAACAGTTCAACTTTAGTAAGTATCATCCCTTATGATTTCTCTTTTCTGTTTACCTTTCATACTTCTCTTGATTCTTGTGTTTGAAAGTCAAATTTTCTGTTCAACTCTGGTCTTTTCATAAAGACTATTTAAAAGTCCTCTATTTTGTTGAATGATCATTTTGTCCTCTGAAGTATTATATAAGTAGATGATTATTGGCTTTAATCCTGGTTCCTTTGACTTCTGGAATATCATATTCTAAGCCCTTTGATCCCTTAATGTAGAAGCTGCTAGATCTTGTGTTATTCTGATTGTATTTCCACAATACTCAAATTGTTTATTTCTAATTGTTTGCAATATTTTCCCCTTGATCTGAAAACTCTGGAATTTGGCTCCAATATTCCTAGGAGTTTCTCTTTTCAAATCTCTTTCAGGAGATGATTGGTGGATTCTTTCAATTTCTATTTTACCCTCCAGTTCTAGAATATCAGGGCAGTTTTCTTTGATAATTTCTTGAAGGATGATGTCTAGGCTCTTTTTTTGATCATGGCTTTCAGATGGTCCCATAATTTTTACATTTTATCTCCTGGATCAATATTACAGGTCAGCTGTTTTTCCAATGAGATATTTCACATTCTCTTCCATTTATTCGTTCTTTTGGTTTTGTTTTGTAATTTCTTGGTTTCTCATATAGTCATTAGCTTCCATCTGCTCCATTCTAATTTTAAAAGAAGTATTTTATTTAGGGAGATTTTGAACTCCCTTTTCCACTTGGCTAATTCTCCTTTCTTAAAGCATTCTTCTCATTGGTTTTTTGGACTTTTTTTTCCAGTTGAGTTAGCCTATTTTTAAAGGGATTATTTTCTTCAGCATTTTTTGGGGGATCTCCTTTAGCAAACTATTGACTCACTTTTCATGATTTTCTTGCATCGCTCTCATCTCTCTTCCCAATTTTTCCTCCACCTCTCTTACTTGATTTTCAAAATCCTTTTTGAGCTATTCCATGGCCCGAGACCATTTCATATTTATTTTGGAGGTTTTGGAAGTCTTGACTTTCTCTAATGGTATGTATTGTTCTTCTTCATCTGAAAGGATAAAAGAAAATATCTGTTCACCAAGAGGGTAACCTTCTATGGTCATTCCTCCCCCCCTTTTTTGGCATTTTCCCATCCAGTTACTTGACTTTTGAGTCTTTTGTCAAGAGGAGGGTATACTCTG
This sequence comes from Bettongia penicillata ogilbyi, assembly GCA_023548195.1. Lineage (NCBI taxonomy): Eukaryota > Metazoa > Chordata > Mammalia > Diprotodontia > Potoroidae > Bettongia > Bettongia penicillata. The sequence goes on along the minus strand of JAJHZJ010000049.1, from coordinate 2,298,051 downwards.
GGGACTTGTAAGTTCTTGGTTCCTTCAAGGTGCCACAATCAAGGGAGAGGAGCTTACTCCTCTTGTGGCCTGCACCCTGGTCTGGGAGCAACCAAAAACTTTTCTGCCCAGAATCTGAGAGTAGAATTCCCTCTCCATAGCTGCTTCCAGCTCCACCATGCCAGTATTCCTCCTCCTCACCCCAGGGCTGAGCCCAACGTGGAGATTCAGATCAGCTGCTCAATTTTCCCAGGGGATTTAGGTGGAGCGTTCCAAAAATGGATGCTGAAGCTGCAGTGGCTGTTGCTGGTGGGGCCACATCCCATTCTCTTCCCACTCAGATGAAAAAAACTTTCTCACTGGCCTTTGAAGCTATCTGTGGCATTTTTGGATTGAGCAACCTGGGAGCTGCTGTTGCCAGTGGCTCCCTGAAGCCTGTTCTGGGTCCTGTCCCTGCTGGGCTGTGCTCTGCTCTTTGCCTTTACTGTCAGCCTTTCAGGCTGTCTTGGGCTGGAAATCTCTTTTACTCTGTCGTTTTGTGGCTTCTGCTGCTCTAGAATTCATTTAGAGTCATTTTTGCAAGTATTTTATGGGCCATGTGGGAGACCTTCTACAAGTCCATCTTTCTATTCTATCATCTTAGCTCTACCCCTGTTGACCTCAATAATTTTTCTAAACATGAACAAAAATCACAAACTCAATGTTTCAAAGTAGTTAAGAAATGTGTGTTGTAGTAAGATCGATAAACATAAAGGTAATAGAAATTAGGAAGGAGCTGTGTTAAATAAAAAGACTAATGAGACTGTCTGGATTAGAAATTCTATGGATTGATTATGTGTTGAAACAAGTAAATATCTTACAGAATTTAAGAAGAAATAAGAGGGAGGTGACTTCCAAATTATTGAAAATTTGAATTAAATTTATGGAAAAAAGCAATGATCAAGGAAATTAATACAGGATCTCTGAGATGTGCACTTAACCCTCTTATCAATTTCACCATCCTGAGACAAGGCATGCCAATGGATTCCCTCATGATTCCAATGAACATCTTTAGTGAAAACATCCTTCCTAACTAAAACACTTGATTACCACAATCCTATTTGTGTTGTCTTTCTCTACTAGAATAAAAGCTCCTTGAGGACAGAGATTGCCTTCCTTTTTTTTTTTTTTTGTATTTATAGCCAATGCACTTAACACAGTTCCTGGTACATTTTAACTACTTAATAAATGCTTTTCATTCCTACATCCTGTGTTTAAACAGGACTCTTCTATGACATACTTGACAAGTGATCTTTTAGCTTTCATTTGAAAACCTCTAGTGAAGGAGAGTTCTTAAAGCAAATTAGCTTGGTTTTTTAGTGCCATCCATATGTTGATTTGTTTTGAGCTTGAAGTCCATTGAAATCACTAGATCTTCTCTCTCCCAAATAAACCGCTGTCTAGCTACCCCTCCTAAATTTTATAGTTGAAATTTAATCACAATACGTACCTTTACATTTATTCCTATTAAATTTCATCTTGTAAGATTCAAGTCAATTTTCTGTCAAGACCTTTTAGGATTCTTAGTAGGATCTTAAGCAAGTGTATTAACTGATCCTTCCAGTTCTGTGCCATCTGCAAATTTGATGAGCATGCTCTCTATTCCCTTATCAAATCAATAATAAAAATCTTAAAACAGTACAGATCAATAATACCCATAGTGGAAGACTGGAGCATGATTTAAAATAATAATGAACTGAATATCCTGCAGATTTTTGTTTTTTTTTAAATTAAGAAATAAGCTAACAGAAATCATGGAAGGAGCACACTCAAAAGCATTTCACTGAAGTATTTAGGATAATAAAATGCAGAGTAACACTTTCATGGTAAAACTATAGAATAAACCAACTGATCCCTTTCTGTCCTCTCTACTTGCACTTGATATATGTAGAGAAATTTCTGAAATCATAGTCAACATATGAGAAAAATGAAAAGTACTATTTCCAAACTATAAAATAAGTTAGGTTATGTAAATACCACTCAGTAGATTGCTATTATTGCAAAGTACCATGTTATACTGTGTTTAATGTATATGTGGTGTGATCCTAATAAGAAAAGGCAGTCTCATTGCATATATTAACTGTCTGATAACTGATATAATAACAATGCAAGCTTATAATAATAGGTAGTTCCCTATTACCACATTTAAGTTCCTACAACCTGTAAAATTTCACTAGCTGTTCAAATGCTGCAAGATATTTACTTACCATAGGAGTATTGTAGAGGATGTTCAAAGGGCCACCTGTAGGGGATAAGCCTTGGCTAATCTGGGCTCCCTTCTTAAATGGAGGTTGTGGGAGGAACCAATCACTAACTGGGAGAGGTTATAGAGGCAGAGGGTAATTCTGATGCTAGAGCAAGACTTTAGGTAAAGGTACAGGCCATGGCAGAGGAAATCTGGAATACAATGAAATGCAATTCAGCAAACACTGTGTTTCCTATGTTCCAGACACTAGTGTTAGTCACTGGGGGTACAAAGATAGAAATAAAATACTCTCTGCTCTCAAAGAATTTATCTTCCATTAGCAGAAAACCTGTATATGGATAAGTAAATACTCTTTCTATGTAGTACATACAAAATAATTTCCAGTGGTTTAGGGGAGGGCACCAGCAACTGCAGGGGAGGAGGGGCAAGGTATAAACATAGGTTTCTTGTAGGAACTAGCAATTAAATTGAGCTTTGAAGGAAGTTAGGAATTGTAAGGGGGTGAGAGAAGAAAGTACATCCCAGCTATGATAGCCTGTTGTCTCTTCTGATAGTTTCAGGGTCAAGAGTTAATTCTTCAACTGAGAAGTGGGCAAAGGATATGAACAGACAGTTTTCACATGAAGAAATTAAAGTTATCTATAAAGTGTTCTTAGTCACTATTAATTAGAGAAATGCAAATTAAAACCACACTGAGGTACCACCTCAGACTTATCAAATTGGCTAATATGACAGAAAAGAAAAATGGCAAATATTGGAGATGTGGGAAAATAGGAACACTAATGGATTGTTGGTGCAGTTGTGAATTGATAAAATCATTCTGTAGAGCAATTTGGACTATGGCCAAAGAGCAATCAAACTGTGCATACCCTTTGATGCAACAATACCACTACTAGGTCTACACTCCAAAGAGATCATAAAAAATGGAAAGGGATCTACACGTGCAAAAATATTTATAGCAGTTCTTTTTGTGATGGCCAAGAACTGGCAATTAAGGAGATGCACATCAACTGGGGAAGGGCTGAACAAGTTGCAATATATGAATGCAATAGAATACTTTTGTTCTTTAAGAAATGAGGAGCAGATGAACTTCAGAAAAACCTGGAAAGACTTATGTGAACTGTTGCTGATTGAAGAGAGCAGAACCAGAAGACAGTAACAGTAACATTGTGCAATGATCAACTATGAGAGACTTAGCTCTTCTCAGTAACACAATAATCTGAGATGATTCAAAAGACTCATGATAGAAAATGCCATCCATATCCAGAGAAAGAACTGTAGAGTCTTAATGTGGATTGAAACATATTGTTTTCACTTTTTTCTGTTTTTTCTTCCTTGTGGTTTTTCCCTTTTGTTCTGATTCTTCTTTCACAGCATGACTAATGTGGAAATATGTTTACTATGATTGTACATGTATAACCCATCTATGATTGTTTACCATCTTGGGGTGGGGAGGGGATATAAAAGAGGGAAGGAGAAAAAATTTGGAACTCAAAATCATATAAAAGTGAAGGCTGAAAACTATCATTACATGTAGTTGGAAAAAATAAAATATAAAGTAGGGGTAAAAGAGTAATATAGTTAAATCCTAATCTTCTGTAAGTGGCTCTCTGAATGCCTTAATGGCTTACATAACTCTGGATGACAACTACTGGGAGTAGATTTTTGGTGTAAAACATAAGGCGATTTATTTATTTTTGCAAGACATAGTTAAAATTTCTTACCCCGCCCTACCCCTTACAGGGCTTCATTTCACAAAGTGGAATCCCCCACTGCTCTCATCCCCATGCTCTACTGATACCTTGCTTCCATTATCGTTTATTCTCATAATAAGATCATAGGCCCTCGTTAGGAAAGGCCTGCAAATGTTCCATCCAAAATTGGGGAACAGATTGCTCATGAACCTGAAAACAGTCTTACTGTGTTTGTGATTCGAGGGTCTCAGTTCACCGCAGGGTACGGCTGACCTGAGACCTCATAGTTTTGCCTTCCTGTGGCTTTCTGGCACCTCCTGTTAACATCTGGTAACTCTTGGTGCAATGGTTTTCTTTGTCTAGTCTCTCTCTATATTTCTAGATATAAAATGCTTGGGGAAAACTATTGAGACTCAGTCTTCCTAAATGATAAACTGAAACCCAAAAGGTTATTTCTAAATCTGAAGAGTATCATTTGCTTTTCACCATCCTGCCTCATCAATCAAACCATGAAGAAGCATCCATTAAGCATCTTTTAAGTTCCAAGCACCATGCTTAGGTATGGGAAGACAGAGACAAAAATGATATGGTGACTGTCTTTGGGGAACTTCCATTCAATTGGACAAGACAACATGTACATATACAATAAGTAGATACAAAAAAATCTTAAAAATAAATATTAGGTAAATTGACATGAATGAATTATCAGCTAAAGGATGAGGAAAGATTTCATGTAGAACCTAGAGCTTGCATGAGCTAGAGGAAGGAATTTAAGAATTCTAAGAAGCCCAGGGGACAGCTGGTACAAAGATGTAAGAGATGGAAATTCATGTGTGAGGAATAGCAAGAAAAATTAAAATCTTTTTATCCCTTGCAAGTTTTAAACCCTCAGCTGCCATAATATTTCCTAATTTAATATTAAATACAATAAAAGGATAAACAAGTGAAACAAATGTATATAATTTAGGAAACCCAACTCAGTTCTTACTTATTTATCATTCTCATGCCACATTTAATTTCTAATCATCTCTCCTACCTACAAGAAGGATGAAAGAAAAAAAAATCTTTGGAGGAATTTAGAACGATTATTTCCCTGCACATTTTTTCAATGTTAGTTCAATAACTACCCATAATGGGATGGCAGCCAACCAATCTGGCCTCTTACACTTACTAGCGTGTGACCCTGGGCAAGATCCTTAACCTTGTTTGTCTTAGTTTCCTCATTTGTAAAATAAGCTGTAGAAGGAAATGGTCAACCACTCTAGTATCTTTGTTAAGAAAACCCCAGATGTGGTCACAAAGAGTCGGAATTGCACAATGATAAGAGCAAACTGTGGACAAATCACTTAATCTTTTATCCTCTTCATCCTCTGCAAAATGAGAGGGTTGGGCTTAATGCTTGTTAACATCCCTTCCAACTCTTAACCTCCGTCCTGTGATCCCCTAAAATAACCCTGAAGAGTCTCTGGTATGAAGACTATTATTCAGAGAGCTGATGGGGGACCCAAATGACCTAGAACGTACAAAGAACATTCTTAGATGAAACTGACAAGAAGCAAATAGATACAAAATGAAGCAGATGTTTCCACATTTCTATAACTATTTATTTTTTATCATCAGTGACAGAAGACTCACTTTATTTGGATCTTAACACCTTAATAACTGATGTGTTACATAAGGAATTTCAAAATACACTTAAGATGACAAATTTAGAAAGATTTGCTGGAACAAAACAAGTACTCAAAAAATTTGAACAAGCCCATGACTTCACTGGTGCAGATGTTCCCTACAATGACAGTGATCTCAACCTTCTCTTGCTTGTTTATTCGTGTGATTCCTGTCTGTTTTATTCCATAAATTCATAACAAGAGCTCCACCCAATGGATCCCAAAACTTCTTTACTTTCTTCTTGTCTATCAAATGGGGATAATAATTATACCTACTTCACAGAATTACTATGAAGATAAAATGAGCTAAAACTTGCAAAGTGGTTTACAAACTTTCAAGTGCTATGTAAACTCTAGGTATTCTTAACTTCTAATTCTTAATACCAGAAAGATACAAGTAAAGCACATGTACTGTCTTTTATTTCTTGATATTGCTCTGTGACAAGCCCATTGCCTGTTATTCTTTAAAATTTTTCTACAAAATTAATAAATATGAACAAATATGAATATCTGTGTGTACATGTTGCATGTGTGTATATGTATATACATACATATATACACATATACATACATACATATGTATACATTATGACAAAATGGGTCTCTAGGTGGTACAGTGGATAGATTGTTGGATCTAGAGTCAGGAAGTCTCAGCTTCATGAGTTCCAATCCAGACTCAGATACTTAATAGCTGTATGACCCTGGGGGTATCACTTAACCCTGTTTGCTTTGGTTTCCTTATCTATAAAATGATGTGGAGAAGGAAATGGCAGACCACTCTGGTGTCCTTAAGAAAACCCAAAAGGGTTCATGAAGAGTCAAACACAACTGAAAATGACTAAATAACAATAATTATACAGAAAATTAAAGTATATCTAAAACTGTGAACTATGTGACACTCTTAGAGTTAGGAAAACTTGAATTAAAATACTATCCCAGACACTTAACTGTAAAATGGGGATGATAATGGCACTTACTTTGCAGTCATTATCATGATAAAATGAGATGACACTTGTAAAGTGCTCAACCAACCTTAAAGTACTATAAAAATGCTATTATTATAATTACTACTACTACTAGTAGTTTTTAAAATGTGCATATTAACTTTAGCACTACAGTAACAAAAATGTCCTGCTTCTTTGTATCTCCTTCAGAAACCAATTTATCCTCTTCTCTCTATTTTTAAATACATAGAAAGTAACCCAAAACTGCTTAAAAGGGTTAGTCTGCGGCAAGAATGTAGGACAAATGCCCCACTGATTCATACAAAATATGGGAATCCTAAAGGAATACTCTGAGCACTTTGTGTAGATCCTAATCAGGAAACAAAGAGGGGTTTTGATTGTACTGATGGAGCGCATTTTGCATTTGGGATTGCTCATCCTTCATGGAGGGTATGCTCCCTCCGCACCAATTACATCAAACTTAAATGGGGCCCTTCATCTCTACCTAAGGATCCCTGTTGGCTGAATATTGACTTAGTTTTAAAAAATAATGCTATCTATTTTTGTTGAGTTATTTCAGTTGCGTCTAACTCTTCATGACCCCATTTAGGGTTTTCTTGGCAAAGATTACTGAAGTGGTTTGATATTTCCTTCCCCAGGTCATTTTACAGATGAGGAACTAAGGCAAACAAGTTTAAGTGACTCACCCAGGGTCACACAACTAGTGAGTGTCTGAGACCAGATTTGAACTCAGGAAGATAGATGAGTCTATCTACTCTACAATCACTCTATCCACTGCACCACTTAGCTACCCCAAAAGTTACATATGTTTTGTTCCATTTTTATTTATTGTGCTAAATATTTCCCATTTACATTTTAATCTTGTTTGATTCATTTAGCGTATAGAGTGTTAGATCTTCAGTCAGGAAGATCTGAGTTCAAAATTGACCTTAGAAACTTACTAGTTGTGTGACCCTGGGAAAGTCAAAACCTCTGTTTGCCTCAATTTCCTCATCTGTGAAAGGAGGATAATGAAAGCACTCACCTCCGAGGGTTGTTGTGAGGAGCAAATGCTTAACATGGTACCTGGCACAAAGTAAGGCTATGTAAATGTTAGCTATTATTATGACTCAGCTCTCAAAGGGCTGCTCCAGAATAATAACTAGTGTTACCTTAAAGTCACGGCTGAAGTTCTCCTGTATCTTTTGTGCTGTATTCTTTGGCAGCTGCTTTATAGACCTGAATAGAAGGGTATGCGTCAGAGCTCAAACAGCCATGACTCAAACATACCACAAATCTATGACTCACTCAATCATCCTCAAAGGGCTAGCCATTCAATCAGTAAACTTTTTAAAAATTCTTACTGTGTATCAGAGTCTGTGTTAAGCACTGAAAATACAAGGAAAAAGCCCCTTACCTTAAGGTGCTCACATCTTAATGGAGGAAGTGACATATGTCTTTGTTTTACCAAATTCTTACTACCTTGCTTCCCAATGATAAGAGTCATAGTCATGGATAATTTAATTCATGCCATTTCTTGAATTAATAGCTAGCATGTATCTTTCTATTACCTTTTTAAGTTTTTGTAATTGAATTGTTTGACATGGTATTCCTTAGTTCACAACTCATATAAAATAATTTAGGAAATACTAATGTTTAAAAGAGGATGTCCTTTTGGTGGCACTAAGAAGTTTGAGGATCTTTAAAAGAACTATAGAGTGGTGTAATGGATAGGAAACCAGTCCTGGAATCAAGAATACTCATCTTCCTGAGTTCAAATCTAGCTTCAGACACTTAATAGCTGTGTAACCCTTGGCAAGTCACTTAATCATTTACTTAGTTTTCTCATCTGTAAAATGAGCCAGAGAAGTAAATGGCAAACCACTCCAGTGTCTTTGCCAAGAAGACATTACATGGGATCCCAAAGAGCTGGACATGACTGAAAACAGCTGAACAACTACAACAAAAGAACTGCATGTCTTCTGTCATAGAAGTAGAAATTATAAGGTTTGGCAATAGTTGGAAATTTTGGATGAGTAGAGAATCCTCCCTAGAACAGTTACTGGTCCATATAAATCACTCATCTATTGATCCCTTTGAGAATAAAGGAATGACTCATCCTATTTGATTGAATCATAGCTATTTGAAAGTCTTGAGCCACACCTTTGGATTTGAGCCTTTAAAAGGAAGTAAATAGATTTGCAGAGGGAGGTGAGCATTAGGCAGAGACCAGAGAGCAGATTTCAGCCCCAGACTTAGAGCATGAATAAAACAGGAAGATATTGAGAGAATGGTCAAGAAGCAACCAGGGTTGGGTAATTGTTCAAATACAGTCAGAGAATTGTCATTATTCATCTCAATGTAGTATATACATGGATATATTCACACCTTGCATTGGAGAACATTTTCAAGGCCAGAAGAATTTTATTTTTTAATCTTGATAATTTTTTCAGTCTACTTATTCATATTCATCAATGAAATAGTCTTAAGCTTATAAATGGAGCTTATAAACCATTCCTTGTTTAGGAGAATATCTTTAAATCCTGCCCCTCTAGCATTCCCCTCCCCCAAATAAGTCTCATTTTTAACTTTTGAAAGGTGGTTTAGGTTAATTCTGGCCACATTCTCAGGAAAGAAAATGTGTATCTTGGATACGTGTAATAAAAGAATAACTATAAAACAACTGAAAGCGAATTTAGAATTACAAAGAGCCATGTTTACGATCCTAAAGAAAATATTTGAGAAGAGACTTCCTTCTGCTCCCCACCTTCCCCTGAACCCCTTTTTACTTACACCTAGATAGGACGAAGGTCCACGGCTTTGGAACATTTCACATATTTTCAAATTTGCTGATTTACTTATTAGCTTTGTTGATTACTTTTTCCTCTTCCTTTAAAAAAAAAATATTCTTTGGCATATAGGATTTCCCAGTGGAAAGGGAGAGATTCAGGTGGAAATTTAAGAGATGTAAAAAAAAAATACCAATAAAATTGGTAAACAAAGAATTGAACAGACGATTGGGCTACATAAGATGAGTGAGTTTTGCTTTGTTTTTTTTAGCCTAACCTGTATCTCCATTGATGCAGAGAGTTCCCAAAAAAGGAGACACCCTCTCTCTACCAGATCAAATCTACACATCTTTTGCAATTTCATTAAAAATTTTTTTCAATTGAATGCAACAGCAAATTTTAACTTTTTTTTGGTTGATATAACATTTATTAAAATAATGCTATGGGTTAATAGAAACAGCAAAGAATGAAAGAATTGAAATGCAAGCTCTGTAAAATTCTAACTAAAACCCAAATGTGTATAATATATTCATTCAGTAGCTGATTAAAAGCCCAAAAAAGGCAATACTTTCTTCACAATAAAGTACTGCAGAACAAATGGAAGTTTTTAGTAATCAAAACTGTGGGTTTTCTATTTTGTATCTTTTTCACAGTAAGGAAAAAATATTTTTGAATATTATATAATATATACATAAAACAAGATAGAAAAATACACCATAAAGTTGTAACAATGACTATAAGTAAATTATCTTATATGTTCCTCATAGGCAATAGGTTGTTTATGGCACATACACATCAGGACATTACTAAGATAAAAAAATAAAAACAAAATACATGTCAGCTTTACCCCAGCAGAAAAGCAACACTCCCATCTACATACTCTAAAAAGAAAATTACATAATACTGTCAGAAAAAAGTCTTAAAACTACAAATTTTAATAAGAAATAAATTCAATAAGGAATGATAATACTGAGAACCAAGGCATTCAGAGATTTCAAAAGCCATTTTTTTTAGTGGATCCAAAATATTTAACATTTCTTTTAAAAATTTTGAGTTCCAAATTCTCTCCCTCTTCTCTTCCCTCCCTCCTCTTTGAAAAAGCAAGCAATTTGATATCGGTTATGCATGTGCAGTCATGCAAACATATTTCTAAATTAGTCATAATGTAAAAGAAAACACAGTTCAAAAATAAATAAAAACAATCCAAGAAAAATAAAGCTAAAAAAAAGTATGCTACATTCAGACCCCATTGGTTCTTTCTCAGGAGGTAGATAGCACTTTTTGTAAGTTCTTTGGAATTGTCTTCAATCTAATGATTGCTGTGAATAGCTAAGTCATGGATAGGATAAACAGGGGAGAATAGGATGGAGGAAAATACATAGTGAGTAATAACTGTGAAAAATAAATTTATAGTGAGTTTCTCTGGTAAAGGCCTCATTTTTCAAATATATAGAGAGTCGAGTCAAATTTATAAGAATGTAGGCCATTCATTAGTCAAGTGGTAAATGGTTAAGTGATATGCACAGTCTGTTTTCAGATGAAGAAATCAAAGTTATACATATCAAAAAATGCTCTAAATCACCACTGACTAGAAAAATGTAGATTGAAACACCTATAATGTACTTCATTTATATCATATTGTCTAATATGACAGAAAAGGAAAATGACAAATATTCAAAGGGATGTGCGAAAATTGGGATATTAAAGCATTGTTGGTAGATTTGTGAACTGAATTAACCATTTTGGAGAACAATTTGAAACTATGCTCAGAGAACTATAAAACTGTGCATACTCTGACCTATCAATACCACTGTGGCTTGGAGGGAAATTTTTGACAGCTCAAGTAAGTCTCTGCCTTTACTTCACCATCTGCAATTTCATGTTCTTAGAGAGTTGCCCTAATTATTGAGAAGTTAAGTGATTTATCAAGGGTTTGGTAGCCAGTATTTCAGAGGTGTAAGAGAAACCCAGATCTTCCTGACTCTAAGACCAGCCCTGTATCCACTCTGGTGTCCTGCCTCTTTAGGAAATCATGTATTGCTTTAAAAAATCTCAAACTCAAGGGCAGAGTCAAGATGGTGTAGTAAAAGCAGGGATGTCCCTGAGTTCTCCTCAAAAGGTCTATAAATACTTACAAAAATGACTCTAAACAAATTCTAGAGCTACAGAAATTACAGATCCTGCAAAATGACAGAATGAAACAAATTCCCAGCCCAAGACAACCTGGAAAGTTGACAAGAAGGGTCTTTCTCACCAGCTGGGGAGTGGAACACAGTCCAGGGTGGGCTGCACCAACATAGAGGGATTAGAGTAGGCCTCAAGGGAGCGAATCATTGGCAGCTATGGTAGTTTCTAGACTTCTCAACCCACAAATGCCAAAAAACATCAGTGTGAAAACTCTGTGAGACCTGGGTTAAAGAAGAGCACCAGTTGGGTCTGGCCCTAGCCTCAGGGAAGTGGGGGTGAGGGTGGTAGCACCATGGTGGTGACAAAAGCAGCAGAGGTTGCTTCTGGAGCTCCAGGCCCACAGGCAGTGGGGGATCAAGTGGCTGACACAAAATCCTTGAAGCCTGGGACAATACACCCACACCCACACCCATCCCCACTGGAAGCAGAGTACTGCCTTGATAAAGAGTTAGAAAGTCAAATATTTGTCTGGGAAGATGGCTAAGCATCATAAAGGAATTCAGACTATAGGATCTTACTTTGCTGACAAGGAAGATCAAAACATACAACCAGAAGAAGATAAAGTCAAAATGCCTACATTAAAAGCCTCTAAGAAGAATATGAATTGGTCTCAGGCCATGGAAGAGCTCAAAAAGGATTTTGAAAATCAAATCAGAGAAGTACAGGAAAAATTGGGAAGAGAAATGAGAGTGAGGCAAGAAAATAATGAAAATCAAGTCAATAGTTTGCTAAAGGAGACTCAAAAAAATACTGGTGAAAATAACACCTTAAAAATAGACTAAACCAAATGGCAAAAGAGGTTCAAAAGGCCAATGAGGAGAAGAATGCTTTAAAAAGCAGAATTGGCCACATGGAAAAAGCATTTCCAAAAGCTCACTGAAGAAAATAATTCCTTTAAAATTATGGTGGAGTAAATGGAAGCTAATGACTTTATAAGAAATCGAGAAATGCTAAAACAGAACCAAAAGAATAAAAAAAACAGAAGACAATGTCAAATATATCATTGGAAAACCCACCAATCTGGAAAATAGATCTAGGACAGCCAATATAAAAAATATTAGACTCCGTGAAAGTCATGATTAAAAAAAAGAGCCTAGACATCATCTTTCAAGAAATTATCAAGGAAAACTGCCCTGATATTCTAGAACCAGAGGGCAAAACAGAAATTGAAAGAATCCACTATACACCTCTGGGAAGGAGATTCTAAAAGGAAACTTCTAGGAATATTGTAGTCAATTTCCCAGGTCAAAGAGAAAATGTTGCAAGCAACCAGAAAGAAGTAATTCAAGTATTGTGAAAATACAATCAGGACAATATAAGACCTAGCAGTTTGTACATTAAGGGATTGAAGGACTTAGAATATGATATTCTGGAAGTCAGAGGAACTAGGATTAAAACCAAGAATCACTTACCCAGAAAAACTGAGTACAAATACTTCTGGGAGGAAAATGGATATTCAGTGAAATACAGAACTTTCAAGCATTCTTGAAGAAAAGGTCAGAGCTGAATAGAAAATTTTACTTTCCAATACAAGAATCAAGGCAAGCATAAAAAGGTAAACAGGAAAGAAAAATCATAAGAGACTTATTAAAGTGGAACTGTTTATATTTCTATATGGAAATGTGATATTTATAACTCATGATAATTTCTCAGTATTAGGGTAGTTGGAGGAGATGAATAGATGATAGATAGATAGATAGATAGATAGATAGATAGATAGATAGATAGATAGATGGATGGATGGTATATGGTAAGTTGAATATGAAGTTGATATCTAAAAAATAAAATTAAAGGGTGAGTGGAATATATTGCGAGCAGAAAGGGAGATACAGAATAGGGTAAATTATCTCACAAGAGACAAGAAAGAAGTTTCAGATTAGAAGGGAAAAAGGGGGGAGATGAGAAGGAATGAGTGAAACTTGTTCTCATCAGATTTTGCTTAAAGAGAGAATAACATACACACTCAATTGGGTATCATACCCTATGAGAAAATAGATGAGAAGGGGATAAGGGGGGCAGGGATGATAGAAGAGAAGGCAGATTGGGGGAGGGGTAGTCAGAAGCAAACACTTGAAAAGGAACATGGTCAATGGAGAAAATAGAATAATCATGGGGGGAAGGGATAGGATGGAGGGAAATATAGTAAGTCCTTTACAACATGACTATAATGGAAATGTTTTGCATAACTACACATGTATAACCTATATTGAATTGCTTGTTTTCTCAGTAAGGCTGGGTTGTGAGGGAAGAAGTGAGAGAATTTGGATCTCAAAGTTTTAAAAAGAAAGGTCAGACAATTGTTTTTACATGCAGCTGGGAAATAAGATATACAGGCAATACAAGATAGATAGAAATCTATCATTCCCTTCAAGAAAATTAAGGGGAATAGGATAAGAGAGAGGATGATAAAAAGGCTGGGGAAGGGACAATTAGAATACATGCTATCTTGGGGAGAGGAGGGGAGAGACGGGGAGAAAATTTGGAACTCAAAATCTTGTGGAAATGAATGTTGAAAAATAAAAATAAATTAATTTTAAAAACTCTCAACCTTTGCGGGGGTGGAGCCAAAATGGTCAGGTAGAAAGATGCATAGAGCCTAGCACTTACCCCATAGCCCACAAAATACCTATAAAAAATGACTCTCAACAAATTCTAGAGCAGCAGAAGCCACAGAATGACAGAGTGAAAGAGATATCCAGCCAAAAGTAACCTGGAAGGCTGACAGGAAAGGTCTATCCCATGGAACACTGAGCAGAATAGAGCCTAGCCCTGGCTGCACAGGGAGAAACAGGACCAGAACAGGACTCTGGGGCAGAATCCCCAGCAGGGAGGGTCCCAGATCTCTCAACCCACAAGTGACAAGGAAAGCTTCAAAAGTCAGTGTGGGAGGGCTTTCCCAGTTGGGTGAGGAGGAAGCGAGGTCCCCCTAGCATTGATCCCAGGTGGCTGCAGAGGCAGCAGCAGCAGCAGCAGTGGTAGACAGCTATGATGGCCATGGAAACAGCCTGGGTCCATTGTCCAAGCTGCTCAGCTTAAATCCTCTGGGGGGAATTAAGCAGAGGAGATGAGCCTCAGCCTTGAGTGGTGGCCCCACCCCCACCCAAAGCCCCTGGGGGAATTGAGCAGCTGATCTGTTTTTTAGTCCTTAGCATAGTTCTGGGGTGAGGAGGAGCACTAGGAACTTCCTCTTGACAAAGAATTCAGAAGTCAAGTAACTGGCTGGGAAAATGCCCCAAAAGGGAAAAAATATAAGACCATAGAAGGTTACTGTCTTGGTGAACAGGTATCTACTTCCATATTTTTGGATGAGGAAGATCAATGCATACTGTCAGAGGAAGTCAAGACTTCTGCCTCCATTACCTCCAAAATGAATATGAAATGGGCTCAGGCCATAGAAGAGCTTTAAAAGTGAGTCAGCAGCTTGCTAAAGGAGAATCAAAAAAATGTTGACAAAAATAAAACCTTTAAAAATAGGCTAACTCGACTGGAAAAAGAGGTCCAAAAAGTCAATGAGGAGAAGGAGGCTTTAAAAAGCAGAATTAGCCAAATGAAAAAGGAGGTTCAAAAGTTCACTGAACAAAGTAGTTCTTTAAAAATGTGAGTGGAGTTCAGGGAAACTAATGACTATAGAATAAACCAAGAAGTTACAAAACAAAACCAAAAGACTGAAAAAAATATAAGATAATGTGAAACACCTCATTGGAAAAACTGACCTGGAAAATAGATCCAGGAGAGACAATTTAAAAATTATGGGACTACTTGAAAGTCATGATCAAAAAAAGAGCCTAGACATTATCTTTCATGAAATTATCAAAGAAAACTGCCCTGATATTCTAGAACCAGAGGGGAAATCTCCTGAAAGAGATTTGAAAAGAGAAACTCCTAGGAATATCTGGCCAAATTCCAGAGTTCCAAATTTCAGAGAAAATATTGCAAGCAGCTAGAAAGAAACAGTTTGAGCATTGTGGAAATGCAATCAGGATAACACTGGATCTGGCAGCTTCTACATTAAGGGATTGAAGGGCTTAGAATAGAATATTCCAGAAATCAAAGGAACTTCAATTAAAATCTAGAATCACCCACCCAGCAAAACTGAATATAATACTTCAGAGGAAAAAATGGTCATTCAAAGATATAGAGGATTTTCAAACATTCATGATGAAAAGAACAGAACTGAATGGAAAATTTGACTTTCAAACACGAAAATCAAGAGAAGCATGAAGAGGTAAACAAGAAAGAGAAATCATAAAGTACTTTCTAAAGCTGAACTGTTTATATTCCTATATGGAAAGATAATATTTGTAACTCTTGAGAATTTTCTCAATATTTGGGTAGGTGAAGGGATTACACACACACACACACACACACACACAGACAAAGAGTACAGGTTGAGTTGAATCAGAAGAGATGATATCCATAAAAAATAAAATAAAATTAAGAGGTGAGAGAGGAAAATATTGGGAGGAGAAATGGAATGGGATAGAGTATCACTCATAAAAGAGATAAGAAAAATCTTTTTCAATGGAACAGGAAAGAGAGGAGGTGAGAGGGGAAAAGTGAAACTTACTCTCTTCACATATGGCTTAAGGAGGGAATAACATGCTCACTAAATTTGGTATGAAAATCTATCTTACATTACAGGAAAGTAGGGAAGAAGGGGACAAGGGGGGTGAGGGAGATCATAGAAGGGAGGGCAAATGGGAGAAGGGAGTAACTAGAAGTAAGTACCTTTGGGAAGGACAAGGACAAATGAGAGAATAGAAAAAAAGGGGGGGGCAGAGCATGATGGAGGGCAATATAGTTAGTCTTACACAGCATGACTTTTATGGAAGTCTTTTGCAAAACAACACATATATGGCTTGTATTGAATTGTTTGGCTTTTCAGTGGGGATGGGGAGGGAAGGAGGGAGGGAGAAAACTTGGAATTCAAGGTTTTAGAATGTTGAGAATTGTTATTTCATATAACTGGGAAATAAGAAATACAGGTAATGGAGTATAGAAATTTATCTTGCCCTATAGGACAAAAGAAAAGATGGGGATAAGGAAAGGGAGAGATGTTAGAAGGGAGGATAGATTGGTGAAAAAGGCAATCAGAATGCTCAGTGTTTTGGGGGAGGGGGAGGGGAGAGATGGGGAAAAAACTGGAACTCAAAATTTGTGGAAATGAATGTTGAAATCTAAAAATAAATAAATAAAACTATTAATTAAAAAAACCCTCAAACTCTTCATTAAATTCAAAAAGTCATCACCTTAGCCTTATGATTCTCCAAGTGATGTCATTTGTTTTGAAACCATGAAACACCATCATCTTAAACAACTATAAGGAACTGAATGGCAATGGACAGATGTATGGTTTGGAAAAATGGTATAAAATACATCATCAAAGACATGTTCTACTGGAAACTGAGGAAACAAGAATGAGGGATGAGAGATGGATAGCTGAATGCCCTACTACTACTTTAGATATAGAAAAAGAAGTAGAGGAAGGCCTCCAATATGTTGGTCAGAATCTGTGGAGGGCTGATACAAAGCCTGGACAAGTACCACATAGGATGAGATGATGGGGAAAAGATTTATGATTAATATTATGGGAAAGACCATCCACACTGTTGAAATCATGTTCTTTTAAAGTGTTGACTTGCAGGATTGAATGGCCAGTTTAAAATATGGCATGCTGTATTGGTGTAAAGGTCATTGTACCAAATAGCCTCAAACATTGAATGGTAAAACTAAAAGAATAAAGAAAAAAATCCATGATATGTAATGACAAATAAATGAATGGTTACATGATAGCCAAATTTAAATGCACTACTTAAACAGTCTCTATAAATGGGTATACCAAGGGCATATTAGTTTCAAATACTAGAAAGAATTTGAGGATTATATTCTCTGAACTAAATACCTCTCTAGGATATCTGTCTCCATTGGGAATTAAATATGAATCAAACTTACCATGGGGTCTTTTATCAAAATCCATTAAAAGAAACTTGGCCCAAAGAGAGTCCCTTTTATCTGACTCTGCATTGCTTTTGAGTATTATTATCAGCTATCAAATGGATACTATGCAATTAAGTATTAATTTGTCATTAAAAAGGTTACTTATGTGGATTTTTCTTTCATCTAAGATATCTTTACTCTGTAAAAATCTTTCCACAGTTTCTGTGATGAATGGTGTCTAATCTGTTATTGAATCAGTGGAAATCTGTAGCAATTATAGCAAGGATGACACAATCACATACCATTTTTACTTTACATGCTAGGTCTTTTTCTTTCTTTCTTTTTTTTGTCCCTGAAAGTGGTAGATCTCTCAGTTATCTTTATGTTGGAATTTAGTTACGTTTTGGTCAGAGAAATCTAGGTGGCACAGTGGACCTAGTGTCAGGAAGCTGTTGTTCAGTCATTTCAGGCCTATCTGACTCTTCTTGACCTGATTTTGGGGTTTTCTTGGAAAAGATACAGGACTGGTTTGCCAGTTTCTTCTCCAGCTTGTTTTACAGATGAAGAAACTGAGGCAAACAGGGTTAAATGATTTACCCAGTGTCACAGAGCTAGTAAATTTCTGAGGCTGGATTTCAACTCATGAAGTTGAGTCTTCCTGTTTCCAAGCCCAGTGCTCTATCTATTACCACCAACCTGCCCCCAAACTTGGGAAGACCTGAGTTCAAATGCAGCCTCAGACACTAAATGTGTTTTTCTATTAAGTAATTTAACTTTTATCTTACTTAGCTTCCTAAAATGGAAAATGGGGATCATAATAGATCTTTACCCCAGAATTATTATGGGGATCAAATGAAATAATATATGTAAAGCACTTAGCATATTGCTTGACACATAGTAGATGTGTAATAAATATTTATTTCTTCTCTTTCCCACTTCTGACAGACCTGAGGTTTACTATCAATATGACAAATAGAATAGGGTACAATCAATTTCTGAAAAAAAACTTGGTAGCTATTATCAGAAAGCATGAATTGTTTTGATTATAGATTTTTTCACTCCTAGTGCAAAGGAAGGAAGGAAGGGGGAAGACTGTTTGCATCCTAAATTTTTCCTGGATCCTTTCTAAGAAGCCTCAGGTGAGAACCCTAGCCCTATGGCGGAGAGGGTAGCAGATAGGGCTTTAGAGTAGCCATTAGCAGTAACCTGACCTACCTTCAAAGCATAGTCAGCAAGAGACTTGTTATCATATTTTCAGGAATATCTTTCACTTAAGAATACGCTTGAGCTTCCTTCATACTGAAGGTAATAAACTTGTATGAACTCTGATCACCCAAAGTTTTTGTTCCAATCTCATCTTCCCCCTCCAAATATGGAGAGTCCAGCTGCTAGACTATAACACATGTGTAGACCCCATTAGCTTGCTCAGTTAGACTCTCTGCATGTAGGATATCTGGGAAATGACTTTTGAGAGAATAGTGATGCAGCGTAATGGAGACAGACACGTAGACTGAGGCAAAGAGACTCTGACAGACAGTGGAGAGAGATAGAGGGAAATAGACACAAAGAGGAAAAGAAAGGGAAAAAACAGGGATAGGAGAGGAGGGGAGAGGAGAAATCGAGAAAAATCTCAGGCTCTACTCTCCATATCTGCTCACTCTTACTTCCAATGAAGGATTCTTCCTAGCAAGCAAAGTGTTTTCTTTCTAATGTGCGGTTGGAGGTGGGGCAGGACCTTTCCTCTAGTGATGTTTGACAAAGTAATAATGCCAGAGTTGTCAAGGTAAAAACTGAGCTGGCAACTAGACTGATGAAAAACGTTTGAGCCCTGGGCAAGGCACAAGTAATATTCAACAGACCAATGAAAGGCAGGGCAATGCTTTTTAGTGAAACTATTTGAGGAATCTGGCTGTAACCGAAGTGCCCATAGCTACGCATTCTCTCACTTGGAAATTATTCTGGTCACTTTTCAAAAGTAGAATGATCTTACTTCTAGTGAACATCCTGCTGTGTAGTTTACTGCCAGGGCATGCACCTTCTGTTGTGTAACTGTGCTTGGGTAAACACTTAGGTGAAAGGCTGAATGTTAACAAAGAAAGCTGCCTTGTAGAAATGTGGCTTGTGAAGGAAAATGATTTGCTATATTTGAGATTCATTTGTATGCATATTTGTCCCTCCTCTACAGATAGGAAAAAAGCCAGATACTTTCTACTTCAGGGCATCTTTTCAACTCAATTATGCTGCCATTGTTTTTTCTGATTTTACTAATATTTTCAAGTAAATTTAAGTCATTTTAATTATCTGTGTACTTTGAAAACTTATTAGTAAATCCCAAAGGCTTTTGTGCAAAGACTTATTTCTTGAAAATAAATAAATAAATGAAATGTTTCCCCAATTACCACATTGAAAGGATATCTCTTTAGGGAACTGCAAGTTATTTTATTCTTGAAGTGTTTTTATTCATCAAAGCTTAACATACAAAAAAAATCCCCAAAGCTTTCAGAAATGTCTTTTTAAAATATAAAATTACAATAAAAATGTTAGAAATATTCTCAAACAGTAACACTTCCAAAATCAACAAAAAATATAAAATCAAGTTTTAAGAGAGTTGTTTTTAAAAAAAATCTGTTTACTCAGGAAAAATTCCTTTAGTCACTACATTTTCAGCAATCATTTTTCTACACAATATCAATTTTTTTTCCTTGTCATGACCACTGATTCTTTCGCTGCTCACTAGGTTAAAGAATGCAGAGTTTTTTACCTGCAAAAAACGTAAATCATTATACCCTTTATATTCTAAGTTACTCAGAATTTTCTCAAAATCACAGAACAGAAGGAACAACAGTAAGATGTAATCCAGTCCATATCTGAAGAATTCCTTTCACAATGTAACTGCCAAAGAGATTTGCTACTCATTATGTCTTAAGACAGCCTATTCCATTTTTGGGATACCTATTTCCTTGCAAAAAGTCTGAATTCATCTCTTTGCATCTTCTGTCTATTATTCCTAGTTCTGGAACAAAGAAAAACAAGTTTTATCCTTCTTTCTTTTTTATAAAAATATTTTTTTTGTTTTCTTTATTATTATAAATATATAATTTATTTATTTTCAGTTCTCCACATTCACTTCCACAAGAATTTGAATTCAAATTTTTTTCCCCATCTCTCCCCACATCTACCCCAGAACAGCACACACCCCACACATCCTTTCCTCCAATTTGTCTGCCTTTTTATTACCCATCCTTCTTACATCCCCCTTCCCCTTTATTTTCCTGTAGGGAAAAATAGATTTCTATACTCCATTGCCTGTATATCTTACTTTCCAGTCGCAAGCTAAAACAATTTTTAACATTCATTATTTAAACTTTGAGTTCCATATTCTCTCCCTACCTCTACACTCACTTATTGAGAAAACCAACAATTCAATATAGGTCATACATGTATAACAATGCAAAACACTTCCCTAATAGTTACATTATAAAAGACTAACCACATTTCCCTCCGTACTATCCTGTCCTCAATTTATTCCATTCTCTACTTTGACCTGTCCTCCCATAATAGTGTTTGCGTCTTATCCTTCTTTCACATGATAACCTTCCTTGAACTTTAAGGCTACTATCATTTGCCTACCAAGCCTTCTTTTCCCTTAGCTAACCATTCTGTTTCCTTTGGTTACTACTCATATAGTATGAATGTAAGGCTGATTACCATTCAGGTTACTGTCTTCTGAAAGCTCTCTGGCTTCAATATCCTTTTTAAAATGAGACACCCAGAACTCAACAAAATGCTCCAAATGTGTTCTGTTCAAAACTGACTTTTAGACTTCTTAATTTGCCTAACACTGTATTAGCTTCCTTGGCTGCTCTATCAAGCACAGTATCGTAGCATGAGATACAGACTCACTTGACTCCCTTGCTATTCAGCAAGCTTGCTTCTGGTGCTTAGTTCTCTTTGCCTAGAAGAGTCATTTATATGCTCCTGTATCTTCAATTCTATGAACTCTTAAAGGTCCAGTTCAGATAGTATTTCCTCTATGAAAGTCTCCTTTGATCCCTTCAAGTGGAAGTATCTCCTCTTTCCTCTAATCCAACAAACTGCTTTGAATCTTGCTGCTATTTAATGTTTCACTGTGTTATGTATTTGTGCATGTCTTATATGCCTTATTAGACTGTAAGTTCCACAAGAGTAAGTACCAAGTTTTATCCCTCTGTATATTTTTAAACGTATCCCACATAGCACTTAGCAAAGTGCTTTGCATATAATAACTATTCAATAAATATTTATTGCAACAAAGACTGACCAGGTTTTATAAGCTAGCTTTGTCATGCACTTGTTATGTGGTCTTACATGAACCATGTGATCTCCACATAATCCTTAAAGAGATCTTTAAAATTTGGATTCTGGGTTATTGAATTTAATTGGAAACTTTAAAATTAAAGAGATATATTAATAATTTACACATACAAAATTCTATAGATTTCAATGCATTTTTCAAATTGCCTTATCTTATTTGATTTTCATAACAATATTCAATCTTCATTTTGTAGATGAGGAGAATGAGGTTCAAAAGAGTCATTTTTTTCCCATCTTTTTTACTCTAAAGTTGACAAACATCAAATAAAATCAGTATCCCCACATATATTATGAAAAGGGGAAGATTATATATGAAATGATAGTGCTCTGATGTGTAGAATTTGCTTTCTTTTAAAGTATATAATAAATTCAATCTGTAACTTTCAAATTCATCTTGCTTATCTGTGTCTCCCTTCAGTCCTCTCCTCATCATTTTGGAAGGAGGAGGAAACATATTGGTAGTCTCTCTTTCTCTACTTCTCACCAATGAAAGAAAGAAAGAAAGAAAGAAAGAAAGAAAGAAAGAAAGAAAGAAAGAAGAGAAAGAAAGAAAGAAAGAAAGAAAGAAAGAAAGAAAGAAAGAAAGAAATGAAAAAAGAAAGGAAGGAAGGAAGGAAGGAAGGAAGAAAGGAAGGAAGGAAGGAAGGAAGGAAGAAAGAAAGGAAGAAAAAAGTCAAAACCATAGTATTAAATATGCACGATTCAGCAAAGCAAATTCACACATTGGCCACGTCCAGTAACGTATGTTTCAGTCTGCATCCTGAGTTCATTATCTCTCTAAAGAGGTGGATTGCCTGTTTCATAACTGGTCTCCTCAAGTCATGGTGGGTCATGAAATTTGTCAGAATTCTTAAATCTTTAAACTTGTTCACTTTTACAATGTTATTATTATGTATAAATTATTCTCCCGGCATTACTTGCTTCATTTTGCATCGAGTCAAATAAGTTTTCTCAAGTTTGTCTTTAATTTCCATTTCCATCATTTCTTATGGCACAATAGTATTCCATTAAATTTTATCTGCCATAATTGTTCAGTCATTCCTCAGCTGATGGGCACTATGTTAGTTTCCAAATCTTTGATACAGCCACTTCTAACCCTTCTTCTTTGTGAAACGTCCTCTCTTCCTTCAGGATATCTCTTATGTCATATGTAAAAACATGACCCTCTGACATGTGTATCAGTTGATTGTGCTATCAGTGTTGACCAATTTTTTTTTTAATAAAAAAAGATAAGAGATTTTTATCTTTTTCTTACATTCCAATGGATCACATTGTATTCCACTTTGGAGGTTGTTGGAATAGATGGTATTTTATGAAACTATTTGGCTTAAAAAATCTGATTTTGGGAAGATGAGATATAAAATCTTCTTCTCTTGCAATTCCATCAAGGAAACTACTTCATTAAACTATATAGGTAACTGTGTTAATATTTACATAATCTCTTGTAACTCTGAGACACTTAAAGTTGAATCATCAATGTAGGAAGTTTAGTTAAAGTTAAGATTGTTTTGAAGTTGGAGAGTGGTCAAAAGTTACCCTCCAAGTATGGATGCTGTTATCATTTTCTTAAAGTTTGCTAATAATTTTTCATTTGTAGTTTTTCCAGGGGAAAAAGAAAAGAGGAAAAAAAAACACTTGAAAAATTTTGCCAAATAAAAAAAATGAATATTTGGTGCCTGGTGGTCTGAACATAGCTTGAAAAGAAGAGTTTTAGGAATCCTATTCTGTCTGATCTTGCGTGAAGAAAATGTCTGCTGCTATACAATTAATAGTTTCTTTTTCCTGGTAATTCTTGTTTAAAATAAATGAGTTGTTAACTCAACTTCACATAATGATATCTTGTCTACAGAGTATTCTATTTTTGCGTATTCTTAAGCACAGTTCAATCTCTGCCTTTATAATTAAAGAGTGAAGTTTTAGAAAACCATTTCTTCCCTTAGTTACTGAGGAACATAACTGATTTTGGGAAAGAAAGAAAGAAGGAAAGAATGAAGTGAGGAAACAAACAAGGAAAGCAGTTCTGAGTTGTTCTATTTAAGTACAACTTGGGTTATTTTTATATTCTCATGTTTTTTTTTTAGTCATTTTAGTAATTTAGGAATCAATTTTCACACATTAAGCCACTAATTCCAGAACTGCTCTAAAGTCAGATGTTGGTTCAGCAGGGCCTCAAATCTTCACAATTCTACCAGCATTTTCATTCTCCCTACCACTTTCCTGTTTGTGTGCCCCAAGATTCTGGATGAGAAGCACCCTGCTTTGCCCCTCCCACTGTTATTTCTAGAACTTTCTTGAGGTTTAGGAAAGTCTATGTAATTTGTACAGTATATCCTCAGCTGCTGTGGAAGGTAGAAAGAACAGGAAAAGGGATACACGCATCATTCCAAATCCCCATTTAGTGGGGCATGCTGCCAAAGAAAAAGAGCATCTCAACACTTGGGAGAAGGGAAGAGATGAATGGGTACAATTTTCCCTAACTTGATTAGTAGTGGAAAAGGGAAAATATTTGTTCCATAGTGTGAATAGAGTAGGATATAAAAACCACCTGAAGTGTTTATGAGGCGGGGAAGGAAGGAAAGGAAGAAGAATTTATTAAGTACCTACGAAGTACTGAGAATTGTGCTAAGTGCTTTACAAATATTATCTCCTTTGATTCTTAGAAAGAAGTCTTGGCTACCATTAAATTTTGTAAAAAATAAAATATTGATTTTAGTACATATTGTAAAACTGAATTATATGAATGGGGATCTACTTTGGGTATAATCAAGGCAAGCACTTTATTTCATTTATAAATGAAATTAAAGCCTGGGGAAAGGTGCAATTCTTATCCCCATTCTACAATTGAGGAAACTGAATCAGAGACTGAATTAATTTGCCCAGTGTCACATAGCTGGTAAGGGTGGGAAACTGGATTTGTAGTCAGGTCTTCCTGACTCCAGTCCCAACATTACATTCCCTATACAACCTAGCTAAAGTGTTAGACCCAAATCAAAGAAGAATATGCCTTAAATACTCCAAATATGGAAATCTTGGAACTGTTGGAAAAAGCTTTAAGTTTCAACTAGCCCACAGCAATTTTGGCACTATATACTGTGAGAGTTGGGAAAGGGTTCATAGGATCGAAGATGTAGAGCTGGACAAGCCCTCAGTGGCCATGTAGCCCAACCCTCACATTTTGTAATTGAAAATACTGAGGCTCCAAAAGTTTGATGAGCTAAGTGGTACAGTGGATACTGGACTTAGAATCAGGAAGATTCAAATTCAGCCCTAGATAATGTGAGCTATGTCAATTTTCTCATCTGTAAAATTATCTGGAAAAGGAAATGGTAAACAACTCCTGTATCTGCCAAGAAAATCTCAAAATGTGGTCACGAAGAGTTGGACATGACTGAAACAACTCAGCAATAACAAACTTCCCAATAAACAAAGGGGAAAATGTAAGTTACGAAATTTGTTTCTCAGGGATAAATTAATTGGCAAAGTTCCTTGCTTTGATAGATATCTAGAGAGCTAGGCAGGTAGATGATAGATAGATAGATAGATAGATAGATAGATAGATAGATAGATAGATAGATAGATAGAGATACACATACAGAGACATATATCTCCTCATAAATAGTTTAAATTGAAGCAAAAAAATGCATTTTCCAGGTTGTAGAAAAACTGTAAGAAACTTTGGATATTATCTGAAATTTCCCCCTACTTTTATTGATAACAAAACAGAAAGAACATATATTCAAGATCATACCACCTGTCTGAACCCACCTTTTCTGGTTCCCAATCCAAAGCTCTTTCCAATATTTTTTTCTTTAAGAAACTAAAAACAAAACAAAACAAAAACAACTGAGTCATAACAAAGTTTTAAGATAAATTTAGAAATATTTAAGTTTAAAGTCATGCCAGTTATCATATATGCCCCATAAGAGATCAAAATTTTTAATTTGTCTAATTTTCTGAGTTGCATGAGAAGGATTGAGCAGCATTTGTCCCATATTTAGTAATTTGGGTAATGTGGCAAAAAGCCCAGAATATGTCTTTGAATCAAATTTTTAAAGCAAACTCATGGATAAGGGAGGGATACTAGAACAGCCCATTTTGTTTCAAGAAAATTAGCAGTAGTTCTTCCCTCACAAAGGAAAGAAAAATTCTATGACACACTAAACATGCTATTTTCCATTTCTTCAAGCTTATTATGTTTGTACTATTTATATTGTACTATTCAGCCAAACCTCTAAAGCAAACTTTTGTTTGCTTTAGTGGGCCATCCTGAATGAGTATTCCAAAGGGCAGTATCAACACAGAAGAATCAAATATTTTGACTACTTTTAGATTGGTATATGAGTAATACAGATTTAAGTAAAGTGAACCTTTCTGTTTTTGGAGAATGACACATATTATCCTGCCTGTGAGGAAACCCATACAATTTATAATCCAGACATTTATTTTGGTTTCCTCTGCCAAATGGGAAGATCACAGAGAACTGACATGGGCTTCTTCATTGTCATTTATAGGGAATGCCCAAATCATAGTAGGATCATAAATGGTAAGCCTTAGTCATGAAATGAACAAGAGAAAGTTTTATTTAGTGAATTTTTTTTGTCTTGACATTTAAAGAAAAATTACTTTAAAAAAACAGTTTAGGGGAAAAAGTAACTGAGAAGAAAGGGATGAGTCTTAAAGTGTTTCCCTAAGTAGAACATGCTATAATCAGAACTGAGTGTATATTGTCTTTAAGGTGAAATTTATCTACCAATCTATCTCATATATTTACACATTCAGTTCTGTGGGTGTGTAAATATATAAAGATAGATTGATAGCACCTATCCTTTAGCCATCAATTATCTAAATTTCGTACAGAGCAACAATAATCCCATAATGCACATAACATTAGTACTGGGAGTTAACTATAAATTCAAAGAGTTAAGGTGATTCCTGAAAAATAGACAAATATTTAAATTATATTCGCTCCTCCCAGGAAGTCTTGGCTACCATTAAATTTTGTAAAAAATAAAATATTGATTTTAGTACATGTTGTAAAACTGAATTATATGAATGGGGATCTACTTTGGGTATAATCAAGGTAAGCACTTTATTTCATTTATAAATTTACCTTAATTTATTTAAGTATATCGTTATTTATCTATCTTCCTCTTTCTACCTCCTTATTTGATGGTAGAAGCTATTATTAGGATTCATAACCTACTTCTTCTTTCTTTCATTTTTGCTTTACTTCAGTGATATCATTTCCTTAAAGATAAATTAAAAGTATGATTTGAATATATAAGTAAGAAAAACCAGTTTGTCATTAATATAGGTCAAAATCTGAAGCTTATTCTATGGTTAAGTATCACAAATGTCAAAATATATTCAGTTTAAATGTATTAGTTCTCAATTGCAGGAGCTTTTTTGGAGAATGATACGTTTCTAAAGAAATGACTAAAATCATCTTATCAAATGCAATGCTGACCACCTGGATCCCAGACTCAAAGAAAAACCTGACATTTGAATCTGACCAAATATTAACCAAGAAAGCCAATGAGAAACTACAATAACTTACTCATTGCCCCCAAGATCTGCTCACAGAGTCAGCCAAAATTCTGAAGCAAGTAGGAAACAGGGCTGCCAGCAAAGAACAGGGAAGAAAGTTAGTATAACAAAAGACTGGTTAGAGTCAAATGTAGCATTTAAGGTTTTATATCTGGAGAAAACAGAGTATGGGACTCCCATGAGAAAACCTCAGGAAGATCAGAAAAACCTAAGGTGGTTAAAAAACCCAAGGGTAGGAACTACTTTACAAGCTCCAATATTTTAGTGACTAAAATGGAGTAGCCCACACTGACCTGAACAGTCAAGGCCAGGAGATTGAAAGTCTATGGAACTTTGTCTTAAGAGCCTATATACAGATTTACAGATTAAACACTCTGAAAGTTAAATGTCCAGGGGACTGGAACTGGGTTTTGAGTAGGGCTTACTATGGGAGGTGGTGACCACACAGCTGTAATCCCTGACACTAGAGGAGGCTAAGGCTGATGGACTGGATAAGTACTGGAGTAGGATGAAAGTCATCATGTATCTACACCATGTCAAGCACCAAATCATTAACTCCCAGGAGCATGGGACTACAAAGTTGCCTAAGGAAGGGCAAAGTGGCACAGGTCAGAAACAGATCAGGTAAAACCTTCACCGTTGATTAGTAGTGGGATTGGTCCCAGGAGTGACTACTACATTTACAACCTAGGAGAGGGTCTTTAAAAAAGAAAAAAAAAAAAAGCAAAGCAAAAAAAGCAAAAAAAAAAAAAAATGAAATGGAGATGAACAGTTCCACATAAAACTCTCTTTTATATTCTGCTGTACATTTGGAAATGTCCTCTTTTTTTTTTCAGTGTGTAAATGAAGACTAATTTTAAGTGGATAATACCTAATAAATACTTGTTTATACATAGGTAGTGGATTACTTTTCTCTCTCCCCCTAACAATTGCATGTATAGCCAGCAGTCAAAAGCAAGAAAAATCGGGAGGAGAAGGAGGAACAGGATTCTGGCCATATGTATGACTATCTGCTAGAAGTTTGCTACTTGATGACTTGTACTGCACTGTACTATAATGTATTATGGAGCCTCTATTTCGGTTGACTATGAGTGAACTTTAGGCGTTATCTTCCAACTATTTATGACTCATCTCTTGAAATTCTATTGAGCAAGAATTGTGATGACCCTTGGTGCCACATCTAGTACAGGAGAAAGCTTCAAGATGGAAACCCCTTGGATTTAACCCTTAAAATGACAAGATATGACTGCTGAATTGGGGAGGGGTATTATACTCCCTGTGGGGATTATTAACTCAATCAGTCCAACTGGTACCAGAGTACATGAACGTCTTTACTTCTGTTGTGTATTTCTTTTCTTTAGCATCAGCCTTGTGAATGCTGAAATACAAGATGGTAGTAGTAGTATCCTCCAAGTTAGGAGCGACTGATGACAGAGAGAAGTGTTGACACTGGATGTTTCAATCACTTCTAGGGGAGAAGCCTGCAGAAAGGAGAATAAATAGCAGAACTTCCAAATTCTGTTTTACCTTGAAGAAGCTTATCTTACATCTATCAGGTTGAAACAATAGTTGCAAGTAAGCTACTAAATTTTGTTCGAATTTTGCTACCCATGTTACGATTGTTTTATTCTTGTCATTACCTTTTATGCGTGAGAATAAACTACATTTTCCATACCTGATTTATGTTGTACATTGGATATCAATTTTTATTCCTCCTAGTCCCTTTCTGAGAAATCTCTTAGATTTCAAGCCCTATTTGCCACTGTACCCGGTATGATGGGGTCAGAATGTCTGGGCAATAAATGTGAAAATGGGAAGACTACTTCATTTTTTTTTAAGTCAGGTGATTCTAGATCAAATCCCAAGAAACTCAAAGGGGCCATCTCCACCCTGAGATTTTAATACGGTAGTTACTTCTGGCCTCTCTGCTTGAAACACACAAAGAGGTGAGTTGAAGCCAGTGAGAACCGACTCCCTAGAGGTAACCATTAAATTTTTAGTAGGAGCATTTGCACCTAGGAAACAGTAAGCTAGAAATCATGGTATGATTTATAGTTTTGTTGATTTTTAACCTTAAGAAAATGATAGAGAAAACATTGATAATGCAGATTAAGCTTAAAAGTATGTCATTAAATACAATTCCTTTAGAGATTTATCTGCACACTCTGGTCACACACTACATCCATATTAAAGCTATATTTGCTTTAAGTCCGTTACTGTTTTAGTTTCATAGATTCAATATTAACTTAGTTTTTAAACTGTTATTACACAAGTCTAGGAAGCAAAATGTGTTCTAAGGCATAACAGATCAGAAATTTGAGTTGTAAACTAATAAAAATACAATTGAGTAATAAAGATACAATAGCAGTTAAAGTTGTCATTCTAAGTAAGTAAATCACTTAGAACAGGGAAATAAACAGACTAATCAGGGCATCCTTCTCCCACTTCCAAATGAGAAGGAAAACACACACACACACACACACACATCCTTTTAAATATCCTAGAGTGTGGTTTTCTAAATCATTGAAAAAGAAGAATAGCTCACTGCGATCTCACGATGTCTCCGATATAGTACCTTTCGACAGATCTATCTTTTACATGTAAGTGGAAGACAGGAAAAATACTGCTAAAATATGTTCAAGCTAGAAAAGCAGAGAAAACCAGTAACTTTTTTTAAACCCTAGAAACTAAGAAGGGATGTACAACTATCATTGCTTTGAAAGGAAATTTGACAACATTTAGAAAATACAGCTGCATATATGAATTTGATGAATTAAACTGGAAATTTACAAAGATAGAACAGTTGGGAAGTGAATGATATAATAAGGCTGAAAAGATGTCATTTTCTTTTCTGGAGGGTGGAAGGTAGAGTAAGCTGATGATAATAGGAATTAAAATGAGTTCAATTAACTGTGACCCTCCAAAAGCTTAGTAAACCCCTGATATAATACAATAATTAGAGACCTTTCTAAGTGAGTCTGAGAGGGAAATCCATGGAGAATTTGAGTCATGCCTTTCCTTTCTCAGAACTGAGGAGGATTCTGGGAATCCCTTTCCTGAAGCTCCCATAGCATGGAAATGTGTGATTATAAAGACAACCTCAGATTCTGCTCTTGAATTTTGAAGTCCCAGTTGGCATTAATAAGACCCAGGAGGCATGTTCTCTGGCTTCATAAATTGACTTGTACTCTAGAAAGACTATATACTATCCAAACATTCAAAATACTCTTTTGACAATGTCATTCCTGTGATTGCCCACACAGTTGAGAAAAAATGTTTTATAAATTATGTTAAAAAAAAGATGTTTCTGGCAGTGTAGGAGCTAGTTTTTGTCTTCATTTCTTACGTTAGAAGTTTATTCAACAGTGACCAGGCAATTGCCCATCTACATTATGATTTTTATAGATACAGTTAATGCATTGTTTTAATTTATATACCTATGTCTGTTTTATATATATTTTTTTAAATTATGTGGCTAAAATCATATATATATGTTACTATTAATATACTGATATTATCTTCATCTCAAAGTAAAAAGGCAGTTCAGCTCTCTTTTCACAAAAAAAAACATGCCCTCTGCATTATTTAGAAAGTTATGGTGCAAATACCCACTTACATACATTTATCTCCATCTTCCCATTCCACCACACTATTTCTAATCATCTGTCAAAAACATAATGCTGGGCACAAAACTTAAATATTAGTTGATGAATAGAATCTCTATACCAAAATTTAATCTCTGATTAAGTTACTTTGCAAATATGTAAGGTCTGTGTGTTCTCACAAAAATATGTTCTTGCCTGTGTGAGGCAGCAGCATGATATCTTGTACTGGACTCAGAAGACCTAGGTATTAGAATAAATACAAATTAAATTAAATCTCAACTAGAGCATAATTCATTTGTCAACTCAGCTACATTTTTGGATGAAGCTGGCCTTGCTGGCTACAGGAGAAGTTTGGCCCCTGATACTTTTTTTGTAGTTTTGTAAGCATTTTGTAAATATGTTTGTAAATTCTTTATGGTTGCATCTGGTATCCAAGTCAACATAGTCCCCAAAAGTATTTCATTAAGAAGATAAACTATTGCTGAACCCTTGTTGCACTACTGCATGCTTAATAACTGTCCAAAGATGACTTTTTTATAATAAAATAAAGGAAATCCAGGTGACAAGTATAAAATTTAATTATCTTACTATTTCACCTGAATTTTGTCAATAGCCTGTGTGTTTTCAAATATTCTGATGATTTACTGAATTTACTAATTTAATTCTTTAAAAAAAAATATCTAGTTTGAATACTCCAATGAAGGGAAATAAACTTGAGCATGACAGAAATTTAACCCTCCCAATCAGTTTGTAAGGAAACATTTATTAAACTATGTGCCGGACACAGTGCTAAGCACTCTGAGTATAACATAAAGCAAAAGACAGCCCCTGATTTCAAGGAGATCATAGCCTAGATAGAAATCATGCAAATAACTACATGTAAATAAGCTATATAGAGGATAAACTAGAAATAAGCAACAGAGAGAATTAAAGGGTATTTTAGCCAAGACTTCATGAAAGCCAGGGAAGCCAGGAAGTTGAAATGATGAGGTAGAGAATTCTAGTCATGGGAGATAGCCAACAAAAGTGCCTGAAGTGAAGAGTTCCATCTGCATCCCATGGACTGAAAGAGGCCTTTTGATTGAAAGATTTGGACTCCACTCAAAGAGAAATGAAGCAAGGGTTACTAAAGTCAACCTTCCACAACTGGAATGATATGAATAAAAATAGGTGTGTAGTTAAGCATTGCAAAGAACCAAATTAGTGATAACAATAACAGACATCCAAAGGGAGTCCAAATATTTTTGGTAGTACTATAAGAATGGAGATTCCTGGGGTAAGAAGTAGGACTTAATGGAAGACAGGAGGTTGACTGCATAGCAATCTCAAATTTAGCTACCTTTTGGGAGGTCTAAAATACAGTACAATGCTGTGAATTTGAAGGTCCTGTACAAGTTTAGGGGCTACTGTGAGTCTTTTATGCTTTTTTGTATTTTCTGTGGAGTGAAATAAAATATATATCCAACATTGTTGGGTTTTTGCAAGGCAGCTGGTATGCTTTTGCCTATATCTGTGAAGATCTAGACATGAGCTAAATTATAAGGTTCTCAGGTAAACGTTGGAGGAGTCAAAATCAACCAAAGAGGTATGATTTTAATTTTAACTACAGTCCATATTAACCAAAAGTTTAAGGTAATAGGCCATAGGGTATACATGATATGGGATACACACACACACACACACACACACACACACACACACACGTAGTTGGTGGAGTACACAGAGTGTCCAGCCGAGAGTCAGGAAGACTAACCTTCTAGAGTTCAAATCTGGCCTCAGACACTTACTAGCTATGTAACCTTGGGCAAGTTACTTAACCCTTTTGCCTCAGTTTCCTCATCTGCAATATGAGCTGAACAAGAAAAGGAGATCACAAAAGAGTGAAACACAACTGAAAAGTGACTAACAACATAATATTTAAATGTCTCTTTGAGGAAGAAATGTCGAGGTCTCATGCTTTCATCAGTGTGAGTATTCTATGAATCACAGGACTTTAATGACCTTCGAGAGATTCTGGGCCAACACCTTCTCCCCCTCCCCCACCAAAAGAAAAGAAAAACTCCATGACTTTGTAACAAAAATGACTTAGTTTAATTGTTCCTCAGATGACAGACATATGATCCTTTCACAGACTGTACTTACAGAAGTCAAAGCCTTTGCAGATTGTTAGAACCTGCCAGATTTTGTATATTGTTGGGATTTTAGAGAATGTTTGAGCAAAATGAATAAAAAGAAAACGGTTGTGGCTAGCCAACAGCATACTGAAGTTTTAGGCTATCTCTTGCTTTTGAGTTTATAGGAGAAAACCACATCCAAAAGGCTATAAACCCTCAGAGCTCTTGGCCCTGAAGGTAGTTCAATTTCATTTAAAATGTGGTGGGATTTTTTTTCCTCCTTGAAGGTTAAACTCTGGGTCCATTTTCTTTCTTTATTAGAGGAAGTATTTCTAAAGGTAGATTTTGAACTATGTAAGTACATATTTAGGTTAAAGTTAGTTGAACAAACATTTTCTAAAATTCTTGAAAATGCCCTTTTTATGTCATATTAATTCAGGATTCTTGGATAAGTTAATTAATTGCTCTTGCCACAGGCAAAATTTTGCTTCTATTAGAAATTGCTACTGTAGTTAGAGCTGAATATGTGGAATTTTTGTTCAGAGAGAATGTTCTTAGTTGTATAGCAACTGCTGCAAAAATTTATGTCAAACTTAGATTAGGAACAGACTCCAGTCCCTACAGACTCCATCAGTTTGGATTCACAATCTTTATATATTATGATTTCATTCTAATTAGTGTTTTGGAATTATAGTTTTCCCCTTGACAGAGAGAGTACAATAGTTCTTTTACAAAGCCTGCTCATTATGTCTCACTAGAATCTGCCAAGCAACATAAAACTTATTCCTCAGGAGATTTGATAGACCCCTACTGGGTTATGGATATGTATATATATTTGTATATGTGCTACTACACATATAAATGACCCATGATCTTCATTCTATCAGCTTATTAACTGAAAATTTATGTATTATATTGAATGATATTTCAGTATAGTTGAAGAAACACATAATAAAAAAGTAATCTCATTTCATCTTACAACATATTTGGCTTCTATTTTGAGGCAATTTCATATATGTTTGTGTGTATATATATGTACATGTATGTATCTATATACACATGCACATCTACATATATATATTGTATATATGCATATGTGTATTTATTATACTGATTGGCAAATGTATGTATATATTGTAAATATACATATATAAGCATATATATATATATATGTATCTAATGCTATAGAATGCATTAGAAAAAGCTTGGGTAGGAAATCAGAAGACTTAGGTTCTTAATGGAAGATATCCTACTCAATCATCTTTTTCATTTAACTCACATATGAAAACTGGAAGTTCAACTAGTGTTTTCTAAGATGATTTCCAACTCTAACATTTTATAATGTTCATTTCAACATCAGAATCAGCTACTGTGCTAGATATTAAAGATACATCAACAAAAATGGACCAGTCTCTGTACTAGAAAAGTTTGAATTTTATGGGAGTTATGAAAAATGCATATATTTTTCCCAAATGCCTTATTTTTCAGGGTTCATATTTTAAGTAGATTTAAAAATCATTGATACATATAATACAGCAAAAAGAGAATTGGATTTTTGTTAAAGGTCTGATTTCAAATCCTGACTCTGCCACTTGTTACCAGTATGCTTTTAGGCCTTGGTTTGCCCAACTGTAAAATGGGGGTTTTGGACAGCTGATCTTCAAGTTCCTTCCATTTTTAAATCTACAATCTCAAAATTCCATGGCCACAGCCTATCATCTGCTTGCTCCAATAATCCAGTGTGGGTTTTTGTTTTCTTTTGGTGTTGCAACTAAAGAGTACTATAGCAATTTCACCAACTACTATAACTGGTCAATTATTTCTCTGCTAAGTGATCAACAGCATCCCTTGGAAAGGTTTGTTCTTTCTTTTGTAGGTGAGTTGGCTGAGCATTAAAAAAACAAAAAAGATTCACTCTCTCTGAAAATAAATACAATTTTCTTCCCTAAAGATACAAATTACAAATGCCACCCTGACTATTGTGAAATTCCTTCTTTAGCCCCAGGCTACACAACAATTGTGATTACTGTAATCCATTTCAACATGCTATCATTCCATAACACTAATTTGCAATTTAATATAAGAACTTCTCAGAAATCTAGCCAATTGCATTAGTATTATCTTGGGATTTAGTGCTGAAAGGAACCTTAGATATTTATCTTGTCCAACCCCCTCATTTTGCAGATGAGGAAACAAAGGCCACAGAATAAACTTGAATGACAGTAATATTTAGGAAAGATGATACGCTGACATTTTAAACCCAAGTTGTGTGAAGATAGCTTTTAATTATAATTCCTTAAAATACATAATAATAATGATAATGATAGTGTTTCTAGTACAGACTTTTTTAGGGAATTGACTATACCTGAGTTCCCAAAGACTGGGTCAGATTCATGCAAGTTATGGCAAGCTTTATCTTTTCAATTATTTATTTATTTTAAGTTTTCAACCTTCATTTCCACAGAATTTTGAGATCCAAATTTTATTCCCATATCTCCCCTCCCCCACCCCAAAACACTGAGTATTCTGATTACCTGTTCCACCAATCTCCCCTCCTTTCTAACATCCTTCCCTTTCCTTATCCCCATCTTCTCTATTGTCCTGTAGGGCAAGATAACTTTCTATTCCCCATTACCTGTATTTCTTATTTCCCAGTTGTAAGCAAGAACAGTTCTCAATATCTGTTCCTAAAACTTTGAGTTCCAACTTCTCTTCCTTCCTCCCTCCCCATCCATCCCCACTGAGAAGGCAAGCAATTCAATATAGGCTATATATATATATGTGTAGTTTTGCAAATGACTTCCATGATAGTCATGTTTTATAAGACTAACTATATTTCCCTCCATCCTATCCTGCCCCCCATTTCTTCTATTCTCTCTCTTGACCTTGTCCCTGTCCAAGAGTGTTTACTTCTAATTGTTCCTTCCCCACATTTGCCCTCCCTTCCATCATTCTCCCCCTGCCCCTGCTTATCCCTTTCTCCCCTACTTTCCTGTAGTGTAAGATAGATTTCCATACCAAATTAAGTGTGCATGTTATTCCTTCCTTGAGCCAAATGTGATGAGAGTAAACTTCACTTTTTCCCTCTCACTTCCCCCCTTTTCCTCTCCATCGTAAAAGCTTTTTCTTGCCTCTTTTATGAGAGACAATTTGCCCCATTTCATTCTCTCTTTCTCCTCTCAATATATTTCTCTCTCACCCCTTAATTTTACTTTTTTAGATATGATCCCTTCTTATTCAGCTCACCCTTTGCTCCCTGTCTGTCTGTCTGTCTGTCTCTCTCTCTCTCTCTTTCTCTCCGTCTTTCTCTTTCTCTCTCTCTGTATATATGTATAGATATATGTGTGTGTGTATATATATATATATATATATATATATATATATATATACACATATATGTATATATATGTGTGGGTGTGGGTGTGTGTATAATCCCAGCAACTACTCAGATACTGAGAAAAGTTTCAAGAGTTAGAAATGTTATCTTTCCATGTAGGAATGTAAACAGTTCAATTTTAGTAATTCCCTTGTGATTTCTCTTTCCTGTTTACATTTTCATGCTTCTCATGATTGTTGTGTTTGAAATTCAAATTTTCTTTTCAGTTCTGGTCTTTTCATCAAGAATGCTTGAAAGTCCTCTATTTCAGTGAATGATCATTTTTCCCCCTGAAGTGTTATACTTAGTTTTGCTGGGTAGGTGATTCTTGGTTTTAATTCTAGTTCCTTTGTCTTCTGGAATATCATATTCCAGGCACTTTGATCCCTTAGTATAGAAGCTGCCAGATCTTGCGTTATCCTGATTGTATTTCCACAATACCCAAATTGCATCTTTCTACATGGTTGCAATATTTTCTCCTTGACCTGTAAACTCTGGAATTGGGCTGCAATATTCCTAGGAGTTTGTTTTTGGATCTCTTTCAGGAGGTGATCAATGGATTCTTTCAATATTTATTTTTCCCTCTGGGTCTAGAATATCAAGGCAGTTTTCCTTGATAATTTCATGAAAGATGATGTATAGTTTGTTTTTTTGACCATGTCTTTAAGGTAGTCTCATAATTTTTAAATTGTCTCTCCTGGATCAATTTTCCAAGTCAGTTGTTTTTCCAATGAGATATTTCACATTATCTTCCATTTTTTCATTCTTGTAATTTCTTGGTTTCTCATAAAGTCATTAGCTTACATCTGCTCCATTCCAATTTTTAAGGAAATTGTTTTTTTCAGTGAGCTTTTGAACCTCCTTTTCCATTTGGCTAATTCTGCTTTTTTAAAGCATTCTTCTCTTCATTGGCTTTTTGAACCTCTTTTGCAAATTGAATTAGCCTATTTTTAAAGGTGTTATTTTCTTCAGCATCTTTTTTGGGTCTTTAGCAAGTTACTGACTTGCTTTTCATGATTTTCATGTATTTCTTCATTTCTCTTCCCAATTTTTCCTCCACCTCTCTTACTTGATTTTCAAAATCCTTTTTGAGTTCTTCCATGGCCTGAGACCATTGCATATTTATTTTGGGTGTTTTGGAGGCAGAAGCCTTGACTTTGATATCTTCCTCTGATGGTATGCTTTGTTCTTTCTCATTTGAAAGGATGGGAGAGAATACCTGTTCACCAAGAAAGTAACCTTCTATAGTCTTATTTTTTTCCCTTTTTTGGACATTTTCCCAACTAGTTACTTAACTTTTGGGTCCTTGGTCAAGAGTACACTGTGCTCTGGGAACCTGTAAGATCTCAGTTCATCCAACGTAGCACAATCAAGCCTGCATACTGGTCTGGGAATAACAAGATTTTGTTCCCAAAATCTGGGAGTAGTAGAATTTCCTCTCCACAACTGCCTTTCCTCCAGTTCCACCACACCAGCACCCAGGGCTGAGATTCAGATCAACTGCTCAATTTCCCCAGGGGCTTTAGGAGGTGGCAGGGCTGCTGTCATTGCCTGTACTGCCACCCCCTGGGGCCAGAGCTATGGGGGGACTCTGCTCCCTTCTCAGCTTAACAAGCCCTTACACTGAGCTTTGTTGCCTCCAGGTTGAAGGATCTGTGAGCCTCCACTTCTGTTGGGGATTCTGTCCCTGAAGCCTCCTTGGATCCTGTTCCTCCTGGTGCCCCAAGATTAGGTTGGGCTCTGCTCCATGTCCAGTGCCACAGACCTTTCCTGTCAGACTTTCAGATCACCTTGGGCTGGAAACCTCCTTCACTCCATTGTTCTGTGGCTTCTGCTGCTCTAGAATTTGTTGAGAGTCATTCTTTACAGGTATTTTATGGGTTGTGGGGGAAGAACTAGACCATATGTGTCTTTCTACTCCACCATCTTGGCTCCACCCCAAGTTATGGCAAGTCTTATCAAAAAACCACATTCTGAGTATAGCCCTAGCCAGGGATCATAGGAAAACATGGATCTGTTTTTTGAGGACCAGGTTTGAAAAGCTTGGAGATGCTTATTATAAGAAGGTTATTTTCCAATTGAGGATTTTTTGGGGGCTTCCAGAAATCATGGAGTATCACTCACTAAATTCTCTAAAGGGTAATGATCTGAGTCAATGGAGTTAATACCGTGATGTAAGTATTGATCTTTTGAAGTAACTTAAAGTACTAATTTAAAAACAAAACTGAAACCACTGGGGAAAAAGTAGCTCAGGGGTGGGGAACCTATAGCCTCAAAGTCACATGTGGCCCTCTAAGTCTTCAAATGCAGCCCTTTGACTAAATCCAAACTTCACAGAACAAATTCACTTAATAAAAGGCTCTGTTCTACAGAACTTGAACTCAGTCAAAAGGCCACACTTGAGGACCTAAAAGGTCTCATGGGGCCCTGAGCCTGCAGGTTCCCCAGCCCTGAGCAAGACCTGTTTATATTCTATTTCTACTAGGATTTGTTGACTAGGGAATTATCATTACCCTTTGGCTTAGGTAGAGTAGAATAGAATAGAAGAGAATGGGAACAGAGTTGGAAAATGTTTCTGTCAAGAAAATAGAATAAGAGAAGAAACTTAGAGTCAGTTAGATGATGAATGCTACTGATAGAGTGATGGATCTGGTGCCAGGAAGACTTGAGCTCAAATTTGGCCTCAAACACTAGCTGTGTGACCTTGGACAAGTCACTTAACCATAGTCTGCCTTAGTTCTTTATCTGTAAAGTAAAATATAACCTATTTCCTAGAGTTGTGTGGATAAAGTGGGATCTTATTTGTAAAGTATTTTTGTACTTTATATTTGTCAATGTTTATAAAATATTTGCAAACATTAAAGTGCTATATAAATTTTAGCTGTTAATATTATTATTAATAATTATTAATGGAAACAAATGGTTGTCAACTATTCTTCAATATTTTCAATTCTAGTTTTAGACTTTGCTCTTTTTTTCCTAGTAGTATCTACTTTCTCTATTTCTCTTCTTAATAGTATACAGTAACTTTGAGTTCTAGTCCCAGCCAATGTCTTTATCTCTGCCTCTATGTAACCTCTAACCCTTCCATCTTTAAAGTTGCTATTTTAGTATTTTTAAACTACTAGGTTGCATTGTGGGAGAATGCACTCACTCAATAAACATTTATTAGGGCTTACTCTGTACTAGGCACTTCCCTGCCTAAGTTGCATTCACTCTCTTTATCTTGCTGTCTCTACCTTTGCCTGTCTTTGTTGCTATCTCTCTATACTTCTCTTCTTCTCTATCTCTCTCTTTCCATCTCTCTTTGTCCCTGCCTCTATCTTTTGTCTCTCTTTTCTTCTCTATGTATATATACATATGTATATATACATAAAGATGTATTCACTTATTTTTGCACATGCTATTCTTCTCCATCTCAATGTAAGTTGCTTGAGGATAAGGGTTGTATTACAAGTTACTCTCACAATTCTGTGGATATTACCATAACAGTCCTCATGTGACCTGTGGAATTATTATCTTTTTAGCTTTGTATCCAAGCACTTGGCAAAGTTCTTGGGACGTAGTGGGCCCCTTACAATTGAAGTGAATATTAACGCTTTCCTTTGAAAACATCAAATGTCAATTTTTTATTTCTTATAGGTATATGCTGCCATCTGGGCCCAGTAGAATACATTTACCAGTTCAAGGATTCTCACTTTACCTATTAAATGTCATTATGGGCTTTCATGACAAAAGGACAAAATATTTTGTCTTTTGCTTGTATGCTCTATATTATGCATTTGGATGGAAAAGTATCGGAATTTATATCTTAGAAACTATCATTTGATCCTTCCATCCCACTATAATCCTGTATATGTCTTCTGGCCTTTGTAGTTAAACTCCTTAAAAGGAGCGTTTACAATTGGTGCCTCAATTTTTCTCTCCTTTCGCTCTCTTCTTAACCTTTTACAATCTAGCTTCTAGCCTTATCATTGCACTAAAAATATTCTCTTCAAAGTTACTAATGATATCTTACTTGCTAAAAGCAATGACCTTTTCTCAATCCTTGTTCTTCTTGACCTCTTTGCAGCCATTGACATTACTGACCACTCTCTCATCCTTAATATACTCTTCTAAGTTTTCAAAACACCATTCTCTCCTATTTCTCTTCCTGCTTCTCTGAGCCCTCCTTCTCTTTCTCTTTTTCTAGATTCTGATCCTGATGATGTTCTCTAAACATAGATATCCCTCAAGGTTCTATTCCAGGCCCTGTTCTCTTTTCCTTCACATATTTCACTTGGTGATCTTTTCAGCTCCCATGAATTTAATTACCATCTTTCTGCTTATGATTCTCAAAATATTCCCATCTTACCCCAAAATCTCTATTGACCTCCAATCTCATATCTCCAACTGCTTTTCAGACATCTTGAATTGGATAATAGATATCTTATCTCAATATAGCAAAACTAAACTCACTAGCTTTCCTTTCAACTGCTCCTCACACCTTCCCTTCCATAGTACTACAGAGGGCAACCTTTAACAATAGTTCCCAGCCCAAACCTCTTTGGGTCATTGCTGGGTTCTGATGGCTCAGAGTGAGTATAAAGTGCAATTGTTTATCTTTTGACCAGAAAGTCTGAGGGTCTTCCTAGATGGATTTTTTTTCTTTTGACTAGATAAAAGAGGTCATTCTTTGCTCCATTTCTTACTCTGAATGGGCATTACCTCAGACACAGTGAGACCTGGGAAAGATCTTAACTTAAAAAAGGACAAAGTCTTCCACCATATCTGGGGCCATCTCCAGTCTTTCTAATCTATATCTTGTCACTGGACCCAGATATCTCTGGAGGACAAAGTGAGACTGGTGACTTTGCACAGCCCTGCCTCAGTTAAGTCCAATTCACTTACAAGTCATGCCATCACCTTCCTGATGTCATGGTCCGCTTTATGAACTGAGGACAAAGCAGAATAATAACAACAGAAGGCAATACTGTACTCCCAGTCCCCTAGGCTCATATTGTAAGATTCATTCTATACTTTCCACAGTCTCTCACATCCCGTATCCAAGCTATTGTCGAGGTCTGTTGAATTCACTTCTGAAACATCTGTTGTTTATGCCCTCTTCTCTCCTCTGATACTGCCACTACTCTAGTATAGCCCTCATTACCTCATGCTTGAATTATTGCTGTAATCTGCCAGTAGTCCTGCCTGGCTTAAGTCTCTCTCCACTCCAATTTATCCTTCATTCAGACACTGAAGGTATTGTCCTAAGACACAGGTTTGATCGTGTCTCAATAAACTTTAGTGATTTCCTAGAACCTCTGGGAAGCAACCCAGAGCACATACAAAATACTTTCATTGGCACACAAAACCCTTAATTCCCTGGCCCTCTCCTATCTTTGCCTTCACCTTTCTGTGACTGTCACTCTAGTTTTGGACTCATGTGGTCCATGGAACAGAGCATCTGCATCTCCTTTAATCTTTCTTGGTCAACAATACAAATACAACTCTGGAAAAATCAGAGTAAAATAATAAAAAAAGAACCCCTTTGAATTGTAATGTTTTAGCTCCTATGTCATTGCACTACAATTTCTGAATTTTCTGTAGAATAGATTAAAGACAAATTTTCTGTATAAAAGAAATTGCCCAGTAGTAGAGTTTAGTCATCTGAAGCCATTATTGGGACAAACTTTGAGAAATTTTTGATTGTAGGATTCTCTTCACTTTTAGTGAGAAATTCAAAGATTGCATTTCATATCTCTGATCATAAAATTAATGCTTCATCAATTTCTAAGTGGGAAAAGTCTTAATGGATAACAGTTCAAAAATGTATTTTTTAGTTAGGAGATAACTTTTCTATATATTTCTTGCAGATGAAAAGAAAATTGAAAATAATGAGGATATTTAGATGACATAGATTAATAAATACTAATAATTTGCATTGTTATAAGTATTATTATATTAGTATTATTATAAGTACTATATAGTAATAATACTATATGCTTATATAGTATTATATGTCCTTACAACCACCCTGTGGAAAAGGTGCCATTATTGTACCCATTTTAAAGAGTTTATTGAGTAGGGAGGGTAACATGATCAGATCTATACTTTAGGAAAATATCTTTAGTGGCTGAATGAAAGATGGATTAGAGAGAGCAGAAAATTGAGGCAAACAGAAATTAGGTGACTCAGACCCATACAGCTAGATAGCATGTATGGGAAGTCAAATCTGAATTCAGGCTTTCGTAACTCTGAGGCTAGCACTGTATGGCTAACACAGGGCCATACACTGCATCACCCAGCTGCCTCTTGGATATTACTAGTTATATAAACAACTTCACTGAAACATATTATTAGTAAAGAGTAAAGTTTGGGTTACTATACAAGAACTATGGATCTGCAAAAGAAGGATCTCACTAGTAGTTTTTTTTAGAAAATCTCTGTCTCTTTTCATAAGGAAACCATGGTAGAATACAGAAAAGATGCTATTCCATTTCTTGTTAGCAGCTCAAGTCAAATCTGTTACCTTTTGCAAATTAGTAAGCATCCACTAGACATTTCTGAGAAATTAGAAATTCCTGGAAATGCATTTCAAATTGTCAAATACTTAGAAGTAAAATTCAGTGGGTATAAGGGATAAATGTTAAGTGCAGAAAATATGAATTATGATGATTCAAATAAAATTATTGTACTATACCTACCCTGAAATACTAATTTTAGATTTCATATGCCAAAATAAATAAAGGAAAAGAAATTACCACAGGGTATGAGAAATATGGCTTATGAATAGACAGCTTTTGCAGTAGAATACAAGAGTAAGTGCTTTTTTTCATCAGTTTAGAAAGTAAGTACTTCATGCCAAATTCTAGTTTCAAACTTAAAACTGGAAGCATGATGCTCTAGGATGTGTCCAGATTGACTGTACTGGAAACCAAATGGAAATCATGGAAACTGACAAACTGACCTTTTTATAATGAATCCTTCCTCAGGGAACATTTACAAATTAAAGATATTTAGTCATGTTTTCTATTTTACCTCCTTCTACCTCATAATGCTTTCAATGAGTCTTACCATTCATCTATGGGCCAATTTTGTGTCTTGAAATAAATTTTTATAACCAACTGGCTAGTGCCAGAGTGCAGATTAGCATTTCTTATGAATACTCAGCATCATAAACTTTTTTTTCCTTAAGTTTACAAAGAAAAGTTTATTAATACAATCACCCACTTAAAAAGAAAAACAAAAGCCATTAAGTTTTAATTGAAAAATAATTCTATAGACTGCATCACTTCCTAAAAAATTACCATGGATACAATACATATGGAAGTTGCAGGGAAAATAAGTCTCATGGATTTTCTGTCTCTAGACACAAACTAATATGGGAAACTTTAAATAGTAAAATCATCTCAGGCTCCTCATAAGAAATAGAAAGGCATTATTTTGCACTTCTATGATGGTTTAAAATTAATTTTAAAAAATCCTGATTTTTGATAAATTGCTGTCATATGTGGTGTTATTCTTCTAGTGATGTGTTTTGATTGAACTATGGAGCCCCATAGCCTCAGAACAGTCAATATTACATGAACTCAAAGAGCAGGGAAAACATACAAATTGGGGAAAAAAAAAAAACAACAACCAAAAAAAAGGTTTCCTGGAGCATACTGTCAGTGATGGCTTGTGCACAAATAGTGGAAAAGACATCAAAAAAGACTGTATAACTAAAGAGGGACTGATCATGTAATAAGAATGAAAGATAAAGGATGCGGAGCTTGAATACTTCATTGATAGCTCAAAGATATTGAAAGAACAAAGGAAGGGCATCCAGAACATTTGATTTTTATATGTACTTCTGGTGTTCTCCCATTAGAAAAGAAACAACTTGTGAGCAGAGATTAACCTTTCTTCATACTTGTATCCCCAGTGTCTATCATTGTGAGTGCCCTGACACATATTGTTTAAGTGTCCAATAAATGTGTGTTGATTGATTTGTATTGTGACTTCCCCAAAGTTACAAAGATAGTAAGCACTGGTTG
The DNA here is from genome assembly GCA_023548195.1 of Bettongia penicillata ogilbyi. Classification (NCBI taxonomy): domain Eukaryota; kingdom Metazoa; phylum Chordata; class Mammalia; order Diprotodontia; family Potoroidae; genus Bettongia; species Bettongia penicillata. The sequence continues at coordinate 2,253,596 of JAJHZJ010000049.1, read as the reverse complement.
TATGACTTGAACTCAGGTCCTTCAACCAAAAAGTCAATGTTTTTTCTAAGTACTGGGAATATTTACAATTGAAATCATAAGTTTTTGTTACCAATGCTTACTAGACCATAGATTTACACCTGGAAGAGATTTCCTCAGATCCCATCTAATCTAAACCTTTCCTTTTACATGTGAAAAAACTAAGATTCAGGGAAATTCAGAGACTTGTCCAAGGTCAAAAACTAGTGATAGATTCAAGATTAACCCTGATCCTCTGACTACATAGCCAATGCTCTTGTTTAAGAATTTTTTTGGGGAGAGGAGCTAAGATGGCAGAGTAGAAAGACTCACGTATGCTAGCTCCGAACCCACAGCCCATAAATTTTCTGTAAAAAGAACTCCCCACAAATTCTGGAGCAGTGCAAACTGTGCAGCAATGCAGTGGAAGAGATTTCCGTTCCAGAGAGCCCTGAAAAACCGACCCCAAAGGTCTGTGCACCAGACAGCAGAGCACACCCCTGCCCTGCCCTGGCCAGGTGGCCCCAGAGGAGCAGATCCAAGCAGGCTTCAGGGACAGAACCTCTGGCAGCCTCGAAGGTCCCTCCACTCACAGGCACTCCAGGTCAGTGAGAGAGATGTCTGGGCTGGCCGAGAGGGGAGCGGGGTGTCTCCGTGGCTCGGGCCCCCTCAGGAGGCAGCAGCGGCCCGGGACTCCCCAAGCAGGCAGGACCTCAGATCCATTACCGAAGGTCTCTGCATAAACCCCCAGAGGGAACTGAGCCTGGGAGGCGGCCCTGCCCCCATGTGAGCACCAGAACTTAAGCTCACATTGAATAGTGGCTGTGCCTGCCACTGAAAGCCCTGAGGCTAGGGAGCAGCATTTGAATCTCAGACCCCAAGCACTAGCTGGGTGGATCTAGGCAGGGGTGGAGAGGAATCTCAGACGTCAAGTAACTGGCTGGGAAAATGCCCAGAAAAGGGAAGAAAAATAAGACCATAGAAAGCTACTTTCTTGGGGGACAGATGTTCCCACCTTTCATTTCTGATGAGGAGGAACAATTCTTACCATCAGGGAAAGATGTGGAGGTCGGGGCCTCTGTATTCCAGACATCCAAGGTGAAGAATTTTTTTTTAAAAGCTCAAGTTGCTGCAATTAATTCTAGAGAGTGAAAAGCAGATGCAAATAGATAATAAGACCTTGATCTCTGGTATTCTGACACTTTCTTTGACTAAGCATGAATGACTTCCTTTGTTCACAATCAATATGGAGAAGAGGGCTTAATAATAAAGTTTCACTGGTTCTCTATTGCACATTGCTATCATTTCCAATGATTCTCCCTTTCCCGCCCCACCAAATAAAAACAAACACAGTAATAACAAAAAAAAAAACCAAAACCCTCACCAAGGCAGCCATGCTTCATTCCCCTCCCTGATACGCCATTGATTCTCCTTAATTTTGACACTATGACTCCACTGGCTTGTGGCCCTGGAGCATTCCTCTACCTTGATAGAGTAGGGATGTGCTGGAGCCAGCTGGAACTGGCTTATGGAAAGTGATGATTGAAATTTCAGCTACAATACAGGAGCAAATGCTACAAATAAGATCTTGATTGTTTTGTTGATTGTTTAGACTCAAGAAAAAGATGGATAAAAGTGTTAATAATACAGACTACATTTAATGGCATGTAATGCATTCATTTTTTTTTCAGAGCACCAGTTGTTATACAGTTATCAGTACATCAATATTCCAAAGGCTTCCATTTTAGAGACAGACTCAACAGTTGGCTGTTCCTGTCCTGTATATTTTTCTGATTCTCCACTGGGTTCACCATCTGACTTCCCAATATTCAGTTTCATTTTATGCATTATCTTTTGAAATAATATAAGCTACTTGAGGGCAAGATCTATCTTTATTATTACTATTATGTTTGCTTGTCTATTGCCACTTAACCCAGCACCCGGCACTTAATAAGTGTTGCTTGCCTGAAAAAAAAATGTTTAGTTAAGGGAAGCAAATAATACCTAGTTCATGAGTAGAAATTTCTAACTTGTTCTGCACCTCTCTGACAAAGGGTGGGAGTCTTTTATTGCTATTACTTCTCTGAAGCCATAGTTAGTAAAGCCACTGTGCTGATCAGAATTCCTCATCTTTCAATGTTGCTTTCATTTAAATTATTGCAGTAAATTGTTCTGTTGGTTCTACTTGCTATTTTTCTGCATGAGTTCATAAACATTTTCCCAAGTATCTCTATATTCTTCATATTCCTTGTTTCTTATTACCCAGTAATATGCTTTTTTATTCATTAACCATGATTTCTCAGGCATTTTTCAATTAAAGGGCAGTTTAGTTTCTTTCCATTTCTTTGCTACTACAGAAAGTGTTGCTATAAATATTTTTGTGTATTTTGGAAATACTTCCCTCTGTCTTTGACTTTCAGATATATCTCTAGTAGTAGTAGCTATATCTAACTATATGTATAGGTTAATGATTTTTTCTAATATAATTCTAATTTATTCTCCAGAATTGTTGTCATTTCACAATTCTAATGGTACACAGTGCAAATGTGACTTCAGACACTTACAAGCTATGTGATCTTGAGCAAGTAACTTAAGCTTTGTCTGTCTCTATTTCCCCAATTGTGAAATGAGAATAAATATCAGCACCTATGTCTCAGGGTTGTTGTCAGGATCACATAAGATAATAATTTTAAAGCATTCAACACACTGATACATAATGGGTGCTATGTAAACTCAAGTTATGATGATGATGATGACACCAGCTAGTCAATAAGCATTTATTATACACAATGCTAACTGGAGATGCAAAAAAAAAACAAAGGTCCCTGTATTCAAGGAATTTTCAATCTGAAGGAGAGAGACAACATTCAACTGACTATATGCAAGCAAAATATACACAGGGCAAATTGGAAATAATCAATGGAGGGAAGGCAAGAGTTTTATCATAACACTTTGGACATTTACCATTTTCATTCTTTGAGCTCTTTGCCAATCTGATTTGCATGAGGTGCAAAACTTGTATTTGTCTTTATTTCTATTTCCTTTATTACTAGTAAATTGGAATAATCTTTGATTATATTATATGATTGTTGATAGATTACATGCCTTTTTTGAAAAATGCCTGTTCATATCCCATGTCCATTTATTTACTGGGAAATAATTTCCTGTATGTTGACAGTTCTTGTACATTGATAGCAACTTTCTATGTATCTTGGGTGCAGACCTTTTTGAGAGAAACTAGTAATCTAAGCATTCCCTTGGGCATCCTAATATAATGGGATTCCCATTTCTTTTTAAAGAGTTTGGGACTTTTAAGGGAGAAATGATATGTACTTTATATAGAAAATTACTGATTTTTTTGAGTAGGATACATATTTTAAGTGGGGGGGGGGAATTCATACAGTTGTAATATATTAGTTAACGTTTATAATGCCTCCATTCCTTATAGATTAAGATTCCTATCACTATTCTCAAGTGTGCAATAAATGCTTTATTTCAGTTAAAATAAGTAAGTCACTTGCTTGAAAAGTTCATTTTATTGTCTCTCTCAATATCATTGTTGACACTGACATTCTGCTACCTTCATTCTTACAACACCTCCTGTATCCAACTGGTTTTCTACTTATTAAAATATACCTTTCTTGAAGATTCATCTACTTATACAGGTCTTTCTGCGCCATATTTGGGCAAGGACTCAGTCTCCCCTGAACTCAGAAAAGTGTGGCATAATTTTTAAAAAAAAGGCATTTACTTTGTAGTCAGTGTGAGTTTGAATCTCATCTATAGTGATAAATACACATGTGACCTTGAACAAGCCTCTTTACCTCTCTTGGCCTCAGTTTCCTCATGTAAAATGAAGGCATTGAGTTACTCACTAGATGGAATTTAAAGACCCTAGTAGCTTAAGATCTGTGAACTTTAAATTGTGATGATTTTTGTCCTCACTTGTGGCATTTATAATTCCTTTTCTTGTATCATTCATAACACTGATGACAATGCTCAGCAAGAATTTTTTGACTGAGTAATTGATTGGTTGACTATTATCTTTACAGGTAGCAAAGGGTGCATAGAGTGTGGGTTTGATGTACAGGATGAACCCTGTGGAAGAATACCTATCCCAGGGTATGCCAGCATACCCAACCCACACCTATGATAGGAAAAGAATATATTGGCCTGAAAACCTTCAGTAGGATATATCTTTGAAGCTGTTGTTACTTTTTTCTCCAGAAGTCATATCTTATGCCTCAGCTCTCCTAGTAACTAATGATGGATATATATCTGGTACTCACTTAGCCAGCAGTAGGGTGCTCAGTAACCATGAAACTTCTCTATCTTTGTGTAAAACTGATTGGATTGTGCAAATATAAAATTTGTGATGAAATGAGTACCACGATGAATTCCAGTGTCTTTATACTAATCCAATCTATATTAATTAGTTTGGGTAAAAGTTTAAGCAGCTTCTATATTTCTGTAGGTCCTGGAAAAGGTTTTCAAATCTGTTTGGATTTTAATTTTACTTGGAGTTTGGGACCCTTAGCAAATTCTTTGGAGTCACATCTTTTTTCTTTATATCTTAGGCTGATTACCTGTCAATCACAAAGTGAAAAAAGGAATCTCAGATTTTTTTAATAATTAATAGATTTAATTTAAAATGAAGTTTCATATTGTGTAAAGTAAATCATTTTCAACCAGAAAAAATGTATCTTGACAAGGGCTATTGAATAGCATGTCAGGAAAGACTGACAGATGATGAAAAAATGAATCTATTTATGTTGAAATGTGGTCACTATTATCTTCAAAGTTCACTGCTCAAATCAGAAAATAGAGTTGTTGTTTTTTAATTCATGTGTGATAGACTAATATGAAGGATGAGAAGCATTTTATTGGAAGCGGTCAGTGTGGGAATCTGTTTTGCTTGGTAAGCTTAACAGTGCTTGGCATGAAGTAAGTGCTTAATAAATGTGGACTGCATATGATACAAACGTTTTGCTTTGCTTTCTTTTCTTTTCATTTTAAAATTGTAAAATTGTAAACTGTCATTTTGCTGATGAGTTCCTAATTCTTTCACAGTTGTTCACATTTTACCATATTGCTATCAGTGTATAAATTGATTTTCTGATGCCCCAAACTTAGATCACTTTTTCTCTCTGCCCTCTCTCTGTGACCCAGAACTGGGTAGTGATAAAACAGCAAGGTGGTGCTGTTCCTGTTGGGGTGCTCTAATGTGTGATGGGTGATATCCAGGTACCAGTCTAGGATGTTCTCTTGTCCCTGTTGCACAACCTCTCCTAGGGCCTGCAGAAACCCTTCCTGGCCCCATCGTCTGCAGATCTCTCTGATTGTACCTGTTTCCTCTTGCTGAGCTGGGCTGGACAAATGACTCACATTAACTTTTTACGAATTTCTTCACAAGGATTTGGTCTGAAGCATTTTCTAGATCTTTTTGGAGAAGTTAAGTAGAGGGGAGCTCAGCTATACTGTTTCCTAGAATGCCACCATTTTAACTCCTTTCTTTCTGAGAAAAGTCTCAAGAGTTACAAATGTTATCTTTCCATGTAGGAATGTACACTTTAGAAAGTACTTTGTGATTTTTCTTTCCTGTTTACCTTTTCTTGCTCCTCTTGATTCTTGTATTAGAAAGTCAAATTTTCTATCTAGTTCTGATCTTTTCATCAAAAATGCTTGAAAGTCCTCTATATCATTGGATGACCTTTCTTCCCCTGAAGTCTTATACTCAGTTTTTCTGGGTAGGTCTTAATCCTAGTTCCTTTGACTTCTGGAATATCTATTCCAAGCCCTTTAATCCTATAATGTAGAAGCTGCCAGATCCTGTGTTATTCTCATTGTATTTCCACAGTACTTGAATTGTTCTTTTCTATCTGCTTGCAATATTTTCTCCTTGGCCTGGGAATTCTGAATTTTGGTTACAATATTCCTAGGAGTTTCTCTTTTCAGATCTCTTTCAGAAAGTGATCAGTGGATTCTTTCAATATTCATTTTGCCCTCTTGTTCTGGAATATGAGGGCAGTTTTCATTGATAATTTCATGAAAGATGATGTCTGGGGTCTTCTTTTGAACATAGTTTTCAGGTAGTCCCATAATTTTTAAATTGTCTCTCCTGGATCTATTTTCCAGATCCATTGTTTTTTGAATGAGATATTTCACATTATCTTCCATTTTTTCATTCTTTGGATTTTGTTTTGTAATTTCTTCTTTTCTCATCAAGTCATTAGCATCCATCTGCTTAATTTTAAATTTTAAGGAACTGTTTTATTCAATGAACTTTTGAACTTCCTTTTCCATTTGGCTAATTCTGCTTTTTAAAGCATTCTTCTACTCACTGACTTTTTGGATGTCTTTTGAGAATTGAGTTAGCCTATTTCTAAAGGTATTATTTTCTTCAGCATTTTTCTGGGTCTCCTTTAGCAAGCTGTTGACTTGCTTTTCATGATTTTCTTGCATTGTTCTCATTTCTCTTCCCAATTTTTCCTCCACATCTCTTAACTTGATTTTCAAAATCCTTTTTGAGGTCTTCCATGGCCTGAGACCACTGCATATTTATTTTGGAGTTCTCTGATGGTAAGCCTCATTCTTCCTCATCCAAAAAAGATGGAAGAAAATACCTGTTCATCAAGAAAGTAACCTTCTGAGGGGGCGGAGTCAAGATGGCGGAGTATAAAGGCACATGTATGCGAGCTCCGAACCCACAGCCCATAGATTTAATGTAAGAAGAGCTCCCCAGAAGTTCTGGATCACTGCAGGGTGTGCAGAAACATAGTAGAAGAGATTTCCGTTCCAGAGAGCCCTGAAGAACCATCCCCAGGGTCCGTTGTGCCCCAAAAAGCAGACCCCACCCCAGTGCTGCCCTGGCCATGGCCCCAGAGAAGCTGATCCGAGCAGGCTTCAGGGATGGAACCTCCCACGGCCGGGAAGGTCCCTCCGCCCACAGACTCTACAGGTCAGTGAGAGACACGCCTGGGCTGACCGAGAGGGGAGCAGGGTGTCTCCGTGGATCGGGCCCCCTCAGGAGGAAGCAGCGGAGGCAGAGGCGGGGGCAGCGGCGGAGGCAGCTGTGGCCGTGGCGGCCTGGGACTCCCCCAGCAGCAGGCAGGATCTTCATTACTGAAAGTCTCTGCATAAACAACCTGAAGGAGCTGAGCCTGGGAGACAGCCCTGCCCCACCTGCTCCATTTCTGAAGGTCTGTGCATAAAGCCCCTGAGGGAACTGAGCCTGGGAGGCGGCCCTGCCCCTACCCGCTCCATTACTGAAGGTCTTTGCATAAAGCCCCTGAGGGAACTGAGACTGGGAGGTGGCCGTGCCCCCATCCCAGCACCAGAACTAAAGCTCACATTAAATAGCAGCCATGCCTGCCATGGAAAGCCCATTTGAATCTCAGACCCCAAGCACTAGCTGGGCGGATCTAGGTGGGGGTGGACAGGAATCTCAGAAGTCAAGTAACTGGCTGGGAAAATGCCTAGAAAAGGGAAGAAAAATAAGACTTTAGAGAGTTTTTTCCAACAGATGCAAATGATCCCGACTTTCGGATCTGATGACGAGGACATATTCTTGCCATCAGGGAAAGACGTGGAGGGCGGGGCCTCAGTACCCCAGACATCCCAGGGGGATGTCAGGTGGGCTCAGGCCATGGAAGAGCTCAAAAAGGATTTTGAAAAGCAAGTTAGACAGGTGGAGGAAAAACTGGGAAGAGAAATGTCAGAGATGCAAGAAAAGCATGAAAAACGGGTCAATACCTTGGTAAAGGAGACCCAAAAAAATGCTGAAGAAAATAACACCTTGAAAAATAGGCTCACTCAAGTGGCAAAAGAGGTTCAAAAAGCCAATGAGGAGAAGAATGCTTTCAAAAGCAGAATTAGCCAAATGGAAAAAGAGGTTCAAAAGCTCACTGAATTTAATAGTTCTCTCAAAATTACAATGGAACAGATGGAGTCTAATGACTTTACGAGAAACCAAGAAATCACCAAACAAAACCAAAAGAATGAAAAATGGAAGAGAATGTGAAATATCTCATTGGAAAAACAACTGACCTGGAAAATAGATCCAGGAGAGACAATTTAAAAATTATGGGACTACCTGAAAGTCATGATCAAAAAAAGAGCCTAGATATCATCTTCCATGAAATTATCGAGGAAAACTGCCCTGACATTCTACAACCAGAGGCAAAAATAAATATTGAAAGAATCCATCGATCACCACCTGAAAGAGATCCAAAAAGAGAAACTCCTAGGAACATTGTGGCCAAATTCCAGAACTCCCAGGTCAAGGAGAAAATCTTGCAAGCAGCTAGAAAGAAACAATTCCAGTATTGTGGAAATACAATCAGGATAACTCAAGATCTAGCAGCTTCTACATTAAGGGATTGAAGGGCATGGAATAGGATATTCCAGAAGTCAAAGGAACTAGGACTCAAACCAAGAATCACCTACCCAGCTAAACTGAGTATAATACTTCAGGGGAAAAGATGGTCTTTCAATGAAACAGAGGACTTTCAAACATTCTTGATGAAAAGACCAGAGCTGAAAAGAAAATTTGACTTTCAATCACAAGAATGAGAAGAAGCATGAAAAAGTAAACAGCAAAGAGAAGTCTTAAGGGACTTGCCAGAAGTGAACTGTTTACATTCCTACATGGAAAGACAATATTTGTAACTCTTAAAACTTTTCAGTATCTGTGTAGTTGGTGGGACCACACACACACATGTACACGCATGCATGCACACACACATACACACATGCACACACACACAAAGACAGAGAGCACAGAGTGAATTGAATAGGATGGGACCATATCTTAAAAGAAATTAAGGTAAATGGTGAGAGAGAAATGTAGTGGGAGGAAAGAGGGTGAAATGGAATGGGATAATTATATGTCATTTAACAGGCAGGTAGGAGAGTTTTTAGTGGAGGGAAAAAGAGGAGAGCTGAGAAAAAAAAAAAAAACAAGAAGTTTACCCTCATCACATTTTACTAAAGGAAGGAATAAAATGCACACTCATTTTGGTATGAAAATCTATCTTACAGTATAGGAAAGTGGGGGAGAAGGAGATAAGCAAGGGGGGGGATGATGGAAGGGAGGGTAAAGGGAGGAGGGAGCAATTTCAAGTCAACACTCGGGGAGGAACAGGATCAAAAGACACAAGAGAAACAATGAGGGGCAGGGTAGGATGGAGGGTAATTCAGTAAGTCTTACACACCATGACTATCATGGAAGTCATTTGCAAAACTACACAGATATGGCCTATATTGAATTGCCTGCCTTCCCAAAGGGAATGGGTGAGGAGGGAGGGATGGGGAGAATTTGGAACTCAAACTTTTAGGAACAACTGTTTAGTATTGTTGTTGCTACTAGAAAAGAAGACATACAGTTAATGAGGAATAGAAAGTTATCTGGCCCTACAGGAGAAAAGAGAAGATGAGGACAAGAGAAGGGAGGGATGACAGAAGAGAGGGCAGATTGGAGATTGGGAAAATTAGATTGCTTGGCGTATTGGGGTGGGGGGAGGGGATAAAAGGGGAGAAAATTTAGAACCCAAAATTTTGTGAAAACAAATGTAAAAAGTTAAATAAATAAATATTTGAAAAAAAAAAAGAAAGTAACCTTCTATGGTCTTATTTTTTTCCCTTTCTTGGGCATTTTCCCAGCCAGTTACTCTGGAGACCTGTAAGTTCTCAGTTCCTCCAAGGTGACTGAAGCAAGGGAGAGGATTTACTCTTCTCCTGGCCTGAGCTCTGGTCTGGGAGCTCCTGAAAGCTTTTCTGCCCAGGAGAGTAGAATTCCCTGTTCAGAGCCTGCACCAGCTCCACCATGTGAGCACTCTTCTTCACCCCTGAACTGCTACTCAGGACTGAGACCTAGATCAATGGCTCAGTTACCCCAGGGGCTTTAGGCAAAGGGCTCCAAAAAGGGACACTGCTGCTGCCACCACCGCCTGGGACCAAGCCTAGGGGAGGACCCAGCTCCCTTCTCACCCAGGAGGGAAAGCTTTTTCACTGACCTTTGAAGTGTCTTTGGCATTTGTGGGCAAAGGGATCTGAGAACCTCTGCTGCTGAGGATCCTGCCCCAGAGGCCTGTTCCGATCCTGTCCCTCCTGCTCCACTCAATCATGGCTGGACTGGGCCCCATGTGCTGTGCTCCATGTGGTAGAACTTTCCTGTCAGCCTTCCAGTCTACCTTGGGCTGGAAATGTCTTTCACTCTGTCATTTTGCAGCTTCTGCTGCTCTAGAATTTCTTTAGAGTCATTGTTCACAGGTGTTTTATGGGCTATGTGGAAAGAGCTAATGTATGTGCATCTTTCTACTCCACCAACTTGGCTCCACCCTCTTATTTTAATCCTTCTCTGCTGTATTTATTTTATTATATTGAAATATTTTATATAAAAAATTTAAAATTACTAAAAATGTTTTATATAAAATTCATTTAAAAATTTCTATAAATAAATGATTCAGAACCTGATATTTGCATTTAAAGTAATCTGGAAAAGTAGTTATGATAAAGAATGCAGGCATATATCTACCTTGACAATCCTGAAGGACTTTGCAATACAGATTTGGTCTTACACTATTCTGTTATATATTTTTAAAGTCCCTTTCATTTCTAAAATTTTGTGAGAAAGAGCTTGCCTCACATATAAGTCCCATCTCTGACTCACACAGGCTGTATGAGCATGGACAAGAGATTTAATAACTCAATCTTCTAATCAAAGAGTAAAAGGACCTATTTGTACCAAAAAAAATATTCACAGTGTGTGTGTCTGTGTGTATACATATGTATATATGCATGTGTGTATATATATTTAGTATGTATGTGTATACACATGCATAGATATATAAATACACATGTGTATTTATTTGTATATAGACACAAATATATATATATATATTTATATAGGTGTACATGTATGTATCACAGTGTGGGAATTAACTTTGCTTGACTATGTATATTTGTTACAAAGGTTATGGTTTTAGTGTATAGTGGCTGGGAGAAAAATAAATAAATTTTTAATGGAAAAAATTAATTGTACTCATCAATTCAAGAAAATTACTTCAGTGTTTTAAAGATGTAGTATTCTAGATTTCATCAGTATAGGTACTCCCTCAGCTTAGGAAAAAATGCAAAATGCGAAATTTAGATTCAATAAGTATTCAGTAGATGCTTTTTATATGCCTTTGTCCATCTAGAACTGAGTTCATGGCTTGTTTTCTCCTGTAGAAGATGACCAACCCTTATTTGTGGAAGATTAACAATTGGGTATGAGGTTCTTACATGCTTCTGTGCACAAAAACTGATTTTTCAACCAGGACTTGTATCTATTTGTCCACTCTGGATTAAACATCTCTTCTGATTTAATTTTCCATATCTTTTTATCACCCATTTTAAAAATTACCCTCAAAATGTTAGAACCAAAAAACCAATTTTTTTTTATATAATGGATGTTAGAACCAACATTAGAATGTTAATGTTAGAACTTTAATGTTAGAATCAATGAAATCTCCACAGCAACTGCTCACATATCAGAAAATACTAAACTGAGCATCTAACCTTCGGGAGAGCACCAGACCTTCATGTAAGTTGGAGGGAAGTTGTGCAGGGAAGGAAGGGAAGAAGTCCTGGCATAATTGCTGTTCATCTGGTAGTGGGCATCAGCTGCATGGCTGCACTCCTTTTATCTCTGTTCAACACCAGCAATGACCAAAAATACAAGGAAAGGATTTGACTCTCCTCCTCTCAGACTAGAGACAGACTGATGAAAGCTGGTTGTTGCAGGTCACATGACAGAAAGGAGAGAGTGCGCAGTGGCAACCCATCCTCCAAGTTGCATGATGAGCACAAGAGTGACTAGTGGAAGGTGGTTTAAGTGGGGCATGGGCAAAGCACTTGTTATATCTTTATTTTCTTTTGAATTCCCTACATTTTTCACGTACTGCCCAAAATCCTTTGGCACCGTAACTAGACCATGGGTCATCTGTGATGCAGGCCTGTGCTAAGTCATGGGCCAGTTTCTCTTTGGTTGATCAGCTTCTTCTGGTCATCTGACATCCACCTTCAGAACTCAACTCCAGAATTGTGAATTTACCATCCACTTTGGAAAAACCTGTATCAGGATTTTTAATTGCTGGCCTATACTCCAGGATGAAAACATCAAAACCAAAGAATGTTTTGGGGGAGTCAGGAACACTAAATAGGTAAGCACATGTTCCCCCTACCTTGTGATTGCAGCTGCCAGAGGAGAGGGTGGGGAGAGAAATTCCCTCCTCTACTCTTGTTAAAAGTCCATAGAGAGAAAGAGCAATTAGTCTCAAATGAGAAGATTTGGAAAAGAGAAGGAAAGAGCCATTTCCACAGATTTATAATGTACCACTACTGATTCTTTTGATTCTCAGTGTCTATCCATCTTCAACACAATTTCCCAAGCATGGAGATGCTAAGGAATCAGATAGGAATTGTGCCATTCCACAAAGGCACAAGGCAATCAGTAAAGACAGAGCAAGAGGTACTATTCATGTCTATGGTCTTCTCAAAAGTGGATCACAAGGGTCTCAGTTAGAAATGTTGCTCAGTATTCAACATGAATATCAGTTATTTTTTTCTTCATTGCATAAAACAAAATAAAAGATATATGAGAGGGGCAGTGGTCCACAAAAAGGTCCACTCTCTAGAATTTCATCTAGTAGATTCAGTGACTCAATTGATCAGGAATCCACTAATTGAATTCCTGCTGGATTGGATATATAGAGATGTTATGATAGTTCAGTCTTGTCCTACTCTTTATGACTCCATTTGGGGTTTTCTTAGCAAAGCTAATGGAGTAGTTTGCCATTTCCTTCTCCAGCTCATTTTACAGATGAAGAAACTGAGGCAAACAGGGTTAAGTGATTTGCCCAGGGTTACATAGCTATTAAGGGTCAGTGGCTGGATCTAAACTCACATCTTCCTGATTCCTGACCTGTGTTCTATTCACTGAGCCACCTCACTGTTCCATGTAGACACATGTATACATAATCTAGATCAGAGTTTCCAATTTTTTTTTTCATAGATCCCCTTGGTTGTATGATGAAACATGTTACAGAATCTTCCTTAGAACAAAATTTTTAAAAGAATAAAATCAAGAACATAGGAAAACAGTCAAAATATAGTTATATAAGTATTAAAAATACATACATTAGTTCAAAGACTCCAGGATTAGAATTCTTGCTCTAGATAGAATAAATCAGAAGACATGGGTTTAGGCCCTGCCTCTAACATTTATTGGCTATATGATCCCCTCCAAGTCACTGAGCTACTCAGTGCTTTAGGCAACTCTGACTGCATATCACAAAGAAGGTGCTGACCCACCTGGGTAGACAGCAATTTTCTCACCTGGACATTTCCTATGTCAGCGAAATCATAGATACCATCCCCATCATCTCTCTCCTCTCAATCTCTCTGTCTCTGTCTGTCTCTGTCTCTGTCTGTCTGTCTGTCTCTCTCTGAAAGCAGTCCCATTAAAGTCTTCTTAGTATTAGCTTGTTAGGTAAGGATAGTCCTCCCACAATCAAAAAATGGTATCTTAGAGCATTAACCATTCTGGCTTCTGGCATACCCCCTTCCAATTATATTCTCACACCCCCTAACACAATGTGTAAAATCAGGATTGCTAGTATATTTCTGCAAAACAATGGTGACAATAATTTTATATTGCACGCTGTACTTGATCTATCCCGGGGTATGTTGGAGCAAGCTCAAATGGTCTCAGGAGTGATGACTGTCAAATTTGCAGTATGAACATTTACACCTCAGAAATCAGCAAATCTATAAAACAGAGATTGATTTGTTTCATTTGTCTAGATTTAAGAAAATGATAAAAACAATGTTAATAACTTAGCTTTTATTTAAAAATGTGATATACTTTTTGGGAGGATTGTGGGGGAAACAGGTGTTAGAGACATTCATCAGCCCAGTCCTGTCTATACAACTCAGGAAGCAATGCCTTGGTTCTTCTGTTGTTACAGAATGTAACCTGTTACTATGGATGCAAAATTTGCCTCTTAATCATTTACACTGTGTGGTATTCACATATACTTTTTCTTGCAGCTGATTTCTCTATCGCCAATCAATAAACATTTATTAAATAGAGGGCATTGTGAGAGGTTCTTGGGAATACAAAAACAAAATAGCCCCTACCTTATATATTACATGAGTTTTTTATGAATCCTCACCAACCTATAGCAGCAGAAGAAGAAAAGGGTACATATTCTTGACTTTCTATTATTGTTTCCATAGGCAAGGCTGCTGTGAAATTAGGTGTGTCTTCAGACTGTCTTCTGGAATTTTGCATTTTATTTTTTTTTATAAAAAAGGAGATTTAATGTGTTTAGCAAAAACTATATTTAAGAAAAAGAATCTCTGTTATCAAAACCCAATGTATTATGTGAAAAAGAACAGCCAACATGTTGTCTTAATATTCATATCACTAGAGAAGGTGTTTTCAGAATACCTGACTTGTCTGTATGTTGAATTCCCTAAAGGAAGCTGTATGAATTATTTCATGAGGGGAAAAAAAAGATCCCTAAAAAGATACAGAGAGATTGCATGATTGATTGAAGGAAAGTCCTGGATGAGGAAATTCCTTCTGTCAAATACAGGTTGGAACTTATTCTGCAACTAATAGACTTAGGGAATTACCTAGAGAACTGAGTTCAATAGTTCCTCATTGTCTTTATTTTTTTTTATCATATTTGAATTTATTTTAAACTTATATACAAAATAAGAAAAGAAAAAGAAACATTGCCATGTACACAATATGAGAGGATTCAACCTAAAGCAATAAATTTCCATTTCAAGAAAACCTATATAATAAATACCACACATCAGTTTCAAAACTATCCATCTTTTCTTTGCTTCTTTGTATGTTTTCTTTTGTCCTGTGCTATACAATTTTTACTTTATATTTTCTTCTCTTTTCTTCTCCTCCCCTAGAAGTCTACAATTAAATGTGGATAGTTGTGTGTACATGCACATACAGAGATGTGGTTTGGTTGTTGTCCGTTCTTGAAGAGGACCAAAATGCAACCACTATGATAAAGTCAAGTTTCAGTGCGTCTGTCTACTGATCAGATCAGTATCAGCTCAGAATGTTTTACCACAGGTCAGTCACAGATAGTTTGAGTGAACATTTTGGGTGGTTACTCCAAATTTGAGCATTCTATGTTTCCTTTGTGCTGTTTCAATTGTGCTTTGCTCATAGAGCACAGCACCCTTTCTGATGTGGGCATGCCATGTCGAGCAGTCCTGTACCAGCATTTCCCATGTCACACAATCAATTCCAAAGTTCTTGAGAGAGACCCTGAAAGTATCTTTGTATGGTTTCTTCTGACCACCTTGTGATTGCTTGCCCTGTGTGAGTTCTCCATAAAACAGTATTTTTGGCAAGGGTATGCCTTGCATTCAAACAAGGTAACCAGTCCATCGGAGCTGCACTCTCTGAAGTATAGTTTGAATGTTTGGCAGTTTAGTTTGAGTAAGGACCTCAGTGTCTGGTGTATATGTGTGTATGTATATGTGTGTATATATATATGCATACCCATAGATATAAACATACACATAAACACACTCAAATGCACGTATGTAAGATCATATTATGTTTGCTTCCACTTACGTGTTTCTCTATAGATGGACAGCATCTTTCTTCATAAACCCAAGCCTTTCATATTTTTCTAAATCCACCAACTCATCATTTGCTACTCCACAACAATATTCTGACCAAATCACATTCTATCTGGTAGATTGTCTATGAGAGTTTTTGCCCAATTTTTCTACATTCCCTCTATCCTTTGCTACATACAGGAAATTTTAATTTAAAATCTTCAAAATTATCCATTTTATACTTCAACCCTGCTCTCACTTTATATAATAATTGTTTGAGGTCTCATACTAGTGAATCTAGTTCCTTCACATCTTTTTCCCCTGGTTTCCTTAAAGTTTCTGACCCTCTGCTCTTCCAAGTGAGCCCTGTTATTTTTTTCTGATTCAGTAAGATACGTTTTTAGTAATTTTATTGAGATTGCATTACATGAATAGGTTGGGTAAGATTGTCATTTTTTAGTATATTAGCTTTACCTACCCATCACAATAAATGTTCATTTTTTTAGATCAAACATTGTTTATATAAAATGTAGTTTGTGTTTAAATTTGTATAGTTCCTGTTTCTGTGTTGGCAGGTATATTTATAATTTTTAATACTGTCTAACCATTTATATGATCTAAAACTATTGATTAATGTGGCTGACACATAATGCAGTTTCTCTATTTTTCTTTTGATTAAATTTGATTAGCTTTAATGTAGTCTGAGATCATGATTACTATGCCTTTTTTTACATAATAAATTCTACTTCTGAATTTTATTTAATGTTTGTGTGTATCTCTCATTTTTATAGTATTTCCTAAAAGTAGAATATTGTTGAATTCAAATTTTTAATCTGCTATCAGTTTCCTTTTTATTGGTAAATTCATCTCATTCACATTCCAAAATATAATTACTTGTATATTTTCCTCCTTCCTATTTCCCTCACTATCTTTTTCATCCTACTCCTGTCCCTCTTTACTTTACTTTGCCCTCCTATTCCTTAACCTACCCCCTCCAAGAATCCCTCCCTTATCCTCTCCTTCCTCTCTACTACCATATCTTATTTCTAAATACATATGTATATATATATATATATATATATATATATATATAGTTCCATCTTTTATCCCATTCTCATTAATTTGCACAACCTTCTATACCTTCCTTTATCTTATTTGTTATCCCTCACTTATCCTCCCTCCTTCTCATTCCCCTTGCCCTCTTATTTCTTTCTGAATTTAAACTTTTATACATACATACACACACACACATATATATGTATACACATACATATAATGTATTGTTCCCTCTTTAACACATTCCTAATGAGAATAGGGTTCCAGAACTACCCATCTTTCTTCCCCATCTAATGCATCTCTATCAGTTCTCACACCTCATTTCTGTGAGATAATTCTTTTTTTTACCTTTGTCTTTTATCATCTTGCTCTTTAGAATCACATCATACTCACCTCTCCTCCGCTTTTTCTTTTGAACTACCCAATTACTAATGACAATTGTAGACATCCAGTTTTCGTTTCCACTTATAAAAATTAAACAATTTGTCCTTAATGAGTCCTCTATAAATATTTTTTTAATGTTTAGCTTATATTTCTCTTGGATCTTTATGTCAGAGTTTCCATATAGTTGTGATCTTTTTGCAATAAAATCCTGAAAGTCTGTCAATTCATTGAATATCCTTTATTTATTTTTTTTTGTTCAGGATTATACTTAACTTTGCTGGATATGATATTTTTAGTGTCAGTTCTTCTGCTCTTTGATATGTTG
Organism: Bettongia penicillata ogilbyi; assembly: GCA_023548195.1. NCBI lineage: Eukaryota > Metazoa > Chordata > Mammalia > Diprotodontia > Potoroidae > Bettongia > Bettongia penicillata. Next base: position 2,236,192 of record JAJHZJ010000049.1, on the reverse strand, counting down.
TGGTCCAAGATCTTCACTCCTTTAGTGTAGCTACTGTTAGGTAACTATGATTATGCCATATTAGAATTGTTTTTTCCTGTTGTTTGTAATATTTTCTCCTTAAACTGGGGTTTCATAATTTGGTTATGCTATTCCTGTAGGTTTTCCTCATAGGGTCTCTTTCAGGTAGTGATTGGTGAATATTTTCTATTTCTACTTTCCTCTCTTTTTCTAACACTTCAGGACAATTTTCTTTAATTATTTCTTATATTATTATATCAAGATACTTTTTTTTTTATCATAGTTTTCAGGTAGTTCAATACTCTTATGTTTTCTCTTCTTGATCTGTTCTCCAGATGAGTTGCTTTTCTTATGACATGCTTCACATTCCTTTCTATTTTTTTAATTCTTTCTATTTTTGTTTTATTATTTCTTGGTCTTATAACTTCACTGACTTCCCCTTGCCCAATTCTAATTTCAAGGAGTTGTTTTCTTCCTTAAGATTCTGAATTTTCTTTTCCACTTGGTTTACTCTCTTTTTATAATCTTCTTTTACAATCTTTTTCTTGGATTGTTCTTAGTTTAAAAAAAAAATTTCCCTCAGTCCCTCTTAGATTTTTGAAGTCTCTCTCTCTTTGATTTTTGAAGTCTTTTTTTGAGTTCTACGAATTTAGGAGGGGCAGGTGACCATTTGGCATTATTCTTTGGGGTAGGAAAGGGTATTTTTTTGCTTCAGTATGCTCCTCTGAAGATGAACCCTAGTCATCTCTCTTCCCATAGTAACTCTTTTTTATTGGACTCTTTCTCTTTTGTCTGCTCATACTTGAAAATTTTTATTTTTAGCAGTCTATTATTAAAATCACCTCTAATCCCAGGGTTTGAGGGATAGTGACTCTGGTATCAAGTCCTTCTTATTGTTATATTTTGAGCTTTGTCCTGGGACCAACCTCTGAACTCCATTCCCCTCCCAAGCCACAGCTAGCTCCCCTTCTTTCCCCCCTCTCCCCAAACATGCACTATGCTGGAAATGCTCTTGATCTTTGAGAACACTTCAGTCACTATGACCTTCAGTTCTCCCCTCTGGCCTGAAATTGAGATCAAAACCTCAGTCCTCCTGTAAGTGCCCCCATGTAAGTGCCGACAGTCAACAACATCCCTGTACCACTACTTCTGCTCTCAAAGGGTGTATGGTGACTCCTTCTCACCCAGAACTGTGTCTTGGCAGGAGAGCTGGACTTGGCATCCCTTGTCAGCAGAGGCTCCCTCAATCTTCCCCTCGCAGATGCTTGACTCCCCACATTGTTCAACGGAGTGAAAATTCCTGTTGTCGTGGTTGAGGCTACTTCCCAACCCGGCTTCCCTCAGGGGTCCCTGCCTTCTATTCTAGTGGAGCTAATCTAGAGGCATTTGTACTTCACTCTGGTCTAACCTCAGTCCTGGGATCTTTCTTCAGATCTTCTCTGGCTGTCTCAAGAATACCACTGTTCTGCCCCAACTCTTGTTTATTTCTGCTACTCTATGTTGACCCTGAGGCTCTCTTTTGTCTTGTTGTGGAGAAAACCTGGAGAGACTGGAATTTTCTGACCTACTCTGCCTTTTTCCCAGAATCCTCTTTCTCCCTCATTGCTTTTAGTATAAAATATGAATTCCTTACTTTGAATTCTTTAGTTTGTCATTTAAGACCCTTCACTCCCACATACCTTTCTGGCTTTGTTTTGCATGACTCACCTCCATAAATTTGACTTTCCAGTCAAATAGGACTATTAGGCATTCCTTAAACTTGATTCTTCATTTCTACCTCAATGTACTGATAAAAGTCCCTCTCCATGCCTGCTTTCCTGATTTGCGGCATATAAACTAAGAAGATAAGAACCATTGAAAAAGGGAATGTCATGGTAAAACCTCTGCCTAACGCAGAATATTTTGACAGCTATATGAAGGAAAGGGTAGCAATCTGAAGCAAGGTGATCAATTAGAAGAATCCATGCAAAAAGTGAGAAATGCTTGAACAAGAGTGGTGACTGTGTGAGAGAAAAAAGAGATGGATGAAAGAGATGTTTTAGAGATAACCGACATGTCTCAGTAACTCTTTGGATATGGAAGACAAAGAGAGGGAAGAATCAAAGATGAGTTTTAAAAAGAGTTACTTAAAATCTGAGTAATAGTTAGGATGGTTGTTTCCCTCAACAAAAACTGGCAAATTTGGAGGGGAAGTTCTCTTAAAAGGGAATCATTCAGTTATTATTATTAAACAAGGCTTAAAATAGACCTAGTAAGTTTCCCAAGAACATGACTAGATTCATCAAGCATCAAAATAAATGCTGACTATATACCAGCTTGATGCTATGTAGAAAAATGATAAGTGATAGGTAGACAAATAGATAGAACGTTTATTCATCGCTTTCCATAACCATATGCCAAGCATGGTGTTAATAGGTGCTGGATAACAGTTTACATGAAAAAAATCTGGAGCATTTAGATTTTGCCAGGTTTCCTGGTATTCAGACACATGAGCCAAGAGAGTAAGAAAATTCCCTGAAGTATACTGAGGCTCTTAGTGTCAGAAAAGTTTCTGACACAATGGTTACATGTTAATTCCCAGATTTAGGAATACATAATAAATAAATAATTTAGGGAATTTGAAATCGCCTGATCATCCCAAGCCACAGTTTGTATGATGTACAATGATGCACGATGATCATCGTATATCAAATTAAATAAGACATGTCTAGGGGTTTTTAGACATTAAAAAAATGGACTGGGGGATGGGAAAGAGGATGATTGTGGAAGCAAAAATAAGAATTATATAGAAAAAAGTTTTTTACAGGAGAGTGAGTTAATTACATAGTTGTACTGTACTTATAAGAACCGGTGGAAAATGCAATATTCTCATGATTTGTAAAAGTAATTACAACTGTATGTTTATTCTGCATTCTGTACTTTGAAACATTCAGGATTAATGATCTGATCATTGTTAAAGTGACCTGACAGCATCATAGAAATTAAGATGAAATCATGTCCTCTAAAGTTTTTAAGTTTTTGATAATAGAATCTTATTTCAGTTGCTAAATCCTTTAAATCTATTTTTTAAAAGAGCTTTCCTTTACATATTTCTTAATGCAACTGGTTTCATTTTTTTAATATGTTTATTTATGACCCTGAATTTCAAATTTTCCCCACTTATTTTTAGAGAAATTCCATTACTTAAAAAGTATAATTTGAAAAAATTAAAATCTTTATTCAAAGGATAAATGAATGTGTAAATCTGTTCATTTTCAGGGGAGTAGTATTTTTCTTAATTCACAGACTGTAGTTTTACTAGTATAATGTCTACATTTCATTAGCAAATATCCAAATGACCTTTACATGGAATTCTATACTAGCTTTCTCATTGTGAGAGTTTATTAGTAATCTAATCACTTTATGAAGCATGATATCAATTTAATTATATTTATATTTCAACACACTACAAAGAATTAGTGATCTGGGGGCTTTGGATATATTATACAATAGATAATATATGTACTACATTATATAATCCATGTGTTTCATTAAATCACATATTATTTCAGTATTTTCTATGCCAGAACATGAATTATATTCCCAATAGCACTTCATAAATTTATAAAGCAGAAAAAGGTTATATTACCCAGATGCTTTCTCAGAATATAAGCACTCCATTAACAACACATCTATTTTAGTGAGCATCTTAAAATATGTAAGAAACAATATGGCTATTCTCGAAGTAAATTAAAATTAGCTGACTACTAAAATGTGTATATTTTTGCACATAGGTGTGAGGAAGTAAACACCTTTTGAGAAATAACTTTCCTAAGCATCTAAATTGAAAGTGAAAATAACATTTTCTTTTCTAAATTGGCATTTATCAGAAAGTAATCAAAACTTTGTTTAATCAGTTCTGCTAAAAACAGGAACTTGTTCTAATAGGGATTGATATATTAGGAAAAAATTAGAACTTAACCAGATTTGGGGTTTTTATATATAATATCATGCCTGAGAAACATTGAGAAAAAAGAAAACTATACTCCATCATAACTCACAAGTAATAACTCTTTCTGAAGCCCACTTTCATAACCTTCCAAAACTTCAGGTCTTTTTTAAGGTAAAGTGTGAAATTTCTCATATAACTTATGGTGCCTTAGGTGTTGTGGGGGGAGGACATCTAGGCTGCACCTACATACTCCACCCCAAACCTTTTTCCTTCCCCTGCCCTACAACTCTCTCCACCCTTCCTGCCCTTTTACCTGGGCCATCAACTTTGTCAGCCTTGACCTGATAGAATCAGAGCACATTTAGGGTTAGGATTAGAGTTAGGGAAATCTGGTCACAGGCCAAGCAGAAGTCCCAAGGTGAAGAGGTAAGCACTATTTATGGTAGCATTTATGAATTTCCAAACCATTAAATGTGTAAAATTGCTATTATTTTTAATTAGATTCCTATCTTTTTCCTTTAAATTAATGTGTCACTGGGGAAGTTTATGAGTATTATGCTCAAATCCCATTTTCCCCATAATCCCTGTGATTTTTATTACTCTGTTTCATATAGAACAGTGGTCTTTTAGGAACACATATGGTTAGAGCAAAAATGACTGTACTTTGGGCAACCATAATTTATTTTATTGGCATGAATACTCTTGCTATAAAGACATTCTTTCCTTTTCTTCTCATGTAATTCTTATTCACGTTTCTTTAAAAAAATCTTTCTAGTAGAGAATCTGTTGAGCAGACTAGGGGTTCCTTGTTCTTCTAGTTTCTGAAGGATTCCAAGCTACCACTCTGGCTAATCAGTTCTTGTCTAGGCACACCTCCTGTGCCATCTCCAGTTGTCCTGATCCATCTCTGACCACTGGATCCAGATGACGCCAGAAGAGAAAGTGAAGTTGGTGACTTTGCACAACCCTCTCTCACTTAAAACCAATTCAGTTGCATGTCATGGCATCATCTTCCTGATGGTCCTCTTTAAGAACCAAGGACAAACCACACAACACACACCTCCTATTCTAGTTGTACTTATCTTTGCTTCTTTTAGTTCTGGTGTCAAAATCTGACTTTCAATTCAGCCTCAGACATTAGCTGTGTGCCCCAGGGGGAGTCATTTAACCTGTTTGCCTAAGTTTCCTCATCTGTAAAATAATTGTACTTACTTCAGAGTTGTGAGAATTAAATGAAATAATAATTGTAAAGTGCTTACTTAGTATAATGCCTGGCACATAGTTACATGCTATATTAATATTAGTAACTACTGTTACTGATACTATTGCTATAGTTATGATTTAATTCTATTTCTCACAAATAAGTTATCCTTGGAAATATGTTGTAGCCATCTATCTTCCTTTGTTTTGTCCATAATTTTCATTCTAATGTGATTTGTAGTCATGTAGCATCGCTGAAGAAATGCCAGGATAAAAAAGAAGGATTTTTGACTGAATAAGAAGTTTGTTTCATGGAAAGAACAGTGACATTTCCCAGATATAATTTAACACAATCACTTCTTCCACTTCATTCTGGGTTCAGGTCTTTTTCTGTCTGTACCATTTCTCTAAGATACATATGTTGATGTATTAATTCAATGGGCTGTAAATTCTGCTGCATTCCATAGTTTGAGGTATGTGGTTATTTTAATCTTTTTTTTGATCTATAGATAGTGGTATAAACATATTTCACATCGGTATGTATTTCATGGAGATTTTGTTTGATTTTAATCAAAATAGTGAGATATGACTAAGATAAATTTATTTTGCATCCTACTTATGCTATGACATCAAGATGCTAAAAATGGAGATGCATGTTCACAACGGGTCTTTGTCTGTAACACAAAAAATATCTTGTGCAAATTCCAAAAAAAGAAAGTGTTTTCTACTGATGGAAAAATGTCACTTTTCTCAAATTATATCACACTTACAGCATTGAGTACCATAATACTACAAAACCTTAGCAAAGTCACAAACAAAACTTAAGAAACATACTTAAAATCCTGTATTAGAACAAAAGTTTGATACAAAGGAAATATAGCTTACAATACGGATCAATTTGCTGTAGTCATTTATAGCAGTTCCAATTTTACATAGTAAATCTTTTATAGAAGCAGCATGACTAAGTGTGGACAGAAAGCTTGAGTCAAAGTCAGAATGTCTTGGATCCAACTTGACTTCCTACACCTACTGGCTGTACTACTCCTGGCAAGCCACTAAACTTCCCAGTGTCTCAGGCAGCATCATAATACTTTAAACTGCAGAACAATTGCCAATCTATATTGGTAGATGGAGTTTTCACACTAAGATTTTTCTATACCACTGAATCACTAGTACAGGCTATTTTTCTCTTCCTCACATTTCCTGCTCTCTCAGTCCATCCCCCCAACCCCCACCCCTGACTCCATTCTCTTAGATTGTATTTATACATCAAATATCATCTTTAGCAGAAGACCTTTCCTGGTCTCTCAGGCTGCTGCTACCTTCCTTTCTAAAGTTACCACATTTGATCTTTATATGGCTTGTACAAATGTTTTCTCTATCTTTAGAACATAAACTCTTTGAGGACAGAGACTATTTCAGTTTTATCTATGTATTCCTAGATCACAATACAGTACCTGGCACATAATAGAGGATTTGAAAAGCTGATTGACTCATGGATATGAATTACTTTTTACATGTATTTTTGTTACAACTTTAAAAAATAGTGATAACTTGAATTACTGCATTATAATCAGAAAGGAAGGGTAAAACAGAAAAAGTGGTAGACTTAGAATTAGGAGATACAGTTAAAAGTCCCAAATCTGACACTTATTAGTCATGTAACCACAAGAATGCAATTTTTCTTCTCTGAATCTCAGTTTTCTCATTTGTAAAATCATGGTGAAAAATACGTGGCTAATATATACTAAGGGGTATTTTACCCAGTGACCTATCCCTTTTCAGTAATGAGCGCCTAGGGGTTGGCAATTCCATTTTCAGCAGAATGTCATTCTCTTTCTGTCTCTCAAAAAGTTACTATAATTGCAACTCTATTTCCATCTCTGCATTTGTAGATGTCAGCTGCTTTCCTCACTAGTCTGGACAAGGGTGTGGATAACGTTTCGACTGGAGATTTACCTACTGGGAATATTACATCCTCCCCTCTGGTTTGTTTTACTTTAGTGAGCCATAGTTACATGAATGTGGCATAATGAAGTCAACCACATACCTTAATTATATACAAACTACTCATGACCCAAGAAATAATAGGAATAATAAAAAAACATGTATGAGACTTGGCTGCTCTCTGATTCTCAAAAACAGCCACTGGTAATTTGGATTCAGAAACTCACTTCTCCTGTAGCTGCTTTTTCTTACTCTTGATGCACTGCTCTGACCATGCCTCTGGCACCTCTTGCCTCAGCTCTTTCTTGAAAGGCATCTGGCAGTGTAATGGATAAAACAATGGACTTAAAGTCAGGAAAATCTGAGTTGCAGTCTCATCTCAGACCTAAGTCTGGCCTTAGATGTGACTTGTCCAGGTCACACAACTAGTAAGTGTTTCAGGCCAAATTTAAACTTAGGTCTTCTTGACTCTATGCCTGATGCTCTATCCATTGTACCATCTAGTTGCCCAGACTATACAAATGCTGGCTATTAGTGGCATTGCTTCATGAACCTTCTCTGGTACAAAGGCACAGAGCTTCTCTCTAACAGCTCCATCATGGAAATGGCTCCAGAACTAGAAGCATTTTGTCTCAATTCCTATACCATCTTATTCTCCCTTTCCTCTCCTTCATTTACACAGAAAAGTTCCACCTCTGAAATATACCAGAAAGGTACACCTAGATAGGTCACCTAACCTCTCACCATCCAGGAAACTTGAAATGGCTGAAGATCCTCAGTAAGAACTTCTTGCCCTGATGAAATCACACTTCCCAAACTTGAAGATCTATAAACACACAGTATAGGTAACTTTATCATGTTCATAGTTAATCATTACAACTACATGGTACATTATACAATCAGGTAGCTAAAACACGGCATTCAATATAGAGCTACATACAGCTACTGCTACTGGGTTCAATTATCATCTTCAATGCAGGTGATTCCCACATCTTTATAGACACCTCTAGTGATTCACTGAAGTTCAGTCCCAAATCATTAGCTGTCTATTGGATATTTTAAACTTAATTTCTTCTATCTCAAAGAATATCCTCTAGCTATCTCAAAAATCTTATGGTCCCTCCTCTTTTGAACATCTCTATTCCTATTAAGGATATCACCACCTTTTCAGTGACTCTCACAACTTCATTATCATCCTGGACTTTTCACTCTCACTCAGCCTACACATCCAATCAGGGGCAGCGAGGTGGTAAAGTGGATAGAGCACCAGTGTAGGAGTCAGGAGCACCTGAGTTCAAATCTCACCTCAGACACTGGATACTAATTAGCTGTGTGACCTTGTGAAAGTCACTTAATCCCAGTTGCCTCATCCTAGGTCATCTGCAGTCATCCTGACGAATATCTGATCACTGGATTCAGATGGCTCTGGGGGAAAAGTGAGGCTGGTGACATGTACAACCCTCCCTCACTCAAAACAAAGACCAATGCAAGTCATGTCATTATTTCTCTGATGGCATGGTCTTCTTTGGCAATGAAGGATGAACACATACATATTCAATCAATTAGCAAATCTAGTCATTTCTTTTTCCATAACATATCTCTAACATTTACATCCCTTTCTTCACTCATACAGCCATCATCTTAGTTTATGCCTTCATAATCTTTCTCCTGATTTATTGTATTCGATCTCAAATTGGTCTTTGCTTCTAGTCCCTCTGAATCCATCCACACAACCTCCAAAGTGATTTTCTTAAACACTCTTTTGACCATATCATCGGTTCTCTACTTAGTAAACTCTAATGGCTTTTTACTACCTCTAGGATCAAATATAAATTACTCTGACATTTAAAGACCTCTACAATCTATTCTCAATCTACCTTTATATGCTTATTACATTCCCTTCTACTCTACACTTGTTACACTACAGAGTTAGTCAT